>OY776279.1:26741029-27941029 GCA_963675445.1 Linnaemya vulpina | reverse complement strand
GAATGAATTCTTTCAAACCTCTTGTAAATTGCGCCACAATTCATCTGCTAGAGAACCATCACCCAGCCTACAACACAAACGTATTTAAACGTTGCACAGCGCTGAATAAAAGCGACAGAAAAAAATGAATAAAATTCCAACAGAAAAACAAAATAAGAGGAAAACCCTGAGTAACATTTAGGCATCACGTATATGGCTGGCCATCAATCGTCCACTGTCATAGGGACCCAGCCAACCAGCTTTTATAATGATAGGGGTGATCACAGCAACTACAACTACAACTGCCGACCGCCAGCAACAACAATAAATGTGCTAGAACTCTTGGATTTGCTAAAATCGTACCTTCAAATACGAAATATTCTTCCCTTTTTTGCCAGCAACGAAAAGATTATTTTGCTGATTTTTTTTTTTTTTTTGTTGGAAAAACAAAAGTTAGACTACAATTTGGATATAAAAATTAAATTCTTTACGATTTTTTTTGCATTTGAAACAAATCCTGTTTTGATAGTTTAATTACAAACTTTTACTTCGTTGTTTTATTTTTGAAAAGTTTTGCAAATTTTTGTTTTCTGTTAGAGGTGGTGGGGATAATTATTTGTTTTGCTTCACCGCCAAACTTAAATTTGTTACTTCCTTTTACATAAGAGAGAGAGAGAGAAAAACACATCCTTTGGGTTATTTTATTTAAATTTTTTGGCAACAGTTTTTTCGTTGCTCTGCTGCTTGTGTAGAAAACAAATCAAAAAACAAACAGATTATTTGTTGTTCAGTTTGCATGTTAATCGACCATCTGCAACTTCCTTCGTGTAGAAATGAAGTTTCTCACTCAGTTAAAGTTTGGAAATTGCAACCAATTGCAGTGGGGCCAGAATATGCCAAAAAAAAGATAAGAAAATAGCAAAAGCCAAGAAATCCTTTTTTTACAAAAATGTATTTTTTTGTTTTATTTGGCAGCCCGCAATAATTTGCTTCTACATTTTCACGACTTCCCTACGTTACGCAATTTGCATGGATTTTGGCTTCAGCAGGTTCGCCGGATTGATAAAATTTTTGTATGTTTTGTTAGTGCGCGTGTAATTTCTTCGATATTACTATGGGACCCCATAAAGTATATATATTCTGAATTCTTCTGAATGGCGATGAGGATTGAGCGATGACCGTCTGTCTGTCCGTTTGTCTGTACGTGAAATCGGTTTCCCAAGGCCCTAGAAGAGCTAAGGACTTCGTTCTTGGACTGATGGATTGGGAATGAACTTAAATACAGTGGTATCAGCAAAATCTGATATGCGGTTCCAGAGCTGGGAGGCTTACACCTATTTCTCCAGGCAAAACATATACCAAAAACCATTTATATTTTTGTTTCTAAATTTAACCCACTTTATGCTTTGAGAAGCCTCAATAGCACATTAGAAACTAAAAATTAAAATTTTTTCCATGGATGGAAAACTAAGTTTTTTTTTGGCACATTCAGTAGTTTGTAGTACATGTAACAGCTAAAATATTTAAAAATTTTAACTTTTTCTTAAATAAATTGGCTTTATACATCAAGAAGATTTGCAATGGCAAAAGAAATAAATTTAAATTTCGTTTCCAGGGGTGGGAAATTGATCTTTTTTTTCATTAATAAAAGTAACCAAAAAGGCAACAGACATTGTTTTTTTCTTTTTTGCTAACTAGAACTATTTTATATATTAGGAAGAACAAAATTGGTATCAAAAATTAAAATAAAAGAAATCAAAATTTCGAATCCAGAGTTGGACAAGTACAATATTTTATGATACATGAAAGCGGCCGAAATGGTTAAAAATTTTTAATTTTTCTTAAATAAAACTGCTTTATACCTCATGAAGAGTTGGACTGATGAAAAAAAACCCCAGGAAATTAAAATTTCGCTTCCAGGGCTGGGAAAATGAAAGTTTTTCGCACATTCAGCATTTTGTGGTACACGTAATAACTATGACCGCTTTATACATCAAGAAGATTTTCATTAGCAAAAAAGAAATAAAATTTCATTTCCAGGGGTGGGAAATTTATTTGTTTTTCATTCATAAAAGTATTCCAAAGAGGCAAAAGACGTTGTTTTTTCTTCTAACTAAAACTATTTTATAACTTAGCAAGAACAAAATTGGTATTAAAAATTAAAATAAGAATTTCGAATCCAGGGTTGGACAAGTACAATATTTTATGGTACATGAAAGTGGCCAAAATGATTAAGAATTTTAAATTTTTCTTAAATAAAACTGCTTTATATCTCATGAAGAGTTGCAATGATTTAAAAAAAACAAAAGAAATTAAAATTTCCTTTCCAGGGTTTGGAAAATTAAAATTTTTTTGGTACATACAATATTTTGTAGTACATGTAACAACTAAAATGGTGACAAATATTGAGTTTTTCTTAAATAAAACTGTTTAATACCTCATGAAGATTGGCATAGATAACGAAAAATTGGAATAGAGCTAAGAATAAATTAACCATGCTTCCTTCACAAAAAGCATGTTTATATGTATTTAAAATTATATGTAACGTCAGACGTACGTTGGTGAAAGGTTTATAAAATTCGGCACAGCCGAATGTAGCACTTTTACTTTTTTTTTTTTTTTTGTTATTATTCAAGCTACTTTACACTGGATGGTTACTGTTCGTAGAATCTACAAAGCTCCTTTACTCTTTTTCATATATAACTTCTATTTTTGCTCAAATTCGTATCGAACTTTAAGAGAGACAAATAAGTTTTTTTCTATTATATTTAAATTTTTTAACAAAATGCTTAACTAAAAATATTTTTGTTAATTTTTAACAAAGAGTTGCCTTAATGTACCAAAATAAAGAAGAACCATCCATGACGATTTTCTGTCAGGATTCCTATAACACGGGATTAATGTCATGAATTACTTTCTCATGCAATCGAGCGATTATGTTAAAAGGATATCCAAAAGATTGAACACGAAATATATTCAACATAGAAAATTAAACTCTAATCGCATTTTTGGCAACACTATTGCACTTTTTGAACACACACGATTCTTTTTTAATTTTAGTATGATTAAATCGGAACCCTACCATTGCAAAGTTAGTGATACGCTAACAACTAGATAAACTGCTGATATCTAGCTCCACTTGACTTATTTTCATGAATATGGGTTTTGTTTTCGCAGAACTTTATTTTCATCAGTATATCAATATACATCACGTCAATATACAAAAGCAAAATAAGAAGTTCTAAAACAGTTAACGGCTGTTATTAAATTAAAAACTAGTCGCGATCAATATTTTGTTAGCATTTAGTATCAAATTAACCCTTAATTAAAAAAAAGGTCCTTAATTAATAAATCAACAACGATCTGTAATAAAATTAAACAAAAAAATATCGCAATTTAACAAGATAAAAAAACGATCTGTTAATAGCAACGATCAGTAATCAAATCAAGAACGACGTGGTAACAACTGACAAGCAAAACACAGTCTGGCAACTTTATTCAACATCGTTTATAACTTTTGGTGTAAATAAATAAAAGGAAGTGGCATCACAATAAAAACGTTGCCCTATTAAAATGATAGCGATTGGTAACACATTGACAAAAGTGTGTTACCAAAACGAGAGGAGCTGCTTATTAAATGATACGAGCTTTTTACTAAGTTAATAAAAACCGTTCTAAAGTGAATACAAATGGACTTGACTCAATTTCAATACCAAATTTAATCAACATCAGCGCTTTTATACCGCCTTTTCTAGCTGCATAATAGAAAAATATTGAGCAAAGCGTACGGAGAGTACCGAGTATTTGCACCTATTTAAATAGAAGAAGCATGTAACTTTTCACTAGCAACTGCACAGAATATTTGTACAACGGCTGCATTTTTTGCCTGCATGAGAACTATCGATGTTGATAATTATGATTTGACAGCAGCGTGTGTACAACCTGACAGCGTCATAAATCGTTTAGCGCCAAAAAAAAAAACGTTCAAAATTGTGAAAATTTACTTTAAACAATAGATCGGTACGCAAAGTTCCTAGAGAATTACGTCGAATTTACGGTTAACGTAATCGGCAATCAATTTATATTCATGAGACAAAAGCTCGTCTCATAGTGTTTTCCCATTGGCATGGTCTTAATAACTTTGGGTTTTAGCGTTAAAACCTGGTTTTAATATATACAAAATGACTTTATTAAAACTATTTTTGAATTAGTTTCAAAAAGGTTTTATGAAACTCTACCGTGTTTTTGTCTGTGCTAAGTTGAGTGCTGCCAAGTTATATATTGAAAACATCTGAAGAAGATGTGAAGAGTGCACAAAAAATCTACTACGTCTGCATATTCTCTTTCAAGATTTACATGATTTGATATGAAAAATGTATTTTTTAACCATTTTTTCGCTCGAAGTAGGTATTACCAATACTTTTAAGATATTAATTTGCAAATTCCTGGCATAAATTGTAATTAAAGATTTTTTCTTTTAATAGAAAAGAACATTTGCTGCCCAAAATTTTGCCAGGGGTTTAATCGCAAGTGATTAAATTATTGGGCAACCAGTTTGTTTAAGCCTGAATTTATTAAACCTGTTGTGTGATCACAATATCACATGTTTATGGTTTTAATACTAAAACCGCATATGAAAACACTATTAAGTAAATTTTACGAAATGCAACATTGTTTTTAGCTGTACTAAGTCGAGTGCTGCCAAGTTATGCAGTCCAACAGATGATAATACGCAGTCCGTCTAAATTTGAAGTTGAAAAATAACCCTGCATTTCTGTTCGATATTTTAACTTGTATTTACAAGGCATCGACACACTCTCAAAAACAAACTACAAAAAGTCTAAGAAGAACCTCATTCCGAAAGTTAAGCATGGCGGTGGTTCTGTCATGGTTTGAGACGGAATGTCATCCAACGGAGTTAGAAAACTACGATTTATAGAAACAAATATGGAGTGGTTTCTTTGTTTAGATATTTTGAAAAGCAGTTTGAAAGATTCCGCAAGTGTTTTGGGTCTTAGTGGCGCCGGGTATTTCCAGCAGGATAACGATCGAAAGCACGCAACAATTCCATTCCCCACCGCAATCAGCCGACCTGAGCCCCTAAAGTATTTATGTGATCAATCTTACAGAAAAAGACAAGAGCTTACAGTTGGCTTGGATTCGGAGTGGAATTAAATAACGCCTGAGATAGTAAAAAAAACGGGTATTTTTAATGAATAATCGATTGAGGGCAGCAGAAGGAGGTCCAACAAAATGCTAATAAAATAATATATACCTGGAAAACTTTTTGTATATTAATTTTTTAGTATACGTCTAATTATCTATGCTATGAAAGAGGTTTTATAAAGTTCAAGTTTGTAACATTAAAGAGTTTTTACGCGGTACGTACTTTTATCTGTGCGACTGTATATTGGAAAAATTTTATAACGTGTGCACAGGAAAACGCTCCTCATCTGCATTTTTATTTAAGTGTTATAAGAAGTAAAGAAACGTACAACATACCCGCTTATTTCTATGAGAGATTCTATTTATTGCGATGAAATTTATTGGACAATCTGTATGTTAAAACCTAAAATCACATGGTGGTTTTAAGGTTAAAACCAGGTTTTAACTTTCAGATTGAAAACACAATAAATTAGCATGATCGAATGTGCCATGAAACATCCGCGGCGGACATGTCTACTATAAAATAATAAACAAATTTTATACCTGCAGTATGTCATCTGTATTCCATTAAAAATTTCAACTTGTCATGCAGCTAAAAAAGCACCCGATATGTAAAATTTTGTGGATTTTATTAAGATTTCTATTTGCCTTGTCCAGTACTAAAAAATTTAGATCCGCCTTTTTGTCATATTATAATAGGGTATTTAATCGCTTACAAGATAATCGGTTAGTCGATTAATTGCTACCCAGTTAACTGTTCGATTACTTTCAAATGCACGATTGATAATATGTTAAATTGTATTTTTCAAATTCTATTCGAATAGAGTAATAAAGAATACAGCAAATTTTAATTGGGGTTCCAAAACCAAAAATTCATAAAAAGGGGATTCCTAATCTCCTTTACGAATTTGTTTTTTTATGTTTTGCAGAAATATCATCTAGAATTGTGACCAGCCGTGATCAAATTAGATTTTTGTCTAAAACCAGCGAACGAAGAAGTTCAAGGCTAAAATTTGATAGTGTATCATTTCATATTCATTGAATTGAAATAAAATTACTTTCTTTTTATGACAAATTTTCTATGCCGTTTATTTGAAATTATATTTAGCCGAATATTCGTGCAGATGTTTTGAATAAAAAATAATCGAAAAAGTGCATTAAAAACTATCGGAATAACGTTCACAGCATTAAAATAATTGTGATTGAAATGTGTGAAACGTTTCTCTGTTTGCAATTTTTTTTTTATATTTAAAATTTTGTGCGTCTCTTGTAAACTTATCGCTTTTATGAACACATATAATTTTTAATAACTCACCTTTAAATTCCATTTAAGAACTTTTCATTTACCCTGTCTCAGTCACAAAAAAGTCTTTAATTAAACGCACGTACCGATAACCGTTTATTATCTTACAAATTAGATAATGGCAACTCTTGAAAGAAATAATTGCTTTCATAAACGCAACAACAATTCTGGATGCTTTTCATTCTCCTACTTCTTCTACTGAGATTTGCTTTATTTATTTTCTCTTGCTTATTTTGCTTATGCACAAACAAAAAACAACAAATTACATTAATCCACATACACACGCACTCATGCAATTCTTCTCATATTGAGAAGGGCTTTTACTAAAACAATAACAAACAACTGCCGCTATTCAACAGCGAATTTTTTGCTTCTTTTATTTGTAACAAAACTAACTATTAACACTTTTTGTTGAAATATTTTTTTAATATTAATTAATTTTACTTTAACACGAATCAATATATGATATTATTCAGTTGTTAAACACTTTTTAGTAACCGTTAAACACACTTTAACACGAACGGCATTTGACATCGACCGATTTAAGAGGAGACCACGTGAGAACTAATTAATATTTTAGGCAGTGCAGCCAGAGTTGTCACTTCACATAGATTTTGGTAAAATATGTGGATTTGGGAGTATTTTCTACTCAAGTAATTATGTATGTATGTTCAGATAACACGTAATGCAAGTACATTGGTATGTACTTGCACATGCACACATACATACATACATACATACGTCTAATCTGATATGCCTACTATTATTATAATACTATTATTATATTTTATTTAATATATTTATAATATTTTATATTATATACATATTATTTTATATATTATATATTTTATATTATAATATTTTATTATAATATTATTATAATACACAAAAACTTATGATCAGTTTAATGTTATTTAAATGAGATTAATCCTAAATTGTTTGTCTAAGACCAGCTACTTAAGGAGCGTATTTAGGCCATGATATATTTAAATCTATTGATGTTTAGTACCAAAAACCAGTGTTGCATTCATTTAATAATCGCCCCCTATACTACATCACCTTAAATTTTGGCTTTAAAACGTTGGAAAGTTGGTGTTTTGAAACCGCTTCGGTTTTACTTAACCCTGAATGGTTGCTCTTCAGTTTGGTAAAAGTAACTCTGCCTTGAATCAAGGAACAATTTTCCAAAATATTTCTAGCGAAACAATTTTTAATGTGAAAAATAAAGAAATATATTTTTAGTTAAGTTTCTTATGAAAAAAATTATTACAAAAAAATTATATGTAACAGAAAAACTTTTTTTTTCTCTCTTCATATTCGATACGAATTTGAGCAAACATAAAAGAGTTTTATGATAAAGAGTAAATGAGCTTCGTCGATTCGAGGAATAGTAACCATACAGGGTTAAGCGATTCAGTTTATTTTATTTTAACGTTACTATAAATAAAATTATGCAAAGCATTTTGAAATTGAATATGTTTTCTTTCTATTTGTATTTTAAATTTTCTTTCTTTCAGGATTTTAATAAAATATGTAGGATTTAAAAATTGAATTAAAATCTGTCTGACTATGTTATGAAATTCTTTTGATGGTACCCTTTTTAAAAGTAATTTAACAAACAGGAACGAGCGCTGAAGGCATTTTAATTTGAGCTCTAATTTGAGCTGACGTTTTGAAAGCGCTGTGCTTTTCTCTCTTCCTCTGCGCTCTCAATACAACGAGTGCCGGCCCATGTACAATAAAAACGAAAAGCACACGGCACCCGGTAAATATCTGTTAAAGAAGTATCGATGTGTGACTAAGATCGTGATTTTGAGATGTGGATCAAGTTTAAACTCAGTTTAGCGTAGTCTGGAACTCAGATTTTGCGGGCGATATGTAATTTTTTTTTTTATTATTTCATTAAAGATGGACATTTTAAGCTTAAATCAGCTGTTCCGTCAAAGATTTTGTTCGAATAAATCTGTTTTCTGAGTCAATTATAAAATATTAATACAAACAGACATTATAGATTTTTGCGAGGCTCGTGCGAAGCTGCCTCAACAGCAAAAGCACAAGCCTTTTAAAAATATCGGGAGGTTGTTGGTTTTGCATCGTTTTGAAAAAAAAAAATCGTTTTCTCATCGGATCTCCACGTTTTAAGGTCCTAAAAAGTTTCCCTGAGACACCGTTACTATCAGATTGCATCTATTGGTAAGTATGTGTGCGTTATAACTGTTGAATAGTGGAATCGAATTAAGCTGGTAGCGTTCTGAAGAGCGTTCCCGCGCTTAGATCAGATTTCGACAGATTCGAGGATTTCAAGATGTTTGAACTTAATATTTTCAGATTTAAAATAAAGCGTTTTTCTCAGCATTTTTTTAATTACTTTTGAACGGCTTCACCGATCGATTTACAAGACACGTCAATCACCATATACCAGGTTCAAATCGGTTAATCCGTAAATGAGATATCGTGAACGAAAAAACTTGAAAAAATAATTTTTTTGAAGAACTCCGAAATTATATATTCGATCGGTTAGTGTTCCCAATTCTTTTATAGTTACCGAAAACTACATCAGGTGGGAATCGGTTGATTTGAAAACGAAAAAATTGGTTTTTAAGCACAAAGAGCTCAAAAGGATAGAATCAAACAAAAAACAGGTTGCGAGAGAAATGCGGTCAAAATTAGCGGGATGTTACAACGACGGCCTTTAGGGCTTCCCCTTGCCCATATTTTTTTTTTTTTTTTTTGTTCACATTGAAAACGTGAAGGAGTCTTCATGAATGAGAATCGGGAATTCATAGTTGTGACTCGGAAATAATTACCGCGAGCGATTTTGTTTAGAAACCGGCAAATCACATCATGTGGTTTTTAATTTGAAACGACTAAAAGATGTGATTTTGCTTCTTTGAAACTCTGCTATTAACCTTATGCTGGAAGTAGACCATGTCAACACGGTAGAAATTTCATTATAACTACGAGGGCGGTTTGGTAACTCTGTTAATATTTGAATAAACATATTTTTCCGCAAATAAGTGTTTTATTTCTCAACATAATCTCCTGATATTTAAATACATTTAGTTCAGTTTTTTGAAAGATACTCACATATTTCTGGGAGAAGGAAATTGGCTGTTAAAAAATTTGGATTAAAAAATGTGCATCAAATAGCAGAATTAAGTGCACAAAAGCACTTCAAAATGTTGACAGTGACACGAGGATGTTTTTTTCGGAGTCAGAAATAATTTTAAAAGTGGCACCAGCTTTTCAAAGAAAGTCGAGAAAATCTGAATGGCTACGCATGCCCGGGATGTCAAGTCACTATTAACGAAATTAATGAGGAGATCGGTATAACACTTGGATTATGTCATTAAATTTTCTTTTCATATTTGGAATGCAACGTGTGGCAATAAACACCGTCAGCATGCCTCAACCACAGATTTTGCCGGTTTTGGCTTTCTGCGAATGTTTTACTTTTCCCGAGATTGAACACATCCATGAAAGGATAGTGTTTTGTGACAATTGATCATACAAAGTTCGAGTAACTGAGAAAACTAAAGGATACACTGAAAAGTGCATAACAGAACTGCTTCCAGAGTTAAAAAAAACAGCGCAAATATGTAGCAAATATATCTGAAGGGGACTATGCTGATTAAATAAATATTCTATTTCACACGCCCACCCGACTTAAGTTTCCTACTGCCACAGTTGCTTGCAAGTCCCGTGAGCAAATTTTCCTTAATCTTTAATCTCTTCTCTCCTCTCTATCACTGCTGTCACAATTTATTACCAACTGATCATAATCATTATCAGTTACCTGTTAAATCGGTGACAAACAAGTAAATTTTGATGATTGCTACTCGTGGAATGGATTCTAGCAAAACTATGGAAAGTAGGAGAGGAAGAGGTGAAGCAATTCACCTTTCATGTTATCGGCGCTTTCATTTTTGCTATAATGCCCTGCCATATTCCTGGCTAAGTGTGGGATTGAACCCCATCTGCCAACATCTAACAAATGCGCAAAATATCCGCTAATGAACTGTCAATTGTGCGTTCATTAACTATTAAAGTTCTTTATATTTTAAGCAAAAACGAATAATGAAAAATCATATGAATCCCCTGCTTAACGATTAATCATTAGAAAAGCGCTTAAAACTTTTAGTTTTCAGTTATATTTCTTAGGAAAAAATGTACGCATACTTACAACTATACCCATGCATGCTCAACACACTGTCACTCTTCCCAATTACACGGGCATATCACACATTCCAATCGGAATAGTTTTGATATCGTATTTGCAACTCCGATCGATTTTGTTTTATGTTCTTCAGATTCCCAAAGATTTTGTTTGCTCTTAAATATAATAAAATCTTTATTTTTTCCCATAAAATATGGCAGTGCTGTGCATGATGAAACAAGAAAAAACATGATTATTGATAAACAGCAGAACAAAAAAGAAAAAGATGTTAATACAAAAATTTGAAATGAAACATTAAAAATTGATTAAAAAAATTATAAAAAAATTTGGGAATATTTTTAAAACTTTTTGTTTATTAAATAAGGTGGCAACACTTTGACCGAAAGAGACATCTGGGGCCAAATTACCGCGTTCGATATCGATCGAAATCGCAATGCAATTGACATACGAATTGCGACCGATCTCGAGTGCCGTAAATTGCCCCTGGTTTGTATTTTTTCTCTTATTAAGTTTAGGAATTTCAAAAGTTTATTTATAAATAATAAATAAACGCTTAATAAATCATTATAATAAATAAACGTTCTATTTGATCTTTCATTTTGACTCAGTTTTATTAATATTTTTAATATATAATTAAATATAGCGATTTCGCTAAGAAATTTTTTTGTTTTTCGATTTCTTAGACCCGATAGTCGGAATCGACTCCACTTCGATCGAAACTGCGTTCCATTACATGGCGGATTAAAAGGTATTTCGTAAAATAATATAATAAAACCTAAAAGAAGAGAATATGAGACAATATTTCAAGGGAAAAATATTGCAATGCCGTTTTCGAAGGTCGCAACACACTTAGTGTCCATGTGCATTTCCTGTAGCTATTCAGCATATTTTAGAAGCTTCTAAAATTAAAAACAATTTCTTAATTGAGTGAATCTTTGCTTTATAACTCTTTTCAACTTCCCGCTACGAAAATTTTAAACTTAAAAAAATCGGAAAGTTTTTGCTTTTACCCCGCTTTGAGAAAATTGTGTTCTCATCAGATCTCGATGTTTTGAGGTTCTAGAAAGCTTCCCCGATTGATTCTCGGAACCAGTCACTACGTCTGTATGTATGTGTGTGTAAGTATGTGACCCGCTTATGACTACTTTTGAATGGCTGAACCAAATCTGACCAAACTGGTGGCATTTTAAAGTACGTTCCTGATCTTAGATTTGAACCGATTCGAAACGGTAGATTAGCGGGAAGTTGCATGTATGGCCTTTAGGGTCAGACGTTTTCCGAATTGTTTTATTTGTTTTTGTCATACACCCTCAATGCGACACATAAAACAGACTCCCTCGTTCGAAATCGATGAACCAACAACTTGGCCAGTGATAATAAAATAGCTCACGCTTAAGGCGACTTAAAATAGCAGTTCCCATTTAAATACTTATTTTTTTATTTTCTATATATTTTTTTTTTTTTTGTATTCTCTGAAGAAAACTTGGCCAAAGAAATTCTTTTTGCTGTTCTCCGTCTGACTTGTGAAACGTATTATTACGACGTGGTATTGGCAGTTTTAATTGATGTTTAGCAATCGATAACGATCATTTGTCATCTGAACTGAAATGGAAGGGAACTTGAGCAAGAGTTGCGGTAAAAAGATAATTTATTTAATATATATATTTTTTTTATTTTAAACTCTCAAAACTAAAAAATTCATTCATTAACATTTTTTAGGTTACCTTTTTTAAGAGAAACCAAAATAAATTAATTAAGTTTGAAATATATTTTTATTTTGTGCCAAAAAAGGTGTTTAAAAACGTTAACGTTTATAAAAATATTTACCCACGGTAAAAGAAAAGAAAACAGCTGGGAACGTTATCTTATTTTTTCTTTTATTTATTATTATATTAGAAAGGGTGATTCATTCTTAAGGTGGCTTTATATACGAACCTGCCAATTCAATTAGAAAGTGTTACATCATCAGCTGACGCTTACGGCGGTTATCACTGCCTTATCAACTCGCTCACAGCTGTGAAAGATGGTCTTTTTTTTATCAAAGAAAAAAGTCAATATAATTATTTATTCTAAAACTCCGTCTTCAAAGTATCTAAAACAATTATTAAGTTATAAATACTAAATCACATGTTTGTGTCTACGTCCTTAAACATAATTCGCCAAAATTTCCAATAAAAATTTTTATAAAACCGTTAGAAAGAAATCTTTTGGAAGAAGCAAAAAACTGTTTGGCAGACTTCAAAAAGTCCTTTAATAACGCTGAAACAAAATTAGTGGTTTGCAGTAATCAAAAGGTATTTCTAAGGAATTTCTTGTTCTTCAGTTAAGGGCTCATATTTCAAACATATTTACAGACGCTTATAATTAAATCAAGACGTTGTATTGTAAGTTGTCTTTTTAGTTTTTGTTGCTCTTTCACTTCTTATTTCGGCTTGTCTGCCTCGTCAAATAACGCTTAAAGCATTAACGGAAATGATCGACCATTTAGACCAAAAGTCTGTAGATTTCTTTTTTGCAAAAAAAAAAAAACAAAAACAAAAATAAATAAATAAATAAGCCCAACATAAGATACGAGTAAAAAGTAGTAATTAAGCACACAAAAACCCTTGAGATACGAATATCAACATCAACAACAACAACATAAATAATTTAAAAAAAAGTATTTCTTTGGACATACAACGAATCGTCAATACGCTAAAATGGAATTAATTTGTCGAACAGACAACAATTATTTTTAAACAGTCTCTTATAAAAATTCTATTTTAAGTACGTTTTTTTTTTTTTCAATAAAAATATGGAAAACGGACGACCCCGATGCCCATCCCTGTAACTTCCCGCTAATTTTAACCGCAAATTTAATGCAACCTTTTTGTGCTATTCTATGCTTTTATTTATAGAAAGTCCTATTTATTATTGGTACTCTTTACAAAAGATACTTTTAAAAAAAGGTACTTTTTATTAAAACTATTTTTTGTAAAAGGAACTTATCATAAAAGGTACTTATCATAAAAGGTATTTCAGTAAAGTTTCTTATTATAAGACGAAGTTTTGATAAGAGACACCTTTTATATGATGAATTTTAAAAAAAGGTACGTTTTGTACAAGTGCTTTTCATAAAAGTTAATTTTTATACAAAGTACTTTGAGTAAAGTTTCTTATTATAGGATGAATTTTTTATAACAGATAATTTTTATATGATGAAAAAAAATAATGAAATAGCTTTTCATAAAAGGTACTTTTTATAAAAGGTACTTTTCATATTCTTCATAAAGAGTACTTTTAGTAAAGCTTCTTGTGACAAGATGAACTGTTTATAAGAGATACCTTTTATATATTGAATTTTTTAAAAAGGTACTTTTCGTAAAAGTTCTTTTGATAAAAACTACTTTTTAAAAAGTGTAATTTTTACAAAAAGTAGTTTTAGTACAGTTTCTGATTACAATACGGACTTTTTATAAGAGATAACTTTTTATATGATGAGTTTAAGATAAAAACTTCATAAAAGGTACTTTCCATTAGAGGTACTTTTTATAAAAGGTACTTTTAGTAAAGTTTCTTATTACAAGATGGACTTTTTATAAGAGACAACTTTTTATATGATGAATTTAAAAAATAAACTTTTCATAAAAGGTACTTTTCATTAGAGGTACTTTTTATAAAAGGTATTTTTAGTATAGCTTCTTATTGCAAGATGAACTTTTTCAAAGCGATATATGTTGAGTTTTCATAAAAAGTACATTTAATAAAATGTACTTTTCACAAAAAGTACTTTTAGTAAAGTTTCTTCTTATAAGATAGACTTTTTATAAGAGATAACTTTTTATATGATGAATTTAAAAAAAAAAAAACTTTTCATAAAAGGTTCTTTTCATTAAAGGTACTTTATATAAAAAGTACTTTTAATAAAGTTTCTTATTATAAGATGAAGTTTTGATAATATATACCTTTTATATGATGAATCTAAAAAAAAAACTTTTCATTAAAGGTACTTTTCATTAAAGGTACTGTACTCTTAATAAAAAGTACTTTTAGTAAAGTTTCTTATTATAAGAAATTTTTTTATATCATGTTTTTTTTTTATATGATGAACTTTTCATATAAAGTTGCTGTTATTAGCAAAATTTTTGACGAAGAGTTACTTTTAAACTAATTAAGGGACTGATTAAGGGAACTTCCTACTAAAAGTACTTTTTATAAAATGCACTTCGTATTAAAAGTACATTTCCAAAAGGTACATTCATATAAGTATATTAAAGCACACTTTTTAAATTTAATATGTATATACAATATATTTTATGCATCCGGTACTATTTTAAAAGGTTTTGTTTTGGAACTAACTTTTTGTAAAAATTTATTTACATTAAATTTACCCATTTAAAAAAAAATTTAAAAAAGGTATCGTTTGAAAAGATACTGTTTATTGTAAAATGTAAAATTTTTTTTATTTTTTATGTTGTTTAAAAGTTTCTGTAGAAAAATGTCTTGGCGAACTAAATCATTTTTCGTAAATTTGTCATCATTAAGTGTAGGGTGTTCCTAATGACTTAAAAGAAAATTCGTATAAAAAACTCATATTGAATGAATTAAATTTTTATTTCTTTCTTTTTTGTTTTTAGATATTAAGCTGAACTTGGTCAGTAATCCATCATGAGGAAAATCATGGCGTTATAAGGCCGACAACATTAATGAATTTCACCGATTATTTGCTTCGAATATTAAACAAAAAGTCGCTCCTTTTTGTCCCTCCTTTTGGACGAAAATACTCAGCCAACAATGCCGACTTGTGCTGTTGTTTTTTCCCCCTTCTTTTGACTGGGTACACGCCAAGCACGAGCTAAACACAGTTTTAATATTATTTGCGGTCTCAGTAAGTCAGTGATTAAGAATTAATTAAAAAAACAATAAAAGGTAGAAGAATTTTAATTAAAAAGTGGAAAATTGAAAGTCCTTGTAGCAGCAAACGACGGGGATATTTTAGTCACAAAAAAAAAAAAATACTCGTTGTCAAAGAGTTTGAATAACTTTTATTTTTAAAAATTTTCATAAAAGTTGCTCTTGCAACCAAGATCTCCCAGAGTTATCAGATATCGATTTAAGTTTTAGTTTTTAACTTCCCTTAAAAAAAATTAAAATTTTCAAAAACCGGGTGCTTATTGGTTGTACCACGTTTTGAAAAAAATTTAATTCTCTTCAGATCTCAATGTTTTAAAGTCCTAAAAAGCTTCCCCGACTACTTCCACGAGCCCTTTACTAAGTCTGTACTTCAACGTCCGTTTGTGCTCGCTTGTCCCACTGTACCCTTTCTCTTTAAAACTCTTATCAAAGAAAAGAAAATGTACAGCAAAACAATTGAAAATTAAAAAAAAAGAAACCGCTTCATTTTTAAAAGTCTTGTTATTTTGGAATTGATCATAATTATTATGACTTTCTTGTCTTCCTGCCCACTGTGTGTACGCGCGTTTGGGTGTAAGGACGTGACCTGCTTATAACTTTGGAATCGAAACAAACGTTCTGAAGAGTGTTTCTGAACTTATATGTGCTGTGAATTTGAACCGATTCAATCTGGTAGATTTCAAGATATTTTAAAAAAATTTTAAGAAGAAGAAGCACTTTTTAAAGCGGTTTTAAGAGTAGCTTTCAAGCGGCTTCAGCCAGCGATTGCACAGACTAATCCGCTCTTGACATTTAAAAGTCACGTCAACCACCATATACCGGGTCGAAATCGGTTAATCCGTTCATGAGATTTTAGGCACGACGAAAATTCGAAAAAAATTGATTTATTTTAAGAACTCCGAAATTTTATATTCGATTGGTGATTGCTCCCGACTCTTTTATAGTAACCGAAAACTACATCAATCGGTTGATTTTAAAACGAAAAAATTAGTTTTTAAGCACAAAGAGCTCAAAAGAGTAGAATAAAACAAAAAACAGGTTGCGAGAGAAATGCGGTCAAAATTAGCAGGATGTTACAGGGATGACCTTTAGGGCTTCCCGTTGCCCATATTTTTTTTTTTTGCTCACATTGAAAACGTGAAGGAGCCTTCATGAATGAGAATCGGGAATTCATAGTTGTGACTTGGAAATAATTACCGCGAGCGATTTTGTTTAGAATCCGGCAAATCACATCATGTGGTTTTTAATTTGAAACGACTAAAAGATGTGATTTTGCTTCTATGAAACTCTGCTATTAACTTAATGCTGGAAGTAGACCATTTTAACACGGTAGAAATTTCATTACAACCACGAGGGCGGCTTGATAACTCCGTTAATATTTGAATAAAAGCCTTTTTTTTCCGCAAGTAAGTGTTGTATTTTAATCTTCTAAAATATTCATTCCTGGCAAATAATACCTTTTTGTTTAATCTCAAAATAGACGTGGTTTATCGGTTATTAAACCTGCATTAGATCGAAATCATTTGCCACTTATTCATTTCTTTGGCTTTGGAAAAAGAAAAAAAGTCGGAGTTTGGGCAAATGAAAGTATGAACGTGTCTTAAGACCTTTTTACTATTTAATAAACAAACAACTAACTGATAGCGAACAAATAAAATATAAGGAAAATAATCAAAAGCAAAAAAGTGGATTCAATGTGTGTTTACAATTCTCGTACACTATTTCCTGGTAAAAAAATTTATTTATTTACAATTATATTACAAAAATTATTGAAACACTTTGAATCCAATTCCACAGTGTGTAAAATTTATGTGGCATCAGTATTCTAGGGTTAATTACCCTTAAACAGAAAGTTAATCTGGTGCAAAATGTTTAATGGCAAAAAAAATATGTTCAAGTTGATAGCAAAAACGTAAAATGCGTTAATACATTTCAGTGAGTGTGCCTGAATTAACGAATACAAGTGCACAAACACACATACACGCATCGTACTTATTGGCAATTATCTAACTTTTGTTTTACTGCAGTTTTTATAAGAAACATCGCCAGGAATTCCCACTAGCTCTGGGTCAAGTTCAATTTAATTTCTTTAACTCACATCCCAGAAACACGAGTATTTACGTAAAAGTAACATTTGTTTGTATGAGTGTCTTAAACGGCAGAGAGGAGGAGAGCAAAAGCGTTGTTGTCTGTTGTAATTATATAGTCTGGGCACAATTTGGGACTGACATTTATTGTGAAATGGGGAAAAAACAAAGAAATGCAAAAAAAAGACAAGTTAAAGGATGCAAGCACATGCAGGCACAAGCTCACACGCACAGGCACACACATTCACACACTGACAGGAAGGCCAGAAAATCAGGATAATTATGATCAATTTCAAAATAACAAGACTTTTAAAATGATGCGTTTTCGTTTTAATTTTTTTACTTTTAAAATTGTATTGCTGTACGTTTTTTTTTTCTTTGCTAAGAGTTTTAAAGAAAAAGGGTACAGTGGGACAAATGAGAACAAACGAACGTTGAAGTACAGACTTAGTAAAGGGCTCGTGGAACTAGTCAGGGAAGCCTTTTAGGACTTTATAACATTGAGATCTGAAGAAAACTCAATTTTTTTTCAAAACGTGGTACAACCCATAACCACCCGGTTTTTGAAAGTTTTCAGTTTTCCTTGAGGGAAGTTAAAAATTAAAACAACAATAATTGATTTGCTTCTGCTACAGGAGACGGTGATCAATAAACAGTTAATTCGGATTGATCATGATTGCGAATGGAACTATAATTACCTGATGTAGATCTCGAGTGCTTGAAGACATGTTTAGAGGTCTGAAATCTTTCGATATGGTGTGCGAAACTTTCGTTCGAATTTCTATAGAAAAAGATTTTATACCGAAATCGAAGGAAAAGATGCTGGTCTTATCATTAACTGGACTTATCATTAACTCCCTCCAAAGGTGCTTATTTTGAGTTATGTCAGTATGGCAGCAAATGAGCGGGTGATTTGGGAGCCAACTACGGCACTCCATACCGATTAATAATCGTATAATATTCTTCTTCATATAATAAAAATGTGTACTGTCATTCATGGTGAAATAACTACGGGGTGGCATTACCCGATACCAGTTTTTTCTTAGCCATTGTAGCCAATATATGAGGGAATACCTCATATATAATGTCCGAGTTGTCATTTAGAAATTTACAGTTCGAAAGGCAATGCGACATATGAAAATGACAAACTGTGCTACTAGTACACACTACAGTGTTTGCTTGCGTTGGTGCAAAGTGCCATAGTCACCGTCTTATAAGAATAATTACCAAGGGGAAGCAAGTCCCCTAATGTGGGAAAATATAATCGGGGAAGTCGACGCATATCAAATACGTCAAAGCAGGTTTGAATTGCATCCACATCTGACAATAAATATGTAAATCATTAATGTACTTACAACTAATTCGCAAATGCACTATTTAATTCTGACCTAATTAAACTGCAATTAAGAATGCCTCAAAACAAGACACAAAAAAATATCAATTTATTTAATTATGCATTTGCTTAATAATTTTTATTTTTGTTTGTTTTATTTATTAAGGTCGTGTGCGTATATAAAATAATACAAGTAAAATTGTTATGTTCCGCTGTGGCGACTTTCATATACCCTTCACCGGCATCTGCGTGTTACTTCTATTCAACGAAATATTTTAAATTATCCTGTTTAAAATTCATACCAATTGAATTCTTCGTACTCTACAAAATCGGTTTAATTGAAATAAAAGTATTTTCAGATAATTTGTTTTATATACAATAAATTAGCTTAACTTTTCCAGCTCTGGAACTATATTTTACTAACTTTTGCTCCTTTTCTAGTGCATCAATCCATCCGAGAAAGCTTAAACTGTCCAACACCGGTATCCTCTTTTTGATTTTTAAACAATTAATTTCTACTTAATATATAAAATAAATTTGATTACAAAAAAGACATTATTTAGCTACTTTGATATTGGAAGAATTAAATTTCCAGCTCTGCAGTTGTACTTTGGGCTTCTCTGGTATATAGTTTCAATAAATATATTTAAAAATTTAATTTATAAAGAAAAACAAAACTTATGTCTCCAACCCTGGAATTGAGTTTTCGAACTTGAATAATAACATAAAAACAACAATTTGAATTTCGAGCTAAATTACAACATATTTTTGAGCGCAAAAAATAATTAGTTTTGTTTAGTTACTTTATAATTGCAAAATTTATTAGCATTTTCCAGCTCTGAAGCTGTCCTATTAACACAAGAATGAGTTTCTTTCTCATATAACAAATTTGTATAATTCATATAAAGAAAAAGTTGCTTAAGTTGCTTAAGTTGCTTATTTTCATTAAAGCAAAAAGAAAAAAATTAAATTAATTTTCCACCTCTGGAGCTATCTTTTTCACTCTTCCTATTTCTAGGGAAGGAAGGAAAGCAAATATATTGTTTTACTTCAATTATCCAACACTGGAGTCATATGTATGATTTTGTCTTATTTTTAATATTAATTTAATCGTGTTTGCGCAAAAACAATAGTTTTATTTAGTTATTTGAATATTTAAAAAAATTTCCCAGGTCTGGAGCGGATTTGTGGGCTTTTCTGATTTCTAATACCCACAAACGTAATTGCCTACATATTTTACCGCCTTAATCATAAAAAATACTCCTGTTTGGTAGAGGGCTTATAAACGAATTTTGTATGGATATCTGTTTAATAAGTCTCTCATAAAGCAAAAATATTAATTATGAATAAAAACTTTAATATTTATTATCCGCGACCGGTTACTAGAGTGTCCGTCTATGGAAAAACATTTGTTTTCTTGGCTTCTCAAACATGTTGAGTAGCGTATAAGAGGAAATATGAAAAGTCATTTGGTTTTATTTTCGAAACGAAGTGTGCTCGAATTTCGACCACCGAGTGATCCCAGATAGGCATGCCATTTACACATGCATTATAATCTTGTAAACTCTTATGAGGTGAACCAAGTTCAAGTCTTACATGCGTATAACTATTCCCTATAATTTTATTTATTGTTATAAAAGAACGATAATGAGCTTCTTTGCCTTTAATAAGTTTAATTATCATAATAACAGAAAAAAAAGAAGGAATTAAACAGCAAAGTCGTATAAATACATGAACTGTCTATTAATTAATTTCACAAAGTTCTGTACTTTAGCTGCAATCGTTTCATAATGGCTCTAACTCTACTCTTACTTGCTGCACTTGTAACTGTCTGGATTATAGATCGTTGGAATTCCAGAAAGCATCTCAAACTTGCCTTTACGGCTCCATGTAGCAGATGGAGCACGCTGTTGGGTTTTGGCAAAATAATAAGACCAGCAGGTATTTACGGAAAAGAGTTAAAAAATATGCCAAAAAGAATAGTCGATTTTCAAATGTTGTTGAAATTGTTTTTTGCTGTTAATTGCTCTATAAGAATTTTACTTAACATGTTTGGGGCTTGTTTTGTGAAATAAAAAGATGCAGTCGAATTTGTGACTACGATAAATTGTTGTACTATCGTTCAATGTGTTGGGAATGAGTTGGTAGCAAATTTACATTCCCTTTCTCAAGAAGTCCTTATTGTGAATGTATTGGGAGTAAATATTTGCATTGTGAATTGTGTGGGAATTATAGCTTCTATTGTGAACTATTTCTCAGTGCTTAACAAATAACATGTGGTAAAGGAAAACAAACCGATTTTGAAGAAATGAATAGTGCTAGAAAAGAAATAGAAATCCAAAGATCGGGTCAAATCGGTTAACCCCTTCGTGACGTTACGAAAAAAATTACAACAAAACTGATATTTTTAAAAAGCTCCAATGCTATATATCCAATCAGTTAGGCAGTACATTACAATGTGACGTAGGAAAAACATAATTAATAATATCAAGTATTTTTAAATATGATCGGTTTGATGCAGTTTAAAGTTTTTTTTCTTATTTATATATAAATCATTTAAATAAAGTCCTATTTAAAATATGTTTTCTTACTCGTTTCATAACATAAAGAAGTAACTTAGAAGAGTTTTTACTGCCTTAAAATTACATCTTATAGAAACGTTCCTTCTGGTTCCTATTGACGCTATTGTGAATTAGTTTCTTAAAACAACACGTGCGATGCCACATTTTTCAAGTTTGTGAACTCACCACCCCAAAAACTTTGTTATGAAAAACATTGGCTACAGCAAATCAGAACTGTGGGAAAATTTTCACGATATTAGTCGCCATAAAGGTAAACAAAGAAAACACTGAAAGCTTTTCTTTATTCTATAACAATATGTCGTAGTCACTTATTCGATTCTGGCATACGTTATACGGCGGATATCTACACAAAATACAACTGCTACAACATGCTACGAGCGTTAAGAATATGGAAATTCTTTTCAGCCGTGCTTACACACGCTTTCGAGTACGCAAATAAATACGGCCCAAATAGTGTTATTTGGTTTGCGAATACTCCCAGCTTTCTTACCTCCGATCCACCGGTTTTAAAGGAAATTTTAACGTCTTCAAATTGTGTAGATAAAGGAGCAGAACACTACGCTGGCCTTGCCTATATAGCCGGCGATGGTTTATTTACTGAAAAAGGTATGAAAAAATGTCAAAGATTTTGCCTATTTAAAAAAAAAACTTTTATTGTCATGTCATTTGGACATAATAAACTTGTTAACAATTATTTTAACAATAATTTATCGCTTTGCAAGAAAAGCATATTTTAAAAAAATACTGTAAAATTGTTTGTTCGCTTTGTAGACCCAACTTGGAGTCAACATCGTAAATTGTTGAATAAAGCATTTACCAATAAAAATATGGTCTCCTTTTTACCCGATTTTCACACGGATATCACCCACTTTATTGGCGAACTCGAAAAAAGTGTGGATCAAGGAGAGGACTTAGATGTACTGATAAATTTACGAACGTTGACCCTTAAAAGTTCATCGAGTAAGTATCGGCCATGACCACTGCCAGATCCGTTCAAAATTCGCCGAAATGCAGAATGATTAAATTTTTATTCAAATCTCATCGTTTTGGTTAACTGTGGATATTCTTTGATTCTTGCTTTTCAGAAACGATGTTAAAAAGGGACATGGAGCTGACAAAGTACAACTCCTCAGTTATGGTGAAACATTTTAAACAGTAAGTTACGCCGAAACCCTTATCTCATTCCAAATAATCTTTAGCTAAAACTTGACTGAAAGTTATATAAAGAAATCGCTGATTGATTTTGGAAAAAGCTGTTCAGAAATAAAAGATGTTGCCAAGTTGGAAGTTTGCCTAGAAATGAAGAGCTTTTATTAGCTGTCAAGAACGTGGTCCTCATTTGGATCCCAGTACTGTTAATGGCCGAAGCTGTTGTCTTAATTTTCTCATTTACACTTTTGGTGGATCTGACGACTGTTGGTCTCTTTAAAAAAGTTTTATTGTCTCTGGTAAGGGGGAACCTATACCCCTATATGAAATGTTATTACAGCTTTCTAGCTGTAGGGCATGGGCCCAATGTTTCGGAGGTACTCAAACATAATTGAGGGAGAGTTAGGCCCTGCGATAAAATGGTTCCCTTGATCTTTATTATCAGTTGCTCACCATAACCGATTTATATACCCAATTTCAGCCCGCTTGGAAGTGTCCCAGACTTTGGAGGAACCTAAATTTAGGGGAAATCTAGGCCCCCATATTAAAAGTTTTCAAGTTTGAATTTTTTCATTAGTTGTTCCTAAAGACTAATTTTCCTCTTTGGAGCGATTCAAATACAAATAAGGGGAAAACTTGGTTCCTCCCGATTAAAATGTTCCACTTTTGTTCCTTCCCCACTTTTAGCTTTTTATTTAGCAATTATATATTAAAAATGTATTTTACTCTCCTTCCTTTGTAATTTTAAATTAAAAAAAGTAAATGAAAATTCTTAAAGGACATTTCAAAAACAGTTGCCGATTTCTCAGAAACAACTCCTAGAAATCCGGCTCGAAAGACAAAATGTTTATAGGCAAAGCATAAAGTGGGTAAAATAAAAATTGTTTAGAATATCGGATAAATTTATTTCATTCGTACACCTTGATAGATTTGGGGAAAAATATTTTGGTAAACATCGCACGACTGCTCCTCTTTCTCTATTCTCTAGTCGTGTCTTCTCTTGCTATTCTCTTGATCTCAATTGACATCTTCTTGTCAGTATCCTATTTTGACTTAACTGCTGTCTCATTTTAAATATTAAACCAACAAATTTGCATCTATTTTAGTGTACTCAATTATATAGTTGATTTGGCTTTTATGAAAATCTTGTCCTATAAATGGGTGCGTAAGCTGGCCGAAATAAGCATTTACAAACCCGCAATGGAAAGTATTGCAATGTTTCAAGAATTTGTCAATAATTCCATAAGTTTGGGTCAACAAAAACCGTTAAATGATCCCAGCTTTTTGGCCAACAAAAAGTGTATTCTCGATTATATTTTAGACGACTCACAAAAGATCGCGTTAAATGCGGATGAGAGATATGGCCTCGTGGCGAATATGTTTGTGGCAGCCCTTGAAACCATATCGACGTCTTTATATAGTGCAATGCTTATGATGGCCATGTACCCGGAGTATCAGGAGCGCGCCTATGAGGAAGTCAGTAAAGTACTAGAAGATCATAACAGTGAACTGACCGTAAATCAGTTGGATGAATTGGTGTACCTGGAGATGGTGTTCAATGAAACATTGAGACTTATGCCCTCTATTCCGATGGTGTTTCGTCAAGTTTCAAATGAGGATTTGACTCTTAGCAACGGCTGGACTTTGCGGGTTGGCCTACCTATTTGTATTGACATCTTTCGTTTACACCGCAGAGAAGACCTTTGGGGCCCAGAGGCTAACAAGTTTAATCCTGATAATTTTTTACCTTCGAATGTAGCGGAAAGGCATCCATACGCTTTCATACCGTTTACTAAAGGCCAGAGATTTTGTATTGGTGAGTGGAAAGGTAAAATTGTGTGACGAATTATTTACAATGTTGCTTTGCTCCATAGGTATTCGTTACAGTATTTTATTTTTTAAAATGGCTTTTGCCAAAGTAATTGCAAATTTTAAGCTGTCAACAGATTTTAAATATGAAAATTTAAGATTTGAAAATCATACATCGCTGAAATTCATAGACGAGCCACGCATACGATTCGAAAGACGTAAAGCTTGAGAAGAAACTAGACAAATCGGAGATGTATAAATATATATGATGTACAGTCGCAAATGGAATTAAATTACTCACTTTCGTCAATACTGTAATAACTCAAACAATTAGTTTCGCAGAAAACGCTTTAAATTTACTAACAACTCAACGAAAATGTCAAAACTAATTTTTCTCTTAGAAATAGATTATAAAAGATATTTAAATTAAGATAAATTCTATATCATTATATCCAAATGAAAACTATTTTAAAGGTAAAAGCCCTTTCTAAATAATTTCGAGTCCGCAATTATTTCTTAAAATAAATTTAAAGTTAAACTACTCTCGTTGTGTTTCATTGAGTTTTTATTCTTGAGAGGTTATTGCCAATTGGAACGATATACCGAAGACTGCAGTAACTGTGGGAATCAATTTTAATTTTAAAATCAAGCATTATTCGACAAAACAACGAACACGTAAAAATATCTCTAAGTATGCGAAAAAAGTGTAACGAAAAAGGTGTTTGATGGTGAAATACAAACGAATCTATATAAGAATATCCCATTCGAGAGGTCTCCGTTCATTATTGGATGATATTCACCGAAGTCATGAAAAAAACACTGCTTTTTGACGTAAATCTGGTGATGGGTAGTAAAAAATATGTCCGGCAACACAGTTTCACCAGTCCGTTTGAACAAAATAATGTGGCATCGCGATTGCTTGCAATTTGCATTCACAATAACACCTACGTAAAGTGCTTGCAGTGCAAACGAAACAAAATAATACTTTTCGCAAACATGTTTACAGTGGGAGCTAGATTTTGGCAACACCCCATAATATTGCAACGGGCATTACTGGACACTTTGTATTACCTCCACTTGCATGTTTTATTGTGCTTCCACGCGTAAACTTAATATTATTAATAATGTTACTCGTACTCCACATTGTGTTGGTACAAATTTGTTGCTGTGGTTCAAGAAGTTCAAGAAATAAAAATATATATTTCCAAAAACCTAAAAACACGCTTTTTCTTTAAGAAAATCGATGTAAAAAGTTAAAAATAAATATAAAAATGCGCTAAAAACATTAATGAACCGAAATGTTACAGCGAAGTCGTGAGCGCTTTGTGCTCTATATTGCGTATAAGATTCGCTCGACTTAATTATCAAGTTTAGTTTTAAATTTTAGATCGATTTTCAAACATCATATTCTTGATGAATGCTACTAAAAGAGACTTAATAAGTGCATCATATATTTCCCATTGTGTTTCTGGTTCAAAAGTGCAATTTTATCAAACGATTGGCAACCACTCCCATTTCAATAATATTTCTCATCCATGCAGGTGAGAGTACACTGGGGAATATTGTGGCATCACTGTCTTTACCATTTGCTAGTGATGCCACAAAATATGACACACTGTGTTCTCGGCTTCAAAGCAGTCGCAAAAAACGAATCTCTGCTACTTGTCAGGCATTGTTTTTGTTTCAAAGTTGGGCGTTCGAGATATAAACAATAATATATAAAAGGCAAATGCTCAGCGAGCAATTAACAAATAAACTGATTTATCGTATTAAATAGATTTGTTGGAATTATTTGGTCAACATTTTTTTATTCAATTATAAGGAACTTTGATACATCAATACATTGTTGTTGTTTTTTTAATGACAAAATGTGAAAAGAAGTTGACGTTTCAATCTACAAAAGCGGGTTGGCAAACAGGACGCTAATTTATACTTGTACTATCCTGTTAAATTGTATATGGCAGCGTCAGCGTGTTTGGCAAGCGGCTGATACTGTGTTCAGACATACATTTTTAATTGAGTCAATTTGATTTTAATTAAACAATTATATATAGCGATTTCGGTTATTTATTTGTTAGAGTTCCGTCTAGTCTGTTTGAAAATGTAGTTTGTTTTTTATATGTATGTGTATTCTTTGACATTTGGCTCGCCATTACAGGAAGTTTTCATGCTCACTGAACACGGCTCTTAATAAACACACTTATGACTAGGGTTGCAGTTCGAGTTTTACGCAATTAGTGATACAATTATTTATTAATTGCTCAATTTATTAATTTATTATTGTACGATAAATTGTGGTAATGATGCGTACCAAACCGTTTGCGCTTTTTTGTAACTCTCTTTTCACGGAGAGTAATTATTTCTTAGTCTAATTTTACTGAACTTTACGCAGAAAGTACGGCATAGCGATGAAAAATAAAATACTGCAGTGTTGCTTTTCAAAGGGAGTATAAATTATAATATTGTTGCCTTATAATATATCAACGTTAATAATACCTATTGCAATAGAATGGCATCTCTGTTTAAATAGAATCAAAGTGAAAAATAAACGAATTTTTTAATAAAAACCGTTACAATATTGGGGCAACAACCTACAAGCCTGGTTAGCGCTAGAAAAGACAGCAAACAGCCGATAAATCTGGGCATTGCGTACCGTTAATATAATAAGACAATTCGATATCACCCTGTTCCTTATTAAAGTGTCGATAAAACGGTTATTTTTTCAATATATTGCCATCCTCTCCTTGCAGTAACAACCACGTACACTTAAAGGTTCAACTATTCGTGACTCATCCATAACTCCATACCATAACGCATTCGATTTCTATGGTTATTGTTGTGTTAATGGAATACCGTGTTACCCCTTCGATAGGTTTGAGCTGCATTATCTTTTATGATTACTCTGTTGTGGTTATGGTACGTCTAAATTGAGCTTTATTATACTACACAGTTTACAAGTAAATTGTGATATGAAATGAGTGCTGAGGTAATGAAAAGGTTAATATTGTAAACAACATAGTTTGTTGTGGTAATGCTGTTGTGGCCACAAAAGAATGCCTCAATCATTCGCTTGGATACGTTTGCTATCGTGGCAACACAGCGCACATTTTATTTAGTGGAGGTTGCAACCGTGGCAAAACTAAATGTAAAGCGGGCAAATTGATAGTGGGTTTAGTTCGTAAAGTCATTCGCAAGTAACTAACAAACAGTAGATGGCAGGCAAGCGACCAATATTTTGTAATTAATCGTGCCGTTTCCTTAATCCTAAAGGCCCAACCCATATCCTAAAACTATAATACGTTGGGGTTACAAGCATATGTCATTGCTAACTACAGTTTAACACATTGTTACTGCCAAAATTGCATAGAACTGCATTGCCTGTTATTATTTATATGTAAAAGATACTTCGAATCTAAAAAGTATTAAGGCCAGGTATGTTGAACGATTTCCAACCCACTCGTGAATCGCCTTTTATATGAATACCCTAAATGTCTAGCACTTTTTCCCTTTCATTGACTGCTCTGATATAATTAACTTATTGCAAAAGCTTCAATATACATAAACAGTTCATTCTCATGTATATATATTTTTTTATAGAATTTTATGCAATTACACAGTCTTGAGTTCGAATTCAAGATTTGAAATTTAAATTCCAATTGAATAGCACAATAATTTGGGAATTTCCTCAAGAATCTGCTTGTAAACTGCACTCAGCTGTCAATGAAAATTTTATATGTTTATGGATGTTTATAGATGACTCATGGCCTTCATTGTTTCGAGAATGTTTTAAAAATTTGAAGGAATTTTACACAAAACAGTGTAATTTTTGTAAATGCAGATTATATAAATCATATTATTAGCTTTGGGGGGGTCAAATTTTCCTGGTCACGCATAAATGCATTTATCTACAAGGCGATCATAATAAACGTTTGTGAATGAGCTGTACGTCTAGTGAAATATGAAAATTATAATATCAACTTTTCACTTCAACGTCCGTTTGTTCTCATTTGTCCCACTGTACCCTTTTTCTTTAAAACTCTTAGCAAAGAAAAAAAAACGTACAGCAATACAATTTTAAAAGTAAAAAAATTAAAACGAAAACGCATCATTTTAAAAGTCTTGTTATTTTGAAATTGATCATAATTATCCTGATTCTCTGGCCTTCCTGTCAGTGTGTGAATGTGTGTGCCTGTGCGTGTGAGCTTGTGCCTGCATGTGCTTGCATCCTTTAACTTGTCTTTTTTTGGCATTTCTTTGTTTTTTACCCCATTTCACAATAAATGTCAGTCCCAAATTGTGCCCAGACTATATAATTACAACAGACAACAACGCTTTTGCTCTCCTCCTCTCTGCCGTTTAAGACACTCATACAAACGAATGTTACTTTTACGTAAATACTCGTGTTTCTGGGATGTGAGTTAAGGAAATTAAATTGAACTTGACCCAGAGCTAGTGGGAATTCCTGGCGATGTTTCTTATAAAAACTGCAGTAAAACAAAAGTTAGATGATTGCCAATAAGTACGATGCGTGTATGTCTGTTTGTGCACTTGTATTCGTTAATTCAGGCACACTCACTGAAATGTATTAACGCATTTTACGTTTTTGCTATCAACTTGAACATATTTTTTTTTGCCATTAAACATTTTGCACCAGACTAACTTTCTGTTTAAGGGTAATTAACCCTAGAATACTGATGCCATTTTGCATACTGTGGAATTGGATTCAAAGTGTTTCAATAATTTTTGTAATATAATTGTAAATAAATAAATTTTTTACCAGGAAATAGTGTACGAGAATCGTAAACACACTTTGAATCCACTTTTTCGCTTTTGATTATTTTCTTTGCGTCTCACTTGTTCGCTATCAGTTAGTTGTTTGTTTATTAAATAGTAAAAAGGTCTTAAGGCACGTTCCCACTTTTATTTGCCCAAAAAATCGACTTTTTTCTTTTTCCAAAGCCAAAGAAATGGATAAGTGGCAAATGATTTCGGTCTAATGAAGGTTTAATAACCGATAAACCACGTCTATTTTGAGATTTAAAAAAAAAAGTTATTATTTGCCAGGAATGAATATTTTAGAAGATTAAAATACAACACTTACTTGCGGAAAAAAAAGGCTTTTATTCAAATATTAACGGAGTTATCAAGCCGCCCTCGTGGTTGTAATGAAATTTCTACCGTGTTAAAATGGTCTACTTCCAGCATTAAGTTAATAGCAGAATTTCATAGAAGCAAAATCACATCTTTTAGTCGTTTCAAATTAAAAACCACATGATGTGATTTGCCGGTTTCTAAACAAAATCGCTCGCGGTAATTATTTCCGAGTCACAACTATGAATTCCCGATTCTCATTCATGAAGGCTCCTCAACGTTTTCAATGTGAGCAAAAAAAAATATGGGCAACGGGAAGCCCTAAAGGCCGTCGTTGTAACATCCCGCTAATTTTGACCGCATTTCTCTCGCAACCTGTTTTTTGTTTTATTCTATTCTTTTGAGCTCTTTGTGCTTAAAAACTAATTTTTTCGATTTCAAATCAACCGATTCCCACCTGATAAGCAGTGGTTGATGTAGTTTTCGGTTACTATAAAAGAGTCGGTAGCAATCACCAATCGAATATAAAATTTCGGAGTTCTTAAAATAAATCACTTTTTTTCGAATTTTCTTCGTGCCGAAAATCTCATGAACGGATTAACCGATTTCGACCCGGTATATGGTGGTTGACGTGACTTTTAAATGTCAAGAGCGGATTAGTCTGTGCAATCGCTGGCTGAAGCCGTTTAAGAGCTACTCTTAAAACCGCTTTAAAAAGTGCTTCTTCTTAAATTTTTTTTAAATATCTTGAAATCTACCAGATTGAATCGGTTCAAATTCACAGCACATCTAAGTTCAGAAACACTCTTCAGAACGTTTGTTTCAATTCCAAAGTTATCGGCAGGTCACGTCCTTAAACCCGAACGCGCGTACACACAGTGGGCAGGAAGACAAGAAAATCATGATAATTATGATCAATTCCAAAATAACAAGACTTTCATTTTTCATTTTTTAAAAGTTTTAAAGAGATGGGTACAGTGGGACAAATGAGAACAAACGGACGTTGAAGTGAAAAGTTGATATCTCATATTTCACTAGATTTTCATATTTCACTAGACGTACAGCTCATTCACAGACGCTTGTTATGATTGCTTTGTAGATAAATGCATTTAGGCGTGACCAGGAGCGGGTATAAAGAAGGAAAATGGCATAGTTCACTCCCCCCAAGATCTAATAGTATGATTTAAATAATCTGCAATTACAAAAATTAAACTGTTTTGTATAAAACTCGACCAAGTTTTCCCTCCCCCACCCAAAAGCGGTAAAGCTGGATTCGCATCTGGTCGGCACTAACATAAATTCATTGCTCTCATGTAACTGCTCCTACATTAACAGTTCTTATTAGGCCTTGTACACACATGGACTGAATTTCCGATAGAGCTAAAAATAAAAAAAGGGCGCAGTGCCACTCCCATAAAAAGTGTATACATCAATTACTTGCAAGCAAACGAATCATATGCAGCTTTGCACGCCCATTAAGTTCCACTGACCATGTCCATTGCTGATGAAACAAGTAGGCAATACCACGCCATTAAACCACGGACCTTCAGTTTTACTCATTTGCAATAATCGAGCAAAATTAATAGAAAATTAGAATTTTACCTAAATTTAAATGTCGTTGGATTGATAGTTGCGTACACCCACAGGCAAATTGTCTTACATCCAAAGAAGACTGTTTCAAAATGAGCTTCTGTCACGTACTCATCTCCAGTTTAGATATTGAAAGGTTTTTCATTATATCAAATTTTGAAAACATTCTCGAAACAATAAAGGCCCTGCGTCATCTATTGTGAATATAGCGCCATCTGTTGGAATTGAAATATCAAATCTTGAGTTCGAACTCAAAACTGTGTAATTGCATAAAATTCTATAAAAAAATATATATACATGAGAATGAACTGTTTATGTATATTGAAGCTTTTGCAATAAGTTAATTATATCAGAGCAGTCAATGAAAGGGAAAAAGTGCTAGACATTTAGGGTATTCATATAATAGGCGATTCACGAGTGGGTTGGAAATCGTTCAACATACCTGGCCTTAATACTTTTTAGATTCGAAGTATGTTTTACATATAAATAATAACAGGTAACGCGGTTTTCTGCAATTTTAGCAGTAACAATGTATTAAACTGTAGTTAGCAATGACAGTTTGCATATCAGAAGGAAAATGGGCATATCACGCTGTTAATCATAACCACTCATTTCGCTCCAACGATTGTACTGCAAAACTTATAAGAAGCTGTTTTGATGAGAGATATTCTTCTGGACGTACCAAGTGTGAATCGATAGTTTGTAAAGTCCTAGCTCCGAATTCCATTAAAGAAATTGACAATGATTTGCATATTGTTAATTTGATAACAATTTTTTGTGATTGTTCAAATCATGGTTACATAAAAATATGTCCAATACTTATTCGTTATTTTGTACCATTGCATGGTATTCAAGTCAAAATATTGGAAGTTGATAATTTGCCCGGAAAATCCTCCGATATTTTAACAAAATATATTTGTGATCTGCTTATTAAATTTAATGTAAACAAAAAATTAGTTGCTTTATGTGCAGATAACACAAACTGTAACTTTGGTGGAGCAAAAACAATGCTTTCAAAAAACTTCACTCGTCTAGGGAAAATGTTCTTATCGGTGTGAACTGTGCTGCACATATTTTAAATAACTGCATTCAAACATCAACAGAATGTCTCCCCATAGATATTGAAACGATTATTGTAAAAATGTTTTCCTACTTTTATATTTATACAGTACGTGTTGAAGAGCTTAAAGTAATTTGTGACACAAACCGTCCATTGAAAGAATATTAAAGCTTTTTAAGCCTTTAAAGGAATACTTTTTATCCCAGCCAAAGTGTCCAACTATATTAAAAAGTTTTTTTGAAGATCCTGTTTCAGAAGCATGGCTTTTCTTCGTTCATTGTCAAGCTACTTTGTTTCATGACTACATAACGCAGATAGAGTCCCAAAAAATATGTATGACTGAGGTTTCGCTCATTATTAATGAGCTGAAGTTTAAAATTTCACAACGCAAAGAGGATTGATAATTGAGCTAAGTCAGAAAAAAGTTCTCGATATTAATGAGCTTAAAAGTACCGCAAGCCAATTTTATGCAAATTGCATTGAGTACTTAAATCAATGGGACACTGCTTATCAAGAAGTTGAAATACTGAAATGGGTTCTTTTACGTGAAACCCCTGCATGGGAGGATGTTGAATCCAGTTTTGTTTTTATTATGGATAAGAGAAACGAATTAAACATAAATAATACCGAATTATTTGATGAGCTGGCTCTTGTTAAAAGATATACCACTTCAGAAAAATGAAAGCAATGGAATGAAAACAAAAAATCTGCTGAAGAGCGCCGGGTAGAAGTTTTTAAACATTTCAAAGAAGGAGGTATAAGTTTCCAAAATATTTTGAAAGTTGTCGAATTCAGTTTATGTTTACCTGGTTCTAATGCTCCAACAGAAAGAGTGTTTTCTATTTTAAATAACATATGGACTAGTGAAAAAGCTCAATTGAAGGTAAATACCCTCAAATCCATTTTAATTACTAAACATAATTATAATTTAAATTGTTTAGAGTTTAAAGAATATTTAAAAAGTAATGAAGGCTTGCTAAAACAAATCTATTCAGCAGAAAAATACCAAATTGAATTGCTTTGTACATATACATATTAACGCCTAAAATTTCTCTATTAACCCATTTTACTTAAGAATCAAAACATTTTTGTCATTGATTACAAATTAATACTGTACTGAGTACAAATTAATCTTAATTTTATAGTTCTTACAAATATACTTATATATGCAATGATCTCGGAAACAGTCAAGCTCTATTTTCCTTTTTACATCAGCGTGTGATTATGTTTTTTTTTAAGTTTTGATTTGTAATAAATTGGTCTTGAATGTGCATTTAAGGTTGTTTGTACTTTTTAATTGTTATTATGAAATCTTATCCCTGTTCTGTATTTTGGTTTAAAAAATATGGTCACCGTAGCAATATAGAGCACAAGGCGCTCACGATTTCGCAGTAGCATTTCGGTTCATTAATGTTTTTAGCGTATTTTTATATTTATTTTTAACTTTTTACATCGATTTTCTTAAGGAAAAAGCGAGTTTTTATTAATTTTATTACAGCCACTTCAAAATTTTATATATTAGTATAATGAGCTAATAAGGCTAAGGATGGTTAATGTAAATTAAACAATTAATTTCATTTCATTTTCCCGACGTTTCGTCAATTATTTGTTAACTTTTTCAAGGGTTGGGAAATGTATTTAATTATTAAAAAACAATAGATTATTATTGTGTACAATTTCGCTGGCTGAAATAGAAAACTTGCAAAAATATGTGATAATCTACCTTAAATTTAAAATTCTCGATACTATTCAATTAACAATAATAATGTCGTTCTTCCATAAGCACAAAACACAGCTTAAAGCTTTATCACAGCTTTACTTAATAGCTAAATTATAATTAGTGCTTAAGTTGTCCGTATCTTCTGTTAAGTGCATCGTCCTTGTCCTTTTTTGTTGGATTCGTAAACTTTCTAAAGTGTACCTTTTCTTTTCTATGTTTTATTTGTCTAGTATCTTAACATTTTTAATATCAGCTGTGTGATTTTTGTTCAATGTGTTGCGATAATGCTGTTGAGCGTTTCGTTTTTTCTATATTTGTCTTATGCTCTCCGTCAAACGTTGTGCGTCAACTTTGTCAACTGACAGCTAAGTTGAAATACTTCTCCGTCAATGCAAAGGACAAAGTTGGGCAACTTTTAACTTTTCACGTACGTTGAGTACTTTGACAATCACTCTCTCACTCTCTCCATTTTTTCAATACACATTCGAACTTTGTATCTGCTCTTAAAAAAAACATATATGTATAAGAACAACTAATTTTCAATCCGTTAACAAAGTACTCATTGTGCCAACCTCTGACGGATTCTATGTGCCCCGGCCTTTAGTCTCGTTTCTAAAGCTGGATTCACCCATGGGTTCAGAACAAGTTTTACGTTCTGAAACATTTTTTTTTATACTTATGTAGTTTGACGTTTCTCTTTTAGAGGGAGAGAGAGCGAAAGAGAGTAGCTTTTTTCGCAACATGAATTGATTTTAGTGATGCCCAAAAAATTTTTTCTTGTGTATTAGTGAGTAACAGAAAAATAACAAATTGATACAGCCAAATTATAATGTTAGTAAGAGATTGAAAAACATAAAAATTATATTGATATAATATGAAATCTATTTGTTGGGTGGTTAAGCAATGTCTATATGCATTTCATTGGCGCTCTTTACCAAATCCTCAGTAGACTTCAACCACAGTTTTGCAAAGTTTCAAACTTCTCAACTTATTAAAAGACTTCCAAAAACCATCGGAGAATTATGTTAAATAAATTAACTATAAAAATTAACAAACAATTTCAAAAAATCACATTATAATAAGTGTAGCAGGCTATGAAACTTATACAAACCAAACCCAACAAACAACTTTTATTCGATACGACTCTATTTTACTTTTCTATACCTTTATACAATTAGAAATCCCTTGGATAACAATGAAAGTATTTATAAGGCAAAATGAAAAATAAAATCTCAATTGAATTGTTAATAAACTAATTTTTTGACATATTGTCATTGTGCTATTATAATATGAAATCTATTTTCATTTTATAATAGTACAATGACAATATGTCAAAAAATTAGTTTATTAATTATATTGATATTAAGAAGCAAACATATTAATATATGTATGTACATATTTTTAAATAAAATAATTAAATTTAATTTTTTAAATTTCAAATTAAAATACTCAATTATATATAAACTCTAGAAAAGTAAAAGATGTTAATATGATATTTATGTTATATTGCGCAAAAAATTTGTTTAACAACAAAACAGAAAACAACTGACTGGTATAATTCATTACAAATAATCAAATAATTTTCCCCGAAAAAGAAAAAATTGCAATTATGAATCTTATATAAAAGATTCTAATCATGTAATAATAAAAAACAGCCGCTACACATGCGCACGCATCGCTTGTTCACTGAATGGCCACGCAACATTTTTTGAGTGTGAACCTGAAAAAAAGCAACAAAGCATTCGCTAAACATGTACACTTGTCGTCTTATCATCAACGACTAAATCAAAGAGCATAAGAATATGTGTGAGTTCTCTCCAAACAATTGTTTCATGAGTTGGGCATCCCTGATATAATTTTAATTCGCGTTCCGAAACATTGCAACTGTGCTGCCAGTAAGTTTAATTTTTTAAATAAACTAGAACTAAGATGCCACATCATATGGTATTTCCATATTTATAACAGAACTGGTTTGGTTTCATATTTTTTGAATGTATAACAACGCACTTGTTTTATATCGTTTGTGTATATAATAAAACACGGAGTACTTGTTTTGTATTATTTGTCATTAAAAATGAATAACTGGAGAATATTCTTATAAATAAAAGTAAATAAATAGTGGTATTGCCCAATTGCAAGACTCACACACATAGTTTACAAAGTTATTTCATATGGTAGCCTTGATGTTCCAGAACAAATGCGCGAAGTGGGTGAATCGCTTAAGACTAACAACTTAAAAACTAAAAATGTTCTAGAACATAAACTTTGTTCTGAAACCATGGGTGAAACCAGCTTAAGTTACGTTTCGTTGTAGCGATGTACAACATATCACAGCTGTTGTTATTATTCCGTTGCATTTTGTTTCGTAGACTACATTATTTTGTCGTTCCTTACTTATTGGCGCTTTAATTTTTGAAAATATTGTGTTTATTGTTGTCTTTGGTTTGTATGCCAACTTTATGTGTTTGTGCTTTATTGTGTTATCTGTTAAGCCAGGTATGTAACTCACACTATAATACTTATTTGCTTCCTTGTTATTAGTATTGTTAAATAATTTTGTGTAAGTTTCATTCACTAATTGTGTTGTTAGTTTTCTAGGGAAACAATTTTCTGTTAGTGTTTCTGTTATGTGTTTGATGTTTTTGTTATGGACTTGGCTGTCGCTAAGATGAAGAATTCTGTATATAATATTTTTGTCAGTGTTGATTATTTGATTTTTGGTTGTGTGGAGTTGAAATTCGTGATTCTTCCGGCTGCTGTTTCTTTCTCATGCCAATCTAGTATTAATTTGTTATTTTTCTTATGTACTTTCGTGCCTAAAGAGGTGATCGATTGGTCTATTTCTATTTCTATGGTAAATTTGATTTTGGAGTGACAACTGTTGAACATGTTTAAAATTGTATCTTTTTCCTGAATTTCAATTATGGCAAATAGGTCATCTACATACTGTACTAAGCATTTTAATTTTGTTTTCTAAATTCAGCTTTTTTAAGGTTTCGTCTAATACGATATCAGCAATTGTCGGTGATAGAGGGTTTCCCATTGGCCTACCAAAAGTCTGCTTGAAAATGTCTTTTTCATATATAAAATTGTTGTTTTCGCAGAGGCAAAATCGAAGTATTTTTGAAAGTAATGTTTGAGACATATTTGTGTATTGTTGAAGGAGTGTCCATTTTTCCATTGTAATGTTAGTGGCTTTCCTTACTGGAATGTTAGTGAAGAGTGATATAACATCCAGTGAAATTAATATCTCTGCATCTTCTAAGGAGATATTTCTTAAGTCTTCTTTGAATCTTGCGGAATTTAATACATTGTATTTTTCGGAAATAATGTTTTTCAGAATTTCCCCTATATATTTAGAAAGTTTGTAACAAGGAACTTGTATTGAGGAAATTATTGGTCTTAGAAATACATCTGGCTTATGTATTTTGGTGAGTCCATATATTCGGGGAGCATTTGCAACAGAGCAAAGTAGTTGTTTCCTCAGCCAATTGTCAATCATATTATTTTTGTAAAGTTCTGATATTATATTGTTATTATCTTTTTGTAGTTTTGTCGTTGGGTCAATTCCAAGTTTCATTTATGTTGTTTTATCGTCCAATAATTGTTACATTTTATTATTGTACTCTTCTTTGTACATTGCATCCGTCTTACTTCCCTTATCTTTTTCTTTTGGTGTATTTTTTTAATTTCTTTTAAACCGTCTAATGCTATTCGCTAATTTGGTTCGCGTTAAATCTTCATCCTGGCCGTCCTTATCTTCCATTGTCAAAATACATTGTTCTATGTCCGCAATTGTATGTAGTGTAGAAAAATAATTTTTGTCTATAGGCAGTGCAAACTTTTTCCCTAATGATAACAGCCATCTCGATTCAACTGGTAACTCAGTTTTATTATAGTTTTATGTTCAAACCAATTAGTATTGTGTTTAAAACCATATATATTGAAATGTTTTTCTTTCAACATGTCCAATTTTTTATTCTGTTTATTTTGTATGTTAGTGGTAATATTGTTGCTTCTGTTGTTTTTTTTTTAATAAATAAAAGATGTGTAGTCTACGAAGGTTAGCAAGTTTTTAATAGCAGTCCTTATGCTTAAACAAGTCTGTAATATCTCTAAATTTATAATTTCTTATGAAAATTATATTCGAAGCGTGTTATCAGTTTTTTGGAAATATATATATTTTTATTTCTTAGTTTAATGTGCTTGGAAAAGGTGTAAAAATACTTGCACATTATGAGACGATAAGAACATGAACCACAGCAACAAACTTGTAACAGCATAATGTGGGGTATGAGTCACATTATTAGTAATATTAAGTGTACGCGTGGAAGCACAATAAAACAGCAGAGTTTAATATATATAAACGAAAGAAACAAACATGCAAGTGGAGATAATACAAAGTGTCCAGTAATGCCCGTTGCAATAATATGGGGTGTTGCCAAAATCTAGCTCCCACTGTAAACATGTTTGCGAAACGTATTATTTTGTTTCGTTTGCACTGCAAGCACTTTACGTAGGTGTTATTGTGAATGCAAATTGCAAGCAATCGCGATGCCACATTATTTTGTTCAAACGGACTGGTGAAACTGTGTTGCCGGACATATTTTTTACTACCCATCACCAGATTTACGTCAAAAAGCAGTGTTTTTTTCATGACTTCGGTGAATATCATCCAATAATGAACGGAGACCTCTCGAATGGGATATTCTTATATAGATTCGTTTGTATTTCACCATCAAACACCTTTTTCGTTACACTTTTTTCGCATACTTAGAGATATTTTTACGCGTTCGTTGTTTTGTCGAATAATGCTTGATTTTAAAATTAAAATTGATTCCCACAGTTACTGCAGTCTTCGGTATATCGTTCCAATTGGCAATAACCTCTCAAGAATAAAAACTCAATGAAACACAACGAGAGTAGTTTAACTTTAAATTTATTTTAAGAAATAATTGCGGACTCGAAATTATTTAGAAAGGACCTCTACCTTTAAAATAGTTTTCATTTGGATATAATGATATAGAATTTATCTTAATTTAAATATCTTTTATAATCTATTTCTTAGAGAAAAATTAATTTTGACATTTTCGTTGAGTTGTTAGTAAATTTAAAGCGTTTTCTGCGAAACTAGTTGTTTGAGTTATTACAATATTGAAGGAAGTGATTAATTTAATTCCATTTGCGACTGTACATCATATATATTTATACATCTCCGATTTGTCTAGTTTCTTCTCAAGCTTTACGTCTTTCGAATCGTATGCGTGGCGCCTCTATGAATTTCAGCGATATATGATTTTCAAATCTTAAGTTTTCATATTTAAAGTCTGTTGACAGCTTAAACTTTGCAATTATTTTGGCAAAAGCCATTTTAAAAAATAAAGTACTATAACGGTAACCTATGGAGCGGAGCAACATTTTAAATATATTCGTCTGCCACATACAATTTTTCCTTTTCACTCACCAATACAAAATCTCTGGCCTTTAGTAAACGGTATGAAAGCGTATGGATGCCTTTCCGCTACATTTGAAGGTAAAAAATTATCAGGATTAAACTTATTAGCCTCTGGGCCCCAAAGGTCTTTTCTGCGATGTACACGAAAGATGTCAATACAAATAGGTAGGCCAACCCGCAAAGTCCAGCCGTTGCTAAGAGTCAAATCCTCATTTGAAACCTGACGAATTACCATCGGAATAGAGGGCAGAAGTCTCAATGTTTCATTGAACACCATCTCCAGGTACACCAATTCCTCCAACTGATTTATGGTCAGTTCACTGTTATGATCTTCTAGTACTTTACTGACTTCCTCATAGGCGCGCTCCTGATACTCCGGGTACATGGCCATCATAAGCATTGCACTATATAAAGACGTCGATGTGGTTTCAAGGGCTGCCACAAATATATTCGCCACGTTGCCGTATTTCTCATCCGTATTTAACGCGATCTTTTGTGAGTCGTCTAAAATATAATCGAGAATACTGTTTTTGTTGGCCAAAAAGCTGGGATCGTTTGCAGGTTTTTGTTGACCCAAACTTATCGAATGATTGGCAAATTCTTGAAACATTGCAAGACTTTCCATTGCGCGTTTGTAAATGCTTATTTCGGCCAGCTTACGCACCCATTTATAGGACAAGATTCTCACAAAAGCCAAATCGACTATATAACTGAGTAAACTAAAACAGATGCAAATTGTTTGGTTTCATATTTAAATTGAGATAACGGTTAAGTCACAATAAGATGAAAAAAGTTAGGTTTCGAGGCTGCTGGCAAGAAGATGTCAATTGAGATCAAGAGAATAGCAAGAGAAGACACGACTAGAGAATAGAGAAAGAGGAGCAGTCGTGCGATGTTTACCAAAATATTTTTCCCCAAATCTATCAAGGTGTACGAATAAAATAAATTTATCCGATATTCTAAGCAATTTTTATTTTACCCACTTTATGATTTGCCTATAAACATTTTGTCTTTCGAGCCGGATTTCTAGGAGTTGTTTCTGAGAAATCGGCAACTGTTTTTGAAATGTCCTTTAAGAATTTTCATTTACTTTTTTAATTTATAATTACAAAGGAAGGAGAGTAAAATACATTTTTAATATTTAATTGCTAAATAAAAAGCTAAAAGTGGGGAAGGAACAAAAGTGGAAGATTTTAATCGAGAGGATTTAAGCTTTCCCCTTATTTGTATTTGAATCGCTCCAAAGAGGAAAATTAGTCTTGACGAACAACTAATAAGAAAATTCAAACTTGAAAACTTTTAATATGGTGGTCTAGATTTCCCCTAATTTCGTTTAAGTTCCTCCAAAGTCTTGGAACCATTTTATCGGAGGGCCTAGCTATCCCTCAATTATGTTTGAGTACCTCCGAAACATTGGGCCCATGCACTACAGTTAGAAAGCTGTAATAACATTTCATATAGGGGCATAGCTTCCCCCTTACCAGAGACAATAGAACTTTTTTAAAGAGAACTTATCAAACAGTCGTGAGATCCACCAAAAGTGTAAATGAGAAAATTAATAATCCATATAAGGACCACGTTCTTGACAGCTAATAAAAGCTCTTCATTTCTAGGCAAACTTCCAACTTGGCAACATTTTTTGTTTCTAAACAGCTTATATAACTTTCAGTCAATGTTTAGCTAAAGATTATTTGGAATGAGATAAGGGTTTCGGCGTAACTTACGGTTCAAAATGTTCCACCATAACTGAGGAGTTGTACTTTGTCAGCTCCATGTCCCTTTTTAACATCGTTTCTGAAAAGCAAGAATCAAAGAATATCCACAATTAACAAAAACGATGAGATGTGAATAAAAATTTAATCATTCTGCATTTCGGCGAACTTTGAACGGATCTGGCAGTGGTCATGGCCGATACTTACTCGATGAACTTTTAAGGGCCAACGTTCGTAAATTTATCAGTACATCTAAGTCCTCTCCTTGATCCACACTTTTTTCGAGTTCGCCAATAAAGTGGGTGATGTCCGTATGAAAATCGGGTAAAAAGGAGACCAAATTTTTATTGGTAAATGCTTTGTTCAACAATTTACGATGGTGACTCCAAGGTGGGTCTACAAAGCGAACAAAAAATTTTACAGTATTTTCTTAAAATATGCTTTTGGGCTGGCAACTTCTTTCAAAGCGATAAATTATTGTTAAAATAATTGTTAACAAGTTTATTATGTCCAAATGACATGACAATAAAAGTTTTTTTAAAATAGGCAAAATCTTTGACATTTTTTTATACCTTTTTCAGTAAATAAACCATCGCCGGCTATATAGGCAAGGCCAGCGTAGTGTTCTGCTCCCTTATTTATACAATTTGGAGACGTTAAAATTTCTTTTAAAATCGGTGGATCAGAGGTAAGAAAGCAGGGAGTATTCGCCAACCAAATAACACTATTTGGGCCGTATTTTTTTGCGTACTCGAAAGCATGTCCAAGCACGGCTGAAAAGAATTTCCATATTCTTAACGCTCGTAGCATGTTGTAGCAGTTGTATTTTGTGTAGATATTCACCGTATAACGTAAGCCGGAATCGAATAAGTGACTACGACATATTGTTATAGAATAAAGAAAAGCTTTCAGTGTTTTCTTTGTTTACCTTTATGGCGACTAATATCGTGAAAATTTTCCCACAGTTCTGATTTGCTGTAGCCAATGTTTTTCATAACAAAGTTTTTGGGGTGGTGAGTTCACAAACTTGAAAAATGTGGCATCGCACGTGTTGTTTTAAGAAACTAATTCACAATAGCGTCAATAGGAACCAGAAGGAACGTTTCTATAAGATGTAATTTTAAGGCAGTAAAAACTCTTCTAAGTTACTTTTTTATGTTATGAAACTAGTAAGAAAACATATTTTAAATAGGACTTTATTTAAATGATTTATATATAAATAAGAAAAAAAACTTTAAACTGCATCAAACCGCTCAGTTTAGGACGTAATACAAATTACACGACGTTAAGGCTTTGCGATAGATATTTTTATACGCTCTTCATTAGCCTCTCTTTTATGATTGTTTGTATCTGAGTCTCCTTTTGTTTTGTGCTTTCGCGCGTATACTTGATATTATTAATTATGTTTTTCCTACGTCACATTGTAATGTACTACCTAACAGATTAGATATATAGCATCGGAGCTTTTTAAAATATCAGTTTTGTTGTAATTTTTTTCGTAACGTCACGAAGGGGTTAACCGATTTGACCCGATCTTTGGATTTCTATTTCTTTTTTAGCACTATTCATTTCTTCAAAATCGGTTTGTTTTCCTTTACCACATGTTATTTGTTAAGCACTGAGAAATAGTTCACAATAGAAGCTATAATTCCCACACAATTCACAATGCAAATATTTACTCCCAATACATTCACAATAAGGACTTCTTGAGAAAGGGAATGTAAATTTGCTACCAACTCATTCCCAACACATTGAACGATAGTACAACAATTTATCGTAGTCACAAATTCGACAGCATCTTTTAATTTCACATGTTGAGTAAAATTCTTATAGACCAATTGACAGCAAAATTCGTACAAAACACAATTTCAACAACATTTGAAAATCGACTATCCTTTTTGGCATATTTTTTAACTCTTTTCCGTAAATACCTGTTGGTTTTATTATTTTGCCAAAACCCAACAGCGTGCTCCATCTGCTACATGGAACCGTCAAGGCGAGTTTGAGATACTTTCTGGAATTCCAACGATCTATAATCCAGACAGTTACAATTGCAGCAAGTAAGAGTAGAGTTAGAGCCATTATGAAACGATTGCAGCTAAAGTACAGAACTTTATGAAATTAATTAATAGACAGTGCATGTATTTATACGACTTTGCTGTTTAATCCCTTCTTTTTTTCTCTGTTATTATGATAATTAAACTTAAAGGCAAACCAGCTCATTAACTTTCTTTAATAACAATAAATAAAATTATGGGGAATAGTTATACGCATGTAAGACTTGAACTTGGTTCACCTCATAAAAGTTTACAAGATTATGTTGCATGTGTAAATGACATGCCTATCTGGGATCACTCGGTGGTCGAAATTCGAGCACACTATGTTTCGAAAATAAAACCAAATGACTTTTCATATTTCCTCTTATACGCTACTCAACATGTTTGAGAAGCCAAGAAAAAGCACTTGCTCTTTTACCACCAGCGATAAAATGTTATAAAACAGCTTTTGAACGTCTATACAAGAAAGATTTTCGGCCTATTCTCCAAAGACGTAAATTATCGTTCACTAGCACAAATAATATAACAGGTAGTCAGAAACACCTTTTTTAAGTCGTGGAAAGTTCGACAATTCTGATACGCTGCCGTGGCGAACATTGAACGATGTTGTATTTCACACATAATCACATCAAAATCGGCTACAACTCACACTGTTTGGTTTATATGAAACATAAATACCGGAAGCACTTAATGAAACACCCTTTTATAGATATACAGGCGCGGATACAAGTATGGGAAAAGGGGGACTCCATCCCTCCCCAGCAAAACTGTTATAAAATTACTTTAAAACCCGCAATCAAGAAAATTACACAGATTTGTTTTACATAAAATTTACAGTGGAACCTATTCCAATGGACACCTACCATAAGTACACACCTGCTACAACCGAAAAAATCGTGAAAAACAAATGTTTTTCCATAGACGGACACTCTAGTAACCGGTCGCGGATAATAAATATTAAAGTTTTTATTCATAATTAATATTTTTGCTTTATGAGAGACTTATTAAACAGATATCCATACAAAATTCGTTTATAAGCCCTCTACCAAACAGGAGTATTTTTTATGATTAAGGCGGTAAAATATGTAGGCAATTACGTTTGTGGGTATTAGAAATCAGAAAAGCCCACAAATCCGCTCCAGACCTGGGAAATTTTTTTAAATATTCAAATAACTAAATAAAACTATTGTTTTTGCGCAAACATAGTTAAATTAGTATTAAAAATAAGACAAAATCATACATATGACTCCAGTGTTGGATAATTGAAGTAAAACAATATATTTGCTTTCCTTCCTTCCCTACAAATAGGATGAGTGAAAAAGATAGCTCCAGAGGTGGAAAATTAATTTAATTTTTTTCTTTTTGCTTTAATGAAAATAACCAACTTAAGCAACTTTTTCTTTATATGAATTATACAAATTTGTTATATAAGAAAGAAACTCATTCTTGTGTTAATAGGACAGCTTCAGAGCTGGAAAATGCTAATAAATTTTGCAATTATAAAGTAACTAAACAAAACTAATTATTTTTTGCGCTCAAAAATATGTTGTAATTTAGCTCGAAATTCAAATTGTTGTTTTTATGTTATTATTCAAGTTCGAAAACTCAATTCCAGGGTTGGAGACATAAGTTTTGTTTTTCTTTATAAATTAAATTTTTAAATATATTTATTGAAACTATATACCAGAGAAGCCCAAAGTACAACTGCAGAGCTGGAAATTTAATTTCTTCCAATATCAAAGTAGCTAAATAATGTCTTTTTTGTAATAAAATTTATTTTATATATTAAGTAGAAATTAATTGTTTAAAAATCAAAAAGAGGATGCCGGGGTTGGACAGTTTAAGCTTTCTCGGATGGATTGATGCAATGGAAAAGGAGCAAAAGTTAGTAAAATATAGTTCCAGAGCTGGAAAAGTTAAGCTAGTTTATTGTATATAAAACAAACTATCTGAAAATACTTTTATTTCAATTAAACCGATTTTGTAGAGTACGAAGAATTAAATTGGTATAAATTTTAAGCAACACTAAAACGCGATTCCACGATTGAATAATTTAAAATTTTTCGTTGCATAGAAGTAACACGCAGATGCCGGTGAAGGGTATATAAAAGTCGCCACAGCGGAACATAACAATTTTACTTGTTTTATTTTACATACACACACGCCCTTAATAAAGAAAACAACAAAAATAAAATTTATTAAGCAAATGGATAATTAAATAATTTAGTATTTCTTTTAGTGTCAGTGTTTTGTTTTGAGGCATTCTTAATTGCAGTTTAATTAGGTCAGAATTAAATAGTGCATATGCGAATTAGTTGTAAGTACATTAATGATTTACATATTTATTGTCAGATGTGGATGCAATTCAAACCTGCTTTGACGTATTTGATATGCGTCGACTTCCCCGATTATATTTTCCCACATTAAAGGACTTGCTTCCCCCTGGTAATTATTCTTATAAAACGGTGATTATGGCACTTTGCACCAACGCCAGCAAACACAGTAGTGTGTACTAGTAGCACATTTTGTCATTTTCATATGTCGCATTGCCTTTCGAACTGTAAATTTCTAAATGACAACTCGGACATTATATATGAGGTATTCCCGCTGGGAGAACAAAAAAAAAAACAATCAAAGGTGGACCACGCGTAAAGTCGTGGTCCACCTCATTTATTTAGCAACAAACCACATTGAAATGATGCACACATGAACAATTCCTAACTCTGCTCACATATACAACTAAAACGATGACCTGTTGTGCACAAAAAACTAGGCATTAATGTAGCCAATGCTACAATGGCTAAGAAAAAACTGGTATCTGGTAATGCCACCCTGTAGTTATTTCACCATGAATGACAGCACACATTTTTATTAAATGAAAAATAATATTATACGATTATTGATCGGTCTGGAGTGCCGTAGTTGGGTCCCAAATCACCCGAATAGAGAGTTCTACGTAAGCCGTACTGTCGCATGTTACGTTGCCAGATGAAAGTACAGTAAAGACTATATAGGGTGGCAACTTTCAGTGTTGTGTGCCTCAGCTTTTTTTGAGGAACGGAGTTACATTGGCCAGCTTTCAACAGATTGGAATTCGATAAGCATCAACAGCACCAGCTCTTGCCAATTTGTGCCTCCAGAGAGTTCAAGGCACGTTCGACGTAGGACTTTGACTATCGCCACTGAACGTTCAAGTTGTTGGCAAGTGAATATAATTCCAAATTAATTTATTGCAAATATTCTAAATTAATTGGGGGCCTTTTCGTCATAATTGTGGAAAATTTTCAAAAAATTTGTAACGCTTGTGCTCTTGTGCACATACTTATTTGTAATTAAGCCACTAAATTGATTATAATTATCTCATTATTTCATTAATTAACAGGGTAATAATCTTATGAAATTAATAACTTGGAATTGTAATTAGAGAATGAACTCTCATTGCAACATGCAGGCGGAATAGGAGATTTGAGTAGAGGCTTTCTAGCGCTAGTCCAAGGGGGTGATAAAGAAAATCAGTGATGTCACTGATATGGAGTTAAGGCTACTGGGAAGAAGACTCTGCGAATATTTCGGTAGGCTATTTTGAAACAAAATCGATTTTTGTTCAACAAAATAGCGCAGGTTCTAATGGCTGATTTCGTTGGAGGAGGCAACAACAACAATGGTGTTTTAAGCATGTTCGTCTGCGATTGATTTCCTATTCTACGAAAAACATGTTGGCAAGCATTTCAAACTTCTAAATTGGGACTACGGGCAACTTTTTGTGCCTAATCGCTCGTAGCAGCACACGAAATATAACAGTTCACCTCATTTTTTGTAAAGGGAACTCGTAGCTTCGACCAACTACCAACTCCCATGTCGAACGTGACAACAAAATATGCTTACATTTTTGACTCTCTATGTTTTCACAAGAGTCTTAGATGTCCCAAATAATAATTGTGTAAATGAAAAGTGTTGTACTCCTGCGATTTCGAATATTTCGAAGTGGATAATTGAAATATTTTCTTGTATCAAATTAGGTTACGAAGCTGATTGTTGGAAAAGTGATTTAAGCTCAATAAGACATGAGATACATTCTAAAGCACAGGGGAAAGGCAACTTCAGTTTCTACCGTTTTTACTTATACAAAAGAGCACAACAGCTGTTTTCGAATGCCACTACAGTTTGATCATCAGTACTCATGCGTATATTTTTTTATTTTTTTTTGCTTAATGGCTTATTTGACTGTTTCTACTGATAATAATAACAAGTTTATTATTCAAAACTTGATTGTTTCGCACTGTAAAGAATGTTTTCAAGAACTTTTATGGTGTCAATGAAACTTTCCCTGGAAATACATTTAACATTGCATTCGGAATGAAATGTCTTTTTAAGGCGTAATATAGTTCATAATATATTATTCAAATCGTTAAAATTTGATATCACGTAGTATTTGGCAACCATCTTTTGAGAATCCAACACTCAGTAAATCATGTCTATGGCCAGCACACGGTGAAAATAAAATGAACATGCCCATACACACACCTGCTTAGAGGGAACGTTCCCACATCTAGATTTTTATTCTCAAGTTCTATATAAGACAAGCAAGTCAATGATAATAAGACTAGATTCAGTTTGTTCAAAATGGTCGTAATAGTTACTGCAGTTCTTTCAATTAATTTTATTATTGTGGTATCAGAACCGTTGGTAAATGACGCTGCTGTGCAACTGGCTCACAAACTACCATCGGATAAATTGCAAACAAATTGGCAAAATCGAAGCGTTTAATTTAAACTTTTACGCAACAAGAAAATATGTCACCTAAAATCGTTTTTGCCGATAAAATATCAGATGCTGTTGAACCAGGAATAAAATATGGTCAAAACGATATAACTTATCCAGGACCTGTAACGAATTTTATGTTGTCGGATCGCTAAATCGTTAAAGAGATTTCTTATCTAAAAACTGTGCAGATAAACCAACGCGGTTTTACCATGGCTTTCCACTACTAAATGGTAGCGGGCTACTCTCATCAAGTGGTACGTAGAAACTACTTCGACGCGGAGTGAAATAAGTGCTAAGAGCGCTAAAAAAATGATTAAGCGCAGGCTGGGTTTTGGAGATCTCAGTTAAACCAGGTTTAACTAATCCGCAAAACAGATTTGTATCAGCAGTAACAAGTTTGTTTACACAATTTTAACGGAACAGCTGGAAATGTTGGCCTCTTACGATATAATAAGTAAAATTATATTTTGAAGGAAAAATCTAGTTCAACTAAGTTTAAACCAGTGATTTACTTTTGCCACGTGCAGTGCCATTTTATTCCACTTGAGCTGAGGGGAAAATGTATCTTGCAAAATGAATTTAGGACAGTGATAATTTACAGTTTTTAATTTCCTTTTTTTTTCAGAAGATGTATGAAGACAACACGCGGTAGAGGAGCACATTGGCAGAGTTATTTTAAGTCCTGCCATGAGAATCAGCGGGTTGAGCACAACCTTTGAAAGAGTTTTCTTAAAAAATCAAGGTCAAAGTACTGATTTCATCATACGATTTCTCAACGAATCAATAAGTTTTAAAAGAGAAGAAATGATCCCACTTACTTACCCGGAAGGATTTCCATTTTGGATTTTGCTGTATATGACGTTCAACAGCACATTAAAAATATCCCTGACGCATCTGTTCCCAGAAGTATTTAACAAAAAAAAATTTACAGAATTCGATGCAACGTCGTATGCATTATATCCTGGTAATCGTACTACTGACAGTGCAACAGAGCGAAGGATGATGGCACCGAATTGACAACATGCTTTCAACGAAATTCTCAGACTTTTTCCGGTCCGACCACATGTAACCCGAACAGTCGCGAATGAGAGTATTGATCTTAGCAATGGAATCGTATTGCCACTTGGCATATCAATACTAATTAATCCTGATGCAGGTTCCCTTTTACTACTCCGTTCTGATTTGCACCCCTCACAAAAGGGCTGAGAACTTGTATTGGCAAGTTATTTATTGTTTCTAAGAAATTATTTGAATTATTTTACACATTCTTTTTCAAATTATTTATGCAGGTGCAATACATGCCAATTTATTTGCCGAAGCCTGATAAAATATTTCAACGGATTTTAAATACGAAGATTTGATTGCTGAAATTCGTGCAACATTGAAGTTAAAAAAAGGATCCTTCAGTTTAATTGGAACGATGCACATCAAAAATAAAATTTTACTAGAAAAATAATTGTTTCATGCACGTGCCAACATATTTACATAACGCTCATTTGCTGCCATACTGTCATAACTCAAAATAAGCACTTGTGGAGTTAATGAGGCAAAATTACTTTACGTATCGATCTTGTCAGTTCCTAAAAATTTCATTTCAATATCTTAAGTACTTTATTGCTGAGAGAAAATTAAATTTTTGAAGTTCCATCAAATTGTTTGTAAATTTATTTCATTAAGAGCGTTTCCTTTCAGACCAATTTTTATTGATTTATGGCACTATTGAAGTAAATGAGCGATATGCAGCACACTTATAAATATTGGCCGTTGAGTTTAAAAGCAGGCAAACAAAAAAATATCTCAGCAGATTTGGTATATAAACGCATTTATCTTAATTTAAAATAAAAATCGAGTTGACTCACTATGAAAACTTCTATATATCGTCACCTAAAATCTTCAAGGCCTGAGAAGAAATTTAATTTCTTAAATTAATCAAATAGCATTTGTCTGAAAATCTTTTAAATAAAATTTTCAATGTATTTGAAAAATAAAACGAATCAGTAAGATTTTAAATAAAAGTTTCTCTTAATAATAATATCACATTTTAGTCCACCAGGAAGCAGGTTTGTAAGCTAAATCTGGCTTACCGAGCTGCCCCGGTTAGGTCTCCTTGCGCTAGCGAGAGTGGAAGCATTATATATATAAACAACTTATATATAAGATCACTTCCAGTTTCCATCAAACTACGTAACCACTAAACACTAGGGAAAAGTATTTTGATTTAGACACGCTGTTTTTAAGTAAAACAGTTTCATGCATAACCAATAAACAGTGTCGCAGAATCGAATATTATCGGAACTGTTTAACTTAATGAACACTTGTCTGAATCAATCACCCCTATCGTAAACAATTATTCCCATAAAAACTCCCAAATTTCCTCATTTATTAATTTTTATTCAAAGTCTGTATATCTTATTTTGAAAAAATTTATATAATTTTACTTTTCTTGTTTTGGTTTCCTTCTTACTTACATTTTTAAAGCACTTGCAAATACATCACAATAGTTAATGTTATTCCCGAGCGATTCACAATAGGACTTTTATTCCCAAAATATTCACAATAACTATGTGTTGGGAATGGGAACAACTTATTCCCATAATTTTCACGAAAGGAGTGAATATGTTTCTTATTAGTATGTAGTGGTTACTTTTGAACAGATATTTGTTCATTTGTGACCGCATTGAAATAGTAAAAACTTGAGATAAATTTAGAAAATATATAGAAAAAGATTGGCCTGTTTTCCTAGATCTGGCACAGTGCATCACATATATTGAGGACATTCCCTAAACCCTTAACAAAGAAGTAAAGGGGTGTATGTAGGTTTGTCATTCCGAGCGTAATTTCTTCGATATTAATATGGGACCCCATAAAGTATATATATTCTGGATTCTTATGAATAGCGATGACGATTAAGCGATGTCCGTCTGTCTGTACGTTATATCGGTTTCCCAAGCCCCCAGAAGAGCTGAAGACTTCGTTCTTGGACTGATGGATTGGAAATGAACTTATATAGAGTGGTATTGAAACCCCAAATAGCCAAATACGGTTTCCAATTATTGTTTGTTAGTTTATAAATTGCTTTGGAAAGCCTCAATTGTCTATGGACTATTTTTTCAAAACAGCCTGTCATTATATTAATAAAGACAGTGATGTAAAAGTGCGCCCCTTTGCAATTAATCGGGGCTTTGTGAAAATCGATCCCGTATTGTTTCCAGGATTCATCAACCTTGAGTAAATATTGTTGTGCATAGCGGGATGCCATATCTTTTAGCCAAAAAGGCTGATGAAACTACGTTGCCAGACGTACTTTTTTGTTCTTAAATTTTTCCCAGGCTTATAATATAAATGAAAACCTTTCGAATGGAAATTCTATTGTATTGCTCCAGCAAACCCTTTTTTGTTTATATTTTTCCTCACATTTAGAAATATTTTTATGTGTTTGTTTTGATATTAAAAATGCTGCTATAAAACAAATTAATTCCAAGTAAGGAAATTTTAGTATTTCCAGAATTAGATCCAGCATTTTTCGCAAGAGCGTTCGAACCTTCCAAGAGTATAGATTCAGTAAAACACGGTGAAGGGGTTGTTTTGCTCTTGGCGTAATTTTATTTTATATATTTACGATATCACAACACATTTTTGTACTTCTCTTTGACTTGGATCCTTGACACACTCAGTTTTCAAATATATTCTTAAGCTTTACGTCTTTCCAACCGTATGCGGGGCTCCTCGACCAATTTCAGCGTTATGTGATTTTCAAATTTTAGATTTTCATATCTAAAATCTGTTGAGATTTGGAACTTTGCAATTATTTTGGCCAAAGCCATTTTAAAAAATAAAGTACCATATCGCCAACCTATGGAGCGGGGAAACGTATTAAATATATTCGACCCCCACATACAATTTTTTCTTTCCACTTACCAATACAATATCTCAGGCCTTTAGTAAACGGTATGAAAGCGTATGGATGCCTTTCCGCTGCATTAGAAGGTAAAAAATTATCAGGATTAAACTTGTTGGCTTGTGGCCCCCAAAGCTCCTCACTGCGGTGTAAACGAAAGATGTCAATACAAATAGTTTGACCAACCGGCAAAGTCCAGCCGTTGCTAAGAGTCAAATCCTCATTTGAAACCTTGCGAAAGACCATTGGAACAATGGGCAGGACTCTCATTGTTTCATTGAACACCATGTCCAGGTACACCAATTCATCCAACTGATTTACGGTCAACTCAGTGTTACAATCGTTCAGTACTTTACTGACTTCTTCATAGACACGCTCCTGATACTCCGGATGCATGGCCAGCAAAATGAATGCAAAATATAGAGTCGTCGATGTGGTCTCAAAGGCTGCCACAAAAAAATGCGCCAACATGCCGTACCTCTCATTCTCATTTATGCCGCTCTGTTGTGGGTCAACTGCAACATAATCGAGAACGCTGTTTTTATTGGCCAAATAGCTGGAATCTGTTACAGCATTTTTTTGGGCCATGTTTATGGATTCGTTGATCAGTTTAATATACATTCGAACGCCTTTTACCGCGCTTTTGTATATATTTATTTCGGCAAGTTTGCGCAGCCAATTAATCGACAGGACTCTGTGCAAACACATATCGGCTACAAAATGAAGTATCCTAAAATAGTTACATAAATAATTTATTGTTCCATACACTTCAGTTGAGGCCGTGAATGAGATGAGATGACATGCCGATTTGTTGAAAAAGTTAAGTTTAGATTTGATTATATAAAATATGCTCTGGCCTGGTTGAGGCTTCTGGCGAGATGATATCAATTACGATTAGAAGAACAACAAGAGAGAGCGCAACAAGAAACTAGAAAAAGAGCAACAGTCATGTGATATTTGGCGATTTAACTTTTTCTCTAAACTGATCCAAGATTAAATTTTTATGTACGAATTTTTGTCCAACCTCTTCTTATTGTCCTAATTTTGTTATTTTAATTCAATTTCATCTTATCAGGCTTCCAAGACCATTCAATTGTACATAAATGAAAATAAGAGTCAGTTTTCCCAAATTTCAGGGGTCATATTTTATATGTTAAATTTCTTATGTTTGGAACCGAGCTGGTATATTATATTATTTATGTAAACAAAGTCGCTCCTTTGGAGTTATGACACTATTGCAGTAAATGAGCGATGAGAACATTCAATATAGTTTACAGAAACATAAAAACGTAAATTTTTATGTTCATTTATTGATTATAAACATCAGATAGTGCTGAATTGATTTTGGCGATTTCATTATAAGAATCATATGGCATCACTGGAATAGAACTATCTTATTTTGGGAATGCTTATTTTGTGGCATCACAAGCGAACATAATAGCGTCACTGTGGCATTGTCTTGTATTTTCGTATATTTCATTACATAGCGTTGCCACCCAATTACCAACTATTTAAATGACAGCGGAAATACGATGTTGAAAAATTCCACAGTGTGTCTTTGGCTTTACAATATATATAGATTGCGTATGCCGCTTAGTTCTATACTTTGACCATTTAACAGATTAGAAAAACTGGCTGCCATATACATTTTTAGTACTTCAGCCCACAACTACGAGGGGTGTTCAGTTTTCTGTGTCCCGATCCATATTATGAAACCTGATTCTTTTTTTGTATGACAGTAGTGAAATAGAAATACATACTATTTCTATTCCTCTTTATCTCTTTCTCGTTATTAGTTCAAGAATTGCTGCAACAAAAATTGCACGTGTGACCGTGACCATCCAGTAGACTTTTGGATTCATATGGCTATAAACTGACACTGACAATATATGCGATCAATGGCCTTTGACAAAATTATGAAAGTCGTAAGGATTTTCCAGATGGCAGATGTCAAATTTTAGCTCTACACTGAGCAGTTTCGACGGTGACTCCTTTATTGGGACCAGCGATTTAGTAAGAAAGAAAACGCTGCATATTGAAGTGAAGGAAGGGAATTCACAGAAAGAAATTTTGAAAGCACATGAAAACAGGTAAATGAAATAGTTTTTGTCGACAAGCAAAATTTAAGTTCCAGTCGGTATAACTGACTTTTTTGCGGCCCAAAATATGAATATTGTTATTGCAACGTTAAAGAGCTGTTAGTAGCTAATGCCCAACAAATCAGTGGACAATCAAACGCTGTTTATTTTTAAATTCTGTTTGAATACAAAATTTAATTTTTTATTGCAAAATTAAACAAGATTTAAGTGTTCCAAAATCTACGTTTAAACTAAATTTCAAACTTGCAAAATCAGCATACGAATTTGACAAAATGTTGCTGTGATATTAATAAAATTTTGGCAAAAAAATTTTAAATATTTTAATTACCATAATTATCAATTATAAAAAAGCAAGAAATTACTTTAGATGCAGACATTAATTACGCCAATAATTTCTGCCATTTTAAATGCAACGAAATTTTGGAAAACACGTATAAAACATGGGCAGGCCAACAGCTGGAAGTGCTGCCATATTTTTACCAGAAATCAATGACAGTATTTAAATATGACTGCAAAATTGAGAGTGTATTTAAAAATATTTTTGGGTTTCATGAAAATTAACTGGATTATGTTTGAATATTCGCTGATTTATTGGGCGTAAAAGTGCTTGCAAAGGAAAATGTGCGAAATATTTGTGACAAAACGAATATGATTCTGAACGCCTGTTCCTCTCGTTGTCGAACATTCAAATTGAAGAGTTAAGGAGTTATTAATTTGCTGTTCTTTGAAGTCAGACAGATCGTTAATATCGATCAGGAGCTGGTTAAGGTTTCATTAAGTTTGAGTAAACTTGTAGTTCAAGTTGAAAACACGTTGCATTAAAGCCAGTTTAAGATGAGTAAAGTTTTGTGAAAGTTTTAGTTAATGATTTTTTGCTACGAATGGAATTTACAATGAGATGTAGCTTGAAAATATTATGACTCTGGTGTGACTTACTGTTCAAAGTGTACCGCCATGGCTGAGGAGTTGTACTTTGTCAATTCCAGGTTTCTTTTCAAAATTGTTTCTGAAAGGAGCGAATCAAAGAACGACAAGATGCGAATTTATGATTATTGAAAACTCTTTATTGTTTTTATTTTAAACGACGCCTTGTCGTAGTCAATACTCACTGGTGGCATTTTTTAGGCCCAAGACTCGCAAGATTACCAGTATATCTAATGCCTCGCCATTATCCACAATTTTCTCAAGTTTCTCAAGGAATTGAGTGATTTCCGTATGAAAATCGGGTAAAAAGGCAATCAGATTTTTATTCTTAAATACTTTATTCAACAGTTTACGATGTTGACTCCAAATCGGATCTACAAAATAAGCAAAACATCTTATGGAACCTGTCATGCATTTTCCTATCTGAGAAACATTTGGAATTAGTCCGTCAAAATATTAAATTATTTTGCGATCCTTTTTCCAAAAATGAAAAATATAAATATTTTATATTACTATAATATGAAATTTATTTGTTGGGTGGTTAAGCAATGTCTATATGCATTTCATTGGCGCTTCTTACCAAATCGTCAGTAGACTTCAAACACAGTTTTGCAAAGATTCAAACCTCTCAACTTATTAAAAGACTTCCAAAAACCATCTGAGAATTATGTTAAATAAATTAACTATAAAATTCACAAACAGTTTCAAAAAATCACATTATAATAAGTGTAGCAGGCTATGAAACTTATACAAACCAAACCCAACAAACAACTTTTATTCTATTTTTTTTTACTTTTTATTTTTTTTTTTTTATATTTTATATTACTTTAAGTTTAATCATACCACTTTCAGTTATTAAGCCTTGATCGGCTACCGCAACAAGACCATTGTACACTTCAGCTGGCTTATCAATGCAATTTTTAGCTGTTAAAATTTCCTTTAAAGTGTGTGGGTCTGTAGTAAGGAAGCAGGGAGTCAGCCTTATCCAAAAAATACTGTTTGGGCCATATTTTTTTGCATACTCGAAAGTATTTGCAAGCACGTCTAGAAATAGATTTCACATTTATTTCACTCACAACATGTTGTAGCAGTTGTATTTATTTATATCCCAGTCGAGTTGTCACAAAATAAATAAAATCTTACAGTGTTTTCTATATTTACAATTATCGCTTATGAAAAACTCCCAAGCTTTTGTTTAACAAAAATTAATTTCAATTGTCCAAGCCTGGAAACGTATTTTTAAATACAAATCAAATATTTCTTACTAAAACATCAAATATGTTTGAGTGCCAAGAATAACTAGTTTTGCATAGTTACTTTAATATTCTAAAATATATATATACATATATATAAATTTTCCAGCTCTGGAAACAGTATTTAATTTGCAAAACAAAATTTTTAAAGAAAATATTCTATTTGGTTACTTGTATATACCAAATTAAAATTAAATTTTACGCTTTATTACATTTTTAGTATCACTTTTAATTTGTTTCTATAACACAAAATATGTTTAATTGCTAAAAAAATGTTTTTTTTTTTAATTTCTCTAACACTTAAAATAAATTTTTTTTCCAGCTCTGGAGCCATGTTTTTGTCTTTTCTTATTTCTAGTTCAAATAAACTTTTTTCAAACCTTTCAAATATGTTGAATTAATAGAGAGAGAGAGAGAGAGAGAGAGAGAGGGAGAGAGAGAGGAGAGCACATTTTTGAAATTGATTGCTTTAATGCACCAAACAAAATTTCGGATTTTTTTGATTTTCAATACCAATTTCATTTTTCCTGAACTATAAAATAGTTTAAATCAAAAATAATACCTTTAGCTTTCATATTAAACAATTAGCTTTTAGTAATATTTAGTAGTTACACTCTTTTGGGAAAATATTTGACAAGTGAGCACATACTTTTACACGGAAAAAAGCTTGTCGCGCATACAATCAACTCTATTTAAGATTAATCCGCGGAACAAACTTTAAAACTTTATTTCATAAATGGATCGGTGTATTTCTTTACTTGTTCTTTTATTTTCTTATATATCTTTCTTATTAATCGGTATATATCTTCAGTAAAATCTTTCCTTAAATTTGTTCTGCTGTTCTAGCGCCCCAAAACGGAGATGAATGCTCTTAATTTCTTCACAATTATTATATTTCCCGTTAGCAAATATTATTTACAAGGCACTGGCAAATCATTCACAATGTCAACTATTATGCGCATATAATTCACAATAGAAACATTTACTCCCAAAATATTCACGATACTGATTTGGTTGGCAATGGGAATAGGAATGGGAATTTATTTTTGCTATCAGCTGTTTCTCACCTCATTCACAATGGCAGCGATTTTAAGACAATTTGTCGTAGTCACAAATTCGTACAAAACACAATGGCAACAACATTTGAAAATCGAGAAACTGTTTTATATTTTCTTTTTTCCGAATATATATTAAAAATATCCTTTTTGTCATAACTTTAACTCTCTAGACTTTTGTCATTAGGAGCGGTTTTCAGCCTATTAGTTTTACTGTATAAAACTGAGATTTATCATCATCAGTACCTTCAAAACTGGTTGTTGTTTAAAAGAAACATTTTAATTTGATAATTCTTTTTTTATTCCCGCTGTTAATTTTTCATTCCTGTTTAAATGCGACCCAAGAAGAGGATGACAGAAAGGTTTAGTTTATGCTTTTTATAAATACCTTTTGGTCTCATTATTTTACCGCAGCCCAACAGTGTATTCCATCTGTTGGATGGAGCCGTATAGGCGAGTTTGAGATACTTCCGTAAATACGAGAGATTTATAATCCAAGCAATTATAATTGCAGCAAATAAGAGTGGTATTAGGCCCATTACGAAACGAGTGCAACAAATATTCAAAACTTTCTGAAGCTATCAAATCTATTATGTTTGTATTTATATCAATTTGCAGTTTAATTTGCATGTTATTTTTTGTCTCTTATTATTATGATTAAATTGAATAAAGAGACTTTGGTATTGTACATGGAGAACGACTAGCAAGACTATAAAATGTAATTGAATGAACGTAACTGTTAACAAGGACCACCAGTTGCTAAAGTTTTGTAGCGTTTGAATTCAACGTAACAAATTAATTAACAGCAAGTTCGAATGCATTAATTAACTGGATTTGATGAAAATAATTAGTTCCACATCGTCAAGTATTTTCACCTGAAAAAGTTTTAACAAAATAATTGGATTTTATTAACTGGTCGGGTCGATATTTGGCGGTAACCATGCTGTTGTTGTGTCGGCATATAACTATTAAACATATTAATCATAAAAGTTTTAAGTCTTTAAGAATATAAAATTCTATCTTGAATTTTTCGTGCTAAAAAGTAATAAGAGAGTTTGATATATTAATTAGTTTAGAACAAATTAATTTCGTTTAAATTGTTTAATTTATAAAATAAGAAAAAAAATTTAGTTTTTTACCCTTTTGGACCAAAAAATTTCGATTTTGCGGTATCGAGTTTTCGATTTGGTTTAATTTTCAATACTAATTTAATTTTCAAATTTTATAACGTTTGAATTAATGAACCGGTTTTCACGTGATCAGTGTGGATTAAGGCTCGAGATTAGTGCTGTAAAAAGATCGAGAGCACTAATTGATTGGATATATAACTTCGGAGTTACTTAAAAATATAATTTTTTTCGAGTTCTTTTCGTTCACTACATCTCACGAACAGGTTAACCGATTTTAACCCGATTTGCAGTGGCCCAGATGGTTGTTTGGTCTTGATAGCTGATTAGTTATTGGAATAGATCGATAAAGCCGTTTAAAGATTATTAAAAAACACATATTAAAAAATATGTTTCTTTTCCAAGTTTAAATGTCCTGAATCGGTTCAAATTCACAGTAACTTCAGTGGAACTCTTTAGAACGTCATCAGTTTGGTTGGATCGGTCAAGCCGTTCCAAAGTTATAAGCAGGTCACTTACTTAAACACACACACATACAGACATAGTGACGGATTCTCATAGGTAGGTAGGTTTCCTGGGACCTCAAAACGTCGAGATTTCGTGAGAACTGGTTTTCCCGATTTTTGAAAATTTTCAATTTTCGTAGTGGGAAATTAAGAAATATATGAAAAACGCTTTGCCCTGCATGCCGCCCATATAACTTCCCGGCACTTCTAGCATAAAGCTTTCGTAACCTGATTTTTTGCTATTCTATGCTTTTAAGCTCTTCGAGCTAAAACACTATTTAGATATTCATATCAATCGATTCCCCGTGACTAGCGGAGATTGATGTAGTTTTCGATTACTATAAATGAATTCACCAGACTAACTGATCAAATATATAATTTCGGAATCACTTTTTTCGATTTTTTGCGATCATGATAGGTCACGAACGACTTAATCGATGTTAAGCCGGCTGACGGTATTCGATGGGGTTTTTAAATGTCAAAATTTATTATAAAAAACACCTTGAAAATTGGTATTTTTCTAAGTGTTTCTGAGATATTGCCCTTCAGCTCATATTCAAAGTCCGGGGAGCCGTTCAAAAGTTTTGAGCGGTTGACATATTTACACACACATCCATACAGACATAGTGACAAGCACTTAGTATTTGTCAGGGAAGCTTCCCAGGGTCTGAAAACGGCGAGATATGATGAGGACTCGATTTTTTCAAAATGGGATAAAACTAAAAACTTAGCGGGGAGTTAAAAATATAAATATTTTTTTATTGCTTTGTAAGCAATACCGGAAACGCCTCTGTGGCTATTTTCTTATTTAAACTGTGCACATCTTCATATAAAAGGCTTTTTAATTATGTACATATAATTGGCATTAATGAACGCCAAAATAATTGAATGCGTACCACAAAAAAATATGTGAGGTATTTGTATAGATCTCCAAAGTTTAGCGACTAAGTTTACTTTTAAGGTCACAATAGTATTGAAATCATGCCTTGTGGATCCGGTGGGTGCCGATTCCAATCTTTTAACGTCTCTCATTTCCCAACTTTCGATAAAATTTACCCACTCTCTGACTCTAATGACGTTACCCCAAGCGTAAATAGCCTCAAATATGCTTCTTAAGAAATAATTATTCAGTTATTAAAATCTCAATAAACGTTAATTAATAAACAACACAAATTGAATTAAGCTCAAAATGAAAATAATAATAAGTAAATCTGATTACATTAATTGTTATAATTGTTGTAGATATTAAATCATTAAGATTTATGCTGCTGCAATAGAGTTTGCTATTTTTGACTTACGGGGAAACGGGAATTATAGTGCCGGGAAACTCGTTTTAATGTTTCACCTCTTCAAATCCATTTTGTATGTAAATTTTATTTGATTTCAATATAAATTTAAAACTTAAAAGAGAGAAACTTATATGAGAGATGGCGGTATGAATTTATATGTCCGTGTGAGCATGCTAATAGTTTTGGATTTTTCTCCTCCCCTCTAATTGCCATAATATGTGGTCCGCAACAAGGCAAAGAATCTATAGGACATACTAATGACCTGGAAAAGATATTGAAAAATTTATTTCCAGCCATCAATAGGCGGAGCAATTAAAAACACTCACCTTCATATACGACTCAAACGACACGGCATTGAAGGTGGGCGGTGTAATACACGAGGGTCGCTGACTTCGCTGCATAATTAGGGCCAGCATTTTTTGGTATTTAATGCTGGAATTGTACCATTTCTGATTATAGGCGGCATCGCCAATCTTGAGGCTCTTACAAAGCAAACAAGTTGCAAAAATTTTTCAGAATTTCACACAATTGAGATGAGTAACACTTACCGCCGTCATCAGTTCATCGCCATAGAAACACACGATGAACACTTGCAGCATGGAAGCCAATAGAAAAATGCAATACATGATAATCACTTCAAGACTGGAGGTGGTAACTTGAAAGCCAATGAAGCAAATGGTCAACGAAGTTGTGAGAAAGTTGAGCAACAAGGAAAAGCTGAAGATGCTGTTCACATGGCCACTGAGTCTAGGGAAAATTGTTATCATATTTCAATAATATTTTTTTTTTTATCTGATGGGAAAATATGTTTCAGTTTCATGCATTTTGTTAAAAAGCAATTTCTTGTTCTCAAGAGGTTTTCCAAAGTAAAATTATTTGCCGAGTTTTCACAGCCAATGAATCCATCTCATAATCTATGAACTTCATCTGGCAACCTTTCAGAAGATTTTACGTCCCACAGAATATAAACAAAAAGTTTAACTTCAAAGCATTAATATTTTTTAATAAATACTGGTTTTAACGTTTAAACCAACTGTTAAAACCTGGTTTTGCCATACAAAATTATTATGTTTAAGCAACTTAAAACCATTTTTGAATTGGTTCTGATTAGATTTTATGAAATAGAACCTTCTTTTTGTTTGTTTTTTTAAGTGCTTAGTTGAGTGCTGCCAAGTTACGTGATGGAAACATCTGATAACTTGTGGAGGATACACAGAAAAGTCAGCGACACCTAAATTTTTTCTTTTAGAATGGGCAAGAAAAATTAAAGACAAGAAGCTGAATTTTTCTCTAATCTCTTGCAAATTGTCGAATTTGTTGGCGAAAAACGCCAACCGTAATCAGGTTGAATAAGTATTTCCCTAATTTAAAATATTCATCTGCAGAATATAAAATAATTTATAATTTAGAGGACAATGCAAAATTTAATCTTATTTTGTACAAACAAAAACAGCTGCTGTACAGTTTGTGAATTAAGTGTTATAAAAAGTGACGAAAAGTACAACAACAACTTGCGCTTGTTTCTATGAGAGATTTCATTTATTGTGCTTAAATTTATTCGCAAGTCTGTGTGATAAATAAGTCCTGAATTTATTAATGGTTTGAAAGTTAAAACCGGGTCTAATATTTAAGTGTGGAACTACTACAGCGTTGTTTTTTTTTAGAGTGTCACAACTTTGAGTTGGCATCACTGCTTTATTTCGACAGCCATTTAACAGCTGATAGTTGTCAAGTCTGCTTTGAAATTTCGTTATGAATCGACTTACACAAAAAAACTTTAAATGAAGAAACCATTTCGCGTGGCTCCATTCGATGATAATTTTTTGGTTTATGTTGTGTCACTTGTCTACGTCGATAAACCACAACCAAGTCGAACAGTTATTGGCGAAATACGCTCGCAAACGCTGCGAAAAGTTCTTAAAAATTGGTGTTCCCGCTTTGATGGCCTCATTCCAGAAATCATATTTAAAAATTAATTTCATAAAATAAAGTAAAACCCCTTTCATTGGTACTAAAAATATATTTCCTTGTTTTATTATGATTTAAAATTGTGTCACTGCATAAAGTAGCGTTCAATTTCGGACTACTTTTTCGAGTATTGCCAAACGCCATTTGAGGCTGGTTCCACAAGAAAAAATCGAGCCCAGTCGCGGCTAGTCTAAGCGTTTGCAATGGGGAAAGTCAAATATTGGGAATAATATTAATTGCAAACCAGCGGAAGTTCTTCTGTCAAAGCTTTTAAAGACAACCCAGCTGGCCATGTGCTTAGAACATCTTTAATGATGTGTATAAGAAAAAAGTACGTCGTAGAACAAATACTCGAGGCAGTTCTATATAAATTATTGACGAAATTGTCATACAAATGGCGCAGAAGTCGTTGACATTTTCACGATGAGAAAACATTTTATTGAAGACGAATCGTTCGAAATTTTTTTCAGATAATCACGAACGATGACTTTCTTTGAATTGTCGATTGGAGAAAATAATCTACAGATGGCATTTTACATCCATCGTCAGCGATGAATGTCGTCTACGACAATGTGGCCAACGGGGAATTTAAATAATTTATACACATACACATAGCGTGTGTGTGTGTGTGTGTGTGTGTGTATGAAGTAAAAACATTTTCTCTTTTCTAATCTGTCTTCATCTGTTCTGTCAACACTATCCCCTTCTTGCCAACCTCCAGAGCAAGGCACTGCATATGTAGGGATCGTCCCCTTAGTGCTGGTCGTATTCATAAGAAAGCAGGTTTTTACGTTTCAAGTGCATTAAACACAATAACGACAGCAGGCTACAGACTACAACTTGTCAAAAATAGAATCCATGTGCGTTTATAAGAATGATTATTTTTACTACTACAGGCAACACGGCTACTGGTTGTTGTCCATGCTGTTTTTGTGGTTGCCGTCAAATTAAACTAATTTCTATTTTGGTGAGCGACAATGAGTAGATACAGTGTTGCCAGTTTAATGTAAATAAATTCAATTATTGTAAACTTGAAAATATATTGTTTCATTATACAAAAAGTAACAACAAACTATATTTCCAAGCTAATGAAATGATTTTTTGTTATATACTGTGGACTTTAAATATATTTCATTAGAATAACAATATTTAAGAGTAATGAGTGTATGAAAGCGGCTACACTCGCGTATGAAGAGAGTTCTACTACAAACAACAACTCATGGTTATTGATTTGGTGGTGTCGTATTAAAAATAATTAAGTAGCTGACTACGAGGCAACGATTGTAGCCCACGGCTCTTGTAGTCGGTGTTCGTGTAGCCTACAGTCGTTATTGTGTTTAATGCTTAACTGTAGAGCACTTGTTTATGACTGCGATTATGGTGGGTCGAGGCTTGTTAAATTTTAGCCGCAAAAGCGAAACGCGAATAAAGTCTTCTTGCCTTCTGAGGACGAAAAACGGAGTCCGATATCGATCGAAATTAATTAATATTCAAAACCACTTACTCCAAACATATAATGTGGCGCTTAACAATAGCAGCCAAGAACTGCAAATCGTTTACTTCGGTTTCTTTATCTGGCACATGTTCCACCAACTGTTTTGCCAAATAATTGAAATGCATATTCAATTGGGTAACGGAGGCAACCAGTAACAAGTCGGCCGATAAAAATGCCACACCAGCCAAATAGGCGCCATGAACTTGTCCCATGTAGGTCAACCAGTAAATCCAAGTTTTGGCAGTGGCATCATACGGATACCAAATTAAGAAACCAAATCGCCGCTCAAATTTCTCAGCTCCCATGAAATAATATTCCACAAAAGATTTGCAGGCTGGATACAAACTGAAGGTGGAGGTGTAGGCAAGACACAATATTGAAAATAGAATCATAACCCGACGCATAATGCTGTCGTGATGCAGCAGCTGATGCGACAGCTGTTTAGCTGTGGTTTTTGGAAAAATTCTCTCCATTTGATCGAAATGCTGTCGCACAATTTTCCTATTGCGTACTAAGGCCATTTGCTTGAAGTCTGCCACCAGAGAGAAACCAATGCAGGGGGCTACAGCAATGGCAGCGAGAACTGTTTCCTTTGATTGAACTGCCTGGCAGAAGAAAATCATCTCGCCTATAACTAAAATATTGAAGTTTATAAATCCCGTGTAGAGTAAGAATTTATATAACAAATTCGCTGCACGATTTCCTGAACGATAATCGAATATATTCTCTCCAATTGTCTTGTAAAAAAGCACGGGAACTTTCATGAAATCTTCAAAACTGCCCAAGTCCTTAACCATTTTCCTTTTGCTGTGTGACATAACAAACGTTTAACACCGGGCAACAACTAGAACTAAATCGCTGCTTAAGCGCTACTAACGGTTTTATAACATTTTCATAAGATTCATGGTATTAGTAAACGATTGAAGGCGGCAAATAAGTTGAATTAGTTTGAGGAGGCGTTTTCATGGGAAATGACAGGAGGTGTCAATGAGAATTTCCTCAGTTGCATAAAAACTTTCAAGTTTTTTCTTCTACAAATTTTCATACTCTCGAGAAATAAATTTATTAAATAAAAAATGTCATATAATTTTACATCTTTCTTTGTGATTGAAAAACCAATTTCGCGCTGTGGCTGACAACTAGCAACGCTTGCCTGTCAGTTCAAAGGTTCTGGGTTTGATTCCCAACCGACACTATGCGCGCTGTTGCTCACAAGCAAAACGAATTCGCACCGTGTTTGCTAAAATATGAAGAAGCAGCCCACACGTTTTTGAAAAGTGCCCAGATTTTGTTGAATATTTTTCCCATAAATTTTATAAAAATTATTTGAAATTCATATTATTAATAAAAAATTTTCTTAATTTAATCCATTAACTTATTTATGGTCACTGTAAGTACGAGGCTTAAAAGAACCGCTTATTAAATTAGAAAATAAATACAACAATTTAAATATAATTCTTAACAAAATTAATTGCAGTTGCCTTTTAAAAGGTTGTTGAATTATTCAATTAAATAGTAGTTCGTACTTTGCCGCTACTAACTAATAATTAAAAAGTTTTAAGTTGAAGTACAATTGAGCTTCTGTAGTAACAGCGAATAGTTTTTCTTTTATGAATCACACTGGCGCCAAACATTCTTCAATGACGTTTGTCACAACCGAAGTATTATGACAAATCGGTACGCCCCAACAAGCCAAAGGTTGAGTAGTCGGACGTAAAGAATTCATTGAGACATCAGCTAGTCCCAACGAATTGCTTCCAGATGTGTTTTAAAATATTCTAATTATATAGCAGGTATTTAATTAGTGTGCAACTCAGGGAACACAGTTTCATATTGTTTTAGTTAATATAAGAACAAAGAAATAAAACACAGCAGACAAATATTGTTAAGGAAGATCGAACACAAACAAAGCGATGACGATATTACCAATGCAACGACAGAATTTTAAAATACCAATCACATTCGATTAATCAAGTAAATTTCTTCAATTATATATTCAATTATAGTTTGGGACAAAATAATGAAATCTTGTTATAACTGTCAGTGCTGGCTTTAAATGCAGCTAATTGCTAGATTCCATATATTCTTCATGTGTGTAAAAATGTGTGCGTATAATAAACTGCAGCAATACTTGTAAATGCCATTGTATGAAAAACTACTATCTCTGCCTGAACACTGCATTATCAATGTTATACGACCACTGCCTTGTCACATCTATTCCAATAAGTGCTGTACCTCCATCAGTGATGCCAGAATACCACTGGTTCTTGTCCACAATTTGTATGTACTTCAACTGATACTAGGTAGCCGCAGGAATACAACATATCAGCAACAATTAAACAACTATGCTTTTTGTTCATGTAGACAAAGCAGACAAAGAAACTCCAGAAAAATAGCGTGTGCATATTTATTTTATTTGTGAACTAAACGAGCATGTTGATTCTTGTGTGAGTGGTTGTATAACAAAACACAATATTTGGCAGGTTTAACCACAGTAAAAACGACTATACGGCGCTTCCATACTGCTGATTATACACCATGGTCAAAATACTTATTGCTTTTTCCAAGGCAGATATAAAAACGTACATGCATTAACATAACATCTCGGGAACTGACTTAGAGTACGCATTTCAAATCAATTATTGTTTGCTAACCACTCAAACAAACTTTGAACATACTCCGGAAATTTTGACTAGTCAAGCGGACAGAATTGCAAGTACCTTATACTGTATTTTCCTGTTTAATTCTATTTGCTTTATATATTATAACAAATTTTCTATATCACATAGAATTATGTTATTGCTTCTGTACAAAGATTAATGCGGTATTATACGAAATTTTGTTGTATGTACTTTATCATGAAACTTTTATGTAAATAAAATATGAATACAGCTCACTATTGACGGAATCCAGTATTGCGTATGATTTCAGGAGATGTTATGGGAATTCAGGATAGATATAGATACTATGCGATCAGTGGTTTGCCTGCATAAAATAAATAGCTGCCAACGTATATATATATATATATATATATATATATATATATTTATATATATATACATATATATATATATATATATATATATATATATATATATATATATTTATATATATATACATATATATATATATATATATATATATATATATATATATATTCACAATGGAGGTAACCTATCTCACAAACGCAAGTGATTCACTTTTCCGTCCATCTGGCTACACTATTCTTGTACATACAAATTCACGGATGACAATAGCAAAATACAACCAGAAAATATAGAAGAACATTGACAGCGCAAGTTGTTTTGGCAACAGAAATTTCCGTAAAGTTCCGCGCAAAGTAACCAACAGAATAGAGAGGCAGATAATACTAATTTCTAAAAATAATATACATAAAACATTAAATAAAATTGCAATGGATGCTGCTCAAAAATCATTTGAAGTTCAAGCCCAGGTGCGACAAAATGCCGAAGTGATGAAAAATACTTTAAATGATTTGTACAATTGGGAAAAAGAGATTAAGGATAAGGAAAAGCAAATACAAAGCCAAGTGGATAACAACAAAATGCAAGATAATTTGGTAAGTCTGTTCACAGGATAAATTGCCATGTGTCTAAAAATAAATTAATGCATTTCATATTCTTAACAGAATTTGCCCATACGTAGTCATATTGAGGACATGGATTCCGCACCATTGCCTAACTTGCCTGTGCCTAAGACATCAAACTCTCTAAATAATGATAAATCTAAATACTGTTCCCTCTTGTCACCATCCAATGAAAAGGAAGACACACCTAACGATCCTTTAGAAACTAAACATAAAAAGGCAAATGGAATCAAAGATCTTGGTAACACATTTGTTAAATTTTCCAACTACAGGATGGCCATCGAAACTTATACTCATGCCATACGGTTATATGCCAACGATGCTGTATATTACAGCAATCGGGCATTATGCTATTTGAAGATGGAAAGGTAATATATTTGCTGATGGTCGTATAAAAGTAAAATAAAATTATTTTTGGGGCTTAGGTATGATGAATGTATTGAGGACTGTGACACAGCCATTGAAATCGATCCTTTGGCAGTAAAGGCCTATGACAGACGCATGATGGCCAATGAGTCTCTAGGTAATAATATGGATGCTCTGAAGGATTGTACTACAGTATTAATGATTGAACCTAAAAATAGAGAGGCCAAACGAAGTTTAGAGCGTATCAATGAACGTATACGCAAAAATGGTAAATATTATAAATACATACTTGCAAACACAAAAATATGAATTAAATTATATCCTCCGCAGTTCAAAATACTCAAGGCCCGAACTTTAGTCCTATGCGTCCAAACTTTATAGATATTTTGCCCATTGACAAACCAGCTTATAAGAGGTCTACAAAACCATTAGCACGTATAGCCATAGCAGATGTTGTTGGACCCAAAGAAAGTAAAAACTATGAAAATCTAACAATATCGGACGATGATATCGACAAATTGTTTAATAGTAATTGTGGCTATTTTGAGGAGATTAAAGGAGATATTGGCAAGGAGTACAATGTTCAAAAAGCTGCAAATGTATCTAAACCAGTTGAAAAGACGGATCTGCCTTTTAAATCTCAAGATCTTTTAAAAGAAATCAAACCAGAAGTGTTGCCACCATCACATAAAAAGGAAGATTCTAATAAAATTGATGTAGTGCCTAACAATAAACCGGAGGTACTCAAACAATAAACTTCAACAACATTCATTCCATTTTAATCTTTATCTTATACAAATAACTTTTAGCGTCCTTTACCACCACCGCCTACTTCTACAGCACAATTTTATTCTAACTGGAAAGAATTGACTCCCAAACAAAAGTACCAATTTTTAAAGGTCTGGAGAATAAATGAAAGTTCTTTGCGTTGTTTTTTTAAAATATTATTTATTTTTTAGAGCATTTCCCTGAAACAATTATGCAAAATATTAGGGGCTAGTTTTGACTCGGACACATTAACCGACATAATAAACACTCTGCATGATTTCTACATGATGGAAAAAGATGCTAATACAGCCAGTACAATTCTAGAAATCAGTAGAAATAAACAAGTTTCCATATTATCGCTGCTTATGTCTAATGAGGAACGTAAAGGTATAAAAATATCTTTGTTTTAAAATTAAAAGTTCAAATTACTGCATTCAATATCCATCGAAATTTCACTGATATGAAATATGTGTTTTGGTCGACATTGAATGTCGCAATTTCCAATTATTATGAGTATATTCATAATAATATAAATATATATATATATATATATATATATATATATGTATATATATATATATATATATATATATATATATATGTATATATATATATATATATATATATATATATATATGTATATATATATATATATATATATATATATATATATATATATAAATATATATATATATATATATATATATATATGTATATATATATATATATATATATATATATATATATGTATATATATATATATATATATATATATATGTATATATATATATATATATATATATATATGTATATATATATATATATATATATATATATATGTATATATATATATATATATATATATGTATATATATATATATATATATATATATATATATATGTATATATATATGTATATATATATATATATATATATATATATTTATTTATGTATATATATACATATATATATATATATATATATATATATATATACATATATATATATATATATATATATATATATGTGTATATATATATATATATATATATATATATATATATATACTATTATATACAAATTTGTAAAGCCCATCAAGGCTTCTCTAAACTAAACTAACTTTAATGAAATTTCAAAAATGGATACTCTAATTTGTAGGTAGCAATGTTCTGACTTTTTTAAGTAAAGAGAAGAGTTAAGCAATGCAGTTTCATGCATGACCGGTTTTTTTTCATATACATACATATTTTCTTTTTCATCTTACAGCTTTATGTGAAGTTATAACATTCATAACTGAAGCCAACGCTCTGGATGCAGTATCGATTGAGGAAATTAATAGAAACTTTAATTTAAATTAATATTTTTTAAATAGTTGCACATGGATCAACACAAAATTAAGTGGATTTGTCCGGTATATATGTATATATGTGTGTATATTCCTGCCTGTTCTGTACATCGCATCGGCTAAATCGATTTAGCTATATAGCTAGTCACAATATTTTTCAGAATTTTATCAAGATTGAAATCAACATCAAAAAATATGTTCTCTTTTGTATGAGATTTACAGAACAGGCCCGATTGTAATTCTGATTATTGCTCCCTTTAAATTCTTATTCAGTTCTAATACGGGCTAGACTTAAATAAAATAAAAATAAATTTTGTGGAAATTAAATATTGTTAAAACCTTAAAATATTGTGACTTTTATTTAATAAACAAGGTGTAGTAATTTCTTATAATAAAATTGAGTCACTCACTCTCTTTAAAAGCGAAATAAATTAAGAGTTCATATAATGAAGAGCATCATTTCACATGCTCAAAATTAAATTCCCCCATCACTTAGCGAGCCAGTGGGTGGCAGAGACTTGAACTAATGTTACTTATATGTAAGTAGCATTACTTGGAAGTATTTGGTCAAGTGTTTTTTTTACTCTAACTCATTTAAATACGATTATTTGGACAGAAAAAGTTTACTAAATTCTCCTTGTACGAGTATATGAATAATTTTACTGCAAGAGATATTTTAAAGAGATTTACCGAAGAAGACCAGAGTCAATAATTTAAATACATACTTGTTTGAATATGAAAATAAAATATTAATATGTATAAAACGTATACGATTTTAGATACTTGTTTAAATATGGTTTTCAAGCTATTGCCGAGGGTTATGACAAATATTGTTTTTGTGTTGGGCAATGCAAAGCAGTTTACTATCGTCTTACATATATAAAATTATAAAAACTTAATACAAAATTAAAATTTTGTTAATAGTACAGTCATGAAAATAACTAAATCATTAATACTTCAAGGACCTGTGTGTTTATACCTACGAATATATGTATATAGCGAAACAGATTTTTGAAGTTTAAATGTAAAAAAATACACAATAGACAAGTTTAAACCGTAGTACCCTTCAGTACAATTAGCAGTCATGATTTTTCAATAATTTTATGCATTTAATATCTGTTATAAACTTGCTGACTTCAAACTCGAAGTGAGCGAATGTTTCTACATTATAAATAAATTTACGAATTTATCGGTGCAAAGATGGGTAACTTAGACCATATATCGCCGATATTGTTAGTCCGTACTCTTATCCATTCCTGTGACTAACTGTACACGACTTAACCACGGAAAATTCAATAAAAAACAAATAAAACAGATGTAGAAGTCAACTAGTGCGAAAGAGACTCAAAGATCGTTGTCGACTTGGGCTATAATTTATATACACAATTTGGAAATATGGGGTTCTGAATTAAAATAAATATTTAGATGTAACTCAGTGAGATTGAGATGTACTCTTGTGGTTTAAGGATTGTGAAAAGTTGGTTTGTTTATAAGAACCATATATCAGAAATTCTGGTTTTTTTCTATTTCATCCATATAATTTATATAATTTTCTCAAAAGTACTATGTCGTGAGCGTGAGTATTCACGATGGTGATTTATATATTTTTACACAAGTCATTTCGAACGACGATGAAAAATCTCTTACCAAGATGCTGCTGTATGGAAGGCTCTTAGTGTGCTGCTACCACATATTGAATGATTTGTGGGTCTTAAAAAATTGCTTTAACCCTTACCGCACGTCGCGAATGATGGGCTAGAGTTCGAATATTTTCAAGACGCGAAAGCCGAAACTTTTGCCGTTTAAGCATATTTATGTGAAATTTCAGAGCATATTTTATGGGTGTTTTTTCCCCATGTTTGTTTGGAATACCGGGTAATAGAGAACACGATGGCCGTGCACCAGTGCTGCCAATCTCTTACAAATGAGCTTTCCACTTGCAGAGGTATGATTGCCTTAGTAAACTCATACGAGTGTTTGACTTACTTGCACTTGCACTACTACCATTATAATAACAACAAAAACTATTTAAAAATACTAATTTTTATTATATTTATCCTAAAGTTTTGTTTGCTTTTACAAACTTCTTCAGAAGTTGCCAGTTTTTATTGAAACGATTTTGTAAAGAGCTAGACTTCACGACATAATTAATACAATAACAATAAATAAATTGGCACAACAAAACAAGTCAACTTTGTACTAGTATCACTCATCTCTAAGTTAATAACAGCAAAAACATTTTTAAAGTTCCAATAAAAGTCATTAATTACATTCCTTTACTCAGCTGCATGTGAGTACATACATTTGTAATGACGATCCGATAATATTTTAAGAGACATTTCGGTACAACCACATCAATCGTGTGCCGTTTTGATTTCTATGTGAACGTGTGTTTAATTCATTGTTGATGTTTGTGTGGCTGTTGGCAAACTGACTGACGGACGATGATAAACTCAAATTGTATGTGGACTGTATGTGAGCGTTAAACTACGGCTTAACTGAGGTTGCGCTTGATCAACTTGATCCATTCCAGTGACAGCAGTAAACGCGAAAAGTTACAAAAGCTATTTTTATTCATGTCGTGCGGTTACACTAGTTCTAAACGATAAAATAATCAATATGCAGACACATAGAGAACGCTATTAAGTGATATCGGTTATATTTTTATCTATTTAAAAATTCCAAATTAATTTTAAAATACGTAAAACCCAAACACAAAAAAATATTTATATAGTACATGCATACATACGTACATTGTATATGAAACAAAATTTTTGAAAATATATATAAAAAAACACAACAAACTCGTTATTTTTGCGAAAACAAAATCTCTGTGAACACACATACTTATAGGCATACATAGATCGATCACACACACCCATGCACACGAAATATGTAAGCATTTTTTAGTGCCAGAGAAGTATCCACACACACACACACTCACTCGTAGATGAGTGGGGTTTGTTGGAGACTCGTTGCCTTCGTTCATTCGCATGTATGAAAAGAAAACAACAACATCAACGTAGTTTGTATTAAAACGAGAGTGAGTTTCTTTTAAGAAAAAAAACTTTTTTTTTGGGTTTTTTGCATCGAATTTCAGCTTAAACTTTTTCGGTGACGACAAGTGTTTGCGGCTAAAACAAAACGGCAATACGAGTAACAACTACCTGTAGAGAACAGAAAAAACAAAAAATAAAAAAAGACATTTTCACGAAAAACTCATACTTTTCTCATACAAAAAAAATATAATAATAATAATACGTATAAAAATATATATAAAATAAACAAGTGCAACAAGAAAGTAAAATTTTAAACTTCGTCAAACATTTTAATTATAGGTATGAGCCTACCTGCCAGGTACAACAACCGCAGCAACAATATTTCAAAAATAAGAGCGAAATATCTCAGTTATAAGCACATCCATACATACATACAATAAGTAAATCTGTAGGTGTGTGTGCAAGTAGTTGCTTAAGAAATTATCGGTTGCAACGTGCAAAAGTAACCAAAGGAAAATGAAAACAAAAACAAAAGGAAAACAATAAAATTTAAAGAAAATTTTAAAAGCAAAAAAATAATTAAATAAATGAAATCGAAATGAACACGGTTTTGCAAAAAAGACAAATCGGTTTTAAAGACAAAAAATATATATTTATGCTGTTAATATATAACATTTTCTTTATTATCAGCTTGTTTCACAATGTCGAAGGCTTTCTTTCATTATCACACAACTACATTTAAAAGAAAACCAATTTAAAAAAATTTCTTTTTCTTTCAAATATAATTATGGCAAAGAAATATGTAATTCTTTCGACATCGTGAAACAGGCATTATGTTCCTAAAATTGAAAATCTATTTTAATAACAAAACGTCTCAAGTTTAATCGCTTATAGTTATACATGCACGGGGGTACCGGCTCCCAACGTACACCTCTTTTAAGCGGGACACTTCTTTCTACTACCGACAAAAAAACTTTTCTCTCATCAGTGAACAACCCTGTCATAGCCGGAGAAGGAACAATTTTTTACATTATTGATTATGTTGTTATTAGGCGGCTTTGAAAAATGTGATAGAATGTTAATGTTAACCGAAATCGTAGCCAAAATGCCCGTGAAACGTCTGCTTTATTTGTCCAAACCTTCTTTATTTACTAGTAACTGCTTGAATATAAATAAGTGCATGACGAATTCGTGTAGTTCTATTATTTTGGTAATTACTATTTTATTCTTGTATGAATAAACTTTTTAATTGATAAATAAAACATGCTTATTTCAATAATATTATGATCTCTTAAAAAATCCCACGAAAAGTTGGATATAAAGAGTTGCCAAATTTGAGGTTAGAAAGTAGATCGGCTCAAAAGCACACTTTTTTCATAAAGAGTTAGCTAATTTGAGGTCAGGAAGTGGATCGGTTTAAGAGCACAATTTTTTCCTAAGGAGTTGCCAAATTTGAGGTTAGATAGTAGACCGGCTTAAAAGCATGCTTTCTTCATAATTAGTTGGCAAATTTGAGGTTAGAAAGTAGATCGGCTCAAAAGCACACTTTTTTCATAAAGAGTTAGCGAATTTGAGGTCAGGAAGTGGATCGGTTTAAGAGCACAAGTTTTTCCTAAGGAGTTGCCAAATTTGAGGTTAGAAAGTAGATCGGCTCAAAAGCACACTTTTTTCATAAAGAGCTAGCTAATTTGAGGTCAGGAAGTGGATCGGTTTAAGAGCACAATTTTTTCCTAAGGAGTTGCCAAATTTGAGGTTAGATAGTAGACCGGCTTAAAAGCATGCTTTCTTCATAATTAGTTGGCAAATTTGAGGTTAGAAAGTAGATCGGCTCAAAAGCACACTTTTTTCATAAAGAGTTAGCTAATTTGAGGTCAGGAAGTGGATCGGTTTAAGAGCACAATTTTTTCCTAAGGAGTTGCCAAATTTGAGGTTAGAAAGTAGATCGGCTCAAAAGCACACTTTTTTCATAAAGAGTTAGCTAATTTGAGGTCAGGAAGTGGATCGGTTTAAGAGCACAATTTTTTCCTAAGGAGTTGCCAAATTTGAGGTTAGATAGTAGACCGGCTTAAAAGCATGCTTTCTTCATAAGGCAAATTTGAGGTTAGAAAGTAGATCGGCTTAAAAGCTCGTTTTTTCAACAAATTCAGTGTTATTGATTTCGATTTAAAATGGAAATGTGGGAATTTATAATGGAATATGCTGTCGGGCAAATGTCAACCTCTAACACATCGACAGACGTCCGCTATTTTCACACAATTTTAAACCACATTTCGCAACAAATCTGCGCTTCATCTCGTCAGTGCAACAAAGTGAATTTCATTTTTCAGAGCGACGGTTCTTTGCTGAGTCTTTTAAATGGCCCCATATTAAATAATCCAGAGCCGTTAAATCACAAAAACGAGAAGGCCAATCTCTTTTGCAATAACTGAATTGTTTGGTCGGCTGTGAGGCTTGTGGCGGCGTCCGACTGCTATTAAATGTCACTGCCAATTGTGGTCTCAAGAAACCGGTTATCATGGTTTGATAGTGCTCGTATTCAAAAAGATACTAACGAAGGTGATGCCACCTGACAACAAACCGCATCATACAATCACTTTCGAATAATCTTTCGAGGACTGTTTGTGGATTTTGTGAGCGCCATATGGAACAATTTTGTTTAGTTACGCAACCGCCTAATTGAAAATGGTCCTTATCATTTAAAATGATTTGGCTGAAAAATGTATTCCATTCAAAAACGATTCGACGCAAATAATAGTCGACCGGCTTTAACTCTTGAACGAGTTGAATTCTATAAGCATAAAGATAAAGATCTTTATGCAAAATGATGCGCAGAGCGTCTGGTGATGCCCAATTGCTGCGACAATAAGTTGATGTTCCAGACTCATTCTCAAGACTGCTGTACAACGGCTACGTTTGATTACCACGGCTACTACAATCACATTATTTTGGTTCATTATCAGCAACACTATAGCGACCCTCGAATTTAGCGATTAAATTAGAAGGAGGCTGACTGATTACGAGAAAAAGCTGAAGTAAATTTGTCACCTTTTTCATAGTTAATTTTCACAATTGAAGTTCTTTGTTCAAGAGTTAAGCGTTCTGTGCTTAAAATTTCCCCTACTTTTTACTAAATAAATGTCAAAGGATGACAGCTCGATTCTTGACATTTCATCATTTGACAGGCAATTTACTTCATCATCTCAAATTTGCACGGTCTGTAAAACTCCTTTATTTGAGTTTAAATTTAGCTGAACGATTAGAGAAGAGTAAGCAGAATAAATTTTTTTTAAAACAACAAAACTAGTAGAGTATGAAGAGATCGAAAGAAAAGAATTCTTAAACATGCAATTATTTTTTACACATACAGCTGGGGCTTAAATTCGCTCTGTTCTTCCATCCAATTTTGTTGAAACTCGTTTCTGACATTTTATTCCACATCATTTTACTATTCGCAAATCGATACACCGATATAAACGCTATTGTGGATACCGGTATTTTCTAACCGAAAAGCATTTTGTTGCCGGTATTTCATGGCGGTATTTGAATCGGTAACACTTAAATAGTTAACCCTATTCAGACGCAAGCAAATACTATTTTCATGTAAGTCATATAAAATTATAGTTATAGCCGATTGTATGTACCCAAAAAGGGCTCGTCGTACCGAGGCATGCTCATGTGTAAAGGGTTTATAATTAGAAGGTTATGTAACCAGGGTTAAACAAAGTTGGTCTCTTGATAATATCTTATGTTCCTTTCTTATAAAACTCTATTCAATTATCATTTGATATTCAAGTTTCAAATATATCTTGAAATGATAAATTAGATTTTATATATCGCGAGTTCCGCAAACGCGGTGACAAAGTGAGAACTTTAATTTTTGAAAAGTTCTCAATTTTCGTAAGATTATTTTAACCCTTGATGGTTACTTTTCATCGAATCGGTACAGCTCATTTACTTTTTTATATTTTTGCTCAAATTCATATGGAATTTCAAGAGAAAAAACTCGTTTTTATGTTATATTTTTTTGTTAATAAACTAATTTTTTGACATATTGTCATTGTACTATTATAATATGAAATTTATTTGTTTAATAATATATATAATATAATAAAATAGAGTCGTATCGAATAAAAGTTGTTTGTTGGGTTTGGTTTGTATAAGTTTCATAGCCTGCTACACTTATTATAATGTGATTTTTTGAAATTGTTTGTGAATTTTTATAGTTAATTTATTTAACATAATTCTCAGATGGTTTTTGGAAGTCTTTTAATAAGTTGAGAAGTTTGAAACTTTGCAAAACTGTGGTTGAAGTCTACTGACGATTTGGTAAGAAGCGCCAATGAAATGCATATAGACATTGCTTAACCACCCAACAAATAAATTTCATATTGTTATATTTTTTAATTATTTTTTTAATAAGACATTTAACTAAAAACTGTTTTTGTTTATTTTTAACTTTAAAAATTATTCCGCTAGAACTATTTTTGAAAGTTGTTCGTCGATTCCACGAAGAGTAACTTTAATGTACAAAAATGAAGAGCAACCATTCAGGGTTAAGTACAATGAGACGAGACTTGGGTATGACGGAACAAAAAATTCAGAAGAAAATAATCAAACGGTAGCACGGGTATTAAAACAAAAACGTGTTAACATTTAGCTTGATACAGTTCTCGGATTCTTTTTCACAATAAAATTTGTGTAAATACGAACTGTTATCACATTCAACTAAGCCACCTAAACAGTGGTGATAAACACAATATACACATGAGCACTGATGATGAAAGTGTTGCGACTTTCGAAAACAGCTGTTCTGCTCTGCTGTGTAAGTTGAATAAAACTGATGTTGACTTTCTTTGTGCCTTGGAATATTTATTATCATGTCTTTCTGAGATTTTAAATTAATTTCGAACAATTAGCTTATGAATATTAATTCAATTTAACGTAGCAGTATAAAATGTTCGTTAAAATAATTACCATACGAGACTCCTCAATGTTTGCTATTTTTGCAAGATCCTGGCTTTCTATGTTCTAAAAAAAAATTATCTAACAAAATTCATTTTACAGTAATAAAGCAATCGGTTTTTAAACCGAATCAATGTCTCCAAAAAACCTATTATTCAGGTGTTCGGTCCGAACACTTCCGCTATCATTAATTATATTGGAGAAGATAATTAAAACTTTTTTTTTTTTGTGGCGTATACCACAATTGAATTTTAAAATCGGTACTTGACTTAATTTTAAAATATCGCGCCACAAATAATAAGCTGGAACAGTTTTCCTCGAACGAAAGGGTCCAAGAAAACTTAGAAACGCTATAATTTTTGGTGAACTGTCACAAACTTTATCGTTATCAATTTCTCTAAACCAGAGTTGGGGAATATGAATAAACAACAGCGTAGTAATTTGCGAATGTATTTTCTGGGCCACTGCATACTTCTCTGCCATGCACACTATTGTTCGAAGGACCATGAACACATTTATTTACCACAAGCAATTTCACTAAAAAAAAGTTAAAAATTATAATGAATAACAGGCGAATTTATTTTCTGCATCACTTTACATTCGAGTGTATCCTTGCCATACACGCTCTTGTTCGAAGAACCACGATGGCCAAGTTTAAATTATTTATTTCTATAAATTTTGCTACACTAGAGCTGTGCGATATAATGAATTCGACAATAGTGTCGTGAAATAGGAATGTATCTTGTGAGTCATTATTTTGTTCGTTATCATATACGCTCAGCCTCAATATTTCAATATTTAAGTTCTCTTTGCGCGCTCGACTTGAATAGACAATTGATATGAGAAGCACTCGGAGTTGTTTTATTGACTTTTGTAAAAATTGCAAAGCTTTTTAATTAAAATTAAAAACAAGACGAAGGAGGAAGTATTATCCAAATTTATTTAAAAGAAAAAGAAAGAAATTCAGTACGATTACAAAACTCAAAAGTATTATGGCTGCTCAATACGTAATAAATTGTAGGATCAGAAGTTCTAAATAAACATTTTAACAAAAACATTTTTACCAACAGTCAACCGCTGCAACAACAGATTTTGAATTAAGCAAACAATGCGCTATAAATTTTTTACAACAAATAATAACGTGTTTGAACGAAACACGCAATACATGATGTAAAGAATGCTGGCCATATCTCGGCAGCGGTACAGCGTGTAAAGGGTGTTTTCTCTTGAAGTTTCACAAGCTTAATTTAATTTTTTTAGTATTCTAAAGGCACGTTTACACTTGTCAAATATGTGCCCGAATAAACGTGACCACTAAATAAGTACTAATAAAAGAATTTTAGTTCCATCAAATATTCATTGAGTTAAACATTCTCTAACAATATTGAACTCAATGACACTGTCTGTCTATTTGTTATATGTGAAACTGTTTTATTTAGTCACCACCTTCCTGAATCAAAATATTTTTCATTCATATATTTAGTGGTCACGCTTTTCACAAGTGTGGACGTTTCATGGGGGCCATTATTACATCTTCATGTTAGTTGAAAGACGTATTAGGCATTAAACACAATAACGACAGCAGGCTACACGCACACCGAATAAAAAACCGTTGGCTACAATTGTCGCCTCGTAGTCAGGTACTTAATTATTTGTGAGGCTTTAAACACAATAACGACAGCAGGCTACACGAACACCGACCACAAAAGTCGTTGGCTACAACCGTCGCCTAGTAGTCAGATACTTAATTATTTGTGCGCCTTTAAACACAATAATGACAGCAGGCTACACAAACACCGACTAAAAAACCGTTGGCTACAATCGTCGCCTCGTAGTCAGATACTTAATTATTTGTGAGGCTTTAAACACAATAACGACAGCAGGCTACACGAACACCGACTACAAAAGTCGTTGGCTACAACCGTCGCCTAGTAGTCAGATACTTAATTATTTGTGCGCCTTTAAACACAATAATGACAGCAGGCTACACAAACACCGACTAAAAAACCGTTGGCTACAACCGTCGCCTAGTAGTCAGATACTTAATTATTTGTGCGCCTTTAAACACAATAACGACAGCAGGCTACACAAACACCGACTAAAAACCGTTGGCTACAATCGTCGCCTCGTAGTCAGATACTTAATTATTTGTGAGGCTTTAAACACAATAACGACAGCAGGCTACACGAACACCGACCACAAAAGTCGTTGGCTACAACCGTCGCCTAGTAGTCAGATACTTAATTATTTGTGCACCTTTAAACACAATAACGACAGCAGGCTACACAAACACCGACTAAAAAACCGTTGGCTACAATCGTCGCCTCGTAGTCAGATACTTAATTATTTGTGAGGCTTTAAACACAATAACGACAGCAGGCTACACGAACACCGACTACAAAAGTCGTTGGCTACAACCGTCGCCTAGTAGTCAGATACTTAATTATTTGTGCGCCTTTAAACACAATAATGACAGCAGGCTACACAAACACCGACTAAAAAACCGTTGGCTACAATCGTCGCCTCGTAGTCAGATACTTAATTATTTGTGAGGCTTTAAACACAATAACGACAGCAGGCTACACGAACACCGAATAAAAAACCGTTGGCTACAATTGTCGCCTAGTAGTCAGATACTTAATTATTTGTGCGCCTTTAAACACAATAATGACAGCAGGCTACACAAACACCGACTAAAAAACCGTTGGCTACAATCGTCGCCTCGTAGTCAGATACTTAATTATTTGTGAGGCTTTAAACACAATAACGACAGCAGGCTACACGAACACCGACTACAAAAGTCGTTGGCTACAACCGTCGCCTAGTAGTCAGATACTTAATTATTTGTGCGCCTTTAAACACAATAACGACAGCAGGCTACACAAACACCGACTAAAAACCGTTGGCTACAATCGTCGCCTCGTAGTCAGATACTTAATTATTTGTGAGGTTTTAAACACAATAACGACAGCAGGCTACACGAACACCGACCACAAAAGTCGTTGGCTACAACCGTCGCCTAGTAGTCAGATACTTAATTATTTGTGCGCCTTTAAACACAATAACGACAGCAGGCTACACAAACACCGACTAAAAAACCGTTGGCTACAATCGTCGCCTCGTAGTCAGATACTTAATTATTTGTGAGGCTTTAAACACAATAACGACAGCAGGCTACACGAACACCGACTACAAAAGTCGTTGGCTACAACCGTCGCCTAGTAGTCAGATACTTAATTATTTGTGCGCCTTTAAACACAATAATGACAGCAGGCTACACAAACACCGACTAAAAAACCGTTGGCTACAATCGTCGCCTCGTAGTCAGATACTTTATTATTTGTGAGGCTTTAAACACAATAACGACAGCAGGCTACACGAACACCGACCACAAAAGTCGTTGGCTACAACCGTCGCCTAGTAGTCGGATACTTAATTATTTGTGCGCCTTTAAACACAATAACGACAGCAGGCTACACGAACACCGACTACAAAAGTCATTGGCTACAATCGCCGCCTCGTAGTCAGCTACTTAATTATTTTTTAAACACAATAACGACAGCAGGCTACACGAACATTGACTACAAAAGTCGTTGGCTACAATCGTCGCCTCGTGGTCAGCTACTTAATTATTTTTAGAACGACACTACCAAATCAATAACCATGTGTTGTTGTTTTTAATAGAATTCTCTTCATACGCCAGTGTAGTCGCTTTCATATATGTAATACTTTTAAATAGTGTTATTCCAATAAAATATATTTGAATTCCACAATATATGACCAGAAATCATTTCATTGGCTTGGAAATATAGTTTGTTTTTTCTTTTTGTATAATAATAAGCAGTATATTTTCAAGTTTACAATAATTAAATTTATTTATGTTATACTGGCAACATTGCATTTACTCATTGTCGCTCACCAAAATAGAAATTAGTTTAATTTGCCTACAACCACAAAAACAGCATGGACAACAACCCGCAGCCGTGTAGTTTTGTGTAGTAGTAAAAATATTCATTCTTATATACGCACATGTATTCTACTTTTGACAAGTTGTAGTCTGCTGTCGTTATTGTGTTTAATGCTTTAAACGTTTTCCTTTATTACAATTTTGATTAAATCAAAAGTTAAGTCAACGATAAATTCAAGGCAGGTCCATCCTACCTGGTACGTTCAGGGTAATTTCGAATGAACACACATTTTTTTTATACTTCCTGGACAACGACATAACGGAACTAAATTTTTGAGGAAATTATTTCGAACCACTTTTTTACCGGGAAGATTTACTCCGTTTTGCAAAAATCAAGTTCTCATCAGATCTCGAGGCGTCCCTGACTACTTCTGAGGGGCTGTCACTATGTCTGTATATATGTGTGTGTGTGTGTGAGTATGTGACTCGCTCATAATTCTAGAACAGCTTGTCCATATCGAACCGTAGCAGTGGCACTCCAAAGACTTCTAACTTTGATTTCCTGTGAATTGGAACCGATTCTATGAACTATTTCATTTCAAAAGTGTTTTTCAGCAATCAGGTCTTGACATTGAAAACCATGTCGATTGACGTGAGATATCGTGATAAAAAAAGTGATATTTTTTCAGCTCTCTTGAGTCCCATTTATTTTCCTTTGTGTTATTTTGTAAGGAACTCCGAAATTATACATCTCTGATTCGCTATCGTTTTCGAAAAGTAAATCCTTTCGCTTGGGAATCGGGTGATTCATTCAAAAGTTATAGCACTTTGAAAATTATAACGACAGTGTTTTATTAAGCTCTTATTAGACCTAGAGCAACACAACAAACCACGTTAGAATAGCTTTGCAGTTAAAATTTGCGTGTAGTTGCAAGGACGGCCCTTAGGGTAATACTTTTCCAAATATATTTTGTACCCTCAACGTTTGAATATAATTTCCTTTACATGGCCATAAATTGTTACCTGCTGTATTAATGACCTCTGTTTACTTCATCACGGAAAAGTTCCAAATGTTAAGGCGCTCCTATACTATCGGTATACGAATTCATGTATTCCTTGAGTAAGCAATTTGGTGGGCCAATCAATAGTGGGTTTCCTTAAATGCAAAGAAATTTAATCCAGAAATTCGATATAATTCGTGGTGTCATTTGTTGTGCCAACCGTCCATTTGATAAGCATAAACAGTTGGCACAGAAACTCTACACAATGAAAAATATCTTAAATGACAAACGTTGCCAATTGCACACAGTGTCCATATTGGCTGGTTATGTCATAAAATGGTATAAAAGCTGTCTTGGAGATTTTGAGAGTACATGTGAAAAGTCGAATTGAGAGAGGAAAACAAAATTTGTACTGCGCAAATTTTCCCCAATAAAACGGCAACCCTGCGTTTGTGAATGTAAGCAAAAAAAGAAAACTTAAGTTTTTCCTGAAAGTTTTATTGGCATTTATTGAAAATATTATTTCCACAATTAAGGATCTTTGGGAAGAGGGTGTGGTTGTCGGAACTAGTTTGCATTTAGAGTACGAAGCGGACAAGGTTTTTTTTCTATGAAAGTGATTTCATTATATTACACTCGGTGTTCAGATGTATTAAAATTATAGGATCTGGAAATTCAGTGACAATGGAAAATTCTCAAGCCATCTTAGACGGCTGTAAGAGACATCTTCCACTCAATTATGGGACAAGTTTATCTGTCAAAAAATATTTCAATACAACCAGTTGTCATTTTAGTGTATGACAAAATGGCCAGATCAAAGAATTTGACAGAAAACTTATGACAGAAATTGTTAAAAATGGAAAAGTCAATTGTCAATTTTATAAAATTAATTTATGGCAAGAATTTCTAAAAGTGAAAAATTTGTTTTTAATTATATAAAAATAATTTTTTTTAGTTTCTTTTGCTGGGTCATATTTTACTGGCAACATTGTTAGATCTGAAAATCGTGTGTAGCTTTAATATATCGTTACTAACTGGATTTTATTGGCAAATTCCTCGAACGGACCGAATGTATACGACGTTAAAGTTTACAGAAAACTGAGAAGAGATATCAAACCTTAATGCGCTTCAATCATTTTAGCGTAGTAATAAATATTTTGCTTGCAAACAGCAGCGCCACGCATGATAACGCGATATCATAGACGTCATTGTTGGGGGTATTCTGTGACAAGTCCAACTAACGATTATCCAGTTATTTACAACTCATCGAACATGTTCACTGCATTGAAAAAGGATGTAACGGATGTACTACATGAATTTGCATCAGCGAAAAAGTTCTTAAAATGTTCTATTCGGACTGAAAATTAATTGAAATATCCCATATGACCAATTGGAAGAAGAGTGAATTATTTGAAAGACTGTTTCGTTTGTGCTCTCCCTCTCTCACCTTAAATCAGACTTAAAAATCATCTCCACGACAAAAAAAGAATTTCTCACTCTTATTGTGTGATTTTTTTTTTTTTTTTGTACAAAAGAAAATCTCTACGAAAAAAAATTTATTTTTTTCTTTTCTTTTGCAATTTACATCATTATTTATTTTGTTTTTGTTGCTTTTTATTTTAATTTTACAATTTAAGCGAAATTATGATGGCATATATTAAACAAAATTGTTTATAAAAAACCAACAACAAGTGAATTTTATTTAAACTGATAAGGAGCTGTAAAAAATATATATTAAAACGTAGTTACACAGTATAAACACATATAAATTGATTAAGCATATTGAAATATAATTGAAATGAAATTATAAAAAAGCAAATAAATATTTAAAAAAATAATGTATAATTTTTGTAATCTTCTTCCTAGTTTTTTTTTATTTCATTAAATTAAAAAAGGCAAATGCAAAAAACTAAGGAGATTAATTGAAAAAAAGTACATACAAATTATATGATGGAAATTTTATTTCAAATATTTACTCGTGTCCAGTGCGATTAAACAAATAATTTTTGCAAACGAGAGTGTGTAAAAGATGTGAATAAAATTTTGAGACTCTTGACAAGGAGGAAAGATGAAAACGTAAAGTTGGTGAGTATAATTAATGGAAAGCTAATATTTGAATATTTACTAGATTTTATTTTATTCAAAATAAAATTAATTAACTTATTTATTAAAAAAGTTAATAAAATTAGTTTCTTGTTTAATGAAGCACACCATAAAGGTCTACCTTCACTTTGCCTTAGTTTTGCAAGAAATTAAGAAAAGTTTATATTTGTTTACTGATCAACGATGTTTACAAAATACAGGGGGTTCGATCGTTAAAATAGTCTTATATAGTACATTCTCATATCATAAATTTTTGATTCGATTAGAGCTACAGCTTTTATAGAGCTGCCAGAAGTTCGTGAATGATCTTGATGGTCAAGATAATTTAAACTTACAGACCAATCTAAATTACGACGGAAAGCGTTGTCCGGCTATTAAAATTTTCCCTGCCCATGCAAAATGTATAAGACCAATTGCAATTGGAAAATCCAATTTTGACGGCGCGTAAAGAAGTGAAGTTGGCTGCAGAAGTACTCTTGTTTATTTTATGAATGTGTCATTAATGCTCATACACATCCATACATATTTTGAAAATTTTATAAGTAATGTACTTTTAGCTACTTTCAGGTCAATTGAGCGTCTTTATTTTCGTTTCTTATTTCTAACTATAGTTTTTTATTGGCCAAAGTGAGTAAACATTATTGTTTCTGGCGCAACGTTAACGCTTCCATTTAGATTACTCATTAAGCGTAAAAGCTAAGCGCTAAATTACGTTGCACTTTGCGTCGTAGTTTAGATTGGTCTGTTACCAATTTATGCACTATTTTATATATCCTGTATTTGGGCAACTTGTAGATTTTCCGCATAATCGGCATGTTCTTTTTTGCATAAGTTATTTTGATGAATTGTCGTAAATGATTTTAAAATTTATTTACCGTGTTAAAATATAATAGGGCGATTCACACCGGCCTTGTTAATTCGTTAGTCGTTATTCGATAGTTTTTTACGTGTATTTTGTTTTTGTAAAATTAACAAATTATCGAACTGCCGAGTAACAAAGTACCAGTCTGACAAGCTTGGTAATTTTCTTGTTACTCGGTAACAAAAAACGAATAAAAAAAAAAGAAAAAAAAAGAATTTTCAATTAAATTTTTTACTATTTTTGTTTTTGCACTTTCTCGAGGCATTTTTGCTTTTTAATAAATTTAAATCATCTGTTTTGTAGCAAAAGTTACCGCACTACTGAGATAGAACAAAAAGTGTGTTCACAGTAAAGTGTTTCAACAAATTACCAACTAACAAATTACCGGATTAACAGACTCGGTGTGAATACCCCTAATTATAAATCTTAAAATCGTTTCCAACTAACTAAAATTAATATATTTTGATAAAAGTACACTAAGACAATACGCATCTTTTTAATTGGGGTATTCACACTGTGTACTACTTGATCATATTATTATAAAGTCACAATATATTAGACGGATTTAAAAGAAAAAGTCATCAAATATAAAACTCTTTCAGGTATATCTTTTACTCCCCCTTAATATAGCCCTTCTGAATCAAAAGGTCGAGACGACGATAGTATACAATTGCCGGCGTTATTTACAATATGATTCATGAGCAAAAACTGTGTACAAAATAATTCATTAATTTATGTCTGTACATTAATTCACATGTTTATAATATAAAATGAAGTAAAAGCGGATTAAATCACAAAATCTAAATATATACAAGCGAAACATTTTTTCCGCTTAACTTATGTCATTGACAGCCACTGAATGTTTTCGCGTTTGCCGGCGCCACAAAAAAATATATTTGGCTCATATGAAGGCCAAAATTAAATTATTATTTCGTGGTATTATTTTACAACTTTACGCTCATAGGATGAATCCCTCAAATATTTGAATGAAATATTCATTTTCTCTTTAGACATGTTTGTATAAGAAAAGCTGCTTAGAAATCTTAGCAAAATATATTTGGGAGACTCAAACTGTACTCATAAAGTCGTTTATAAGAGAACATAAATATATGACTAATGTGAGCACTGCGTCATAATTTAGTGTGGTATTGCAAAAATTCAGTCAGCTGATAAGCAAATAACTATTCACTATTAAGGAAAAAATAAACTAAAACATTTTGAAAATCTTCTAACAATTCCATTCGTATTTAAATAACAAAACTGGTTTTTTAAGCTTAAGGAAAGAAGAAAATATTGTAACAATATATAAAATTTACTGAAGAAACTAGCCAAACGTTAACGAAATATCGAAAATATAAAAAGACCCTAAAAAACTAGTTTTATTATATAAAAAAGAGGTCGAAAAATTAAAGAAAAAATATATTTTTATTTAAAATGTAATATTTTTTCTCTTTTGTGGCACCAAAATCTCGAAATGAATTTGTATACATAGACAAAAGCAACTGCGAACCCCACGGAAATCAAAGGAAATTAACGAAGTCTGGCTACCCTAATGACAACGCTGACATTATGGGCACAAAAAGTTAGCAACCGAAACATCGGCGATATACAAAATAAAAATGATTAACAAACGAAGCAAAGAACTGAATGAATTCATTCCTTAGCTGCACTGGTGATATCAAGTCTGTCGCAAAATTTCATTTATTTAAATTTCCCAAAGTGCTAATTGTGCATTGTTTTCCATGTTATCTTTAATCGATGAAATTATTCGAACAATCGTTGAAAATAGCAATAAAATAAAAAATTATATTGTCCCACAATTAATATCTCCACATATTAAAATGTTATCGCTCAATTAGTTAAAAGAGACAACTTTACGTTTACGTTTGAGTAACCGCACAGTTATCAGCAGGTTTAAAAATGTTTAAACTACATTAAACTAGTTACATCTTTATACAACAAGATATGTAAGTGTGTGTGTGTGTGTGTGTGTGTGTGCATATTTAAATATCAAAAGATTCAAAATTAAAATATCAACGCATAAAAAGTTTAATATAAATTTCATTGAATTTTCTATAGAGATTCACGCCAGACTTTCGAAAACATACGATAAAAATGTTTTGCAATTCCTCACAAAGACAAATTAAATGTTATTGTTCGTACAGCAATTTAGTTCTTTTATGCATTATTATTATTATTATTATTATTTTATTTTGTTATAAAGTATAAAAGTAAAATAAATTATTTTTATTTCTTTACTTGAGCCATTCAACTTGAGAGCTCTACTCGAGTATTTAATAGCTGTCGTGTTAATGCAATAAAGCAATAAAACATTTTGCTAAAATACCCGTTCTGCCACCGTTGCCATTTGACATTTATTACATTTGTGTGTGTGTGTGTGTGTATGTGTGTGCGTGTGTGTGCAGTTGAGACGACACAGTTGCATCATGCCCCTGCCATTTGTATATTTCTAACACTTTCGTTGTGGTTTCTTAAGTTTGAAGGCTGTTAATTTCAATGATGGCTTAATAGAAATGTCAAATCGTATGATATTTAATAACAAATCCAGCCAAAATTCTCAATGTAGAGCTTTTCTGATTAGGATTTTGTGTTAGTGGAAGTTATAAAAAAAACGCGGTCAGATCATTTGCAAGGCGGTGCTGTTACATCTGGTGTTTTTTTAAGCTGCTAGAGAACGTAACATTTTTCATTACAAGCTGGTAAATAATTTTTTGATATTTATTTTTACATGATTTTCGTCATATATTTGCCAAAAATTTTGCAACAGACGAGCCAGGGAAACAAAACTACGTTTGTTCTTCTCGCTGTTTTTCTTTTTTAACTTCCCCCCCAGGAAAATTTAAAACTTAAAAAAATCGGGATATTATTGAAGAAGAAGTTTTCTACGTTTTGAGGTCATAGGAAGCTTCCCTGACTAATTCTGAGAGCCCGTCATTATGAATGTCAGTGAGTGTGTGACTTTGAGCGGATGCGCCGAACTAACCCAAACCAAAAAGCGTTCTGAAGAGCACTCCGATTAAACAGATCCAAACAGGTAGATTTTAAGAAATCTCACAAAAAAAAAAAACACTTAAAATAACTTTTCAGCGGCTTCACCGGACGATTCCACAAGTTGGTCAAAGCTTAACATTTAAAAAGCACTAAAAACCGGATCAAAATCAGTTAATCCGTTCATGAGATATCATGAACGAAGGAAGTGTTAACGGTTCTTTTATAGCATCCGAAAACTACATTAATCACTGCTTATCACGTGAGAACCGGTTGATTTGAATGTTCAAATACAGTGTTTTAGCTCAAAAGCTCCAAAGCATAGAATAGCAAAAGCTGGTCTCGGTAACGTAGCCACTAAAATTAGCGGGAAGTTGCAGGGACGGTCTTTAAGGTCAAACTTTTCCATATTTTTTTTTACAAAAATCCAATTTTTATATATTTGTTTATTCATGGTATCCCACGAAAAAAGCAACCGATTTCTCGACAACCCAAAATGTCGAGATATGGTGTGTTGCCGATTTTCGCAAAACAGGATAAAACCAATAATTTTCCGATTTTAGAAAATTTTAAATTTTCTTAACGAGAAATTAAAAATACGGTTGTAACTTTTTAAATGAGTACCCATAAGATACACTCTCTCGCAAAAGTGGCCCCAAAATGTTGCAATAGCTTTCATTACACTACGTGTTTAGTTCAGATTTCTTTGCTTTTATATTAAAAAAATGTATCTTCTTCAATCATGTACTCTCTCAATCTTGTCCGAAATACGCACAAAACGTTAGAAAACGCCGCCATGAGTAATTTCTTTGAAGGCTATTTTTTGTTTTGCTTTTTAGAAAGATTAAATTTTATCAATAAATAATAAAACATGCGATTTGCTAAAATCATTAAAAGACTGTTTTTGAGCAGAGCGACAGACGGAAAACACAGACCAAGATGTTTCTTTAAAGCAAAATGTTATTGAAACCAGTTGGTTAAGTTTATTATTTTCGATTTTTTTTCTTCAGACTCATGCTCACACAAATACGCCAACAGCAGAGTGGCCATTTCAGTAATCTGACAGCTAAGTTTTTATATTAATTTGGCAGCCCCTATTAAACTTTTTTCAATATTTACAGCATACAAATTATTTATTTGGCGTTGTTGTCTAGATAAGAATTTTATTCTTAAATTGAATTAATATTCATAGGCTAATTGTTCGAAATTAATTTAAAATCTCAGAAAGACATGATGATAAATATTCCAAGACACAAAAAAAAGAATTTGATTCTTATTATAAGTTGGCAAGGCAACAAACACTACAGATATATTGTAAAGCTTAAATGTGTTAAAGAGAACAAATAAAAAATATATTTAGAAAATGAGTTGCCAACAGCATGTCTCTGAGCTGGAGGAAAATCACGGTCAAAATGTTTTTATATAAACTTATGCTTTGATATCGAAAGAATTCGACCTCTGGTCACACTGTCCAATGGACATCTTGTGACAGCTATACCTGTCATAAAACACAAACAATCTCTAACACATGCCCATTAGCAAACATACTTAATCATTCACAAACACACGCACACATACACATGGTACTTGTTTAAAAGGTAAATACAACGGCTGGAGATTCGTAGATGAAAACAACATAATTGAGATTTTGCTTTAAGCAAATAAACACAATAGCAATGACCACAGCGAATATATTTAATAGTTTTTAATATAAAAACAATTATTAATCTGTAAACTTTTTATTTTCTTTCTGTCTCTTAATTTGCAAAATTTTAGCGCCACTTTTAGTAGAAAAAAACTTTATGTGCAGTTCGCAATTGCAAAGTGTTTCAATTTAAATAAATTTAAAGATTTTTATTGAGATATGAAATTTATTTGTTGGGTGGTTAAGCAATGTCTATATGCATTTCATTGGTGCTTCTTACCAAATCGTCAGTAGACTTCAACCACAGTTTTGCAAAGTTTCAAACTTCTCAACTTATTAAAAGATTTCCAAAAACCATCTGAGAATTATGTTAAATAAATTAACTATAAAAATTCACAAACAATTTCAAAAAATCACATTATAATAAGTGTAGCAGGCTATGAAACTTATACAAACCAAACCCAACAAACAACTTTTATTCGATACGACTCTATTTTATTTTTCTATACCTTTATATATATATATATATACCTTTATATATATATATATATATATATATATATATATATATATATATATTATATACTTTTAATAAGTTGAGAAGTTTGAAACTTTGCAAAACTGTGGTTGAAGTCTACTGACAATTTGGTAAGAAGCGCCAATGAAATGCATATAGACATTGCTTAACCACCCAACAAATAAATTTCATATTATAATAGTACAATGACAATATGTCAAAAAATTAGTTTATTAACAATTTTTATTGAGGAAATTTTTGAAATATAGCGTTGTCAAATAATTTTTTTTTTTTTGTGCAGAAGGAGGCAAAAAAAATTTGTTTCTTTAATTCTCAGGAATAAATAAATATTAACAAATAACTTTTGCATGATTTATCCATCTCGATAACTTAACAGCATGCTATCAATTTATTATTTCAAATTCAAGAGGAATATTTGTCACCAGAAAATATAAGAAAACGATTTTTATTTTTGGTAATTTTAAAAATACTTTTACTCAAAGGAAGTGCCTCAATTTTTTCCTGATTTTTTTAATAACTATTTCTAAAAAAACACTGCAACTTTAATGAATGATATAGTATTTTTTCCCTCAAAACCTTTAACAAAATAATCTAAGCCTATTGGGGCACATTATCTTATTTGAGATTTTGAAAGCAAATATATTAAATCTTGAAAAAGAAAAAACAAATCCTACAAATTTTGTAGTATCTTTAAGTAACAGTTAACATACATAATATGTATGTATATGTACGTCCTTTGATCAAATCTATTTTCATAATTTCAAAACTTTGCAGATATTACATTTTTCCAAAAAATAACAATATTTCATTACATTTTGTAAAAGAATCACTTACATATATATATATATATATATATATATATATATATCAGATGGTTTTCAGTCTCAGGGGGGCATAGATTATTTTCATAAAAAATTTTCAAAATTTTACAGAAATTACATTTGCACAGCAAATAATTTTTTTTCATATTTTCTAGCCCCAAGTGATTCTCTTGAAAAACAAAAACCATTTCTGTGTATCAGATGGTTTTTTGAGATATTGAAAAAATAAACTGAACAAATTGGGCGAAATTATGCAATTTCGAATGTGATATAATATTGTCAAAAAGATTTCATATTTTTTTTCAGTTCTTACTAAATAGAATGAAAGAGGGCCTCTGATCGAATTTCATCGAAATCGAAAGGGATCGTGTCCAACTCTCTGTCGATTTAACATGGAATCGCAATTTTATTTTCTGGGGAATATAAAAGACTTTAAAAATACTTTCTAAGCGAAAAATAAAACTTGACACCGCTAGGGTTCCTAAAGTTTCTTATACATTAAAATACAATCGGGGTTTCAAAATCATGTGTCAGAAAATAATAATACAAATAAATATGACGGATATTTTGCTTTTGTTCTCGAAACAAAAAGAGTTACTGAAACGTCTACTGCCGGTTATATCAACTTAATAATTTTTTTGACTCTCTCTTGACTAATTCTGAGATATGTGTGTGTGTATGTACGCGTGCGGGGTTGTGTGTAAGCATGTGTCCCGCTTATAACTTTTGAACATCTTGGAACCCACTTAAATCACACTGATAGCGTTCTGAATTATTCATGTGAAGTCGAACCGATTCGAATCGGTAGATTTCAAGATATCTCAAAAAAGCTTAGAAAAATAACACTTTTCGAATTGGTTTTCAGAATAACTTTATAGCGGCTTCACCGATCAATTCCACAAAGCAGAAACTCTTAACTTTTAAAAACCAAGTCGATCACCGCAAATTGAGTAAAAATCGGTTAATCCGATCGTGCAATATCGTAAAGGACAAAGTTGGAAAAAAGTAATTGTTTTAAAAAACTCCGAAATTATATATCTGAAAATTAAGTGTTATGTTTTATAATAATCGACAAATACATCAATCACCGGAATCGGTTGATTTGAAAATTGAAATAATAGTGTTGATGGCCTTTGGGGCCAACCTTTTTATCCATATTTTTTATTTATTTTTATGTTATGAAAATGTGATTTAACGTGTAGATGTAAAAGTGTGAATAATTTCTAAACAGTTTTCTTTTTTTATTTTTTAGAATATAGAAATGCTGCACTCAACTAAATAGTGTCAGCCGTTCGAATTTGATGAAAAAAAATTATATATATATATATATATATATATATATATACATATATATATATATATATATATATATATATATATATACATATATATATATATATATATATATATATATATTTATATATATATATATATATACATATATATATATATATATATATATATATATACATATATATATATATATATATATATATATATATACATATATATATACATAAATATATATATATATATATATATATATATATATATATACCTGAAAGAGTGCTAAATTATTTTATGACTCTTTTGTATGCAGCATAACAACTTTTTAACCCGATCTAAAATAGTATAACTTTATGGCACTTTGACTAAATAGCATACTGTGTGAATACCCCAAATGTATTTACGGAGGAAAAAAATTAGCAATATCTGGTACTTTCTAAACTCTATCACGTATCTAGTTTCTCACGTCCTTTAAACTGGAATATTTTTCTGAGAGGAAAAATTTATAAAACATCTTTTATTTTAGATAGTTTTTGCATGTTTGTCATTCAGGTAGTTTATAGCCTACATTAATTAATATAAAGGCAATAAACGAAATCATGGATTAAAACTAGTATTTAATGAAAACAATTCAGGTTAAGGTTTTTAGTTAACACGATCGTCCACATCATGGACATCATGACGTATGATTAACACTAAAAAGCCAAACGAGCTTAAATTTCCAAAAAGCCAGCAAATTAAAGATGTTATTGGTAACAATTTCAATAGCTTTTCAAACAGTGCAGCAGAAACTTGTCTTTAACAGCATTTGTGAGGTGAGGAGGACAGACGTGCTCTGCTCATTTAGAGCGGCAGAAAATATGTATGACATGTACTCGTATCGGCTGACTTTTGGAATTAATAAATATTAATTGAAAAATTATTTTAATCTTATAAGCCCGGACAGTTGAGACATTTTTTAGAAGGAGAAAAAAACCACAACAACAATCGTAGATTTGTTAATGAAAAATAACACCCTGAAACGTTATACGTCACAAGCAAAACAAACAAAAATCCGTGCGTGTTCTGTAGGCTCGTTAACATTTTTATTAGCTGCTGCTCTTTTCATACAATTTATTTTTAAAAGGGAAGGGACTGTCAAACAAATAAAATGAATATATTTCTGTAATACCAAATATGTAACCATTTTAAGAACTAAATACATGAGACGTCGTGCGATTTTGTATTTGAAAAAGAATAACCAAAAGTTTTGTTTTAATAAGAAACTGAAAAATGCGAAAAGTTATTTGCGGAAACTACAGAGTTACAAAAATCAAGAGAATTTATTCTAAAGAGCTGTTAATTAGGAAGAGTAGCGAATTGGAAAGAAAATAACTAAATAAAATGATTTATAGAGAGAACTGCTAATTTAAAAACAGAATTGTCCGTTTTTCACGTCTCGCACCGTTTTGTGTGCTTTTTAAAAATTTTGTGCGAAGAATTTCTCAATTTATGCGCAGAGAGGTTTTTAACGCTGGATGGTTACTCTTCATTTTTGTACCTTAAGGTTACTCTTCGTTGAAACGACTGAACAATTTTCAAAAATAATTCTGGCGGAACAATTTTTGAAGTAAGAAAATAAAGAAAAATATTTTTTTTTAAGTATTTTTTTCAAAAAATAATTTAAAAAATATATAATATGAAAACTTTTTTCTCTCTTGAAATTCGAGACGAATTTGAGAGTATAAAAGAGTTATATGATAGGGAGTAAATGAACTTCGTCGATTCGACAAACAATAACCATCCAGGGTTAAAAACTAAACAAAGTACTATTATAAAATACTTCCTTAGAGCAAAAAGTACCTTTTTAAAATAAATGTGTACCTTTGCAAAAAAGTACTTGAGTAAAAAGTACCATTATGAAAAAGGAACTACATAAAAAGTAAAAAGTAGAGTGACAGAGTTTGAAGTCTTAATAAAACGAGGAGATCAATATTTAATATCAACGAAGTGGGCTTAATTTGCAGGAATATTTTAAGAAATTAATATTAAAATATGATTTCTCCCATGAGGCCGCCATGGCTGGAGCGTAGAAGGAGCAATCTGGAACACCAATTTTCAACAACTTTTCGAACCATTTGCGGCCACATTTCGCAGATAAATATTTGAATTCTTTGTGGAATGGAAAATAACACAAAAACTGTTAAATCACACGATCTCGCTGGCCAATTAATTGGGCCATTACGTGAAATGGTTTTTTCACTTAAAGTTTCTTTGAGTAAATCAATTGTCCGTCCTACTGGAATGTTCCTTTACCGTTCACCATTGACACTAACATTCTGACCATCGTTTTTGCAGGCTTGTGGATTCTCCTCATTCCAAATGCAACAATTCTGCTTGTTTACGTACCCATTCAACCGGCAATGGGCTTCATCGGAAAATGAAATTTTGAATGGAAATTCAAAATCAATATCCATTTGTGCTTCAGCCCATTCGCCGAATTGGAGACGCATTCGATGGTCGTTTGGCCTGCACAAGTCGAATCTTAAAAGCTCTTAAGCCGATACCCTTTCGTAAAATTTTCCATAAAGTGGAAGGACATTACCACAGTTAATGAGAAGCTACAGCTTTATCAGTGCGCACTGTTGGGCGTCTCAACGGGATGCACACTATCAGTAACAATAAATGTGGTCCGAAAACGATTTATTGTTCTTCGCTCTCCCCCCGGGGGGTACAATAGGCAACGTGGTCAGTCGGAACGCCTTGCTGCAGTGCTCTTCGGGGAAATGGGCTATCGGTTTTTTGACGTTGCTTCTGCCGATAGCAACTGTTACTGCCCTATCTCTGAAGCAACAGAGCGACGGAGCTGCATATAAATGTATAAAAAGTAGTCGGTTTTTGCCTCTGTGTCAGGAAAAGAAAATCAGGTGGAAGGATACCTGAGTCCCGCCATACAATGGATCAGAAATCAATAGTGGGTGGCAAACCTACATTGGTTTGACCTGAGAGGCGTAACTAGTTTCCATACACTGGTACCACGGGATCTGGTTGAGCCCCACAGATGAGACTTCGGTTGATTCTGTGGCCAGATGTTGGTTGAGGTCTCTTCAGTGAGTCCACGTGGTGGTTGTGGTTTAATAGTCGCTGGTAGAGGCATCAGATAAGGGTTGATGTTCCAGCATATACTATGCTGAGACTTCGACTCAGCTGATGGTGGCCTCTATGGGCTGCTGCGAATCAGCAGACGTTGCGGAAGGGGTGGTGTAATGTTGGCGCTGGGAGTGTTCTCTTGGTGCTGACGACATGCTTTCCTCGGAAGTAACAAGGGTTTAAGATAGGCCCGAACACCTTAGCAAAGTGTATGAATATGGTTTAATGGCAAAATCATATGAGTGAAGTTGCAACCTGTGTAAGCCCTAGGGGGCTGCACTGTGTGGCCCCTGAGGGTGACAGGGGTGGTGGTGGACACCTAATTTCACTATAGTGCTTGAAGGCACCGTCAGGTAAGGCCAAAAGGCAGGTACTGACGTTAACTTGAGCATTCTTTGTTCTTCGCTCCGAAGGACGATTATGTACTCCATGGAATGAAAGAAGTGCTCGATGAGTTGAGAAGATTGAGTAAAAATTTCTATTGTAAGTCGATTCATAATAAAATTTCAAAGCAGATTAAACAAAAAGCAACTATCAGCTGTTAAATGGGTGCTCAAACAAAGCAGTGATGCCAACTTAAAGTAAATGTACAAGAATTAGGAGTAACCATTCAGGGTTAAACGAATTCTCCGCTTTCACAAATAGATATACACAACAACGATTGACTCTCTCCATCCTGTTTTTACTAGGAATTGAAATTTTTATATTTGTCTTAACGTGTTTGTTACAAATAACTAATTATGAATAACAATTTGCTATGACAACTCTCAGTATGCGATTTAGTACAGGAGGGGGCTTGTATTTTTATTGCAATTGTGACAAACTTGGTGGACTTGAAAAACAACGAGAATCCCAATAAATTTATTTTTGTAATATTCACTCTTCTCATCGACATTTTCGAAACACAACTTAAACGTGCCAAGACACCTGCGGTTACCATTTTACATATAATTAATTTCTTAGATAAAATAGACCATCTACAAGTATAATTTATTTAAGAGATTGTACATTTTGTATTTTAGGCAGCTTAAAGAGGCTACCAACCGGTTGTATAAATTTATAACAGAAACAACAAGAAAAGGAAAAAAAGTCAGCAAAAAGAATAAAATATTTATCTACGTTTTATACATAAAATTATTTCAAATTTGTAGCCATCCGAAGCGCTCAAAAAACGTAACTGGTTTTGGTTTTGAAATCTAAGAAATTATAACGAAAACAACTGGTCTAACAAATTGTTTAATTTACCCGGATGCAAAGAAAGAATCAAGACAACATCTCTTTCTCTGATCTAAATTTAATTAAATTACAAAAGATATGAACGAACGGTATCACGCACAAGAACACACGCACGCATACACATTCACTTGACTTGGTGAATAGCAACAAAATGCGTAGAAATTTAGTTAAACGAATGTTGCATATATACAAAATTACATCAGAGATGGGAGATGGACTAATTGCAAGTGCAAAATATGTTTTTTGTCACAATATGTAATTCTAAAGTCACACTCACATGCGTATAAAAAATCTAATATACTTTGCTGCTACAAAATATTTATAATTATAAGATAATTTATATGTATATTTATAAGTAATTAATAAAAATCCTAAAATTAAAAACGCCGTTTTCCATTCTTGATACATAGAAATGTATACATGCATACACACCAATTTATTTATACATATGTATATGTATGTATGTACTTACAATAAACAGGCCTACTTAATAGTGGAGAAATTAATAGTGGAGATTAGTTACAAGTCCAATTACGCACTTGGACAGCGACCAGTGTTGCCACAAACAATTTTGCTGTGCGACCAAACTTGTGTACAAAAAAAAAAAACTCACCAAACCTCGTGGAAATCGAATATGTTTTTTGATAAAAGTAATTGATTTTAAAATAAAAATCCAATTACATGGACCGCAAATGCTAAAAAAGGTTTATATATGAACAGCCGAGGGCTCAGGAAAAAGAACTATTTGGAACAACTGTCATCAAGGTTGGGGAATTTCGTAGTAACCACAAGTGAGTTAACTTAAAATAAATAAATTAATTAAAAGTAACTAATTCTGATGTTTTATTTCCAATAGAAATTTTGCTTAAATATTTAATATTCCCTGTGACTAGTACCACCCTGAAAAGTGGAAAAATTTTACAAGCAACGCTAATGAGATGGAACACTCAGTACTTATCCGTTTTTCTGGTGATTATAATAAATATTCCACTCTAAAAAATTAGAATATAGGAGAAATTTTTATATAAATAAATTTAAAAACAGTTATAATAATAAATGATGAAAGTGTAGCGGTTTTCGGGAACAGCTGTTCTGCTTTGCTGTATGAAATGAATAGTCAAATCGATGCTGATTTCGCATTGTAACTTGTAATATTTATCATGCTTTTCTGAACTTAACACTTTATGAACACTTTCCTATCAAATTTGCTTTATTTACTTATCCTTTGATCGTCATTAAAATAACAATTATGTACTTCTAAATTTAATACGTTACGAACACTGCCAAAAATCGTTTTGAATTTCGCCAACTCTATTTGAGGAAGTAGTAACATGACCATTGAAAAACTAAACGAGAATTTCTTTATACTAAAAAGACAAACGCTTTTCCGTAGGAAATGTTTTAGCCACCACTGTACATCTGACTACAACTAGAGTACCCATTTAAATCAATCCATACCAAATACACTTAATCAGATCAGACACTTGTAAAACCACGAAGAAAAAAAAAGGCGTTAATTCAATTAAGGATGAGCAGATACAATTCCTCAGCCTAAATCAGTTTAAATTTTAAATACGAATACAAAAAAAAAATTAAATTTTATTATGCGACAGAGAATTTGTTGTCTTCATTCGGATTTGTATTCAAACGTTTTTGTACGTGTGAAGAGGAAGACAATTTTTTCTTGAGTAGCAAACATTTGTTGTGTGTATTGTTGTCAATTTATTTGTATGAACAATTTTGTCTTTGGATTTTATTTAATTATTTCTTTACAAATTGTCAAGTTTAAATTGTATTCGTTCATTCATTCTGTATTGTAAAGTTTTGTAAAAGATTTTCTCCAGACTCCAGAAACATCTGGACTGATCTGCTTAACGTTTTCCAATGGCCTCTTAAATATATATATATATATATATATATATATATATATATATATATATATATATATATGTATGTGTGTGTGTTTGTGTGTAAGTATGTAACCCGCTTTTAACTTTGAAACAGCTTAACCGATTTCAACGAAACTGATGGCGTCCTAAAGGGTTCTTCGGAACTTTCACTCAAAATTCACTTCCTGTGTATGTGAACCGATTCGAACCGGTTGATTTCAAGAAGTTTTAAGAAAAATTAAAAAACTATTTTTAAAGTGTTTTCAAAATAACTTTTAAACGGCTTTACCGATCGATTCCAGAATGTGATTTTTTTAACTACATCAATACATACTAATCATGTAAAAGTTACAACGTTTGTAAAATTAAATTGGTAGTAAAAATTATACAAAATCGGGAATTCGATACCGGACAATTAATTTTTTTGGTCCAAAAGGGTAAACAACATTTTTTTTTTTATAAATTAAACATGTGTGATATATTTTAATGAAATTTATTAGTAATAAACTAATCAAATTTATTAAACTCTCATTAGACTTTTGAGCCCGAAGACCTCCGGTCAGCGGTTTTCCATATTATTTTATTTCATTTACACAATTCTTGCTTTGGCATAACGAAGAGAATATATCAGTTTTAAACGAAAATTTGAAAACATTTCAAAATGTATCGATTCGTTATGGGTCGCAGGAATTGTGGGTCTATCCGTCTGCTGCGTGGACAGTTGTGCAGAGAAGTTTTATTACATCACTATTGAAGATCTAACAACGCACAACAAACCCTATGGATTCTATTGCATCGAGAAAATGCTAAACTATTTGCGGTTGGAATAATTATTCAGTTTAAAATATGGGTGGCATCGTTGTGATTTCCACTGGATGGCTCTACGCTCCATAGTTCCAGTTCGCACTGAGCTTGACTCAGTTCTTCTTTAAATATCTTTACGTTCACAAACGAAAATTTTGTTTGCCTTCTGCAGCCAACTTCAAGTACAATTATTTCCAAACTTGACGGTGCGCTCATATTTACACAACTTTTCATTCTCTTCGTCGCTCTTTCCCAATAGAACAAGACTTGATATTTCACGACTGGTCCATTTCGAGCGATTGGGGTGTTACACTAAGCATTTGAAAATTTTTCACGAAAGTTAAGACAAGTGAGATTGCAGTGGCAGCAAAATTACGCTAAGAAATAACCAGTAAAATCCAGAGAACTGCTCAAAGTTGTGCCCTGTTTTTGGCAGCAATTTAATAATTTTGCTTGGTAACAAAATTCGTGTGAAACAATCAAACTGTCTCCGTTACTATGCCGAGTAATTAAAAATAAATCAATATGTTTTATATTTATTATTATTATTATTATTGTTATTGTTTTATTATTCTTCTTAGCTTTTTTAATGTCTCAGGCTGCAAAAATTAACTATAAGAAAAAAAATTAGTTGAGTTGCGCAACTACAAAGTTTTAGTTTACACTATTTATTAGAATATCAATAGAACATTTTAATTGTGTTTGCATCTTGTGTTTGTCATTTCAGATTTAATAGCAAATATTTTACTTAACAAATTTCGTGAGGATGCTTGAAATAACAAAAGGATATTATAAATTTAGCACACATGGACATGGACTTTTACAATGAGCATATATTGACAGATTTGGGTGAGTATTTAATTACACTGTGCAACAAGAAAAGTGGCAACGATTACCACGAGCTTTATTTTCATCAGTTCTACTGTTTTAAATACGAAAACTGTTGAAGTTTTAAAATTTAAATATTTTCTTTTTATAAAAGAAATTTATTTGTAATATGTCGGGTAGTAGATTCCATAAGTATTTCTTTTTTCAAACAGTTACATATTTAATGTAATCAGAAAGAAATCAAAAGTCAACAGCAGAGCAGAACACCTGTTTTCGAAAGCCTCTGCACATCACTACTTAGGCAACCGACACTACCCGAGGCAACCGAAAATGTTTGTTTTTAGATCTTTTTAATTAGTCATTCAATGTATATGGAATTTCAGTTCTCTAAATGCAATTAAATGCAACCTTGGCCCCCCGTAAATATGTTCCACTTTTGGATATCATCTGTTGTTCTCCTTTTAGATTTCGGTTTTGTTAAGTAAAGAAACCGTTCATCAAGCATAAATATTTTTATGCACAAAAAGTATTTGTTTGTGCGAATACACGTACAACTTTACCCCAACGACTGTCAAATCGCTGTTAAAAGCAGTATGTAAATGTGAACGTAACAGAAGTTAAAATAATGGGTGATTTTTTAAGAGCTTGATTTAAAAAATCACATAAAACTAAGAGAGATATGAACTAATTCAATGTTTAAAGCTGATTTCGTTTAGATATTGAGTCTAAATTTGGCACACACTCTCCAACATGTCGGCCGATATCTCACGAATAGGTTCCTCAATATTTTGTTTTCAGTGCGTTAACAATTGCGGTCTTGCGCCCATAGAAACGGGTCTTAATATTGAAATCATTTAAAGTCTTTAGGTCGTACGCTCTAGGCGGCCAAGTTGGGCGGCTCCAAACCTGAAGCAAATTGTTCAGCGAACTCGCCTCTTAATTGGGCCATTGTTTCGCGTGCTGTGTTGGCTTTAATTCTGCATCAGCTGTATTGTAAAAGGAAGTGGAGGAATAGAGGCTCAATTGCTGCATTATCAACAACACTAGCGAATATATCTGCGATATTTTGCTCTATCCAAACTGTATTGGCGGTTCAATGTCCAATAACGTAAATTTGGTGCAAAATTAGTAACAAGATACCGAATAGCCGCCTCGCAAGGTCGCCCAGGGTGAGCATAACGTGGACGAAGTGCACGATGCACTCTCTTAAGCGAGTATGAATTTTGATGATAAAAACATTCAATAATCTGTCTTGGACCAGCACTCAGGGTATGACCGCTGCAGCTCATTTTTCCAGAACTAGAAAGCGGGGGTTAGAGTTAAGGGAACAGAAGAAGATGGAAAATTTGTTTTGGCTATTTTTACTTCGCTGGTGAAGTTTTTGCTACAGGATGCTGCTGTATTATGCTCTTTAAGATATGACGCTATTAATCGTTCTCATTTCGTCAGTGAGACAAGCAGAAGAGAAAAATTCGACATGACTGAGGACGTTGCCTTATATAAATCGATTCATGGTTAAATTTCAGACCAAACTGAACATGTTTAATGGTAACATGCCACACGCAAGCAGCTGAGCTGAGAAAGTTGGATTAAAAAAAATCACTCTATAATATTCGTATGCATGAAGTTGTCGTGTTTTAATTGTGTGCAGAGAGAATGTAGTCGAGTATGTTCGTTCGACTTCATATTTATAAATAATAAAAATACCTGTTCTCTGGCGAACAGCACTGTTTGATCGATAATTGTATTTGAAAAAGAAGAACATGAGGGCGAATAAATTGTAACCAAACTAAATAAGAAAAAATATTAAAACACAAAAAGTTCGCGTTGTCAATTGTGTGCTAATTCTAATGTTGTGATTGCTGTTGTTGATTTTCTCGGTATCTGATTTTTAAAGAAAACTGTTTGATAAAAAATTTAAAAACACGCCTGCCTGCTTTCACATGGACACACACATATTTATGAAAATTTAAGGCTTTATAAATTATTAAATAATATTTCAACTAAAAATAATCCATTTAAATAAATCTTCAACTATTAAAACATAATTTTATCGGGAAATTAAATTTCTGTTGAATAACTTAAATTGAATAACAAAACTAATTTGCAAATTCCATAGAAAATTATAATGAAAGTTAAAATGCATAAAATAATTATTTAAAAAGTAATTGTATGCAATAGAAACAAGTGAAACAAATAAATAGCGATAATTAAAACAATTGCAACATGATTGTAAAATTATAATAAATACGAGTATTGAAACAAAAAGCTAATTTAAAGCTTATTTATTAACAAATATTATGCTAAACCGCATCGAATTAAGTCTAAACTTTAAAGAAGGCAAATGTTTACACTCTAATGGATTCGTAATTGCAAACTTGAAAAAAGAAGTGTGAGTGGTGTTTTAATAAAAAAAAAGTATCAACAAATTTAATCTGACACATTGACTTCTAACAATCAATTGAAAATTAAACTTCATATGAAAAAATAAATAAATAAATAAATAACACGCTGCTCGCTTTTCAAACGAGGAATAAATTGAAATCAAACTCAATTGCCATCGTACAGAGGGTTGCATTGTGCAGCACGGCTTTCAAAAGTGCGTTCAGTGGTACCGATTAGAAAACAGTTCTGAAAATTAAAAGTACATACAAATTTTTAGTCCTTTTGTATTAATTTTTCTGCGAACAAAGAAATACAGTTTCTCAGTACCCATAAACAATTTTTACTTTTTCAATCAGGCTTGTTTTTAATTCAGCAGGACATGGTAAATATTCCAAAGCGCAAGGGAAAGTCATCTTTAATTTAACCTTTCAATTTACACAGCAGAGAAAAACAACTGTTTTCAAAAGCCGCTGCACTTTTATCACCAGTACTCATGCTTATTTTTACTTATCACCGCTTTTTTATAATTTAAAAAAGCAGAGTTTAATTGCTTTTAAATCTTTTTTAATGCAGTTTTATTTTTTTGTTTAGTAAAATCATGAATTAAAAATAATGGGTGATTTTTTAATAATTGTCGGATTTTATTTCATTCAAAAAAAAAAGATATATAGAGAAGTAAATGACATACATATTTATTTGAGTAGATAGAACGATCTATAAAATTCAAGGATTAACGATGATTTCTTGCAAATGTTGAACGCGGGTACGCTTCAAATAGTTCATACGCTGGACCTGATTTCGCCATACTTTATCCAACACACCGACCGGTACCACGAACAAATTTTTCAACATTGGCTTCCACTACGTTAGCTCATGCGGACTCGCCTTTATATATATATATATATATATATATATATATATATATGAGTTTTAAAAAAATAGCCGTTAAATCGCACAATCTAGGCGATCATTTGATCTACTCCAAACGTGAAATAGTTCACCGAACTGGTTTCCCAGTGTCGGGGCCAATGTTTCACGTGCTTGAAAAGACCCACATGTCAGCCAAGTCTTCCATTTTGAGCAAAAAAAATTACCGCACGGTACGCTCGTCGAAAAGTACGATCCAGTGATGCCACCGGCTCTAAATCTACACTAAAAAGTGCATTTCTCGGGATGTATTCGCAGTCCTTGCAATGCTTGAGGCTGCTTTTCAGTCAAGTCTTCCACTTTGAACAAAAAAAAAAACATTCCACTATCGCACGGTAGCACATGCCATTCACAGTCGTCTTTAAAACAGTACGACCCAGTGATGCCACCTGCTCATAATCGACATCAAACAGTGGAGAAAACTTCAGTCTTTCGAATGCTTCAGGCTGCTCTTCACACTAAATATGGAAATTTTTCTGGTTCACGTATCCTTTCAATAAGAAACGAGCTGAACACGAGAAGTACACGATGCTTTTACTTAACCGACCATGAATTTTGGTCACAAAATTGAATAAACTCATGGTTGAATTATAGACCAAACTGATCACGTTTAAGAGTAACATGTTACACGAAAGCAGCTGAGCTGCCAAAAAGATAATTTCTGAAAAAATCACTCTTTATAAACAGCTTTCCAGGGTGTTCGATCCTATCTTACAGCCCTACTACTTCCATGTCTTGCGCTATGCAGCCAGTACTTGAGGAATAAAAAAGTCTACAACGAAGACGAGAGCTAAACCGCCATCCATGTTACTCAAAATATCAGTCTTAATTGATTTTATTGCTGCGAATTAAAATAATTTCAAGGATTTTTATCACGCAAATGCTTGTTGTTATTAATCATCTATTTAATTTGTTTATTAATCCATTTAAAGTTGTATTAGTCTATTTAAATTTCAAATATGTGTTGAATAGAATTTGTTAAATTAACTGCCGGTCGCGCGGAGTTAGTAGATGTCATTCTGTCCAACAATTATTATATACAAAACAAATACAACATTTTATAACTTTTTAAATGGAATTGTGCTACAGAACGATATCCAGGGGCATTGAGGTACAAGCATTTTAAGTTTTTTAAGAGCGTTGGTGCTATTTTCATATATTAATCGTTAACATCCCTGGTATTAACAAAACTTCATGCACATGCCCCACTGTTCTAATCACTTAATTGTGTTTAGAAAGTAATTGCAATTAAGTGTGTTTTGAAAGATATCTGTTGCCACAACCAGTTGCCAGAGGAGGTATCTTATTTAAATAAAATGTTTCAAATTCATTTTCACCAAAATTCCAGTTATTTATTATTAAATTTATTCACTCGCTGACTACGTATTAATTGCAAATGCGTGAAATCGTAGGAAAAAACAAACCCAGCAAAATCATATGATTGAAATTTATTAATAAAAAACCTCATACGACACTTTTTTCTTCTTCTTTTGCTTTTTGGTTAACAATGAATGAGTTTCGTTTTGCTTTTCGATGAAAATTGTTGCATTAAACGTTTGCGGTAAATACAGAAGAAGAAGAAATAATGTGAGAAGAAAAGCCATTAAACGTTACATGCATCATGCTGTTTACTCTATATATTATTATTTAATTAACTTTTTTTATTTTGTTAATAATGCTTTTGTTTTCTGCTTCGAAAAAAAAACAATATTATGTAGCAATTTTTGTTTGTTTTATTCATATTTGATTTTTTTGTTGAAATGCTCATCCAAGAGTAAAGTGCATCAACCGCAGAAGAAGAAGTGTTGTGTGGAGATGCGGTTGCTGCCGATGCCTTCAAGAGATTAATATTCGATTTGTTGCAGCCATTAGATAATTGAGTGTATAATAATAAAAATTATCAGCGACTTTGCGTTTGTATGTTTTGCACCCTACGGTGCAAATTTTTATATTTGCTTTATTAGAGATTTTGCATCATTTTCAATAATTCAGATTCGAAGAGTTTTCGAATCAAAACCTAAATTCGACTTTAGTCTTTAACTTGCGACAATTATTTACTCAATAATGGAAAAGAAATCTAAATAATTTATTTTGCCAAAATAGCGCAACGAAGTGTAACAAGTGCTACTTTGGAATGTCTCTCTTCATAATTCTGCGTATTTAACTATTGAACTGAGATTTAAGCAAATAAAAGTCGCATTTAACACTAACAAAAGTTCAGTTTGATGCATTTTTTTTGGATTACAGTGAATGCTATTTTTGTTAGAAATAAAATTATAATAAACGCTACAGAAATTGATTTGCAAAGTTTCGTTTGATTTTAATATAAAAGAATCGGGTTGTACATTTAATTAAAAATTTGTAAAAATATTTAAAAATTTGTTTTCCGTCGCTCATGCTGCGATGAATGAACCTGATATTTCAGAACGAATACTAAACAACATTTTTAACTTCCCACTAGGAAAATTCAAAATTTTCAAAAATTGGTGAATCGGTGAAGTCGTTTAAAAGTTGTTCAAAAAAGGAAACCATTTTAAAATGTGATTATTTTCTCTAGATTTTTTTTACATATCTAAAATCTACCAGTTCGAATGGGTTTAAATTCACAGAAAATTTAAGTTCGTAAGCGCACATAAACACAAATATATGGATTAAATTGTATAGTTAATCAGGGAAGCTGATGAGAACTCAATTTTTTTAAACGGCTAAATTCAATAGCTCCCCGACTTTGAAAGTTTTTAATTTTCTTAGTAAGAAGTTAAAAATTTTTTTTTTTTTTTTTTTGTACAATTGAAACCGAAAAAGTGAAACTTTATGAGCACAATTTTGATTTTGGAAAATTTTTGGACCAGCTTTGTGCGACTTCGGACTGTTTTGTTATGCATCCTGAACAGGCCTATTAATATTGATTGCATCTACAAATTTTTTAACATTCAAAGCCTCGTGCTTTGCTCCTATTACTAGTTTAATCGCCTGTTTCGCTTTTTTAGTCATGTTTATAAATAGTAGTTTTTAGTGCTTCTCAAGTAGTTTCAATTTTAATTTTCCTGATTCGCTATCAAAATTTCGTATGACGAAGCAGGTGCTTCGTTCATGATTACAGTGCGCAGTATGAATAGCACAGACAGTGTAAAGATACTTTTATATCATGTTCACACGACGAAACGAAGCACTTGCTTCGCTCTCTTAATTACGATTGTGAATCGTATTAGTCAGACGACGAAATTTTGTTTCATATTGAAAAATCCGGTTGATGCAATGAAACACAACTTTTTATTTTCATTGAAGCCTATTGTTGATCCATTACTTCCACATCCCACTTAATATTTGACCTTTTGAATTTATGTATTTAGTTTGTAAGTTTCATTTAATTTCAGTATAAATTGAAGCTTATATTTTGATATTAATTTCTTGGCTATTTTTATTTGCATAATCGCTATTTTGGCAGTTATTTCGGGGCAACTAGCGATATATGTATGTCGATAAACATTAGAGGTGATAAATTTTTTTTCCTACTTAGCATGCAACTTCAAAACGAAGCAGTTTAAAACAAAGTGCTTCGCTCTCAGAATTTCGTATGGCAAAGCATGTTGCTTTAAACATTATTTCAGGACCAAGCTTGAAGGAGAGAGAGAGAGAGAGAGAGAGAGTTTACCACGAATTTATATGTCCGTGTAAACATGCTATAACGGACTTATTCATCAAAAATATTTTACTTTTATTAACGGATTTTTTGAAAAAATTTTTACAATATAAAATTTGTGACATAAACTTTTCATAAAAATACATATATAATATAAGGCTGTAAGTTTTCGGCTTTAACATATAAAAAAAAAACTTTTTTTTCCATATATTAATTCTATTTTTACTAAACTTTTGACCACCTTCTTGCACAATGTCCCACTGTACAGAGTCTATAAATATATTGTACCTGCATGTAACAAATTAGAATTATCTCATTTAAAATTGATAAGAACATAAATACAAACGTTAATTCAGATCTAAATAGTGGCTCTTTTAGTTCCACCAATTCCACACCCAAATTAAAAACTTTTTGCCTCAAGTCCACGTCAAAATCAAAACGTTCACTCTTTTTCGCAAAAAAAAAAAACAAAACTACACATCAAGTCTACTCGTAATAAAAATAACTATTAAAGGTAAAAAATACAACAATAAAATTTGTGTTTTTTTTTTTATTATGAATAACAACTAAAATAAAAAGAAGAAGAAACAACGAAAAACAAATACATAATAAACTCACAAACTGCAAAAAAGAATCTGAAAACTACTCACACTGAAATCCAGTCGTATTTGTAACGTTCGTTTCTTGATTAACGGTTGGGAATTTAGATTTATTTTCCAACGCCAAATGGAATTCAAAAATAACAACAACAACAATCCAACAGCAAAAATATTGTGAACACAAAATATTGAATATTACAAAAAATAACAAAAAAAAAAAACATCAACTCAAATACAGAAAACTAATTCTTATGGATTATCATAAAAGTTGTACTGGTAATTATTTATATTAAAAATTAATGTTTATTTCTGACAGCATAATAAATTCATTTCAATAAGTTGTAGTAAAGAATTTCGAGTGCTTTGAGTTAGAACACAAAAATAATTCATTTTGTCATGATTTTTGTTCTTATTGATCAAACAAAAATGTTTTTTTTTTCGTTGTTATTAATTGTTTGTAAAGCAACTTGTTATCAGTGTTGTGTGCAAGTGGTTGTGAGAGTGTATGTGTGCGTGCGTGTGTGCACAAACTTTACATATTTGTCGGGCTTCTTTTGTTCTACACGCCCACTTTTATTTGGACAAAGTTTAATAATTTTCAAAATAATTTCGTTGATTTATTTAATGTGGAATTTTTATAAAATAGTAACTGCAGCTTAAATGAGTCACATCGGATGTTATAAAATTGAAAATTGTGCAAGATTTGTGCATAGGAAGTTACTTTCTTTAAGGTTTCTTATGCACAGTGGGCCCAGTCACCCTTGTGTATGAGTCTGAAATCTTTTTCAGAAAAATCTGTATTTTTACAAAGTGAATTTTAATCAAAATCTTGGCGTGTGATAATAAGAAATTGTTCTACTCGCAAATGCCATATAAATAATGCTGCACACACGGTTAAGAACACTATATTGAGTTGCAACAAACAGTTTTAATTGTGCTATTTTTGCCAAGTCAATAACAAAGAAAATTATGTTATTAACTTGAGGCAGGCAGCACAATTTAATAAAAATTTAGTGTCAAAATTATTTGTTATATAGATTATTTTAAAATGTTTTTTATATATTAAATTCAATTATTATGTATCACTTTTCAATAAATACTATACGAGAATTGTATCAACACTCAACTGAAGTAAAGACACATTAAATCCCTATAGTGCCGTTGGATTAATTTTCTTTATGTTAACATTTTCTGAGTTTATTTCCGAATCCTAGTCTATAGATTAGGTTTGAGGGGCTTCGAGACAAGCCACTTGGGTCCGTTGATTCGGCTCTTTTGTAATACCCTGCAACAGCGCCCATTTTCATGTTTATTCTCCGCCTTATGAAACCGCTCTGTTTAAAAAGAATGATAATTTGATAAGCTCTATTTTTGCCAAAATATCCAAGACTGGCAGAAAATTAGAGCCTTTAATTGGAATTAATTTTGAAATTATTTTGTTTAATGGGACCAGCACTCATGACAGGACCCCTAAATATTCACTATATTGCGTAGCAATTAGCACAATAGGGGGCGGAGTGTCTGTTCATAATTCACCTAAACCTTCTTAAACTGTAAGTGGCGGAAGAGACATCTGCATTTGTAGGGTGTTTTTTTTTTTAATATTCGTGGAATGATCGAGAAAATCAGTTCCATTTATGTCAGCCTTTTTAAATAAATCTGACGTCAAAGGTGGCTTGAAACGATTCAAGAGCTAGTGGCTTAAGGGCCGAAGCCAACGACCTCATAGTCCAAAGATCCAAAAGTTTCAAAACGTTGGCGACAGGGGCCAGTGAATGGCCCATTTCTGTCATCAAATTGACTTTGCAATAAATTTCTTGTTAAACGCGCTGTATCGTAAATTGTGCCGTCTTATTAGAAGCAAATATCGCTGAATCTTGGCTGAATAGATTTTCGAAATAAAAAACTTTTCGCATCGAAAAAATTTCCATCATTCTGTGAAATAGAGAATGAGTCAGAATATATTTCTTTATATTTCTATTAATCATCCTATGATATATATCATGACAAGCATAATTATTAATTGGTTCGATGCAGGAATCACTGACATCTGTTATAGAAACGAGGCTTAAGTTTTAACAGCACATTTTAAGGTCACAACCAACATTTAATAAAATCATGTCAGTGTGAATTCACTAAAACAAAAGCTATCAGTGTAGATAGTCACACACATTTTTGTGGTACTCTTTAAAGTATCGCACCCTACACTAATATTGATGAAAAATATATAATTTAAAAGGTATTATTATGTAGATAAGCGAAGTATAAACAGCATTTTCAAGTTTTTGACATAAAACATTTTAAAAACCAGTTTATATGCATGTTTTTTTGTTGTGCTTGCAAACACTCATATATTTTTATGACTGGTAGAAAGTGAAGTACATTTCGTTGACCTCTTAAAATTTGTGGTAAATAGGATTAGGGAACATGGAAAAAATTTACGTTTTAATAGTGCGTGATCATTGCGTCGATGCTCTGGAGCCTTAGTTCAGAAAGTGAGCTCCCAGGAGTCTACGGGATCTTACGCTCACGTGATAATCCGTAAGTGGGGGGGTTCACGAAAATTTACTCCTAACAAAACTGAAGCCAAATATTGATAATTTGCAGTACATCCAGCCTTCCCATCAAAATTGGAACAATTATGAGATTTTCATTGTTGAAGTTACGTGAAGTTATTGATGTTAAACTTTCATTATGTTACGACTGTTATCAGTTTGCAATTTAATGTGATAACTGTACTATTTTTCCTTCCATTTTTAACAATCCGTTTAGTGAATTCGCTTAACGAATCCAGCGAGATCTGTCTGCGTTTGGTGTCTTGTGCTCTAATTAATTGTCGAAAATGTAAACTTAATGAAATCACTTTTTTGATTGGCCAACGTTGCTTTTTCGACATCATCCACTCACAGCACAATCGAGCACAATCCATTAATTAATTACCCAATCAATTCTCAGACTTATTTCGGCAGTTATTAACTCGTGGTTGGAACTCAACCGCAACGCAAATTTCTGTAGTTGAATCTGATCTTCATATTTTGTTTATGGTAGAAATTAGGGACGTAACTCATATCGATATATCGACGATAAGTCAGTTCTGCCGTTGTATGAATATCGACGATATAAGCCGCTGATATTTGACTGTCTCTTTTTAATTTTTTCTCACAAAAATAACAACATATATTTTCTATGAAGACAGATCAGAGGATAGATAATTTCGTTGTGGCTATTTTGACTTTTTACTTCGCCAGTGAGTGTTTTTGCCACAGGTACCGGGAAGGAGGGTGCTGTATTCTTCCCTTTATAACATGACGGTGTCAATAATCGCTGCGGTAATGTTCAGCGACCAGTGCTATGCCTTCGTCGTTGAGAAAATAATTAACACAATCCTGCACTAACGCAGATCAGAACAATTGGACACCATATTCATGGCTAAGTGCGGCATCGAACTCGGGACCTAATCGTCGTCTTACGTCCTACCACTTCCTACCTGCCTCATGTGCAGGTGGTTGGCACCAGCATTCCCTCAACTCCAACTTTGGGTAGAACATCTGCACCCTCTACCCCCAATCATCAGTCATCGTCGCGCAAACGTAAAATGACTACTCAAATTGATGATCCAGACTTTCACTGCGTCAAACCGGATCCTGGTTTAATCTTAAGTCCTTCGCGTAGTTCTGTTTGTTCGACGCCATTATCGGGCGAGAGCCTAAAGAGATCCTCCATATCACCTTTAAACATCCAACTGAGTAACCATGAAATGGTTGATACACCAGCTCCCTCAAATGCTTCACTTTCGCCCACTCTCTCCTCGGTCAACATGGACGGAAGTTATAAAAATTCGGATACAACTTCGCAAAATGGTGACGCCTTAAGTCCCTGCATACGTTTTGCACCATTCCAACAACAAAATTGGCACAAATTATGCGACCAGCATTTGCAAGAAATTTCCGTAGTCTATTATCGTGTGGATGCCTAATCCTAGTCTTACGTCCTACCACTTCAGCCAAGAGCGCCCCTTGACTTGTAGCTAAAGAGCGCAACGCTTTCGATTGCTCTTTTGTTTTAAAAATTTATTTCAACGATCTCGTTTAGCAACGTTAAAACTTTTTAGCGCACTGTAGCGCCACTTTATTGCATTATTAGACGCACGGCTTCTGATATCAATCGTACTTTAATAAACTTTTCCACACATGGCCAGAGAGAGAAACAAAGGCTTTTGAATGCGGATATGTAATAACTAAGTCCTTGAAAATATTAATCTTAATATTGCGTAGAGTAGGAAAGCAAATTAGATGAAAAAAATCCGCTAAATACAATATGAACTTCGGATACAAGTAAAATATTCATGCTTTAAAGTTAAATGAACTCTTGATTATTTTCTTCTTTTTTTTCGTAAACATTTGTGTGATAAAATTATATTAATTTTTTTGTGCAATAACTTAAACACCATCGTGATGTTTTATATGTATTTTATTTTATTTTTTTCGTTAGCAAAGAGTTGATTGCTTTATTTTTACACTTGTGCAACCATAATGATTTATTAAGCCAAAATGCTTAGAGCAAACAAAAGTTTATCAAATTATTGACATTAAAGCGTCAAAAATTTTTTTGAATTATTAATACTCTGTTAATATAAATAAAACTATCAAACACGGTTCTTTCAGTTTATTCTGAGTGGGTGGACAGTATTATTCGTGCGAAATACATTATCGGGAGGCTACAACTTTTGGGCGTATAAATCACGTGATCAATAGATTTTACTAACAACATTTTCGTGGAATACTTAGAAATTCTACTTAGTCGCCTTTTGCAACTGTTTTGCAAAAGTGGAACGCTGTCTATAAACTGCAGTATGATCGCATAAAATTTAGTATACAATTGTTTATCATAAAACGATACTCTGAATTTGTTAAGGGGAAGAAAAATTCTTCCATCACTCTCTGCCGTTAAAAAATCAATTCTACCCAGCAAACATTGTATGCAGGGGAGTATTCTGAAATTGTAAAATCAAAGTTGTTGAGAGATCTAGACATGATCAAAATGCTAGAATTATTATAGTATGAGTGTAAATTTGTTTGTATGTGTAACACTGACGATTCTTAATGGACAATCACAAAAATAGCAGTTTTACGACTATTGATGAACTCATTTTTAGTTTTTTGGGATAAACGCTGGATTAACTAATTGAAGTTTTGCTTTAATTACTAATTAAATAGTTAATTTTGAGTTAACCGTATAACCGATTAATAAATATTTTTCATCTATTCCTTAATTTAGGTATAGAAAAGCATAATTTTGAATTTTAATAGGTTAATTATTAGAAAAGGGTTTTTAATTCACAAATAAATATTCCAAAGCACAGGGACAAGTCAACATCAGTTTTAAATATTCACCTCAAGCAGCAGAGCAGAACAGCTTTTTTGGAATGCCACTACACTTTCATCCTCAGTAGTTTTTCTCTATTCCCATTTGTTAAGTGACTCAGTTGAATGCAAAACAGTTTCTATTTATAAAAATTTGTTTGGCAACACAGTTTTGTGAAGTTCTTCAGGTATTATTTGCAGAATTTTTTTTTAAATAAAAAGTGTTTTTAAAAATTGTATTCCATCCTTTTTTACGTAATAATTTAATAGTTCAAAGAGATCTCCTAAATTAGTCTTTCATAGACAACATTTTGTCCAAATGTTAGGACTTAAACGTTTTAGTAAAACTTTAAAAAATTCTATCATTTATCGTAGACGTTGCAGAAGTTAAAGAAGTGGAGAACATATTTTGATGGTTTTTTCTAAAAAATCATTTACTGGTATTAAATTACTGCAGTATTTGCACAGGGTCTTAAGTTCAGATCATCACAGAATATCCGATAAAAAGTTAATTTCTGAATTTCTGTTCTTGCGCTGTATGAATGAATATTGTCCGACATGCAATGATGAGGAGGAATAGAGGAGCACTACTTATTTTACCCTCCTCTGGAGGAGGATGTTCTGGACACAATATCCTTCGACAGTTTTTAAGAAGCCATAAAAAATGAGGCTCAATAAGTTGTTCTCAAAGCACGTGATTTATTTTTTCTTGGACTAGCAATCAGGGAATGACCCCTACGTATGCAGTGCGTTGCGCCAGAACTATAAAGGAGGGGATATTTTACGTGGACTGATGAAGACAGATTAGAAGATAAAGAATTTTGTGTAGTTATTTTGACGACTTACCACGCTGATAAATTTTTTGCTACAGGTACCGACGAAGTATGGATATGGTATTGTTCTCTTTTAATACATGAGGCTATTCATCGTTGTGGGTAACGTGCAGCGAGCAGTACTATGCCTTCGTCATTAAGACAGTCCGATGACAATTAAAACAATCTTGCAATAATGCAGATCAGAGAAATTCGACAACATATTCGTGATTGATTGCGGAGCCGAACTCGGGACCTAAAGCATCGTAGTCTTGTATTTTTTATAACGTTCACCATTGCGAATTCGAAAGCATAACAAAATGATTTGAGTCATAAAATTAGGTACACAGGACACAGTTCTTGTGATTTCAAACCACTTTAATAAAATGTGATTTTCAAAAGAGTCTTGGATTCGGTATCTGATTATGCTAAAGATGCGTTCACATTTGTCAAATATTTTCCCATTGTAAAACAGTTTCCTTCGCAACGAATATGCAGTGGCATGGAATTCAATATTATTGGAAACTGTTTAACTCAGTAAACAATTGTCTGACCTAAAATAATTTTCATTAATTCATTTAGTGGTTACGCTTTTTTGGGCAAATATTTGACAAGTGTGAACGTACCTTAAGGCATGTGTAACGACCGATCTTCTTCTCCAACACTTTAATCTATCAGTTTCATTCTATCTTTGAAAATTCCCACACTTCACTTTTTAAAATAAAATAAGTTCTTTGTACGCAAATATAGCGGACTTGGTTTGCCCGCTTTCTAAATAATTTCAGTTATTTGCATCAGTCCAGATAAATTAAAATGCTTGAAATAGTATTTCAGAAACCAAACGATATATAAATCACAAGAATATCTTCTCATGCGCTATTTTTAGTCTCTATCTGGTGATAAAATATTGACCTGTTATGAGCCCCACTGTAAGACACAAGCGCACAATTTCAACAGATTCTTAAAGTATATTAATTAATATACTATATTATATGAAGAATATATTAATATTCTTCATATTCTTACATAAATGATGACTACATATTTACAACAACAACAATAATATTCTCTCATTTTCAGACCGCGCAGACTACGTCGGTGGCATCGACAATGAAGCAATATTTTTTGAAGACTTACAAGTAACAGCTGGTCTTGGACGCTTGGGGCCAGATGATAATCACAACAACAATCCAAGTTCCGGTGGTGGTGCAGCAGACAATTCTGCGCTATCATGCCCGACCAAAACAGAAACACCCATAACATCACCTACACCCATGACAACAATAGGAGCCGATATTATTCTACCCCCGATACCAACCGTTTCGGCCCGTGTCAGCTTAACAGCGAATCCTGCAACACCACACATCGGCATTCATTCCAATAACAACAATACTAATCTCAATACATTGTCACACCTGCCCGAAAGCCCCCCAGACTCTGGATCAGAGCCTCCCTACAGTCCGCTACAGGACATATACAGCCACAGTAGTGGTGGTGGTGGAAGTGTTGTTGTAAATAACTCAACGGCGTCAATACATGAGTTGCATACCATGCAGGTACACCATCCACCACTACCGCAACAAAATCAATACACACATTTGTTAGACGGTCAAATAAATCCTTTGGCAAGTCCCACCACAACACAAGATGCTTTGACAATCGGGGCTATACGTGTCAAACATGAAGCCGGTCTTATAATGAATGCCAGTAGTTTAGCGCAAACACTGAATAGCCCTACGTTGCATACGAATGCTACTCAAGGTCTGGATACTCATATCGAGATGCCCCATCAACAGAACATTTATGCAAGCAATCATCATCAGCATCCCAACGGCAACAACAATCAAATCAGCTACGAAAGTCTTTCTAACAAATTGTACACGCCAACGGGACATGCAGTACCAGCTGCAACTTATCAAATAAATCTAAATCATCTGGAGCACCACTCGCCACAAGAAACACCCGGCTGCATGCTAACCACGATCGGCGATTTGCCTCATGTGCAGGTGGTTGGCACCAGCATTCCCTCAACTCCAACTTTGGGTAGAACATCTGCACCCTCTACCCCCAATCATCAGTCATCGTCGCGCAAACGTAAAATGACCACACAAATTGATGATCCAGACTTTCACTGCGTCAAACCGGATCCTGGTTTAATCTTAAGTCCTTCACGTAGTTCTGTTTGTTCGACGCCATTATCGGGCGAGAGCCTAAAGAGATCCTCCATATCACCTTTAAACATCCAACTGAGCAACCATGAAATGGTTGATACACCAGCTCCCTCAAATGCTTCACTTTCGCCCGCTCTCTCCTCGGTCAACATGGACGGAAGCTATAAAAATTCAGATACAACTTCGCAAAATGGTGACGCCTTAAGTCCCTGCATACGTTTTGCACCATTCCAACAACAAAATTGGCACAAATTATGCGACCAGCATTTGCAAGAAATTTCCGTAGTCTATTATCGTGTGGATGCCGACAAAGGCTTCAACTTCTCGGTATCGGACGATGCGTTTGTGTGTCAGAAAAAGAATCATTTTCAAATAACTTGCCATGCTCGCTTGCAAAGTGAAGCAAAATTCGTCAGAACACCGTCCGGCTTGGAAAAAATTAAATCCTTCCATTTGCACTTCTATGGCGTAAAACTAGAGGCACCCAATCAAACCATACGTATAGAGCAAAGCCAGTCGGATCGTTCTAAGAAACCTTTCTTTCCCGTACCGTAAGTATTTGTAATCAAAAAACTCCCACGAAAAATGTGTAACGGTTTCTTATTTCACTTACTTTTCACCCATTTGAAGTATCGATCTCCAAAGTCACATTGTTAGCAAAGTAACAGTGGGACGTTTACACTTCTCTGAGACCACCAACAATAACATGCGAAAAAAGGGGCGGCCCAATCCAGAACAGCGCTATTTTCAACTGGTCGTAGCCCTGCATGTCCATACCGCATCCGGAGATTTTCCCATCATAAGTCAGAGTAGTGATAAAATTATTGTCCGTGCCTCCAATCCAGGGCAATTTGAATCGGATGTTGATTTGTGCTGGCAAAGAGGTCTAACCCAAGATTCAATTTACCATGCTGGCCGTGTGGGCATTAACACAGACCGTCCCGATGAGAGCCTAGTAGTGCACGGCAATCTCAAGATATCAGGCCACATAGTGCAGCCCAGTGATAGTCGAGCTAAGCAAGAAATAGGCGAACTGGACACTTCTGTTCAACTGCGTAATCTCCAAAAGATACGCATTGTTCGCTATCGCTTGGAACCTCAATTCGCTTTACACTCTGGCCTTAAAAGTCACAAAGACTCAGATGACATTGTAGACACTGGAGTTATAGCGCAAGAAGTACGCGAAGTAATACCAGATGCCGTGCAAGAGGCTGGCAGTGTAGTACTGCCCAACGGCAATATTATCGAAAATTTCCTTTTGGTTAACAAAGATCGCATACTAATGGAAAATATTGGAGCAGTTAAGGAGTTGTGCAAAGTCACGGGCACTTTGGAGACACGAATTGAGAATTTAGAGCGCGTGAATACCCGCCTACAGAGAGCTAAGGAAAACGAATTGCAATTTTTGCATTGCAAAAGTATCACGTCCAACCGGGATGGTTATGAGATTTGTTCGAACAGAACGCTACAAATCATAATATTTTTATTAGTTATAGTTATGGCGGCTTGGTAAGTCCAAATTTTTCACAACGAACAACCAATTTAATTTTAAACTCTCTCTCTCTCTCTCTCTCTCTCTGTCGCTCTTTCTACTTCTTTAGCTTGGCTGCCGTTTCCACCTTGTATTTTGTTGAGCACAACAAGAAACAACAAAATTTGAAATATCTAGAGAACATACAGATGCTAAATAACGGTCATATCTATGGCCATGAGGGCCTAACATTAACGGACCAAGAACGCAATTTCATCAATATGCTTAAGTCCGCCAGAAATCACACACATTGGCCAACATATGCCTATCAGCCTCCTATTGCGAACGGCGGTGTGGTGGGAGAAGTTCGTTCGAAAATCCAAAGTCGCAACAACGCCGAGTACCACAATGCAGACTTTAGATATCTCGGAACTCCAGATGACATCCTCAACCCATCTGCATCGCAACAACTGAGAAATGATGAGATAACAGTTGTTATGGAGAAACCTTCGGTGGGCCATGAATTCTTACAAACATATAATGAGCCCCAAAGGGCCGCTGTAGCACCCACCTTGACACGTAACAATAAAACCTCGCTTAGCAAGCACAAAAATAAATGGCCGCAGCCGCAAATAGTCTTGAGGGTAATGCAATCAGCCACTCATCGTAACGCTCTACCCTCGACACGTTCTCTCAATTTGAATGGGCAAGCAAATGCTGAAACTGCTCAGAACACTTCGCATAACGTCAATGAGACATCAACGGAAAAAATTCCAGACGTGCAACAAGACTTTGAAAACAATTCCATCGATTCAGATTCCCTGCAGCAAGCCGGCAATCGTTTGAAATCAACAGCAGGAAAACTGCGCATACCCGTGGCAAAAGAATCGGCCCATAGTGAAATACAAAAGCTGAATGTCAACTTGCCCATAGTGAGCACCTCGAGTAGTAACATTATTGATGAGACGGGCCTGGTTATAGAAAATTCGGTAACTCCATCAAATCTCCTTAGACACGCCAACTCCAAGGGCGGCGAATTAATAATATACAAAACTGCTTCGCCTCCTACGTCCACTAGCAGCACTGCCAGTAGCCACAGTCTGACGAACAAAGTCAATACCGATGCTCCGCATGCCAACAACTCGTTGGAGAACCAATCCATTTCGAATAAAAGTCGCAATCTGGTAGATCGTACCACAGATAATTCCGATTTATTGCAGCAACTGTCCAATGACAATAACGAATCAATCTATAGCGCCACTGACATAATAGGCAATCCCGTGGACTTCATCCTGGGACTAGATGATCGCCAAGCGCTTTTGGGACGACGAGCTGGTTCTTCGTTGTCCACTGGCACTACAGCGCACCAGCAAACGAATGTGCAAAGTTCTATTGTATATGTGGACACATTTGGCGAACCGGAACAATGCAACAGCAAAACTAAACGCGAGGACATTTCAAATTGTCAGGTAAGCCAGCAGGCAAGCACGCCTTCAATTCTCTCTATCTCTCTCTTTCTCTCTGTCTCTCTTCAGTCCGTTTGCTTTGAAGAAAGCAATCAACTTTCGGCACCCAACCAATCGAATTTGCATTTTAAGGCTACGGAGCTTAAGAAAATAAAATCAACTCTGCAACAGGACGACATCGATAATGAAAATCATAGTGAATCTGAAGATAATGACGCAATCATACATGACACAGACGATGATCTGCAAGCCACCTACGAGGGAAATCTTAAAAACAAGGAAACTTTTAATGCCTCCGTTCTAACCAGCAACTTTCCGCAAGGCAAAACTCTTCACAATAATAAAAAAACGTTGCCGAAACAGCCGAACGCCGAGGAACGAAACGATGAAGCTGACAACTTAGATGTTCTCTTAGAACATACTTTTTCCGATGAAATTGTCAGCGACGAAACGAAACTGGTGAAGAAGGATGAAAACGAAGTTGGAATTCTGCAACCGAAATTGTCTACAGATCCGGATTTGCCACCGACAGATGCCGATTGTTGGAAAATACGAACCTGCATTTATGCGGAACGTTTAAATAACACATTCGCAACGGATGATTATTGTCCCAAACTGGGAAAATCAATGAATAACACGTTCGTGATTCCGCTGTCGCGTTTCTTTAAGGAACAAAGTGTTGAAGTACATTTAACGTGAGTTTCTGAGAGCCAAACTGCTTTGAACTATTTTTCTGATCGACATTTTTTTCTTTTTGTACAGATCTTCCATACCTTTGCAATGGGTGCTTTGTAATTTGCATGAAAACTCGCAAAATGTCTTGCAACGCAGACGCAATACTTCGCTGCTGCTGCTCAATGTGCCCAGTCGGGGTTACTTTGTTAAAGATTTAATTTTACGTGCCACCAATGAACCAGAAAAGGTAGTGGGAACTGTTTGTTTATCTTATTCGCATAGTGATTGCAATGGCAATTTTACAAAATTAGGAATTCGGGTCCTTTGCGAATTCCGAATGTTCGTAAAAACGTTGAGAATCTTGCGCCAATTGCCAGTGTAGATGGCAGCTGATAATGACAATCTTTTAGTTCGATAATTGCATTCGATTTACACCGGAGATTCCGGGGTTTGAAATACAATCACTGGTTGCGTTATTTTGAAAATGCAGCGAAAGGCCTTAAATTGAAAGTTCATTTTTTAAACTTCTAGTAGCCGAGTTACGTTTTATGTAAATCACACGATGCCAAGGAAAAAAAATGTTTAATCGACAACCATTCTGTCGCCTTAAGATATTTGATCAGGTCTCCTACACCGGTCTCCGACAGCTCCGAGAGGTCGATCAGCGCACGACTGGTTACAAATTTGTCTCTCGAGCAGAGACATTCGCAATAAAAATGGAAAGTGGCCTCTTTATGATAACCACAACAGAACTCATTATAGGACATACCCCATGCTATTAGCATGTCTGCCGATCGTCTAGTATCAGCCCACGACTAGAACCTCGATATATACCTAAAGTCCCTATTTGTTAATTGTATTGAGCGCAGTTACAAGTCCGCATTTTTCTAGTGAACCTGCCCAGATGTCTATATTGAGTCATCTGCCTTCAGCCTTTTGCAGATAATAATTGGTATTATAGTTCTCAATAGTAGCCAACAGTGTGGCTACCGATTCGGCATTAGAGGTATTCATAGCAAGTCAGCAAGTCAGCTCATCCGCCACTCAAACGAGTTTGAGCTCTGCCTGACGGCCCAAACCAGATAACACTTCTTTGCACTGCCCAACAAGAATAGAAGAAGCCAAAGTTTACTCGATGGTCGTCTCTATCACATCAAATTTTTTTTTTTTTTTTGAAATTTTCCCACATAAAAAAATCGTAAATAGATTTCCATCATATACCGTTTTCAGTAAAATTCCATGGAATTCTTAGACATGAAAAATTGCAAATTTTTCATTAATTCTAGAGAATATTTTCAAATCCGTAAATTGTTAATTACTTCTCTAACGATATTATTTTTATGGTGACAATTATCATTTCGAGATCGCTTAAACGCTTTTAGATTTTTAATCGAATTAGACTTTTTCACAAATTTCACTGATTCTTTTCTTTATTGTTTGCTATTCCGAAAATTAGTTTAATATCCGAACGCAGTTGCCAAGGCTGTTTCGCATCAGGTCAGAAGAGAGCGGTGAAGAGAATGAAATGGGATTTAAGTCTCACCGAACCGTCAAGTTTAAGAATAATTATTTGGTTATAGAGTTGGCCTCTAGAATAATAATTTGACATTTCCCATATAAAGTTGAAGGCAAAAAGCATGAAATTTGACGAAACAAAAGTTTTCGTGTTTCGACTTAAATGCAGATTCGAAAGAAATTTTAAGGAAAACTGATCAAGTAAACCTGCTGTTGTGAGTTGGAACTTACGTTCAGGATTGCAAAAGTTGCTGAAAATTAGATTTTTTTTTTTTTTTGGTACAATTCCACACTTAAAAGTACAATAATCGCTCATTTGGTACAATTTGCGAACTTTGTCGGCTAATTTTTTTTTTAATGAAATTTCCAGAGTTTGCTCTAATTTATTTTCGGTATCATTTCTTTGTTATTTAGTGTTTCTGTATCCACGTTTTAATATATAAAAATTTGAGAAATATCTTCACTTTTTTGTAAATTTCTTTTATTACAATTCCGAAAAATAAATCATAATTTGATTTAACAAATATCCAAACAACTGCTGTCCAATAAACAAAACGATCGGTATTGTTTAGCCTAACGAACGAAATCCAAAATTGGTTTTATTACCCTGTTATAAATCAGGAAAGCTTTATAAATGAGGCCTCTATTATTTCAAAAAAATGGAATCTACCGAATAAATTTTTGTACGATTGGTGTCGAAAAAGTACAATTTGATGAATTTGTTGGTAAAATTTCTAAAGTCTCATTTGGCAGCACCGCTAACTTTAGGAGTTATCTTTTTTCTCTTTCACTCTCTCTATAAGAATTTGCTTTGAGAAAAAATAATATATTATTTATATCTCTAATCTATTTATTACAACTCGACCTAAATCAGAGCGTTAAGCATTGCGTTAGCCTTTGAATGTGCGCTAAATACGCATCCCCTGGTGCTAACGCGATGGCAAACGCTCTATTTTAAGTTGACCGGCGCGATACTTTAATCCTTTTTAACGCTTATCAAATCTTTCTGCTACTCTTTTCAGTCAAATATTTGCCAAGAGCGACCCCACGAAGGCAACACCATACTGCAGTACAATTTTAGAATTTTAAGAAATTGTGATTGAAACACAAGAACAAACGCTGTATCCTAATTGAAGTGCATTCTTAATATTAAATTTAAAAACAAAATTAACTTGACATATCCCTGTACTTTTACTTTCATATATGTTCTGGATTTTCTTTTTATAAAATGCATACAAATCCTTTTATCAATTTAACCACAAAATACGTTAGAATTTTAGTTATTTAATGAAAAGGCAATAATGAATATGATTTCTTTTTTTCAATTCGTTAGAACAAAATGTAACTAAACGAACAAAACATATTATTTGATACTCCCTTTTTTTAAATAATTTTGTAAATATTTAGTAGTGAAAAACATTAAATCATTACACATTTATCACATACAAGCATACATACACTTATTGGCTTAATCGCCTTTAACAAAAACAAAAACAAAAAAAAACAAAAAAAATAACACAATTTCTTGGCATCACAAACTATTTAAATGAACAATAAATAAGCAAAAGCTCATTGTCACTGCTATACAAAAATAGAATGAATGATAATTTTAATTAAATATATGAATTAATGATGATCCATGATTGTTATTATTATGATTATTAAATATTTATTAAGAACAAAACACAAAATATTTAGAAAATTTACAAGTACGAACAAATTGTGTTTTATTTTGTTCTGATGTTGTAGTAAAAAGCTGTTGAGAAAGGACTTTCATAAGAAATACAAATTCTTTCCATATTTCTTAAAGAAATTCGATGAAAATTTTTTCAATATTGAATTTTCGCAAGAAACCATTCACAGTGGTCATATCTACAGTGGTCATCGAAATATTGCACAATTTCCTGTATTTATTCTCAAAAAAAAACATTTACAAAATCCACTTGAGTGATGTGTTGCGCTACTCAAAAAATACAAAAAAATGGAATTCCCTTCTACTAATAATGTACAAACTTTAAATTGGCTCCCTTTACAGGAACGAGTGCGATATGTATTTATATAAAACAATATATAACAAAGATATACATATGTACACATATATATATATATATATATATATATATATATATATATATATATTGAGAAAAAAACATGCTTCACTTACCTTTTATGCGGTGAAGTACGATGTTTCTTGGTGCGGGAGCTGAATAAGTCGACAAGATACAAATTCGATTTGATGGAAGACATGGCAGTGTTTATTTTCACTTCCCTTTAACACTGGATGGTTATTGTTCCTTTTTGTAGATCAAGGTCACTCTTCGTTTAATCAACGAACAATATTTAAAAATTGTTCTACCGGAACCATTTTGAAAGTTAAAAATAAGCAAAAATATTTTTATTTAAGTATTTTATTCAAAAAATAATTTTAAAAATATTTAATATTACATAAAAACATATTTTTCTGTAAAATTTGATACGAATGCGAGCAAACATAAAAGAGTTGATAAAGAGTAAATTAGCTTCGCCGATTCGATGAACAGTAACCATCCAGGGTTAAGCTCTTATGGGTACACAATTCACTATTATTTTGAAATGAAAATCCGTACCGCACTTCTGAGCATTATCTCGAAATTTTCGGCTGTAAATACATATTTTATTTTCTTTTTTTATACTAATTGATTTTTTTATTATATAATTTATTATGTATTTATATTATATTTATTATTACTTATTATTATTTAATATGATTTATTATGATTTATTATGTATTTTCTTTTTATTATAATTTAACAAAAATCAAAAAATAGGTATTTTCTTTGCCAACAATAATATGCTATAGATTTAAATTTATGTATGGATGTGCAAATTTCTTTTAAAACTTTTTCATCTGGCAATTCTGCGCAAATGTGCACAAAACTCCTCTCTTTTTAAACGCACAAGAAAGATTTCCGTTCTAGTCCGATTTGCCGGCATTTGTTTTACTACTTGTTTGAATGTAGTTAGTGTTGGACACAAGTTCCCACATACGTACATACATATTTATAAATGTGTTTGTACCCGTATGTCCATCCATAATATAAACTCGATGCACATTTTTTCTACACTTTTGCAACAACAAAGCATACAACACCAAACATATTTTTTTACACACTTCTACAACAACAAATCATACATGAACATATTTTCTTTTAAACACTTTTGCAACAACAAATCATAAGCTTTATAAACACGAACAACGAACGGTATGCAAATAATAAGAAAGAAAATTTGGTGAACACATTTTTTGATAAATTTTTTATGTCACTTTTTTAGAATAAAACAATTTAACATTATGAAACACTTTGCAAAAACTTTATAAATACGTTATATGATAAATATATTTTCAATATATTCTCAATCAACATCGAAATTGTATAACTAAACTTGAGTAACTTGACGGAGACGACGCGAACCGTTAGAATAGCAGTAAGAAACTAAAAGAATAAGAAAAGCAAAGTAGACTGGTAACCAATTTACGTATGTACATACGCACAAACATACATACATAAGGAGTAAATAAATAATAAAATGTAAACACACAAATATGTATGTACACGCATGGGTATGTATGCATTGTAGAGGAACATATTTTGATCCTGAAAGCCAGAATAACTAAAATTAATATTACAAAGCAAATTTACACGCGATCATATACATATGTACATATGTATATATGTACATATATCTATAAGAGAATAATTTTGTCCTGCACAAGTCGGCTCTAAACTAATTGTACTTCCCAAATAATGGTACTATATTTTGAACTTATTCCGGTAAAGGACACATGTCAAATAAGTCTTATAAGTTTTATTGTCCCGATCTGCTTTAAGTAGCTTATTTCTAAAATAAAGTTGTGTAATGGAATTGTCAATAAAACTGTTCTTGGCTGTGATCGAAATGTCCAACTTTTCGCTCTTATATACAAAAGTACATACATACGGATAAATTCTATATTTACCCGCTTCATTTTAAAAACTCAAGTCCAATCCGGCCGAAACATCTCGTAAATTTTATTGATTGAATAGCCTGCAAGTATTGCAATAGTTTTTCTTGTTATCCTGCATCTCGTTTCCTTAATTGAACTCAAAATATATTGCTTTGCTTTTGTATAATTTTAGTACATTTTTATAATAATTAACACATTTGTCTATATATTGTTGTGCAAAATATGGATACCATGAAAAGAATAATTATTTCTTCTATGCGAGAAGTTTTCACATCAGTTAGATGAACGAAGCACTGGTCCCCTTTTTATGTTTTTCAAATCTGTTAAGTTAGTTTAACAAAATTTTGTGTATTCCATATGTATACGCATATTAGCCTAAACACGTCACTGATTATTGAACTGGAGTTATTAAATTTTTTTTTGTACTGCCAACACGTAGAATAATGCTAACGTGAAGTTCAGGCTCTAATTCAGGAATGGTCTGTAACTCTGCTGTCAACTTGAAACGTGTAGACATAGTAATTTATGTGAAAATACTTACCTAATCTGGAATACCAAATTAATTGAGAATAAATTCAAAAATTTTCCTAGTTCTTATATTTATTGAAATACATAACAAAAATACTAAAATCAATTATTTAAACAGCAAACGGTTGGTCCTTACCATCTTCATGATACTTAATATAAGTTTCGCCATGCGTGAAATCTTTTGTACCCTCCAAACGTCCACGTGGTGGTGCTTTGCTATAATCGAAACCTTTTTCTGATTTGCCAAACAGTCGGTTAGCTTCTTCGACTTGATCTCGGTATTTACCAACTACAACAGCTTTGCCACTTATAGGATCTATTATGTCACCAAACTGATATACCACCTTTTCAACTTTGTGAGTTATAAGACGTGTCAAGCGCTCAGGCAATTCACGTATTAAGACTATATCACCAGTTTTGCAGACCTTTTGAGGATCGTGAGCGAAGATAAACTCATCTTTTTTGAAATACTAGTGAGAAATAATATTACATCAAATTCTCGTATTGACTATTGCGCAAACATACCATGTTTAGATTTGTATCCAAATCCATTCGCCGTATACGTATTTTGGAAGCATTATGTTTTATACATGGCAAGCATTGTCCCAAAAGTAATAAATTCTTTGCCGACATATTTTTTTATTTAAAATGTTATAATTTTCAAGGCGGTGGATTCGTCTTCTCAAACCGTATGAAAATGTGAACAACAAAGACAGCTGATCCAACCATTGATAGCTTGAAATGTCATTAGAATTTAAAAGGAAGAAGAATTCCTTGAGATTAATTTGTCAGCACTTTTTTAATATACCGAAGACAATATTAAATGAGAGGCTTGAATATGGACTAGGCCACTATAGATATATATATAGGGAGCACGCATATGTACCCTATCAACCCATCGTGTGTACCAATAGCCTCAAACAGTAGATATCTGTGGCTATCGGCTTACTTCATTTGTAGAACCTAAGCAAACGTATTGAAGATTTTCCAAATATGCAAAGAACATACTAACATAATATAAATAGCAATATCCTATTTTGCAAATGGTATTAAAAACACAAAATTATATAAATTGATGCAATACCACAATGTACTGTATTGTTTGGTGTTCGTATAATTGTACCATTCTTATGTAGGTCCCATAAATATTACTGTCCCATAAAATATAGCATTCGAGCTTGGGAGCACTTTTTACGTTTACCATTTCGAGATATATATAAGAGCTCTGTGCGATTTAAACTTTGTAACAACATCTTTACTAGAAAACAGCTGCTGGCAACTTTCATTAAAAAAATATTTTACAACAAATAAACGAATAAAGCAGGAATTGAGACCAATAAACAAGAAGTAAAACATTTCATAATTAAATATATGGTTCTTGTTCTGAAAAGCGTTTACAAACTAAAGCGCTGTTGATTTCGTATAAAATATACGCAAAATGGTAGGACAAAACACCGCCCATATGTATATTATAGCTATTGTTATATTTACTACGTCTTTACAGAGCTACGAAGACGACGATTATCATGTGGATACATTTCCCAAAGAATATGGTTATGGCGCTTTTGATCAAGACGGCCTAGACTCCACAGGAATGGTTGGCACTAATTCTGATCTTAAACCGCGTATATTACTAATGGGACTGCGACGTTCAGGAAAGAGCTCAATACAAAAAGTTGTCTTCCATAAAATGTCACCGAATGAGACCATGTTCCTCGAATCAACCAATCAAATTGTTAAGGATAATATCAATAATTCCAGCTTTGTACAATTTTGCATATGGGATTTCCCAGGTCAAATAGATTTTTTCGATCCCACGTTTGACTCGGACATGATTTTTGGTAATTGCGGATCGCTGGTGTTTGTGATCGATGCAAAAGATGATTACAATGAGGCCCTTACGAAATTTAAGAATACTGTGATTAAAGCATATAAAATCAATCCGCGTATCAAATTTGAAGTCTTTATACACAAGGTAATGGGGTGTGGTATAAAAGACAATAATAATTTTCTTATCAATAGAAGTGCCATTTATTAAAAGCAAATTGCACATGCAGGGTTTCTGTATCACATTTGCAAATTCATTAAAGATGCATTTTGCGCAAGAATGTGGTTAAATAATTATTTTTAAGATTTTGATATGCTTATTATGACAAAAACCACTATGAATTCCCAAAGCTATAATGAATTTTAATAACTTAAACCTTAACTTTATTTATATTAGATTTTAGTATTTAAATACATGTCTCGAGCTAAAATACATTCTTGTGATATATGGCTTCTAAATAATGGCGTTTATAAACTTTTTAGGTTGACGGTATAAGCGATGACACCAAAATGGAGTCGCAACGTGATATACATCAACGTGCTTCTGATGATTTAGCTGATGCTGGTTTAACGCAGATCCATTTAAGCTTTCATTTAACTTCCATTTATGATCATTCAATTTTTGAAGCCTTCTCAAAAGTGGTCCAAAAATTAATACCACAATTGCCGACATTAGAAAATTTGTTAAATATTTTTATATCGGTAAGAAAAATTATATCATAAAATGGTTTCAAATAATTTTAAAAATATTTCAACAGAATTCCGGCATTGAAAAGGCGTTTCTTTTTGATGTGGTATCGAAAATTTATATTGCTACTGATTGTTCACCCGTTGATATGCAAAGTTATGAATTATGTTGTGATATGATTGACGTTGTTATAGATTTATCAAGCATTTATAGGTGAGCTTTCATAAATAAAAGAAAATATTTTCTTTTTTTAAATAATTCACAATTTTTTTTTTTCTCAGTTCGGAAGAAGATGCGTTCGACCATCAAAGCTCTAGTCTGATTAAGCTCAATAATAACACAATTTTATATCTACGTGAAGTAAATAAATTCTTAGCTTTGGTGTGTATATTACGTGAGGAAAATTTTAACCGTCAGGGCGTTATCGACTACAATTTTCTGTGCTTCCGCGATGCAATAAGCGAAGTATTTGAGCTTCGTTTGAAAAGTCAAAAACTAGCTAGCGTAGATGAACGTATGGAATTGCAACAGAATGGAAACGGGGATTCCGACGAAGACGCCGATGAGGATCCTAAAATAGTTTAAACTTTGTCCTACAGGTTACTTTTCTTGTGTTTTTAAATATAATGAATATATATATATATATATTTTCTATTTGTGTATATGTTTATTATATCATTTAACTAGTTTGTGCCTTTTTCAATCAATTATCCCCTATTGTGTACTATAATTTTTGCCATATAGATATCTATTTTATTTTTATACAATTTTATAATTTAATAATTTTTAATTGCATTAAAGACAACTTTAAAAGTTACTATGAACAAATTCAAATCATAAGGTATTGTTTTTAGCATAAACTATTAAAAATATGTATAAAAGTAATATATGGATTATATTAGACTAATTTGCTTTGTAAACCCTCAAATAAAAATATTGGCCTATAAGTAATGAGTTTTTAATATATATATACAAATGAAATATATTCTGACTCTTAACATATAAATATAAATACCTTCGTAAAATCCAGTATACTTAATTAATAAGTTTATATTTTAATAAAAAGAAAGTAGAAGTAATTTGTAATATATGTGTTGAATTCAAACTTAACAAAGGCTTTGTAAACAAGCAGGCAAAATTTAAGGAAGATAAAGTGCGCAATAAATCATGTAGTTGTACATTCGGCTTTTTCCGTACTGGTATTTTGGACTCCAAAAAGTTGCTTTTATTGAAGAGTTTAAAAAGAAATGTGATGGTACTACTGGGAAAGAAGGAAGGAAGTGCGTGCCGTAGTACATAAATTTTTATAAATCAACAACCCCTTGTTATAAACGAAGTACGAAGGATAACATCAACTTATGCCATCATGTATTAAGGGGTGTATTACAGAACACTCCATCATCCGTAAGTAGCATATATTCGCCGGTGAAGTAAGAAGTAATAAAATAGGTACTTAAATTCGATATCTCATATGCCCCTCAACACTGTTCTCTTTTTTTCTGGATTCAGCAAAATTCATTGCATATGTATTGGTCATCCTCTGAGCGCTGGTGCCACTAATATGTATATTAAGTACTTATATCAATGCGATTTCCTATCAGACATTGCCCCTGGGCTAAAATAGGCATAATAGAATATAATCCCAAGGTATATATTCAACTAGAGACATAGCATACCTATACCACAGCAATATATGCTGACCGCCTCTTATTTGAAAATTATTAGTTCCATAAGCGATTTCATTCCTATATATTCTTACCCGTATTATATATTAAGAACTACGCACTAAAATATTTGTACCTAGATATGCTAATAAAGAACCGCTTTAATACGAATCCATACATAATACATCCATGTGAGACTTTTATAGGGTTCTTGTCAGGATTTGTCTTGTTACACATGTTTCTATACATATATCGATGGACTAATCTCCCATCAACCCGAGTGACATAAAGGCCTGGTAACTCTTTTTAAACTTTTATTTTATAGTTACAGCTGATTGCACTTTCACACAATTGAGAAAAATACAACAAAATAACCAACAGAAGGCAACAAAAACATTTGGGAGCAAGCAAATCTGCTCATATATACACCGAGAAAAAGGAGAAAAAACAGTGATAGAGAAAATTTTATACAACCCGACTTCGTCATCAAAATAATAGCGGTACGTCGATGTTAGTTAGTTTCAAAGTGGTTGTTAAAGAGAATAAAACGTGGAAGATAGTAAGTGGAAAAGAATTTCAAATGAAAAATAAAATACTAAATAAATGAACGCCAATTGTTTAATTTCATGCAGAGAAAAGAAAAAGAATTAAATAAAAAAATATTTAAAGAAAAGGAAAACAAGTATCTTGCAAAATTGCTCCGATAATAATAAATGTCAAAGTGAAAATTTCTGCTGCAACAACAACATACCAAAAACAGTTGAAAGAAAGAGTCAAGTTGCTTATTAGATTAAAATGCACATTCACACATATTTGGAGTTGAATAAAAAGTGAAAAATTTATAAATTTATTAGTATTAAAAGCAACAAATATATCTTTTTCTGCTAAACCTGATTTGCACGACTTGAAAAGTATAAAATCCACTTATTAATTGAAGATCAATACAAAAAAGTGAAGTGTGAAAGAAACACCAAACATGAAAGTAATTGGATATTGAAAAATGAAAACGTAGTGGAACATTGAAAAGTGTTTGTTAATTGTTAGAATAACAATTATTTGAACAAGAAAATAAATTTCTCTCGCATCTGAGGTTAAATTTATTAATAAGCAAGAAATATTTTTGGCAATTTCATCCCATTAAATCGATATATGTACGTATATATACACACATACTTATGCAGCAGATATAACAGAGGTTAGTTATCGGCTTTTATCTGGTGCTTTGGTTTTCTTTCTTATAACTCTAATTAATAGATTGTATTGTATTTCATTTAATTAGTTATATACATATAATTTTGTTATCTACGTATGTACTTACATGCTTACACACATACATACCTATTTATCCATCAACCGCTTGCTTTTCTTGCACTATGGGTGTAAAAGGTTAATACATTTACTTTACACTTTGCTTCCATGAATACTTAACCCATTTATAGCAGGTTAAAGGTTGCAATTATTAAACTGGAATATGTTGAATTTACGTACGTATAGAAGGTGCATATATTAATGGTACCAATAAGGTTTCGTGAAATCTAAGGTTAAGTTCCGATTGGACATTTTTTATATTCGCAAATATGATTAGAAACGTCTCCAAAATGATGAAAAATTTTGGATTAAAAAGGACTTCATAAAGTTTTTAAAATGTTAAAAGTAACATACACAAATTTTTGTCAACGCTCAATGAGAAATTTACATTTATGGATATTATATTTTGCACAAATATTACACACAAAAATTTGGACAAGTTGTAATCGAACTTGAGTCGAATTCGTTCATTTTACACAGAAAGTTATAATAGATCCCATGTTGTATGTAAATGAGTTTGATCCTAGACTTTTGTCTAAAAAAACCAAATGAAGGAGTTCCACTCAAGTGTAATTATGCGTCATGTAGTTACTTATGCCATGAAATTTTTAGACATGTTCATCTATTATACAAAATTAATGTTGGCTCTTCGCAATGAAATAAAGTAAATTGCAAAAGAAAAAATAAAAGAATATTACATGTCAACATAAATAAATCAACAAATTATTAATTAATTGATACAAAATATAAACTGAATTCTGAGACGTATCTGAACAAAAGTTGTAAATTGCGACGAAACATTGTATAACGCGTTTGCGATACTGACGACATTTCATTCACATTTAGAATATTGAGATAATAATGGCTGAATATGTATTTCAAATATGATTTTTAAAGTTAAGTATCGTGAACAATTTTTTCCTCAGGGCAAAGCAACGTCACTAGGCGGCTCTGTACCACTTTAAATTAGCAAACTAAGAAAAGCAAGAGAAAATATGTATATATATCGGATACATTTTAAAAATTAAAGAAAGTTATTCAAATTTGTTTCACAAACGAAATTTATAAACAATACGCTTATGAGCGATTTATTATATAAACTTTCTTATGTTATTTGCATATAAATTTTGGCTTTTGTTTTACTTGAAAAATATTATTAGTCGCACACTGCAGTGCATGATTTAGGGAAACAATTTTATCTCTTCTGAATTAAATATCCATATAGATATATCACGCATCGAATTTTGTTTACCATCTTTTGTATTTATTTTGGTATAAACTTAGACTTCCATTTATGTATGTATGTACTTATATAACATTTTCTGCTTTTGCTGTTATTAGTTTGTTTCATACTTTAGGATTATTTCTTAATATGGAAGTACAACCAAAAATATTTTGTTAGTGAGAAAAAAATGCAAAAAGTGTATCTCATTTCTATGCAAATTACTTCAGCGTAATGAATTTTGTAATAGTTGAAACTGTTGAAAGAAATTAGATATAAGTAAAAAAAAAACAAAAAATGTTTACTGAACTCCAAAACTTTTTTGCTTCAGAGTATTATATGATTATTTTGTTTTGGTGAAGTAACTTGATCTTAAAAGAGCTAAGCTGGCTAAAATTAAACTCTCAAGGAATTATACATGAGCGATATTCTACGGTGAAATAAATAAAATTAACATCAACTAATTAGTAAACGTTAAATAAGAATTATTATATGGGCGTAAGTTCAAATCTGCATTCACAAGAATGTTTGTATTAAATTTGAATTTTTTTGAAGAAAGAATATATACAATATTTATTATCATCAAATAGTAATCGCATATTATGTTACAAAATATTAGTTTTAAAACATCGGTGTATATATTTGAATTTCATATAAATCAGATAGTTAAAATAACAGATCAAAGTTAATGACAAAATACATACATATAGCTGCATTTTGATTGAAAACCTTTAGATTAACCAAACAAATAGATAACAGTTCAGACATCTAAAGGTGGACATCAAAGAACACAGAACATAACCTGGTCGAAAAATTTTGTTACGAATCAATTTGTGAATCCAGCTCAATACGGCAAACTTGATAGAACAGCTGATAATCTCCATTAAGAAACGTTTGGTATTTGACAGATATATATAGATATCCGTAAATTGTTTGTCATCATTGCATATGCGCATGTGAACTTCTTTTACGTACTTATGCACATACTTTCATATGTATGTTTAACTAAGGCTACGATTTGCTACCCCGGTTTTTATTTCTTTAACTTAACTGAATTGTAGTTGATTGTTTCTAGTAGAGGAAATTGATATATATACATATATATATACAAACGCCGGGAATTCATGAATTCTTTGTTACAAACCATTCGACAATAGCTGTTTGGCCAATTTACATCGTGTGAACCATAGAATTCCCACATTCTGATATATAGTTATACTGTCATAATGTGATACTATTTTGGGACAGTAAAAATTTGTTTTTTGCCTAAAACAAGCCGTACAATAATTAAACTTTTGAAATAGTCTTTATTGTCACATAAAATAGCTCAAGAAATCTGAGTGAGTTGTAGAGGACCCAAGAGAAAAAACACTTTAAAACTATTCACACTTTCATATCTGTGCATTATCTGACATTTTTATAACATAAAAACAAATAAAACAGAATTACACCGCAAAGTCAAAAAGTATACAATTGAAATTTTTTTTCTTAAACTTATGGAACTGACTGCCACTACATGTTACTCCACTACCCGCCGTCAAGAAATGTATACAGCTCATATTATCGGCAGCAGCTATTTTGGTTTACACATACCAACTTATTTTGAAATTTATGTGCACCAGAATAAAATTTTAATAGTTTTAAATGAAAAATTAACTTTAGCAATGTTTTTTACAAATGGTTCATTGTTTTAAGAATTATTTTCTTATCGCCTGATAATTACACCAGTTGCATTCTCTCTCCCATGAGCTTAAAAGGAGAACAGCAAAAACTTCCTCGTGTGAAACTGGACTTTGCAAGCAGAGACGCAAGGCTCATCTATACTATAGATGCGCCTTGCAGAGACGGTAAACAAAACATTGTTTTTGAAAGTCTAAACAGAAATTATTGCGACATCTAATAAAAAATTTGTAAATAAAATTTTAAACTTCTTTTGTAATTAATAAATTATTTAGCTCCTATTATAACATAGTAAGTTTCAATACATATGATATGAAGCTTTAATGTCTATAAGTTATTATTATTCTACATATAAATTTAAAATAAAACATTTGGAAATAAAATAACCTTTAAATTACACAAGCATAACTTTATTAACAGTTTAATTCAGAAAATTAAACAGAAAACAATTATTCCTAAAGACTCATTAAAATTTTTAACCAAAGAAACTTCTGATAACTTTGTATGTTGTAAATTATATGGGTTGCAATATATTAAAATAATTTTGTAAGTTTCAGGTTCCATAATCAAAAGATATACATATTATGTGTATACGATTTATACTTACATTATTAATTTATAAATATATACATATAGTTTTTTCATTTTCAATACATAAAATTTTTTCATTTTTATCCCTTTTTAATTTTCTTTATTTAACAAATGACAAAGGCGTCAGACAGCTCTCTAGGCGAAACATGATACAGATACACGATGGAACGTTAAGAGGCTAATGCCAATGATTCTGCTAACATTCCATCTTGTATATTGAACCTTAAGTTTATATCCTTGCAGGCAAACTAAATCTTTATTAAATCCATATTAATAGAGTTGGAAAGACAGAGAGAGAGAGAGAAACACATTTTAAAGGAAGAATGTGTAATCTTTGATTAAAGTATTAATAATCAAATGAACATATTAACAAAATATACTGTCTTAATCAAGTGTTTTTAAATATCCACATGTTTAAGAATTTAAAATTTTCTTTATATTTGGGTGTCGGCTATACTGGACAGTTTATATTATACAAGATGATATTCTTATTTAACATGCTGTCGTTTTGGCCTTGACAACAGGGGTTGTTTTATACAAATTACTATTTTCATATAATTTTTAATGTCTGTATGGGTGTGGAATCGTCTCTAGTCTCAAAAATTGATTTTTTCTTGTGGTGAACAAGTTTATTCATTGTTGCCTGTTCAAATGCCGGTTTCTATGGGAGAGAAAAACACCCTGTTTGTACCATGACTCAACATTTGTTGTCTCTACTAGTTCAGTGTTTGGTTATATCTCGAAGTTTTCAAGTGGACACAGACAATTTGCTGTTAAGTATGTGAATATTAGATAAATTAAAAACATAAATTCTTCTAAAAAGGTGTAGTCTGTTAGTCATATCAACAAAACATTCGAATTGAATGTTCTTTAATGTTGTTTCTTGATGATTCTTAAAGAAATGGAAGTTTGACTGTAAAATTAAATTAAAAACTAAATAATTGTTAAAACTTACAACATTGTCCGTGCTATAGATTTATAGATTGCCGGCATAGATTTTATTTACGTTGATATGTACGTAAAATAAAGCTGTGATAAAGCTTTTCTGCTCCAATTTCCAAATTCATCTACTGAGTGAAATAAATCCAGAGTAAAGCGATGTATTTTAATTAATTATTGCTCCAAAAGTGCTTAGTGAACTAAAAATTTATGAATTAGCACCAGATCTGAAAGAAATTTCGTAGGTAAAATTCTGTAATTGAATTAAAATTTTTCCCACACTGCCGTCGTACATTGGTAAATTAGAGGAATTACCTGAATAAGAACTGTTCGTCTAATATGTCTTTCTTGGAATAACTTTATCTATTATTTCATTTTCATTTCATTTGCTAAAATAAACAAATAATATTTTAACTGTTTTCTTCAACATAAATTTAAACATATGAGACTATAGTCAAGGGCATAGAGTTAAAATCTGAAATTAAATGTACTTGAAATGTGAATACAAATAAAATAAAAAATAAAACTAAAAAAAGTGTTCACAAAAAAAAAAAAAAAAAGCATATCTATGCATAAATTTTCGCTTACAAATAAATTATAAACCAAAAAGAGTAAAAATTATCAAACCGTAAAGCAATTTTTACTTTCAGTAGAACTAAACATATGTGTGGAAACATATTTAGACTAAATAAATTATAAAAGTGTGTATAAAAAAGTATTTGTATGTACATATATCATGAACACATTTTATATATTACCGTTGTAATAGTTATTTAAGAATAATTAAATAATTAATTACGTACAACTACAAAACACGTAAAACGGAGAAAACCACAACAACATAAAATAAAAAATCTAGGTATATATTACAACAATTTGAGTATCACCAGAAAATACTGATTCAACCCAAAACATTTAAAATACTGAATTTCATACAAAACTTACTACAAATTCTGAACATAGAAAGAAAGGTGCAAATTTCCTAACACCTCACAAAGAAGTGGCAAGTGTACCAAAACTAAATTGAAAGAAAAATAATTTATGTGATTTGTTTATTTTATGCACATTTTATTTTTGCTATATTAATATTTTTATAGGCTAATTGTTCTAACTTAGTTAAAATCTCAGAAAAACATGATGATAAATATTCCTAGGCACACAGGAAAGTCAACATCAATTTTATTCAACTTACACAGCAGAGCAGAACAGCTGTTTTCGAAAGTCGCAACACTTTCATCTTCAGTGCTCATGTGTATATTGTGTTTATCACCACTGTTTAGGTGGCTTAGTTGAATGTGATAACAGTTCGTATTTACACAAATTTTATTGTGAAAAAGAATCCGAGAACTGTATCAAGCTAAATGTTAACACGTTTTTGTTTTAATACCCGTGCTACCGTTTGATTATTTTCTTCATGTCCCATTTTTCTGAATTTTTTGTTCCATTATACATTAGGTCAAACTTTTTTGGTTTGAATTTTATACTTAAGTATATGTGAACGTTTTTCCAATTTTCATTGGTAGCTCAAGCCTAAGGTGATTTGTTTGACTTTCCTGTGTGCCTAGGAATATTTATCATGTCTTTCTGAAATTTTAACTAAGTTAGAAAGAACAATTAAAAGTTCTTCGAAACATTTAAATGCATTTTTCGATTCGTAAAAATCTAGTGCGCATTCGTAAAATACTCAAATCTCAGTAAAAGATAAAATTAAAATAATAATAATAAAACTTTACGAAGCAAACTACGAGGTATGTTCAACAAATAAGGTGAATTTTCAAAATGCGTGAGCTAATCGAATGTACGATTTGCATATTTATATTTATATTTATATTGTTACACTCGTATCGAACACGCGTTCGCAGTTTAAGCTGTTCAGCATGTTTAATATGTTTGTGAGAGTTAAAGAAATATATCAGAGTATTGAAATTGGGATTATTTCAAAAATCGGGATTTTCTCTTGTGCATTTGGGCCATAAACGGAGACTCTTTACGCGAATCACCCTGGAATCGTTGAATTCTAATATTTGTATTTGCTTTGAAAATACTTTGCTAATAAATTTAAAAATTATCGGTGCACAGATGCTGACGGGTGACTGTGACCATATGTCGGCTATGTTGTTAATATTTATTTTTATTCGTTCCTGTGATTGGCTATCAACGACTTATGCCTTCACACATAAAAATTCCTTAGAGCAACCATAATCCTATACAGTTATCTGAGGTCTAGAAGTTACCTAACGCGAGTGAGACGCAAAACTCTGGAAAGAGGGTAAACGATAAAAAAAAATGTACTTGAAAAATAATTGTCAACGAGGCATAATGTTGACTGACTCAGTGCTGCTTTGCGAGGCTGTTAACATATTTTTAAATGTCAGAATTTGACATCGTCATATAAATGTAGTCACTTCCTTCTGTTATGTGAATCTCAGTTGCATGCCAAACATATAATTAATTTATCGTGAGAAGTAGTTTTTATAAAAAGAGTTTAAAATTTAATTTGAAATGAATTGGATATATACATATTTTGTCTAAAAAAGTGTTAATTTTCTTTAGCTACGCCTGCTTTGTACAAATTCAGCTAACAAATGTTCTAAATACAACACTGTAACAATGTTTACAAAAGGAATCTTAAATGATTCGAAAACGTATACGAAAGTAATGAGACCTTGTGCATTGAACAAATATGAATTAAATAATTTCATATATATATTCTATTGTGATGAGTTGTGAAGAAGGACAAAGGAAAATTTTTCAGAATTATGCCGGTTTTGTTATATTAAAAAAAAAACGAAACGTTACCTCCCTAATGTACAAGCAGACATTTGATGACGACTACCTTTTTACTGTCTGCTAAAAAAAAAATTCAATCGAAATTCGATGGTGCATAATTAGTGGTTGCTTATGCCGTATGATATCGGGGAAACGGAAGTTGAAAAAATTTAAATTACAATCTAACAAAAAAACAACAATTGTATGTATTATAGTATTGTATACATTTCGCGTGACAATCTCTTTTTTAGCATATTTTTATTCTTTGTTACACAACAATTCATGGCATACGACTGCTTACACATAAATTAATATACATATTTCAATTTGTGTAAATTGTACATGCATGTAAATTAATATTTATTAAAAATAATTTTTATCAATTTCTTTCCTATGAGTTTGCGAAAATCAAATAGCGCTGGTAAAAGTCCATATGCATTTTTTTTATCACTTGTGTCTAATAAAGTTTTTGCGTTCCTCCATAACCCAGTGATATTCGAACAATCTAATTGTGAATTCTAATTGCTCGCATGTTTCTCATGTACTTTAAAAGTGTTAGACCTCAGAGAAACTAGTTTTGCCGAAAACCTCTTTCAAGTACAAGTTAGTGGAAATCTAAAAATTAAATTTTCTCTCATGAATAAATTATATAAACTGTTTAAATTAAATTTTGACACAATGACAAAAACACTAATGTATATTTGGAGTTATGACAGTATTACAGTAAATGAATGCCATATGGATTCCAGGACATCAAGGAATACCTGTTAATGCTGAGCCAGATAGGCTAGCAAAGATGGGAGCATTACTGACCAACATCACACTAGACAATCCAAAGCAATTTCAGGTTTTTTTGGAACGAACTGAAACAATGGGCTATAGAATTGCATAATAGAGATTGGCAGCACTCGACAATAGGTAGGGTGACCAGAATTCTATGGGGGACCCAGATGGTAAAAGGACAACGGAGATCCTAGCACTACAGAGATTGGTTTATTTAATAACTGGACATATGGAGTTAAGAAATCACCTGACACGAATGGGTATCGTTGGCGATATAATGTGCAGGGCCTGTCAGAAGACAAACATTTAATTAAGAGATTAAAATGGAGGAGGAATTTCTTAGGGGTTCTAATTGGAGGGACTTAAGGAGATATATTGAAGAAACTAGGTTCTTAACGTAATCAAATTCAAAGGTTTCCATGGTATCAGTGGATGCTTCCTATAGTAGAATGGGAACTCCTTATAATAGAGCGCACAACAGGCCTATGAGACCTAAGTGTAATCCTGAACGGATTGTGATAGCTTATGCCCCTCTCTTCAACCTAACCTAAATGAATGCCATTAGTTCTTATGCAAAAAGCTATCAATTCAAAAATATAATAATTTAAATCAATAAATTTAATAGTCGACTCTATAGGCGCGTGATATTCTATAGTTTTGAGTTCTTTGAGCATATTTTTGAGTCCAAATCAACCGATTCAAACGTGATAAACTGTCAATGGCGTAGTTTTTGAGTACTAAAAAAGAATCGAGAACACTAACTGATCAGATATACAATTTCGAAGTTTTAAAAAATTCACTTTTCGAGTTTTTTTCGTTCACGATATATTTCGAATGGACTAACCGTTTTTGACCGGTTTTAAAGTTATAAAAAACTCTTTGGAATTTTTTTTTTAGACACAATTTATATAAGTTCAGAAAAGCTTTTCAGAACATTATCAGTTCGGTTTGATTCGGTTCCAAAGTTATAAGCGGGTCACATACTTACATACACATACAGACATAATGACGGTCTCTTAGAATTAGTTGGGGAATCTACCTAGGACCTCAAAACGTGGAGATCTGATGAGAGCTGGATTTTATCAAAACCGGGTAATCCCAAAAACCTCCCGCTTTTGGAAAATCTGAAATTTTCCTAGTGGGAAGTTAACCACTAAACACAAATGAAAAATATTTTCTTTTAGATTAGTCAGGCGTAGAATACGTTTGTTTAGAATATATGTATTCCGTTCATTATATATGTTTTGTTTTTCCGATTTAAGAAAAAGGTGGCAACCCATTTAAATACGAACTCTATTCAAATTATAGTCGGTAGTTACATAAATATGCATGTATTTACATATGTACTTGTGCACATAGTACATACGCTGCAGCCATTGAACCTACTTGTACAGCAAAAAACTGCAGTTAGGGCATTTGGAGTGCATTAATATTAATAAATAATTCCGTATTACTATTCATTCTTGTCGTGGAATAAAGTGGTGGAGTTCAACCAGGTGAAACGTTTAAATGTCAATAAAATGTAAATGCCAAATTGCATTTAAGGTTTTAAACTGAAATTTTGACTAAAAAAAAGTAAATACATACAACGCGTTAACAAGTTTGCTATAGAGAGATTTATTATTATTACGAAAAAAAAGCTGCCTAAACAGAGAAATGAGAGAAATTTTGTATATCATGAAATTCAATACAATCGCTAACAAACAGAGATGGACAAGCTACATAATGGAAGTGATGCTTATTTTATTTTGTATTTTTTTTTTTTTTTTTTTTTGTTTTTATATATTTCATTAAAATTATTATCTTTAAAACCATTTATTTGACATATTCCACCCATAAAAAACAATTTTTTTTTTAAATTATTAACTTGAAAATCTTGAAATTGTGAAAAGGTTTGGTTAAATGTAAGCCTAAAATAACAGTGGCTAAGTTGTAAACTGTTAACCGCTGGACTAATTAAAAAATGCTTTGATTCGATCGATTATTTTTGGATTATTCGATTAACATATCAACAACACTTTCAGGAATTAATTAATTCGAATACGTTAATGTTGTGTGACTTTATTAGGAAAAAACATTAACATAATCAAAATAACAATTCTTAAACTAAATGAAGCAGAAGAGGATATCTTCGAGGCTTCGGCTTTAATTAAAAATCAAATTTAGAGAAATTAAAGAAACTGTATCCGGTAATAAAGGTCAGTTAAGTCCAGATCTTATATTTTGGACAATAGTAACGTATCAGTCTTCGAAATCTTTGAAAAAGTAATGTCCAATAATGCCAAACAGGGACTTTCTCGGGGTAAATTGGCTATTCTTACTGCTCTTCATACAGCAATTTTGCTTTTTCACTTACCGATTCAACCAGAAATGAGCTTCCTCGCTGAACACAATTTTTCGCACGATGCACTTTCTTAGGTTAGGTTAGGTTGTTAGGGCCATTGCCTAAGCAATGCACTTGGGTCCGTTGATTCGGTCCCGTTGTGATAACCTAAAGCAAGGACCACTCACGAGTCGTCCTCTGCCGCATTAAGCCATCCCGTGGACCTTAGGAAGGCCGATATTCTAGTCAGCTCCAGACTCGCCAGGCAGGACACTGACATAGAAGATGGAGTACTGTTTCTTCCTCCTCTTCATCATTACAGCTTCTACACAAGTCATTGTATTCTAGACCCATCCTTCTCGCATGGGTCCCAAAGTTACAATGTCCAGTTAAGACACTCACAAGTTGACGAATTCGTACCTTGTTAAAGTTCAGAAGGTTGCGTGTTCTGCGAAACGCCAAACGACAGTTGGTCACGTTATCCCATCTTAATTGAGCGAGTCTATATGATTCACACTGAACCAAGAACTTGCAATGCGATAGAGGAATGCACTTTCTTAATCGAACATGAATTCATGGTGAAATTATAGACCAAAGTGAACTCATGTAACAGCAACATGTTACACGGAAAAAAAAGAAAAGAAAAAAAAAGGTTCTAAAAAATCACTCTTTATATGGTGTTTTGGAATTCCGCAATATATCAAATTCATACATTTTTAAAACCTCATGCGTGCACAGAAAGTATGTATAAGTTCTGTCTAAAATTGGAATTTCGCCATCCCTGCCACAAAAGCGCCTTACGTAGACTTCGGTTTCAAAGTAACAGTAAAATGAGTAAAATGAGTAATTGCAATTCACACTTAATCTCATTGGCCCACTTTGCTGGATCACTGCGAATATGCACTTTGTTGTTGGTGCTGCTGTTTGGGCATCAGTTACGTTCTTTGTTGTCAGTGCTGTTGGCCTTTTTATTTCAATTTATATTTAGTATGGATGAATGTATGCATTGTATAGGTATACATCAATAACTGTAGTGTATGTAAATATATGTATGTGTGCTTTTGTTTAATATATTCAGAAAGTAACAATATGCAGTTACATATATTTTTTCGATCATTGCTCTTTTGGTTTATAAATAATTTAAAAATCATGTCTTCTTTGGCATGCCAAAACATGTTCATGTAAATATGTTTATTAAATATTGCAAATGTATTTGTATATGTAGATGTTTATTTAATTTTGCTAAACAAAAGCTAACGCAAGCAGTAAAGAATCGTTGGTCGTTTTACCTAACAGAACTTAAGCGACAAGCGATAATCATAAATAAATTTGGATGTATGCATGCTGTTGGTTAAAGTAATTAACTTTAATTAATTAAAAAATTAAAAGTAAATTGAAAGTAATTTCAATAAAATACCCGTTGTAATGGTATACAAGCTTTTTATATTAAAGGCAGATATTTAACTTGTTCTAATCATATGATGACGACCGTAGGTCATTTCTTAAAAGCTTTCAAATATGATGAAAAGACAAGAAATTTAGAGTCGATATAGCGATTTATATAGTTCAATATTTGAAAATATTGTCCGCGGCTACGCCTTAATTGATTTCTGCGATAAGTCCTATTTTGGGATACTCTCTTCACCCATGTACGTCACGAATAAATTCTTAGATTTCATCTTGTCCCTATAGACGTGAGTATAAAAGCGTTTAATAGCACGATCTAGACGTCCTATTTACCGGCCCCAAACGTGTTCATCGAACATGCTTTTTTTTTCTTAACCGAGCATGAATCTGACAAAATTTCTGGTTGAACTGTAGACCAAACTGAACATGTTTGACAGTAACATGTACCACGAAAACAGCTGCTGGGATGCCAAAATAGTGTTTCCAAGAAGAGAGTTGCTAAGAAACAACTCGTTATATGTATTTATGTATATAACACGCGCAAAATGGGGAAACATCCAAACACTAATCAGATCGATATTATTTTACAAATCATAAAAATACTCGATCTTTTCTATAAATTTACATACGCTTTAAATTTTTTTAAATTCTTTTACTTTATTATATCGCTAATTTGCTTGTACAACGTCATAACTCAAAAAATAAAGTTTCAGAACTTATGATGCAGATTTAGCCGTCATATTGTTCTAGTTATTGTGTAAAAATGTCATTGAAATATCGTATGAATTTTGGTCCTGAAAGAAAAATTGGTTTTTAGATTTCCATTAAGAGTTTTATGCAAAACAAGTTTTTTTGAGTTATCACACTATTGATGTAAATGAGCTATACGTAAATAGTTTTTCAAAATGTTTTTCCATGTTTCCAACCTCATATTAATTTATATGTACATAGTATATCTTTATACAAACAATTGAATTTTTTCAGCACATGTAACACTACGTATGGGCTCTTGTGTATGTGTATGTAAATATATGCAGGTACTTACTACATTTATGTACACATTCTATTACGTGTATGTTAAGTCAATTAGAATCTGACTTTTTTTATGAGAGAACGTCACAACAAATAAAAAGCAGTTGGGTATCTATTTTGTTTTATTCACTTAAGTTTATACAACATTCATCTCTTCTTTCCAATTCTATTCCGTTGACCCAGTCAAACAAATTAACACTTAACAACAATGCTGTCGAACCTATGGCCCTGTAGAATATAGCATCGATGGTTTGATGTTGACGACTGAAATATGTTCACTTGATTAGATTCACATAAATTATTAAGGAAGCCATAATTTTTTAAATTTATAAATATATATAATAAAGTGCGAAAAAAGTGTTTTATTTTTTTGTTCGTTTGATTATTTCCATTTATTTAATATTGTGTAAATATTTATTTATTCATTATGAACAAAAATATCTTTTAGTTGGTCATATAGTAACATAATTTTTTTCCAACTCTGAAGCCATAGCCGAAGCCGAATACTCGGTTGGTCACTTATAGTTATAATAGAGATCTATAAGGTCTCTATATAGAGATATATAGACCTCCAAAATATCGTCTTTCAGAAATGGAATTTGGTTCACATGATGCAGATATGAAAGATTTTTTTCTTGATCCTTAATGAAAACTCCTTTCATCGATTCGATTCCAGACCATCCGATTTCCCACTAAGTTTCTTTTTAGTCAAATCCAACGGTTTAAATATTTTCACATCACAAACCTGTTGTATATAATCAGAAACAAATAATCAAACACACAAAAAGTTAAACTAAGCACGCTTAATGGGTTAAACGTTAGTTGGAAACGGCCAAATTTAAATTAATCGAACTGTTAATCCGGTATTAATTAACCATTAACCGACTAACCCATTGAATTTGAAATTGTGTAAGCGAATGTTGTGCAACACATTATCTAATTAAACCGTGTCTAAATAGCTGGGCTATTCTTGATACAATTAAATTATTTATTAAAACTCTGTGCAATATATTCCTGAGCTCTAAATGGTCTACACCACAATGAATTTGTAGCATACACTACACAAGTGTACAGTTTTAGATACTCGAGCAGTTATCAGTTTCGGTTCGAACTAAATAATAAAAAAAACAAACGATTTCACTGTACAGTGCCAGAATTGTAGAGTGAACTTGAGCAGCGTAGGCCGGCATAAAGAACTCTGAAGAATTGTACAAGGAAAAGTCAAGTTCGTGATGGTATTATAAGGCCCCCAGTTCATTACAAATAGCTTTGTGTGGCCATGGAGGTTATACAACAGCTTTTGATTAGCAATAATGAGCTTTAAAAAAAAAAGCTTTCAATACTATTGAATAAGTATATTAAGACTTCTCTTATTATACTTATTATATACTCTTAATATTATGTACTCTTAATTTACTTCTCAGTCCTCTATTTTTAAGAGTAAATATAAAACAATAATTTGTTATTATTTGTTTAAAGTTGCTCGTGCTCTTTTCATTGCTTACTTAAGAACGCGAACCGAAACACATACATACATACATACATTACGTGCTGTATGCACATGCACATGTACATAATATTTACATTCAGTTGCACTGCATTTTTCATAATTCTCATAGTTATTGTAAATTGCTGCTATTCATTCAAATGGCGATATCAGGTGAATATTGTAATATTGGTTCAGTGCATGTATTCCCCTGTTTCCCCGATTTTCCTTCCCATCTGAAACCAAATACTCGACGTGTCATACATCCCGATAAGCAATTGCATTTACATTTTATTACATACATACTACATGCATACTTCTGGACACACATACATGCATACGCATTGTTGTTATTACAAAATTATTATGAATTTTTACCAAGTTGTTTTTGTTTTGATTCTAAAAACTTTGTTATTGTTTTACCTCTTTCAACATTTTCTTGCAATAATAACAATAATAACAATAATAATAATAATAACAACAATAATCATGTAGGTATTACAATATTGTTTTATACGCAATTTGTATAAAGTGTTAAACAAATATTTATGCAAGTTTTAATTTAACTGTTCTGTGCAGAATAAAATATTCATTTGAAAGGGGGAATTGATTGAAAATATTATGATAGAACAAAAACATAATATTTATTTACAGTTATAGGAAATTATTGCAAGTCAAGCTAATTGATTTATCAAAGCACATGTTGGGGCAATAAAAATGGGTTAAATAAAATTGCATGTTGCATGCAGCTGATGAAGAGAAAAATAGATCCTCCTATTGATGACATATTAATGACACTTATTAAAATAAATGCAGTAACACTTAACATGATGCACGAGGTACTTACAATTCACATATACAGTAGTTGCCTTTTAATTAGAAACGAATTCGAAACGAATTCGAAACAAATACAATTTTTAATATAATTAATATTTTAAGATTTAGTATTTATTTGTGGAATTTCTTAGCCCGTAGAAAATTGTTTTGCCCAGTTATAAGAAAGTTGGCCGAAATATGAAATGCTGTTTGAACTATCGTTTGGATCTCAATAATTTTAATGTCGGACATTTTTTGATAGGAACTTGGCCCTACTTCTCACATTTATGTATGTTGTCGTGCACACTTAAATAAATTTTAAAAATTTAATCTACTACCTAATAAGACATTCTCAAAGCCCTAGAAAATTAACACTGATTAAAATAAATTCTTAATTAATATCGGTTCTTCAAAAAAAAAAAAAAAAACTGTGTTTATATCGCAAAATGATTAGTTGTATTGAGAACTTTTGTAGCGCTGTTTTCGTTTTGTGCAAATACCATTTCGTAGATTTTCAAATGTCTGTTAATTTGTTTTGTTTTTCTCCTGCCAATAGCGCGCAAAACATCTAGTCTTTCATTAAATTTCAAATTGTTATGCAATATATTGACAATGTGTTTTTTGTTTTCCTTAATAAATAATAAACAAGTCAATCCCATAAGCCCATTAAGAAAGACAGACAACGTTGTGACACATATACACATTTAGTATCCATACAAAAATCATTTAATTTTAATTTGTAAAAAAAAAAATTAAGCAAACGTTTGCAATACGTCTCGTTAACCCTTTCAAGTAATAAAATAAAATTACCGCATGCTAAATGTGGCAAATTAATATGTAGCTTCATTTGCAAATAATATACGATAAATATACCACCGCAAAAACAAATAAAAATAAATGAATAAAAAATAACAGTTCAGGGCGTTGACCGTTTAGAGCGGCTCGAAAGAAATTTTGAATTTGCACAGTGAATACCATAAGTGTTGGACTGGCTGCGGAAAAGGTAGCTTCACATTTCTTTCTTAAAACTTAATGCAAATTCCATAACATCGGAATGAATCAGCTCTACTATATACACATAATAACTGCGTTTCATTTTGTTTGGGAACGTGCCAAAATTCTTTCAAGAATTTTTGTTCGAATTTGTATATAAACTTTCTTGTTAGCCGACTATGGATTAATTCCGTTGTTTTGTTTTCGCGAGTTGTAGAATATAACCTTGAAGAAAAATAAAAAACAAAACAATATCATAACAAATTTGTTTATAGTGTTTTAAGTAAATGGCATACGTGTGTGTGCTTAGATACACAAACCTACAATTAATTAGAACAAGAATTGATCAACAAACACTTTGTCGAGACAATGTCCGTTGTGTTCGGTGGGGTGGAGGTGTAGTGAAATGACAAGAACAACGATGCAAAAAGCAACAACAGAATCCGGACAAGCCCACAATTTTTAACCAGTTACACTGCACATACACAAACACAAATTAAATCACAATACGGAAGCGTTAAAGATTTCATTAAAAAGAAATGCAAATTAATTTTATTAATTCAAATTGATAAACAATTTTACTGCACAACAATTGTTGTACGAGTGTGTATGTAGTATGTATAGTATATAGGCTTATACATAAGTAAATATGTATGTGTATGCGTACATATGCATACATATATGAGTGTTTAAGCATATCGCAGCTTTAAAACCAAAATATGGCGAGATTTCTAAAATTTCGGTTAATGTAACTATTAATTTGAATGCATATGAAATTGCAAGTGGAAATGTTGTCCTAAATTAGATGCCATTATTTAATAAAATATATTATTATTATTATTTTATTTTTTGTGTGTTAAAAGTAACTTATTTATTTTTGAGTTTCAGCAATAAATTTGCTAAGAATTCAAACTAAAAAAAATTTACCTAAAAGCGATGTGGTACGTGGACAAGCTATATTCCAAATTAGTCTGTTAGATGCATTAATTTATTAATTTTAATTATGTGCTAGTTCTTTTTTCCCAAAATCTTATTAACAAATTCAAATTGATCACTTGAGGGGTTTTAGCTAGTTCCTATGCGCATTTCACTGGGGCTAATGCAGATCATCAGGGAACCTTTACCCAACATTACTTAGAATAACTAAAGACATTTATTTCAAACTTCCACATTAATAAATGGGAATTTTCCTTTTTATTTTCTTACGTTTTGTTCCACAACTGGTTGTAGGTGTAAGAGAAATAAAGAACAACTAGAAATTGTTTGAATATAAAAACAATTTATTTAGAGTGCTGACAACATAAGTTGTTTTATTCTGCACAAGCACTGGCATATTTAAATGAGTTTATGTTTTGGGGGTTTTTTAAACTTTTTAATTTTAATTATGCATTAATTTATGTTTTCAAAGTTTTTCATATCAAAATATTCCTCAGGAAATAAAAGTTATTTCTTGACTTATTTTACTAAAATAGCCGATGTAAGATCCATGTAAAGAATGTTTGTCTGCATGTCCTTTATAAAATGGTAAACTATGCACTTGATCATGTTATTATATTTAGCAAAGTTGTTGCGCATGAGCCGACGAAGGCTCATCGTTGTATGAAGCATATTTAGTTTTTAAGAAACTAACGTATTTTCTATGAGTGAGGGCGTGATGCCCTCCCCGTATCCTATGAATAATGCGCTCTGCTATCTTCATGGCAGGGTAATCTTCCTATATCGGTCGACGCGTTCGTTAGCTATAACTTTTCATGACAACATGTGATTTTGTATATATAAAAAACAACAACAAATACGTAGGCGCCTATGAGCGACGGGAAGAGTAGCGAGGCACGCCGGGATCCGCTAGTATAACTGTAAAGTTAATTTAATAATTTTTTTTAAGCTAAAGAATATAAATCAAGAAATAACTATAATTTTCTGATGAATAAGTAAAACGAAAATAACTTCTAATTTCTAAGCGGAAATTGGAATTGAAAAAATAAATTACTTTCTGAAGAATAAATTAGAGTTTTAGAAATACCTATTGTTTTCCGAGGAGTAAATAAATATCAAGAAATAACTTTTATTTTCTGAGAAATAAATAAAACTCAGAAAATAAATTCTATTTTCTAAGCGAAAAATAAAACTGAGGAAATAATTATGATTTTAAAATCAAACGTATAACCTTTACAGTCCCTACTTAAAAAAGATTTAAACCAACGCCTATATTTTGTAAATTATTTTCCGCTAATGAAATTTGTAAGATAACAAAAAATAATTTTCAATAAATTTAAAAGTTGTATGTTGTATTTTGAAATTTAGTTTTTGCGTATATATAAGATTCACCAACGCAAAGTGATTTACAAAATTAGGGTTCTAAATATTTTTGATATATAAAAAATCGGGAGCAATTGAATTTATAATGAAATCAGTTAAGCCGAGACGACTTTTCGGAAATTCGTAAATTAAAAGGGTGTGCAATGAAGGTACCTCATTCCACTAAGCTGATCCGAATAACACTCCTCTAAGTCTGCTAATTTCGATATTTTTATATTATTTGAAACAAAGAAAAGAGTCTCACCAAGATATTTGCAAAAAAATTTTCAAAATTCTACAATTACATGTTTCCAATTTTATATATCGCCAGGGAGAAACATTTTTTTCACAAGTTTATTAAATTGCATTAGTCCTCAAGATGAATTGAATGGAGAAAACGGATACTAAAATCGATATTTGTAACGAAATATCTACATATTTCCATATATTTAAAATAGTTTCTTTGCGCTGTGCCACATAGTATTATTTTTTAACTTTCAGTTAGGAAAAAATCTTGTTGTTATCAGGTCCCCACGTTTTGCGGTCCGAGAAATTTTTCCTGACTAATTTTGAGAGCCCGTTACTTTGTCTGCTTGCATATGGGTTTATGTGTCTGTGTGTGGGTAGGTAGCTTATAACTTCTGAAGGGCTGAACCGCTCTAAAAAATATTCCTGAACTTATATATCCTGTGAAATTGAATAGATTCGAACCGGTAAATTTCAATATTTGTCAGCAAAATTAAAAAAAAGACATTTTTCAAAGTGGTCCAAAGCGGTCTACCCGTTCGTGAAATATTACAGGCGAAAAATTCGAAAAAAGTGATTTATTTTGAAAAACTCCGAAATTACATATATATCTGATCAGTTAGTGCTCTCGATTATCTTATAGTCACCAAAAACTACATCATTCACCGTTTATCATATGGGAATCGGTTTATTTGAAAATTAAAATATCTAAGTGTTTTAATTCGAAGAACTCAAAAACATTTTGTTCTTGTTTAAATGCTAAAATCATTTTCTTAATGCAATATGTTATATTATACCGGGTGTTTTTTATAGAGTGATACAACTTCGAGTTGGCATCACTGCTTTATTTGATCACTCATTTAACAGCTGATAGTTGCTTTTTGTTAAGTTTGCTTTAACATATCATTATGGATCGACTTACACCAGAGCAACGCGTGCAAATTGTGGACATTTTTAATCAAAATAATTGTTCTATTTTATTCTGATTGAATGGGTACGTAAATAAACAGAATTGCCGCATTCGGAGTGAGGAGAATCCACAAGCTTTTGTCGAAACACAAACACATCCACAGAAAATTACTGTTCGGTGTGCTTTATGGGCTGGCGGAGTCATTGGCCCATATGTTTTCAAAAACGATGTTGGTCAATGTCAATGTCAATGGTGAACGGTATAGGAACATGCTTCGAAGTTTTTTGTACCTCAAATAGCTGGCATTAATCTTACTGATATGTGGTTCGAACAGGACGGAGCCACATGCCACACAGCGGGCGCTACAATTGATTTACTCAAGGAAACTTTTGACGAAAAAATAATTTCACGAAATGGCCCAATTAATTGGCCCCCAAGATAGTGTGGTTTAACCCTATTGGCTTATTTTATTTGGGGTTATATAAAGTCACTTGTGTACGTCGATAAACCACAAACAATACTACCGCAAATGCTGCGAAAAGTTTGTGAAAATTGGTGTTCCAGATTGCGCCTTGTACGCGACAGCCGTGGCGGCCACATGGCCAAAATCATATTTAAACATTCATGTCATAAAATTTTCTATCCAATAAAGACCTTTTCATTGATATCAAAATATATTTCTATGTTTTATTATGATTTAAACTTGTATCACTCTATAAAAAACACCCAATATATGTTATTTGTATTTCATTATTATTATTATATTAAAGTGATCTCTTTTGTCTTATATCCTGGCAACACTGCTTAGTATTTGTCTGTGAAGTACTTTTGGATTTTAGATGACGATATATATTTATTAAAATTTCTTTTTATCCCTAATTCTCCAATTGGAATAAAAAACTGTGCCATATTTAGTGCGCATCTGTTTTTTTTAGTTATTTTTTAATATTTTGCGTATATTGTCTGCGTATGTTTATTAAAATCTTTTTTGATGAATTATTTGTTTTATATAAAAACATTTCAAAGGTTATGTTAGTTTAAATAGTCAGATGTCATAAATAATGATTTTAGGTCATGTCTTATGATGTAAATTATTTCGATGAATCTCTGGCCCCATCAGAAATTAAAACATACGCTCATACAAAAGACGAAATTTCATGGAAAAGGCTATAGCTATTAAATTCGACGTAAATCCGATCGTATAGTAAAATGTCATCACGGTCAAGAATGCAAGTGATTTTCTATCAAACAGTAGCCTACTATTCTCTAATGAGACCTTAACTAAATCACTTTTTCAAAAAAAAAAAAAAAAAAAAAAAAAAAAAAAAAACATTCTATTACAAGTTTTCTAAATAGTTTAACTTGTTTTCATTGTAAAGCGACTGTAACGACTGGAAAAGGTCAGCAAAATGTATGGATTTTGTGGCAGAAAACTTATTTTTTGCGGTGAAGAGGGTGTTGATCGGCAGTGCAAAGTGAGGGAGCAGTCCTGTAGTGCGATTCTATAAAAGCCAAATATATTTACAATTATAACTTTTTCCAGTAACAATTATCTCATTCACTAACTTCTTCAAAGAACTTCTTATTAATTTCCAAGCATATATGTAAACCAAATTCAAATGCATATAATGTATAAGATTTATGATAATATATATTATCAGCTTCATTTTAGAAAGCGTTGGCAACGAAAACCGCGCCACGGTCGATAAACTCAACCACATGGTTGACTGCATCACGGTTGCCATTCTAAATTTTTCTTCGGGACCAAAATCCATAAAAAAAAGAACCAAAATAAAAAAAGAGAACCAATTTTTTCAATTTTATTTGCATGCCAGCATTATACAATACTTTTTACACTGAAGTCAAATTTTCAATTTCTGACTTGTAAACAAAGGTAACAATCGATCAGTGTTGCCAATATTACTATCAAGTATTGTAAACGAATCAAATCTTTTACTTTATGTGAAGAGTAATAATTTTCGTAAATACATTTTTACAGGCATGACAAAACTTTCAAAATTTATTTATATTATAATCGTTAACTTTTCATAAAAAAAAAAATGAACCAGCGAACCAAACGTAAAGAACAACCATTTTTGGTTCAATTGTACCACAGTGGCAACTGTGGACTGCATATTGTCTAAGCAAGAGACAAAGCGTTAAAACTAACAACAAACTTATTGTCGTTTAGTTGTCGATAAGTAAGAAGTCAACAAGGGCAGCTGAGTTCAACTCATATCGAATATCGTTAAAAATGTTACAGAATAGCATAATTTGTTAATTTTCCTTATAGTGTTTCAATTGACACGATCATCATAATAAAAGTTATTGAATCGAACTACTAGACCTAAGACCATGGGGATCAGTGCAAGGATTTGCTGTTTACTCTTATCTGGTTTCCACCACACACCAATTTAACAGGTAGCGATCAAACTAACGAGCTGGATAGAATTGGCTCTGCCCAATTTGGAATCGATAGCCATCCCGTTAAACACTAAAGACAAATTAAACCATTTGGACATGGATAAGATATCTAAAATATGTGGATCTTGCTAGAATGACAGGCGCTCAATACAATTGACAATTACGAATCGCACGTACAACTTAAATCTCTTTGTAGCTGTGAAAGAGCGCTAAATGATGTCCTTTTTTATCTCTTTCACACAAAGTACGAAAAACTACCCTTGAAAGTTTAAACAGAACCTAAATTACAATGTTTAGCGTCGCGTTGGCATCAGGGCACGGTTTTACAGTACATTCGATGGCAAAAATATAGTTTGAATATCTTGCGAATAATAACCCTACTGCTGACACAATGCTCAAAGCTCTAATTTAGGTTGAGTTGTTAGTCTGAAACTTCAGGGGAAAAAAATTTGTCAGACAAATAAAGCCCATAACTAAATCCATGGCAGGAACTAGAAAAAATCTGTCATATTATATAATTTTCTCGTTTTCGTAAGATTCTGTTTATAAAATGCATGAAATTAAATTAAAGTATGGCAACACTGTATAGAGAATGATAACCGAAAAGCTGGAGCACAAATAAAAACGCTGCCAAAATAAAATGGATTCTGAGAAAACAAAACAAACTACCAACCGGTTTTAATTAGTTGTTATTCTCCTATAAATGACAAAATATTTAAATTTCAAATCAATTGTGCAACTACATCAATATTTGTGTGCTCGTATATCCGCAGAACTTTTCAAATCAGTATCCCAGCAAGCAATATGATGACATTACGAAAAGTTCAAATCAGTTTTAAATGCTACATGTGGTCAGCAGGTTTTATAGTTAAAATTAAAATATCCGTTTGTAAAATTTTATTTTGCTCTGTACTAAAAATACTTAATTTTACCAAAACCGATAGTAAATTTAAATATAAATAGTTTCGATAAAAAAAACGTTTTAGGGTCTTTAAAAGAATTAGTTTGTTGAGGGATTTTTAAATATTCTTGATGGTTGGAAAAACATTTATATGACAAAACTGAAAATATGTATAGACACTTCACATTCTCTTTTATATGGTTAAAATTATTGTCAAAAGTTCGATGTACGCACAAAAGCTCTTTTTCATTAAAACTCATTTATTTGCTGGGAGCAGTAACATAATTAAAAAGTTGAGATTTATCGAGTGATCTCATGTCAAATTTTAATAGTAAAGAAACGAGCCCCTTTCTTGAACAACAAAATATGTATGTGTTTTAATATAAACAAAAAATTGTTACACGTGTTCCACCAAAACATAGAAAGAAAAAATTAAAATACGCACGACAAATAAATTAATAAGTCATACGAGTTCGTTCACGCATGTACATATTTGCTTTTCATGTCTATGGATTAGTATGTGTCATTAAGAATACCCACTTGGCCTGAGATCCGAAAATAAATGTTCCTACGACAAAAATTAAAGTGTGAGATCAAAATAGTATCATTGTGCTTTTCATGAACGAACAAGTACAATTTATCGGATCAGCAAATTAAACTAAGCGAGCCGATTACTCTACTGAGCCGTTGTGGTTCAGCAGTACTGATAAAAAGTACCACAATTGAACGAATGAGAGATCGAGTGTTAAGTGCCTAGGAGACGTACAAAATAAACCGTCAATCGGTAAGAATGTGTTTGTGTCGTTTAATTGATGATTTTTCGGAGACGTACAAATAAAATCGTCAATCAGCATTTGTGTTTTGACTTCGTAGCTTGCAAAATAAACTTTTTCTTATCCTCACACTTCTCCATGTCGTCGCACAACAAATAAAACAAAGCAAATGACGTTTTTTCATCAACCAGATTCGGAGACGTTCAAAAAATCAGCCGACAAATAAAAATATTAAAATTTTTTCAGAGCCGACAACATGTACGTGGAGCCGAAAAAAACGTCTGCACGCACACAACTATGTCATGGATGGTATATTTTGTACGGCTCCTGGGCACTTTAGCGTTGATACTAAATGTGCAAACAAAAATATTTGAAAAATAATATTGTTCGATTCCGCTGGAAAATAAAGTGTGTATCTTATATCTCGCGGAACTACCAACTACAAATTTACCTTATTGTATTTTAACTAAAATTTCTGCATGTACTCTGGCGTCTCACTACACTTTAAAATTTTCTCACCAACACAACTAAAAAGTGTATTTGATAACTTCTGCTTTAAACTCGCCAAGAGTTCAACCCTTCTGTAAAACAAAAATTTTAATTATGTGTGAATGGAAAAGTTGATAATGGCAGGCTTTAGAATTATGAAGATGTATATTATATAAATTCCGTTGGAGATGGCGTTTTTCAACAGCTGTTGTTGTTGGTAGTGAATTTTCTATTACTAATTCATATATCGCTGGCTTCAGTTAATTTCACCTGTTTTGGTCATCTGGGTATACACATAAATATGTGTGTGCGTGCTAGAATTTTAAAGTTTAAAATTTAAATACAATTTTAATACATTTCATTTGTTATTCAAGGTTAAATACGTAAAAATTAAATTAAAAAAATAATAAACACTCATACGCAAATTGTTGCGAAAAAGAAAATAAATAACGAAAAGGAATTTTCAAATAAATTTTAGTGCTGTTGTATAAATGAATGAGAAGAGAAATGGAGAGAAGAGAAATAAAAAAGTAGTTTAGGAACAAATTTCAATAAAATTTTGTGTTATAATTTTTTTTAACGTAATTAATCTCCATTATTCTGATTTGATGAAAAATTTTACACCAACAAATTGCATGTTGTTTGTTGTAGTGTTTAACATTTGGAGGTTTTTATATTATTATTATTATTAATAAACTAATGTTTTGACATATTGTCATTGTACTATTATAATATGCATTTCATTGGCGCTTCTTACCAAATCGTCAGTAGACTTCAACCACAGTTTTGCAAAGTTTCAAACTTCTCAACTTATTAAAAGACTTCCAAAAACCATCTGAGAATTATGTTAAATAAATTAACTATAAAATTCACAAACAATTTCAAAAAATCACATTATAATAAGTGTAGCAGGCTATGAAACTTATACAAACCAAACCCAACAAACAACTTTTATTCGATACGACTCTATTTTATTTTTCTATACCTTTATACAATTAGAAATCCCTTGGATAGCAATGAAAGTATTTATAAGGCAAAATGAAAAATAAAATCTCAATTGAATTGTTAATAAACTAATTTTTTGACATATTGTCATTGTACTATTATAATATGAAATTTATTTTATTATTTATTTATTTTATTATTATAAAATATATTTTTTTTTCAATAAAAAACTTAACTAAAAATTGTTTTATTTCAAAAAAAAAAAAAATTGGCTATTGAAAATAGCTCGATAAAAAAGAATATTTTAGAATAGGTATAATCATAAAATACTAACATTCTTCTAGTGGAACCTTGTTTACGGATTCAAAAAATATTCCACAATTTTTTATACATATTTGGGGTGTTCACACTTCGTGCTATCTAGTCATATTGTCATAAAGTCATAAAACTTTAGAACAGTTTAAAAAGTTGTTGTTGTGCTGCATATAAAAAAGTCATAAAATGATAACACTCTTTCAAGTATGTTGTAGTGTTGTCATAAAATAGCTCGAAAGATCTGAGTAGAACGGCTGGCAATCTTTAGGCAAGACGGCGTTACTTTTATATGATTCGCGACTAAAAAACTATTCATAGTGTTCATGCACGGGAGTAACCATATACAAATGCACGCGAGTGTATCTGTAATCAAATGCACGAGAGTGTGCTCGCTCTCATCATTTTCTGCCTTTGACTTTGTCAACCTTTTTAACTCGTGCAGTTGTGTGTTTTCTTTCTACATAGCGAACCGTAATCAGCAGCCGAAATAAACTTCGAATTTCGATACAAGTGGTGTTAATTTCAACAATTTATAAGTAAAATAAAAACAGAATTTATTGCTTATTACTAAATTATTACTAAAGTAACTCTTAATACCTATAAAACCTTAAAGCTAAATAAATAAAACAAGACAAATTAAAAGGTGAATATCGTTTGCATGTGAACTAAAAGAAAACAAACAATTGTACCAACAAGAGACAGAAAGAAAGAAATATTTGCTGTGTGCAAATTATTTTATATTAAGGAAAGAAAAGTGTGTGTTTCCTTCGCCCGATATCAACTCCAGAGCAACTCCCACAGGTAATCATCGACATCTCCCCTTCCACCCCTCCATCTTCTGGTCCTTCGAGCCGGATCCAAATTATATATGTGGATCCATCAATTATTTTGGATTAGTCAAGAAACCACCCTGGCTGAAAACCGCTTGGATTACTCCCACTTGGAATTTCTATGTAAGTCAAACATACTTTTTATCTACCCCAAATGTTCCTGCTTATACATACGCACATACATACATTCTTCGTACATACAAAGCAGTCTTCACCGTTTTAAATTTTTTTGTTGCTGGTGTTCTCAACAAAAAATTGAATTAAACAAATTCGTGGTAAACCGTTTCATACTTCTCTTCGAGAATAGAAACACCCTTAGCTACTATATTTAAATATATACATATATTATAGTAAATAATTTTGTCTTATATGCCAAAAAAAAAAACTTATACCTGCCGCTTCTACGAGGCGCAACTGAAAAGTTTATTGAAAGTTTTCGTGCTTCTCTTCGAGGAAATAACTTACATCTAAATAAATATTTTACTTGCTGCTTCTACGAGGCGCATCCAAAAGTTTCTTTAAAACTTTTCCTGCTTCTCTTCGAGAACATGTCTTCAGCTGAACAAACTTTTACTTGCCGCTTCTACGAGGCGCAACTGAAAAAGTTTCCTTAAACTTTTCGTGCTTCTCTTCGAGAACCAAAAGGTCTCCTTTGAATTTTTTTCTACTGGAAAACCTCCTTTATTTTGCTCGCTGCTCATACGAAGCTCTACCTAAATCAGTTGTTAAACTTTTATTTCTCTTCGTGAAAATTATCTCTGGTCTGGCTGTCGAGCGAGCTCTGATAACGCCCTAGATAAATTGGACGAGATGGGTAAGGATGTAGATATGGAAACACTTAAGGGACGCTTCTCTGCCACATTCAAGGGCCACGTTGACGTACTGTCTGAAATCAATAAAATCATAGACGATCTTCGTCCAAGACGGAGTCCAGCCGGTACCAACTCAGATGTGCAACCGGACCAAACAGCCCATATCTCTTTACCCCCGTGCGACACCGAAATATTTTATGGAGATTACAAGTCATGGCCCACGTTCCATGACATGTTTACAGTCCTGTATGGAACCAACAACCGCCTCTCAGAATCTGGTCAATCGCTATGGGAATAAAAGAGTCTTAATCAATGCTCAACTTAAGTGCCTCTTTAATATCTCCCCAATTTCTAAAGAGACTGGACCCAATATCAGACGTCTACAACGTACAGTTAACGATTCCGTCACGAACTTAACCCTGCTCCAGGTCGATAAGAAAGAATTTGGGACCCAATTTTTGTCTATATATGCTCAACGTGCTTACCAGATGTAACACTCAGTCTTTAGGAGCACTCCTTGCTCCATACCATAAATTTACGCACATGGAAAGAAATGGATGCGTTCCCGACCTCAAGATTCCAAACTCTGGAATCTGTAGCAGACATTCGTTCCACTTTTGCCGTTCCACATTCTTCAAACCAAAGTAAAAACCCCTCTTCTAAGAAAGCGAATCTGCCCAAGAAAGGAAAGTTCATAGTTACAACAATAATGTGTCAAATGACAAGTCGGGGAAATGCCTACTTTGCCCTCACTTCCACCCGCTAAGACTTTGCCCATCGTTTATCGGCATGTCAATTGACGAACGCTTTACTGTAGTTAAACAGCAGAAACGATGCACGAACTGCCTCGGAACTTTCCATAACTTTAAGAAATGCAAGAGCCGTTTCGTTTGCAACACGTGTAAAAAGAAACATCACTCTTTACTCCACTGCTTGGATCCTAATTCATCCCTAAATCGACGGACCCCTGTACCGCCCCACCATACTCATACTCCTGTTGCTTCTACCCGTATTACTAACTTAAATCAGGCTCGGTTAAATACGCACCCTCAGTCTAGATTCACTCCCGCCTACTTCAAGAGAAGCAACAGATCGAAGGCTACAATCGTTTTCGACCCAATTGCAGTCCACTTCACCCTCTATTCTCGGTACTGCTCTTGTCGATGTTTAAATGAATGATGTTAAATGCACCGTTCGCGCCCTTATTGATTCGGCATCCGAAGCCACGTTCGTTTCAAAAAAGCTACAAAAGAGACTAAACCTTAGAACACGCTCCTCTCAGGCGGAATTTCGTGCACTAAATGACTCCCTACCTGCCAGATCTACTCAAACATGCCATATACAAGTTGGGTCCCCGATCGAAAGCTCATTTGAGATGTACGCAAGGATAACTTCTCACACCTCCAGATGGCCGCTACCTACCGTCAGAGACCGATTTACTCCTCGGAGGTGACGTATATCCTAAAATAATCCAGGATGGTCTCCAATGGAATAACAGCCAGTCCTTGGTCGCAAAAAAAAGGTATTTGGATGGATCATTACTGGCAGAGTTAAAACTAACACGTGCATATCTCAGGTACTCTCCTTTTTCAATGAGATCGAACTTTCTCACCAACTACAACGTTTTTGGGAACTCGAAGATATCCCAAAGAAGCCAAAATGCCCCCCAGAGGATGCATACTGCAAGCAACTATATCAAGCGGCAACCTTTAAGGGTCATGATGGACGATTCGTCGTTTCACTCCCGTTTAAACAAGAATATCCTGAGAACCTCAATATTGGTCACTAGAGAAATATAGCACTCTCACAGTTTTTACGAAATGAATTGAAATTAGCAAAAAACCCCCTACTTAAATCAGAGTACGACCGTGTAATCATTGAGTATTCTGACTTGGGCCAAATGTCAAAAGTAACCCCCTTATCTGGTGTTGGCCAGCACCACGAAACTACGTGTGGTGTTTAATGCATCGAGTCCAGAGTCCATCATCCAACGGAATAAGCCTTAATGATCTTCTCCATCCCGGTCCTATTTTACAGTCCGATCTAACAATTCTCGTTTTGCGATGGCGACTTTTTACATATGTATTTAATGCGGACATTGAGAAAATGTACCGCCGAATCCTCGTGAATCCATCTCACACCCCTTTCCAGCGAATTATCTTCCGTAGCTCTCCCAATGAGCAGCCTCATGACCATAAGTTAAACACAGTCACATTTGATGTAAACTGTGTCCCCTACCTGGCGATTAGGACCCTATTAGAACTAGCTAAGGATTGTGAGTCCACTTACCCCCACGTTTCTGAGATTCTTAGAGATTATATGTATGTCGACGATGTGCTGGCAGGAGCTCTCACAATATCATCAGCCTTGAGGTCATGAACTGATCTTCTTACAACAGTGCTGAAATTCGCCGCATTTCAGTTGCGCAAATGGACAGCAGATAACGACCATTTGTTAAGAGATATTCCGCCGCACCATTTACTAGATGGTGAATTCCTGAAACTTTCAGACGCCAGCATTACCAACACCCTAGGACTAAGATGGAACGCTGGGAAAATCCCAGCCCGATCGAAATATGACAGCAAAAAGATTAGTTTTATCTGAAATAGTAAAATTATTTGACCCCACCGCGGCGCCGGTTGGCTTTCTCCCAAAATCATAGTATCAAAAATGATTATGCAACAGATATGGAAGGACGCCACAGATTGGGACGAGGATTTACAGGCTTCAACGCTGCTACAATGGCATGAATTCTTGGACTATTATGTCCATATAGAAAATATTAAAATCCCCCGTTTCGTCGATTTTTACCCCTCGTACTCTACTGAGCTACATGGCTTTTGTGACGCCTCAGAAAAGGCTTCTGCAGCAACACTGTATATCCGTTCTGAGTGCGAAAGGTTTGCAAATATGATTGTAAATGAAGATATTCTGAAGGACTTCTCAGATCCCTCTAGGGCATTACGAGCGATTTGATACATTTTCCGTTTTTATTACCGCATAAGGAACAAAGTTGTGCATAACGCTGATCCTATGGAACTTACTTCAACTGAAATCAATTTTGCTAAATTACGTTTGATAATCGCAAGCCAAAAATTCTACTTCGCCACGGAATATAACCAGCTGACTGAAAGTCTACCACTGTCCCCAAAAAGTCCTCTGCTAACCTTTAATCCCTTCATTGAATCTGACGCAATAAGGCGGATTAATGGCAGACTATCTAAATCCCCTACGCTTAGCGATGCTGAACGTTTCCTCATCTTGTTGTCCGCTTCACAAGATTATTCCTCGCCTATCTTCATCGATACTCCCTTCACGGCCAAAATGCCCTATTATATCGACTTATGAGAAACCACTACTGTATTCCAAAACTCAAAATATTGATAAAAACTATATTATCTGAATGCCTGATATGCGTTAGACAAAAGCGTAAGCTTAGCCAGTAAATCATGGCGGCCTTACCTCCGGAACGTGGAGTAGATTTTGCCGGATCTTATGATCTGAAATCTTACGCCGGCCGCGGCTGCCGAGTCATCAGTTGTTTTGCTACAAAAGCACAAGCTTATAATTATTTGTGTTATAAAAAAATCGAAAAAAAAATTAAATAACAAATCGTGGAGTCTTTATTTGTGCAGAATTTTTCCGGTTTGAAAATTTTTACTCAGGGTTTGCATTTGTTTTTATCTCTTATTGAAGTATTCTCAGCAAAAATAAATAAAGATAATTTTTAAAATGAAAAGGGTTTATATTTTTGCCGATATTTTTGATACTATTTCAGGAATTTTTTTTTTTTTTTTGGTAAATTCGAAAATAAAAAAGGTTTTTAAGAAATTTTTGTTCTTCCACATTTCATTTTCGAATTCGAATTTCGCTGATTTTTTAAGCTTTTTTAGGCGATAATTTATTTGGATAAATTCGAAAATAAGGAGTTTTTATTTGTACATATACTTTTTCCCCGATTTCAAGTTTTTTTGTTCAGTTTTTCCATTCTAATAATGAAATTTTTTGAGCGATAACTTATTTGGATAAATTCGAAAATAAAACGTATTAATAATAAATGAAGGAGTTTTTAACCACCCAACAAATAAATTTCATATTATAATAGTACAATGACAATATTTCATTGTTATCCGAGGGATTTCTAATTGTATAAAGGTATAGAAAAATAAAATAGAGTCGTATCGAATAAAAGTTGTTTGTTGGGTTTGGTTTGTATAAGTTTCATAGCCTGCTACACTTATTATAATGTGATTTTTTGAAATTGTTTGTGAATTTTTATAGTTAATTTATTTAACATAATTCTCAGATGGTTTTTGGAAGTCTTTTAATAAGTTGAGAAGTTTGAAACTTTGCAAAACTGTGGTTGAAGTCTACTGACGATTTGGTAAGAAGCACCAATGAAATGCATATAGACATTGCTTAACCACCCAACAAATAAATTTCATATAATAATAAATGAAGGAGTTTTTGTATATGCAGTTCTTTCTTGTAATATTGATTTCTTTACATTTTGCTGATTTTTCAATATATTTCTAAAGTTTTCTTAGGGACTTTTTTTCTGATAAACTTGGCAAATAGAGGAATTAAAGAATCAGTTAGTAAAAATTCATTTAGTGTTATTGTTTTTCTTCAGTAATTTCACAAAGATGGAAATCACTCTTTTAATTGCTTTGGTGTGCCATGTATTATTGTTTTCTTTATTGTCAAAATTTCAAAAATAAATAGTCCTAAAAATTATAAAATTTAAATAAAACAAAAGATCAAAATTTTCTTAAAATTGCCTGTTTTCGTTCAACAAATAAAATTAACCCAAAATTCAAAGGTAAACATTCTGGACATGTTTGAGAAAAAATACATACTTAATTATTGGGAAGCGTGTAAATTAATATTTAAGACAAAACAAAGATATTTATGAATTGTCTGCCAATGAAAATTGATGATGAACATCAATGAATATATTTAAGATATATTGTAAGTACTGTGATTTATTTCCTATTAGTTGCAAGAAGTACAGTGAAAGCATTTGTGGCAGAAATTAGATAAATTAGAAATGGAAGTTAGTTCAATAACAATCTTTTTAATCAGTATTAGCCAACATCACGTCAAGAGATTATCAATAATAGGACACTTGTGTACAACAACTGTCTGGTATTGACAGTCTGCGAGGGATAGAAAATTGCAAGAAAGTGTTAAAAGTAGTCTATTCCAGGGACCACAAATAACGATTTTATTCCAAATTTAATCTCTGCTTATTTTGGATTCTATTATAAAATTCAACCTTATTAATTGTATTATGAGTTTTGTGTATTCCTCAAAAATCCAAAGTTATTTGTTAGTTTTTATCCGTAAATAAGAATTACGTCTGGAATTATTTCGATCAGGAAGCAAAAGTTATTTTTTGAGTTGTAATTATTCCTCAGAAAATATATGTTTTCAGTTTGTGGCTGCAAATTGTAATCGCATTTATTTACGAGACATGCCTTTCAGTGTATGGCCGAAAACAAATAAAATTGTTCGTACGAAATTTATGTTGCTTCATCGCAGCAGTTACTAAAGTAATCGAAAATAAAAATATGCGTATCCAAAGTTGGACATTTTCCATTTAGAAAGACAAAAAGTATTTATGATGATTATTTCGGAAAGTAATTTCAAGTGAAGTTTGTCCGTTTATGTGTCAGTTTTCATATCTCCCTTAATGCACGATATCACATCTGCAAAACCCGACTATATGCTAACCGAACTCGCCTTAAGATGCTGTAAAATCGTTCGGGACCCGCTTGGCTTATCATGTAGGTCTAGTTATGAGTTCCACTGTTTATATTTGTTTTAAGAGAAAAGAAAAACTGCTGGTATTTCTTCAATTGAATTTCCCGTTTAATGTTAACAATCATATCGTATCGCAGTTTCTTTAAATTGAAGTGTGTGTTCTTTATTCACTTGTCTTTAATTGAATCATATTTTATTATGAAATTTCTCCAGTCATTCTTGTTGTTGTTAACATTTTGTAAAAGGAGAAATGTCAAGAGCTAAATATAGAATCGGTTTAAAGTGTTTGCACTTCGACTTTTTCATCACCCTAGACTAGACGAGACACTTGAAATTATTTTGCTGTCCGGTGTACACTTTCTTCTTACAAATCAGTATTATATTTGTAGCGCACGAAGTCGGTACGAAACCTTATAGAGACGGGCTATCAGTTTTACTTCATAAAACGTTTTGTACGAGTATATTCGCTATCCAGCTAAAAAGTAAAATAAAATATGTGATAAAAAATAAAATATAAATAAATAGAGACAACAACAACAGCAACAAAAATAATATACTATATAAGTCTTATCAATCATCAACACCACACACATTGAAAAATGCAGTAAAAAAATTTATTTTCCTTGTGTAATTTTTGAATCTTATCTTTAAGAATTTTTATATCATTAAAAGCAATTTCATTCCACAAAACGTATGCTCGTGAAAATATAAAATGAAATAGAATTTGTACTGAACTTATGAGTAGTAACAATCAAACTAAAATTAAATTAAATTAAGAAATAAATAAATTTGGTAGATTTAAAAAATTTGTATATAACGAAGTGCTGGTCTTACGCTGGTCTACATTTTCAAACAAACTATTGTAGTTTCTGCAAAATAGTAACGCATTAATGTAAATAATGAAAATAAACAACCTAACCACACTTTAACATTGACTTTCGTTATCATATTGAGGCTTAAGCGTCAAAAAGACTTAAAAGCCGGAAACAAAGAATTTAAGGAGAATTAGAATACGTATGTAATTATGCATTTACACTGTCCAACAGATGTCAACTAATTCTTATAGAGTTTACATCTGAAACTTGTTTTACAGCCTATTTAAAGATGCGATTTTTTGTGCAAAAAATTAAACCTTTTGATGTTTAGATTTCTGGGACATACTGTCTTTAGAACAATTATTCAGAACATTGCAAGCAATAATTTAAATTTTTTCAAAGCAAAAATCACCTTTAAGGGCCATTATTATAACTCCATGTTAATTAAAAGTAGGATTCTTTCGTACGTATAAAAAAATTTCCATTATTACGCAGGCCCCACATCCTACGCTGCATTAAAGGCAAACTTTTTATACGTCCTATAAAAATCTACTTTTAACAAAAATGAAGTTTTAATATTAGCTCTTAAACGGGGTTGTAGGCACTATATTCTGCGAAAATATTTGTGATTTTTTAAAAGCTTTCGGATTTAACTTAAAAAGAAAACAATTTTGAGAAATTTAAGATGATTTCTTGCAAATGTTGACCACGGCTACGTCTCAAACGGCTCATAAGCTGAGTCCTCAACTCAAGCATACTCTCCCCAACATATCGGACAAATAAATTATTCAATATTGGGTTAATGACCCATTATAGTAACGGTCCTGAGTTCGTCGTCTTTAAAAAATTACGCCGCATTGATGCCACCGGCAAATAAATGCATTGTGAATATTTTGAAATATATTGGCAGTTCTTGCAACGCTTCTTGCTGCTCTTTAGACCAAATAATGCAATTTTCCATTCAACCGGAAAAGAGCCTCGTTGATGAACACAATTTTCAGGAAAAATGTGCACTGATGCACTTCCTTAAAATTCAATAGCCTGCAAGTCGATATATAATTAAATTATAGCCCAAACTGGACATGTTCAACAGTAACATGTTGCAACAAAACAGCTGAGATGCCAAGAAGGAAATTGATTAAAAAAATCACTCTTTTTTTTAATTACCATTGATGTAAAGCACACGATGACAGCAAGCTTTTTAATATTAAAATTATTGAGAAAATTCAAAATTTTGCACACATATTTCATATGTATTTATTACTCACACATGTAAATATATATATATATATATATATATATTAATGTACATAAGTAGTTAAGATATCTGGTATATGGATCTATATGCACATGGCTGTGGTTTACATTCAAACATCACATACTAAATCATTCATTGAGGAAACTAAAAAAATCATTAAACTCCAAATCCCCCAGCATCTAATACTCACATATAAACTACTCCCCAAATAATGTACACGAACACAACAGCTACAACAATTGACGAAATAAAAATCAATAAAAATTATGTTTTCTTTATACCAAAATAGATAGTAAAATTAAGAGAACCTCGCAAACCTTTAGAATACAAAATTAAAATCATAAAAAACAAAGAAAATGCCACTTTTTGCCAAGAAAATACCCAAAGCCTCGTTGCCAGACTCTAATATAACTCCACATGACAATAACAATGGCACACTGAGCCAGGGGAAGCCGAACAACATGAATGGTTTGAATGGAAAGACAGGAGGAAATCAAAATATGACTGAATCGAATGTCACAAAGCCCCAGTTAGTGTTTCACTGTCAGTTGGCCCACGGCAGTCCGACCGGTTTGATAACAGGTTTCGCCAGCGTTAGAGAATTATATAAGAAAATTGCTGAGTGTTACGAAATACCAGCCGATGAAATATTATTTTGTACTCTTAATTCCCACAAAGTTGACATGTCGAAATTACTGGGCGGTCAAATAGGATTAGATGACTTTATATTTGCTCACAGGAAAGGTCAACCAAAGGAAATTGAAATCTTAAAATCAGAAGATGCACTGGGTCTAACCATCACGGACAATGGTGCTGGCTTTGCATTTATTAAACGGATCAAAGAAGGCTCCGTAATCGATCGCATTGAACACATTTTAGTTGGAGATCATATTGAAAAGCTGAATGGTGTGACCATGGTGGGAAAACGCCATTACGAGGTGGCCAGATTGTTAAAAGAAATTCCTACTGGTTCCACATTTACCTTGCGTCTAGTGGAACCTATGAAAAGTGGTTTCCAGGGCATAGGACCACGATCTCAATCACGTATGCCCTCGGGTCGAGGTGGCTACGGCAGTGGCAAGGAGACTTTACGCTTTAAGGCCAATGGCAATGTAGAAATTGAGGAAAAATTCGATGATTCAACGCAGGCGGGCATCGAGGCCATCAATGGCTTGCTCGAATCTTTTATGGGCATTAATGATACCGAATTGGCTACACAAATTTGGGATCTTGGCAGTGACAAAACTAATTCCATGGATTTTGCTGAGGCTATAGACAATTCGGATTTAGAATCTTTTGGTTTCACCGATGATTTCATCATTGAACTCTGGGGTGCTATAACAGATGCCAGACGTAAAAAGGCCGCCAAAAATTTGTAATATAAAGAAATGGTCATAATTACAATAGTTTTCAAATTTGTTGCAAAAAATATATATTTACATGCATATAGTGTATAAACTGTTGTCATTTAAAACCTGTTTAAAAGTAGAAAAATCTTTTAAGTAAAATAAATTATTTAAACAAATTTTAATATATACACGCAAAAGAAAAGACAAATTATATATGTATAAGAAATAATGAGACGATTTGAAATTTATGGAGAGTATTTTGCTCAGGCCGATTATCTAGAGAAAGAAAAGAAAAAGCAAAACAAAAACATTAATTGTTGGTTAAAAATAGTTTTCTATTAGAAAAGCACTTTCAAATTGTAAAAAAATACTTATCGAAATTTTGAATGTCGATATCTTTATGTCGAAAGAATTCTTTCTATCGAATAATTACATTTGAAACAAAAACAGTTAAAAAAATTTTGTTTTTGTGTCAAATAAAGTTGCAAGAAAGAAAGCAACACTTTCGACATTGTGAAATAGGCAGTAAATATTAAAAAATGTGATTTAATTTTATATAAAAAATTTGCTCGTTTGCTTCAAGCAGCTCTTAGATAAGAATGTTGCTCTTTGAGAATGTCTGGCAACGCTTGTCCAATAATTGAGAAGACAGATAACTAAAAATTGCATCTTAATGACGGAAAACGAAGCGGTTCAGCAATAAATTAAACTCTCATAGTTTTATTGATAAAATATTCATAAGGGTGTACTAACTGTTATCGGTTGTATGCGTGGTGAAATTAAATCCAAGGTGGTAGCCCTACGCCAAGTGACAGTTTTCTGCTCAATCATTGTCTACATTGATGTCAGCTTTTTGTATACAACAACAAGTTCTCGTTATGTGTGTAAGGGTGCTTTTTTAAAATGTATAAAACTATCTTTTTTTATAATTTATAAAGAAGAACATAAAATTTAGAAAAATCCATGAAATCTTTATTTGAGCCGAAAGAAAGATCCATGTGATTAAATATTTAAGGATGATTATATGTAGATGTTGACCGCGACTACGCCTCAAATGTTTCATAACCTGGGTGCAATTTTGGCATACTCTCTCCAACATATGGGCCCGGTCGGTGTCTCACCAATAAATTTTTCAATGTTGACTTCCAGTCTCTACAGTCTTGTCCCTGTAGATATGCGGTTTCGGGAATAGTTATTAGAATTAGACGTGGGTTATCCAAAACCGAACGCCATAATCTAAAGCCAAAATGCACTTGTCGTATTACTGAAGACAGTGTTATGCCACGTCTAATAAGTTCGATTAGCCGGTCCAAACGTGAAATAAACTTCACTGAACTTGCCTTTCAAGTGGTCTATTGTTTAACCGTTTGGGTAGGTAGTGAGGGTTCAATTCCTGTACCTGTAGCTGTATATTAAAGTGCTTTGCGTCCAAATACTACTTTAAAATTTTCCACGTAGTAGAGCAATAGGCCCAATTGCTGCGAACGACACTGGTCATCAATAACACCGGCGGATATAGCTGCGATATTACCCTCTGTCCGAAAGCTAAATATGCGCGATGGCGGCTTAATGTTTAATAATGTAAATTCAGTGCGAAGGTCGCTCAAACTGACCTTCAAATAGATGAAGCGCGCAATACACTTTCTAATAAAAATCAACAATCTGCAAGCGTTGTGCATTTGCAAGTCGATTCATGTTCAAATAGCAGACCAAACTGAACATATTTCATATTAAAATTTTATACGAGAACATTCGTTTTATGGGTACAATTTTTGAACGCGATTTTATACAAATAACAATTCCTTCGGCTCTACCACAGCTATCACCTTATATTTAATTTCACCATAGTTGTATGTGCTAAAGTATCGCACAATTTTTATTAGTTTTTCAATAACCGGTTTCATAATCTTCAACACTCAACCGTTGCAACAGTTATTTCTCTCTTGGGAATTCCTTTAATATTTTGCAAACAAACTGCTTGTAGTTAAACATTTATTTAATTGTTTTATTACTCTGCCTATAATATTATTATAATTTTCTCTTCATTTGCCAATATTTATTTTAATTTATATTTTAAATATTAATATTATTATCTTATTTTATAACTTATAAATTTCGTGTTAAATAAGTTTTATTTTGTGTTCTTTGCTTATTTTTGTTAATATTTCAAATATGTACGTTTATTTAATTGTTGTTTAACTTAATTTATAAATATATTCGGAATTTGATTCATTTGAATTTGATTCATCATTTAATTGTATTGAAAATTAAAATTTTATTTGCTGATTTTAATTTTAAATAAAACTTATAATTTGCCAGTTGAAAATATATGGATTTTAGTTAAAGTTTTTTGTTTTTAATTATTGTAATTATCTCACTTAATATTTGGTAAGTTAAGCTCTAAACACATAGACGACAGCAGACAGCAAGCAGCAATATGTCAAAAATAAAATGCATGTGTTTAAATGAAAACGATTATTTTGACGGCAGCACAGCAGCAGGACTGCACAACAGCATTTGCTGCTGCTGCCAACTTAGGCTATTTTCTATTTTGACGGGCAGCAATAAGCAAATATAGAGTTGCCATTATATATATATAAATTGGACAAATTAGAACAAAAACTTTATTTCTTAATATTAAACATAAAGGAAGATTACAAAAATACAATAAAGAAATAAATGTATATGTTTTTATAGTTTTTTGTGATATTATTACAGTTTTTATCAATAACTTTAATATTATTCATTATAAAATATAAATGCGGCATCCCTAAAATTTGAAATTGATTTACACACCAGCTGATTATTATGTTGTTGCTGTCTTCAAAATAATTATGAAGCTGACTTCAGAGCAGCATTTGAAGTTGGCAGCATTTGAAGCCGTGAAGTTGTGAAGTCTGCTGTCGTCTAAGTGTTTAGAGCTTTATTATGTGTATAATATGTAATACACTGGAAAAAAATTATGTAACATATCGATGCCTTAAGATAGAATTTTTTTTTTATTCTGTTAGGCATACTTGGGTGGAACTGAATTTATTCCCTGATTTTACACAACAAGCTTTCATTAAAACAATGTAATTTAAAGGCTTTTGCTCCTAGATTTTTGTCTAAGACCCGGTAATGAAAGAGTTTGACTCAAGTAGAGAAGTACGGTAATTCAGGTTTAGGTCATAAGAAATCAATAGTGTATTTTATGTTTGAGCAGTTCACACAGTGTGCTATTTAGTCATATAGTCATGTTATCTTAGAGCCGTCTCAAAAATTGTTGTTGTGCTGCATGCAAACTTTTAAGGCGTGTTTTGTTTTGTCACAAAATAGTTGTAGAGATCTGAGTCGAACGGTTAGATCTCTTTAGTCGAGGCGGCGGTAGTATATGTTAGCCGCCGTTACTTTTACACGGTACTAGAATAAAAAAACTATTCACTCTCTCATATCTGCACATTATTATTTTTTAGTATTATAAGAATTAAACTGCAAAACATAAAAATATACAACTGAGAATATTTGATTGTAAAACGTATGCTCCTTCTGCCGGCAGTAGCTGTTTTCGTCTACACATACAAATTTATGTCGAGGGTCTTGTGTGGCAAAAGAGGAATGATAATTTATGTAGTTTGAAATGAGAATAAAATTCTCCGAATATAGTAGAAACGTTTTAAATATTTCCTCTATGGTAGCAATTAATTGCAAATGTGTTATTTTCTTATCAGTTGACCGATTATAGTTTTTTTTTCTTAAGACTAGCGTTACAATTTCCCAATTATTTATATTGTGAATTGAAATTAAGTAATTCATTTGAATTTTTACATTTATCATATTCATTATTATAATTTTACAAACGCAAAGTAGTTTCGAGTCACTCAACATCAAGCCTCGTGGGCCGTTATTTTTATGTGCAACCAGACCACCAATCGTTTACTCTCTCGAGAGAGTTTTTCGTCTCCCTCGTACTTCTAGACCTCAGACAACTCGTTAGGATTACGGTTCTTCTGAGGAATTGGTTGTGGTTAAGTACGTTGCCGCTTCTTATGTGAAGGCATAAATCGTGTACAGCTTAAATTCTTGTTAACAACATCGCCTCAATGGTCATAGTCAATATTCGGCAACTGCGCACCGATACTTTGCAAATTTATTCGCAAAGTATTTTAAATAAAATCTCTGATAATATTATTTTGCAGGAGTGATATAAAATTAATGAAATACGATCTGTTGTGGTTATAAATATGATTTCATCTCAATGCCAACCAAATAAAATGATGAGTTTATTTTTCTACACAAAAAAAACAACATTCTTTTGCAATATCTTTTTACGCCATTTTGAAAAACAGTTATATGTTGTAAATATATTTTTCTTAATAAAGTCGTTTATTAACAAACAAACAAAAAAAAAATGCCAAAATTTGTGAGCGCTGTAACAATATTCATTAAAAAGCCAGGCTCGATTTATTTTGGTACTTACGTTTTTTCGCATTTCAGGTGTTCTTTATAAATGGGGAATGCTAATCTGAAAATCGCAAATCAGTGAGATGTATAAAAGAAATATATTGTAGATTCATAACTCATGTTAGACGTGACTTATCAATAACTCTATAACCTAAAAACATAATTAGGGGATTCACACTGTAGCTATAAAGTCATAAGTCATAAAATAATAGCACGAAAAATATGACTAGTGTGAACAAACCGCCATAACTTAGTCTGCTAAATGAATTTGTATGTATAAACTGAAACAGCTGCTGTACATCTTTTTGGCGATGGCAGTGGCTGCCAGTTGCACAAGTTAAACGAGAGAAATTTTTGTCTAGTTTATATATAGATTTTGCGATTTAATTCTCTTTCACATATATTTTTTATAAAAATGTGATTTAATGTACAGACATATAGGTAAGAATATACTAACGCCGTCTCGCCTAAAGATATTCAGCCGTTCGACTCATATCTCTAGAGTTGTTGTATGACAATACAAAAACATACCTGGAAGAATGTTTTTTATGTTTTATGACTTTGTTATATGCAGCACAACAACTACTGTTTTAAACTGGTCTAAAATATTACGACTTTATGACAAAAGAGCACACAGTGTGAATACCCCAAATGTATTTGGTTCCTATGATTATGTCCCTTATAATCGAATACAGTGCTACCCCTAAGTCGTGGTCCACATGGTGAAACTTTTGTTTCAGAAGTTTTTATATTGTGTGAGAGTGATGAAATAAAAATATGTATGCATACTCACTGTATTTCTCTCTTGTTCTTTCTTACTAAAAACTGTGTAGACGGGTTCTAAGATTTTTTGGAGCTGCATTGCCATTTTTGATTATGATTATGTCACGTCCAATTTTATTCAGTTTATCTAATATAACCATAACCATAGAAACCAAATGCATTTTGGTTTTAGGTTAGGGTGTTATGGAAAAGTTACGTCTAATTTGAACTTGATTCGCGTCTAATTTAAGCCAAATTTCTCTGTACTAAAATATAAAAAGAAGAAAAAATTTTAAATAAATTCTGGTGATATGGAATGAATCATAAAATAAAATAAAAAGAGAAGTGGAAATCAATTTTCTTCACATACCCACCTCATAGTGACATACATACCTAAAATATAAAACATGTTCACTTTCATTTTGCGAAGAAGAATCCATAAGTGTAGCAGCATGAATTACACAGAGTAAATTGGGACTATTAAACCCATATAAAACGAATCGGTTGGATATGTTTGCTTCTGGGCTGAAGTCCGTCTCGAGTATATCTGCATCGATTTGCGTACATACATAAAGAAAGATCACTGCTATTCTGGGTATTTTATAGAGCTTTTAAATCATTTTGTATTGATAAGTTAAATGTAGAATACAAAATACGAATATTTTAAATAAAAAAATAAAATAGATACAGCTCCACACACCCCCTTTTTGTTATTGTTGCAGTTAATCACACAAGTTGAAAGCATCGAAAATACGTACTATATTGAAACCTGTAGCTTTTAAGCCAGTAAATGTGCCTTCGAAATAACATTTATGAGTACATATGTAAATATGGACACGTACGTATCAACTTTTAAGACTTCTCACGCAAATCCATACATAAAAACATAAATATATATACGAACATACCCAACAAACATTTGCTTTCCGAATTCGAGCCTAAAGTCTGTAAAACTTAAAGAAATTAAAACTTTCAAAGTATAACACAAAAAGAAAATTTAAATAAAAGGAAGAAAGTACATCAAATTTGTTTGAAAATTTTATTTTTAACCTCCCGCTACGATAATTGAAAATTTCCAAAAATCGGGAAGTTATTGATTTCACCCGTTTCGAGAAAGTCGAACTCTCATCAGATCTGGACGTTTTGAGATTCTAGAAAGCTTACCTCACTAATTTTGAGAACCCGTCACTGTTTCTATATATACATATATGCGTGTGTGTGTGTAACCTTGGAACGGGCTTGATGGATTTCAACCGAACTCATGCCGTTCTAAAGGGTTCTACTGAAACCAGTTACATTTCATGAAATTTTTAAAAGAACTTAGAGAACTTTTCTTTTTTTTAATAACAATTGAACAGCTTTACCGATCGATTCCAGAAACTAATCAGCTTTTAGATTCAAAACACACGTTGCCACTGCAACTTGGGTCAAAATCGTAGACCGCAGAGAATCTTGAAATGTATTGAAAATTGTTGTAAATAACTGATATTGAAAATCAGCAAAATTGAAAATATTATTCCAGAGTTGGACAGCTGTAACAAATGTTCGGTATACAAAGGTAAATTCTTGAAAGAAATTAGTTGGAAGTAGAAATCAGTAAAGCCAAACAGACAGACAGCTCCAGAGTTTCAAAATATAAATTTTCTTGGAACATTTAAGTAACTTAATAAATAAAATTTCTTAGCAATGAAACTCAAGTATGTACATATATTATGTGTTACAAATAAATCTTAAATTGTATGCAAAACCAGATAAAAACGAAAACTTAATTCCAGGGTTAAAAAATGTAATTGTATTTTGTTATATTAAATTACTTTTCTTATTCTTTATAAATCAAACATATCTGATTTATATATGAAAAAATATATTTGTATTAGAACAGCTAAAAATATAGCCTCAGAGCTGGTTTTTATATTGAAATTAACAAAATAATTTTTTAGGTAGTAATACATATTTGATATAATAGAGAGAAATTCATTGATATTCAAAATCAAACAAAATTAAGTATATGATTTGGACTTTTGAATTTTTTTGATGCATTGAAAAAAATCCTAAATAGATCTATATTGATAATAAGCGAAATCCAAAATGCTCTTCCAAAGCTGGAAAAGTTAACATCTAAATCCAATTCTTATTATAATTTTTTTAATTTACACTTTCGGAAAAAATAAATCGGTATTATTTTTTTGACACACAAAAGTAACAGACGTACAGTTACTTTCTTAATTGTGTATCAGAATACTGGTATAAAAATATATTATAAAAAAAATACCTACATACTTTCCCAGCGTGAAGTGGAGGGAACAACAATAAGATTCTCGATGGAGTTGCCATAAAAAAATTTGGCGCGATTGGATGATAGTGTTGAACTACACACTATCATCCAATCGCTCAACTCATGTGCCAGATCGTACCATTGTTTATATTAATCCTATTAGACAGCTCGTTGATTAGCTTGTCAAGCTTCCGTTATTGAACATGCTAGAAATGTTAGTTGGGTAATCATGTGTGTTGGGTACATGCATACATATTCGGCAGATAGTAAATGTGTAAACTATTAAAAAGTTGAATTGCAAGAAAAACTTGTTGTTTTACCTAATTAAAATACAGACATATTTATGTTGGTAAGAATACATGCACAAATGTATGTTTACAACACTACACACAACGTTAAATTATATATTTATAATCAAATATGAGAAACAAAACAGGAAAAGCTTTTCTACATGAAAACAACAACGCTGATCTTTAAGAGTACACTGGCTAAAGAAGTAAGAGAACTAAGAAAACGTTTGAGCTTTTGTAAACAAAACGAAATCCCCACTATTTTTTTGGTTTTTGAGGGAACTTGTTCGGGCCATTGCTCTTTTCCAAACAATCATTAAACGAGATTAAATGAATTCTGCTCTTGCTTCTTTGTTGTTGAGTACTAAATTAGTAGTAGAATAATTTGATTAAAACCGTTTTGTGCTGTATTTGTTATTGAATTTTGCTATCGTTCGTTCATTTGCTCGTGTTATTTCTTATAACATTCGAGGCCGTCAACGCGCAAGTTTTAGTTTAATAATCGCACTTGTCGGAGTAACTACAAGAAGAAAACAGTCTATTAAAATAAAAAGTTTAAATGTATGTAGGGAAAAATACCCTATACATAATACAAAAACAAATTAACGCTTAAAAGTAAAAAAAATATATATATAAATGCAACTTGATACACATGAATTTTTTTAAGTGTTAAGAGGTGCTTCCATTTTGAAGTTTTTGATTAAATAAAAGGAAAACAGAATTGTGAAATAGAGTGAGTTAGTGTAGAGAATTAAAAAACCTAAAGTGATTATTAAACTTCATGCAATAAAACGAAACTCGCTAGTTTTTCAAAGAAATTAACAAAGAAAACATCTAAAAAAACCTCCATTTGCACTGTAGTAGGCTGTAAAAGGTAAAATAAATTATATTAAATATGTATGTATGTACATAAATCGAACAGAACTGCAGCAAATTTCTCAAAGAAATAGCAGGTACTAATTTCTCCTACTCATATAACAGGAAAATCTTTTTCAACACTCAGCGTTGCGTTTTGCGAATTAAGCCAAAACAAGAAAATAAAATTGTTTTATTCTTCCAATGTTATATTTATTCGTTTTGTGTTTTTTAAAACGTTTTTGCAAATACGCAAACACATGTGATTTGGACTTTGATACAATTATTTATTAAAATGAAATGCTTGTTTTTTTGTCTCGTCGGTTTTTCCCTACGCGTTCCCTCTCTTCTAATAACACAAATAATCCCTCCATCGACACATAGAAATGTATTAAAATATTTTGATGAAGAATCATACAATTTGGATATATTCGTGGCACCATTGCAACTTGCAAACTGCATATTGCATCAATTAACGTCATGTTTTGCTTAATATTTTGTTTTTGATATTTTTCTAGTTGTTTTGCTCTCCCAGCAACAACATCTGTTGATTTGTTTTTACTTATGGCTTTGTTTTTTGTTTATATGGGTCGTAGTTGCCAGATAAACTTGATTAAAAATCGCCAAACGTAAATATGAATAATTTAAAATCTAAAAAACATAATACAAAGAAGTTAAAAATATAGGGCCTAATGCGAAACAGTTTCAATGGATCTTTACGTTAGTTCCCAATCACATTGAAACTGACAACAAATTTGTAAAAAATATATGTGCGAAAACAGAACTTTAATAAATATTATTGCTTGATAAGACCATTATGTTAATAAACCATATGGTGTTATTTTAATACGGCTATAATGCGATAATACAAGTAGAGAGAAAAAGGGCTTTTGCATGTCCCTTATGTAAATTTGAAGGCAAAAAATATGAAACATATTTTTTTGTGTATGAACTTAAATTAATGTTAAAAAAATTTAAAAATTTAAGAAAAACTGCTCAATTAAACCTGATGTGTGAGAAGTGGGGACTAAGATTTTAAAAATTATCTTAAAATGAATAAATATAATCTGGCAGCAGGTTTTGGTTTATTAAATTATTTTGTGTTTTCTGGTTTTATGAAAATAAATTTGTATTTGATAATAAATAAGTATGTGTCGCTATTTGAATATGAAAGTATTTAATATGCATATATTTTCTATTTTGTATGTAGAATTCAAACATCCGTTAATATATTTAATTTGCGAAGAGACAGTACAATCAAACATACATACATACACACATATACATATACATAGTTGTTGTTATTATATTAAATAAGGAAAAGAAAAGAAGATCGGGTTGAATAAGTCATACATAGTGGGCATGTTATATGTTTTAAGCACACACTCTTCCATACATAAGTATTTATTCACATCTGTAAACATATTCACACAGTGATAGAAAAGCGACATTTCAATTGATTGTTTTTAAATATCTAATTACCGACTCTTGTGTTTAAATTGTGCTTACCATTAATCACACACACGTATGTATTAGCAGACTATTATCACAACATTACTGCCGGTACCTACATATTTCCATTTGTTAGGTATGTACGTAAATCACTATTTGAAACCAAACAAATACATCAAGATGTCGTACCGTTTTCAGGGGTACACATACCTTGATTTTAGTCAACGTAGGTACTGCATAAGATGTACTGCTTTCTGATTAAGATTAGGTACAATTTTCAGCAACATGCGTTCGAAAAAAATCGTCTATATATATTCTTGTTCGAATCGTGGAATAATTTATACCTTTTCTCGAATAAAATATTTTATTCGAACAGTTTTGGAAAAGTTTTATAAAAAACGTCTTGTTAGTTTAATATTTTATTTTAATTTAAAAAAAGTGTAAAAAATTATTCGAATATATCTTAAACTGGTCGAATTATATTTTACTCTAAATTAAAAAATTTGATTCGTTCGAGCAAAAAATAAAAGTTTGTTCGAATATTCGACTAATTTTTATTCGAATTATACTTTCGAATTATACTTTAACTTGCGGTATAACAGCTGAGCCATAACTTAAGTAAATAATGATTTTTAGCAACTTTCCTTTCGGCAACACTGTTCTTAACATCTCAGCTGTTTTCGTGTAACATGTTAAGGCCACATACTATAATATGCGTAGGCTAGCTTTGGCTACTGTCAAAACACGACGAAAAGACTGTCAAATGCATATGCGAACATTTGTGTGCCTATATTATACTTACACTCAGTTGTAAAGCAATGCACTTTTGCAAAAACTAATTTATGATATATACATAACATGTAAATACATATATAAATATTTTCAATTTATACATACATAAATATATTATCACAAGTAAGTTATTGCCAATTTAGAAAGTAATTTAAGAAATAAATTGGAAAGTACTACAATGTACAACAATGTATAATAATGTGTGCAAGTAGTTGGCAACGCATCATAAATGGTAGGAAAATACATGGTTTCTGTGTATCTAAAAATAATTATCAATAACAACTAACAAACAGTTGGCCTTTAAAGAAAATGCGATCAGTTTCGCTCTATGCGTAGGAAAATTAAATTCAAGGAAAAATTGAAATTATGGTTGTACACATTTGATTGCATGCATTCGCAAATTCGTCTGCGCTAGCGTACGCATATTATAGTTGGGCCTTTAGTCTTAAAAATGTTAGTTTTGATATATAATTTAAACATAAATCGGATATATAATTTAATCATGCTCGGTTATGAAATTGCGTTGTGAGATTCTTGTGTTCAGCAACGGAGCTCATTTCACATTGAATGGGCACTGAACAATCATCACACGGTCATCAGCAACACTGGAGGATAAAGTTACGATATATTCTTCTGTTTTCCACGTATGCATGTTGTTGGTGGCTTAGTGTCTAATAATAAAAATTTGGTGCGGAAACTTGTTGCAATATTTTGAATAGCCTTCAGAAACTCGTCCAGACTGACCATTAAATGGAAGAACTACACCCTGAACTTCCTTAACCGAAGATGAATTTCGATTATACAATTCAATAATTTCTAAGTGTTGTTCGTTTGTAAATCGACTCATGGTTGAATTGTAAACCCAACTGAACATGTTGAACAGAAACATATGTTACACAAAAACAGCTGAACTGCAAAAACAGTGTTACTAAAAAGAAAATTGCTAAATAAAATCACTTCTTGTAAGCGTATCATTGGTCAATGAGCATTTTTTCGTATCCTTTTCAATTTTGTTGAAATTATTTATTTAGATTTAAACTAGGGGTGTTTCCAGACGAAGTGCTCTATAAACTTCGCGAATATTTTTATTTTTTTAACTGAATTTCTGCAATTTGGAAGCGCTGTTCTATTGTTTAAGGATTCATGATAATTTGCGAAATTACGCTGATCAGAAGCGGCAACACAGTTTGACATTCTCAGCTACAGCTATCGATATCGATAGTTCTCATGTGGTTAAAAAAACATCGATACATTTATTATATAAAATTTTACATAAATTTCTATGGACATCTCTTACAAACATAAATTTCATATTTTATACGCTTATAAGAAAACAATTAGTGTATTTTCATGTGGAAATGCCCATATATTATCTGGTTACTGACTCACAGTCGTAATAAAGAAATTGTTGATGCGTTTGAATTGTTTTATATTATACGAGTAGTTTAGCGTATTATTGATTGTAGTGGCTTGTAATAATAAAATGTTTTCAATTTTTTGTGTTAAATTAGAAAAAGAAAAAAACTTAAACAAAAGTTCAATGTACATTTCATATAAGAACAAGTGCGTGTAAAAGTACAATTGAAACAAACAATATTAATTGTTAATATGTACGTACTATAAATTAACATTAAAATTTAACAATATGTTTTAAGTTTGAAGCTTGTAATTTGCTAAAAATAATACATATAGTTAGGCAACGCAATTTATAAAATAGATTTCATAAAATTCACAACTCAGTTTAAAATTTTCAGCGAATTTCAAGCTATTGCTTCAATATAATTCAAATAGATAATTGTAATTTAAGCGCGTAAATCCACGGTGTCTGGGTGTAGTTACAAAACAGAGAATTGCATAAAATTTACAAGTCATTTTATTTTAGTTATGTAAATCAAATGTAATATGAAAATGAACCTGGTACAACATTCAGTTTTCAATAGAATTTGTCATCATCATTCAAACAAAAATCTAAAATTTCAATTGATATATTGCGTTTATAGCAAACAATGACTTAACTTTACGCCATACTTATATAGAATGGCTACGAATGTGCAGTATGTTTAGCGATTGCATGTGTTGGCTGACTTTTATAAAATGAAGTTTTTTTTTTGTGTTGAAAATATTGGCATTGAAACTATTTTGTTTGGTTTTATTAAAAGCTTCGAATCTCTATCGAAGTTGTATTTTTCAAACACAATAATATCTGAGATTTTCAATAATTAATTTAATTAAAATAATTATAGACTCCCATAAGAAAACATAGTACCAGTATAATGAAAGTGAAAGTTTGTCTGAAAGTTTGTGGTACACTTGTAGGTATTTTAGTGTCTACCAATATTAATGAAATTTATGTGGTCCAAAAGGTATTTTTGTGTAGATATGCACGGCATTAACTCTTATTACCAAAGTGGTAAAAAAGGAATCTTCCACAAAAATATTTTTTTTGCCTTTATTAAAAGCTGGGAATCTTTACTGAATGTGCTTTTTCATGGGAACATAGTAAACTTATTGTGAACTTTAATTTCAGAGATTGTTACGAACTAGGTGTTGAAAGCGTTAAAATAAATATTAAACATTTTTCTCAAACTCACACAAGAACACTTTTTATTCGCGAAACATTGTAAAACGACTTGGCATTTTCTGTTCTCCAGTTGTATGCTGTATAATTTTACTTAATGGTGCTTGCGCCTGTTGGAACTAGTTCCAGCTTCATATTTCAAAGTTTGATATGAATCTCGTATTGCAGACAGATAAATCAAATATGGCCCCAACATTTATATTGATTCCCAGATTTCTAAGAAACTACTTTTCCACAGGTTTTTTAACTTTCAAAGTTGGCACCAAAAAACAGAGCCATCTAACGAGTGGTAATAAATAAAAAAACACATGTCTGCTTAGGATGAAAATGTAGCGGCTTTCGAAAACAGCTGTTCTGCTCAGCTGAGTCACATGAATATACAAGAGTCATATTTACTCTCCCTTATGCTTTGCAATGTTTATCACGTCTTTGTAAATTAATTTTAAAACCAAAGACTTTGTCGCCTGCGCCACATTCCTTTCAGTAGATTTTCCTATACCGGAAAAATATCATCCGTAATTATGATGTGTTACCAATTCTTATCTCTTTAACAATATAAATAGATGATTTACGTACAACTTTCTAACAGCTTTTCTTGAATAAATGTTTGGTCATACTATAATCATTGAAGGACGTTATTATAATTTCAAGGTTAAATGAGACACAATGAATTTACAAGATCTAAGCAAATAAAACAAAACAAAACAAAAATTTTTTAAATTATTTAACTCTTGTAAAAGGAAAAAAAGAGACAAGAAAAATAAATTGACAACAGACAATTACCATTCAAGTACATATAAAAAATATGTTTGTTTTTGTCAATTTTATCAATCTTCTATAAAATTTTTTTAAACAAAAACCCTAATTTTCTTTGAATTAAATTAATTTTTTGTTCTCTTTATATTTTTTTTATACATATATATTTTTACCAGAAACTAACGAGCACCAGATATTTTTGCTACACGAAAATACCGGATACCGGCTGTGTAGGGTTCATGTTTTATTTACGTCAGTTCCCAAATCAAAAAACAAAAACAAAAAAAGTTTGATCTGTGTAAACAAATGCATCTTATACAATATGCAATTTTAAGAATAAAAAACAATTTAGCGTCAAAATGCTTTAGTCAGCAATAAATTTGTACATATTGCGATTTTGCATTTACATGCATTGAAATTCGAAAGAATACAAAAAAATTAATTAAATAAATAAGCAAAGGAAATGGTATGAATTTCTTATCTAATATATTACAAATATTTTAAATATTAAGAACCCAACGTAAATAGGAATATTGAACTTTGCGCTACACAAAAAGAACTAAAATAAAGTTTCAATTACTAAAATGACACGTGTTGTACTCATACTTAGAAAGCGCACGAAGTCAAAATAAAACGGGAATTTTTTGTCGACAATAAGTTCAACTTAAAGTTCTAAATGGGAGATAAGTGTCAATTAGAGGATTTTCCATTTTAAAGAAAATTTTTTTGAATAGAATTATGATTAATTGAATAGTATTCGAAAGACATGGTAAAAAATCTTAAGATGGCAAAGTAGCACAGCGCTGTTTTCGCAAGTCGCTACACTTTCTCATCAGTAGTCATGTGTATTGTTTTTTTTTTTTTTTTTTTTTTTTTTTTTTTTTGACGATGGTTAGGTGTCTTAGTTGAATGTGGAAACAGTTTCCATTTACAAAAATTTGTATTAGCAAATTCCATTCCAGAACTAACGAAAAGCAATGCTCTACTGTGCTGTCTGAGATGAAAATTAAATTAAATAAAATAATTATCTCTTGGTTGATATGTCATATCTTTAGAACACTATCCTTTGGTAATTATAATTAAGTTTGATATAAATAAAATTAATACCTAAAAGATCCTGTGGAAAGATAAATTTAAATTTGTCTTTTGTACCAAACCTTTAAATATGTTAATAGTTAACAGAACTCTGTTAAACACTTAACAGTTGCAGTACATTTTCATTAAGTTCATTTAGGAACCAGGAATTGCAGACAAGTCAGTGTATAGTAAGTGTGACCCGAGGGATAAAAAAAGAATATGTGCACTAAAAATATTAAATATTGAGCAAAAATTTGTTAGAAAAAAATTATATATATTCTCTGGAGAGATTAATAGTCATTGTGGCAAAATGTGGATGGGTATATACAAATAGTGGTCCCTTTATATAGCAGCAAACGTCACATATCAGATATAATTCTGGAACTTATATATTTCACGATATAAAAACGCGTTTTCACGAACTTGTAATATATGTATACGTGTCGGCGAACCTTTCAGTGGAAAAAATTTGTTACACAGTGTACGGTAAATGACAAGTTCACGTTGAAAAAGAGACAGCAATAAATTACTCCACAATTTTGTTATTTTTCATTATTGAAAATCAAATAATTTTGTTATTAGCAATTGCTTTATTATTGAATATTTGTAAACACTAACAAAATTAAATGCTAAATTGCTATAAAGTGTTTGTTTATTCGAAATTTTCTTATCTTAGCGATTGTGTAATACAACTGATAGCGAAGTTGAGTTATACAACATCAGATGTTTTTTGTGAAATCATTGCAAAAATTCCAGTTGTAAATTATAATGATTACCATTGAACTATTATTATACTCCAATTTGTACTTTCATTATTATTATTGAAAATGAATTTTACGATATCGCAAACTCAGCACCTTACTGCAATTACAAAAGGGTGTTCCATTATTCAGGCTCTTGCTTTAGTCGGTTAATCACTCGACTAATTGCTCAAGGTTTAGGTTTAACTGATGAGTTTTGGATTAATCGGTTAACCGATCAATAAAAATCTTTCATAAATAAAATTTATAAATTTTTATGTATTAATAAAATTATTAATTATTAATTACATAATTTAGTTTATAGGAATCTTCAAAATTTATCTCTTAGAAAAAGGATTTAAAAACTCAAAGAATTTAAAGATTCAAAAGTTAAGGATTTAAAAAATTTCTCTTTCCCGAACACATTAAATTTTACTAGAGAGTTATTCATTTTTTCGGCCGAAACTAACCAATTTAACTGTTAATCGAAAACAATCGAACAGGTAATCGGGTACTAGTTAACCGATTAACCGATTGAATGCCCTAGACTGCACCCTGTGATAAAAACTATACCTGGATGTGATAATATATTTTTAGGTATTATCGAGTATAATTCACTTATTGTTTCGGAACAACATTGTTTTCTGGAGAATATTTTATTTACTAACAGTTTTTTCCAACACGGTGGGTGCACTTATTCCGAACAATTTGCCTTGAAAAACAATGATACCGAATGAAATTAACTAGGAGTTTTCGTTTATAAAAATCTGGCAGCGTCAGATGATTGCAATTTTTGATTGTTTAATAAACAAATTCTAAATTAGTAAAAAGAGCTTCTTGTAATAGCTATTGAACTGCCTGTTTTAATACTCATACCAAACAAACATTATCCGCCGGCAATTAAAATTTAAAACTCTTACTTCAATTACACCTACGGATATAATATAAGATGGCAGCTCTGTTCAACTTTGGGTGAAAATTAAAATAATTGGCAGCACCTACAATATAGTCAGGACAAAATTAAAATATCTAAATTCATATGAACTCTGCAAGAAAACTTCAAGATATTTTAAGAAATTTTTAATATCATATTCATTAGATTATGTTGTACAGTGTAATCGCTCTTACAACATAAATAAAACTTGCAAAATCGGAAAAACAATAAAATTTGAAGAAAAACAAAATGTTGTACTCTAGTGAAAGTTATTCATTCAGCTGTTATATGTTAGCCAAGTTGTTTCTTTCCATGATCTTGGTCTTCTTTTTTTTTATCGGTAATGAAGAGCCATGTGAATGGCGTGATATAGCAACGCATATCACGCGATCTGCGTATACACATACATATACACAGATATTTATAACCAATACCACCAGCAAATAATTGTCAGTGCGGTTTTTGTTTTGTTTTTGATGGTTTTTGTTTGTTGATAAATCGTACGATACTTTTTCAAGTTAAATGCAAAAGCAAACAAATAAAAAAGTGTTGGAATGCTGGCAAAATATTAATGAAGAATTAAGGAAACTAAAGTTGAGTATAAAGTTGTAAAAATAAAGATATTGTTTTTAAGCAACTTCAATAAATATGTATGTATTTTTAAATACGTATTTATTCGTATATGAGTATAAATAAGGAATGAAGTTAAACGCTTTTCCTGGTTTCATAAATTAAAATTTTTTTTCTTAAATTTAAATATTTGGGGGATTCACAACGTACTCATAGAGTCATAAGTCATAAAATAATAGCACTAAAAATGTGGCAAGTGTGAACAACCCGTCTGCTAAATAAAGTTGTATATATAAACTCTAACAGCTGCTGCCTTGTTATGAGCTGAAGAAATTTTTTTTGCGGCGGCATATGGATAAACGTTCAGTGGCTGCCAGCTACGTAATTTAAACGAGAAAAATTTTTCAATTGTATATATTTAGTTTTTGCGATTTAGTGCTACATATAGATATGAATAATTTTTTATCCGCTTTTTAGTCGGGAAACATATATAAGTAACGGCGGCAAACATACACTATCGCCGTCTCGCTTAAAGATTTTCAGAGTTCGACTTAGATCTCTAGAGCTATTTTATGACAACACACAAACATACCTGAAAGAGTGGTACTATTTTATGACTTTTTTTGCAGCACAACAACAACTTTTTTAAACCAGTCTAAAATTGTATGGCTCTATGACAATATGACTAAATAGCACGAAGTGTGAATCGCCCAATTGTGTACGCTAATAAGCATAAAGTTAAATGTGTGTTTGAAACGTGTCGTTGCTGTATTCTCAAGCAAAAATTGCAAAAGAAAGGTTGCATTTATAAGGTCTCCATCATTATGGTATATATTGTTTAAACATTTTCTTTTTATATGTTTTTTTGTTTACTTTATTATTATTTATTTTTTTTGCTTCTAGACATTGTTAGCACGCAGCGACAACCATCCAATTTACATACGCATTTCAAATATTATGTGAAAGTACTGCCACCCACCCACACTGTCAATTCAATTGAATTGCTTATGCAAAAATAAAATTTTTATAAAAAAAAATTAAGAATATTTTTGCCAATAATTGTTGTTCTAGACAACAATAAACCTTGTCGGCAAAGACACGGCATATTCGTCAACAAATAAAACAAATTGATTTGACTAAATATTTAATATTTGAAAATTTTCCATTTAAATTTTTTAAATCCATATTTGTTGTTTTGTTTTCTGAAATATTTGCTAAGGACTAAGAGAAATAATAATTGCTTAAATGTACAATATGTGTGCGTGTGTGCGTGTATGCGGGTGTTAATGTGTGTGTATATATATGTGTGTGTATTAGGGGAAAACTAAATAAAGTATTCCAACATATGGTTATTACACAATTGTGTTTAATATAAAACGCCTAAATGAATCTTCTTATGATACTAATTTAAGCGATCTTTATGCGTTTCCTTATGAATAACGCAATGAACCAGATGATTTTCCTGTAAGATTCTTCCCCAACACAGCGAACGATTCTTAATCATAATCTTGAGAAATAGAGGAACTTATTTTTAAGGAATTACTTTTCTATCTTATATTAAAGTATGAATGAATAAGTTTCAGCCGTGAATACTAGGGAGGGAAAAAGATTTAGTTCCTCTCCACCAAATTTAATAAAATTACTTCAATAAATGGCAACTATCAAATTGCAATGTTTTGCTTCATATAAAATTCTACAAGGTATTTGATAGTTCTCATTCAGCTGCAACGAGTTTAAGCAGACTATGCTCAGAAATGAAACGCTTTTAAATACAAAAACAATATACATATTATATATCCAAAAGATCATGTCAAATTATCAAATTGTCATCAAGTTACTTTTATGTTCGATCAATTCAATTGATCTAAAAATTATATAAAATGTTATATTAAATTTAATTTAATAGGCCAATTGTTCGAAAAGTGGGACTTAATAAGAGTGAGTTACCATCGGTCTGATAAGCGCCACTAACAAGTGCTAATAAATACAATTACAAATGAGTACTGATGATGAAAGTGTAACGGGTTTCGAAAACATGCATTCTGCTCTGCTCTCTAAATTGAATATATAAAACTGATTTTGACTTTCTCTTGTGCTTTGGAATATATGTATACCACGGCTTTTCGAATTAATTCCAAATATTCCAAAAAAATTGTCTTTTTGACTTCGAGATAAGAGACTTAACTGTTTTTAATCTTTGCATTTTCTTCTTGAATGGGAGATCTATGTTTAGAGCCCAGCTTTGTGCCTGCATTACCAAGTTTCTATACAAAATTATAACGGAAAAGCTTAGTTTTGCTTAAGATGTTAGTTTTTAATGAAATTATAAAAAAGGAATCTGAAATCTGAGTTCCAGACTACGTTGAACTAAGTTTGAACTTAATCCACAAAAAAAAAAAAAAAACACGAAGCAAATTGAATATTATTTTGTTCACGGAACTGAGACTGCTCCTAACCGAAATATCTATGCTGAAAGTCATTTTATACTGTCTGCTTTTCATTCATGATTATTGCCAAAATAATGTTTTTTGTTGTTGCTAATTTCTTAATTGAAATAATTATTGTGTATATAAGAATGAGTGAGCATTACCTTTAGACTTGAAAGAATGCGCTGTGAGAAAACGTGGGTTCTTAAATAAGTGTCTAAACATGCATAAATAATTTTACATGCGGGTTAACATGATGATGCTGTGGGAAGAACTTTGCCTGAATTGCAACTCAATGCAACGCCACAATATCTGTGAAAAATAAAAACAATAGCATTTGTTTTTCAAAAATAGTGTATTAAGTCGAAATTTCAAAAATTTTCATTATTGAGAAATATACTGTTTTTATTACAGAAAATAAATGTTCATCATGTGAATTTATCGGTAACTTTGAAAAGGGTTTATCTCCAAATTACTATTCATTTGCAAAATCGTGATTGATTCAGGAATTAGTTAAAAAAAAGTTTACTTGCCGTAAAAACTAAATGTACTCGCCTAAATTGCATACAATTCTGCATATTTATGTGAAAGTTTTTTTTTACTGACGAGTTGGATTTATTCATTGTGAGCGAAAAGTGAGAATGATAGACAGGGGAAAACCTATAAACTTTCAGTTATCATGTCCTATTTTTTTCAAATAATCAAAAAATTCAACTACGCAATTGTCAAGTTCACAAGTTTAAAAGTATGCGACGTATTTGGGAGAATCAAAAGTTATTTGCGATTTAATCTTAGTCCCCCGCGTTGTGTTTACCGGCAAAGTACTGAAAAGAATTTTTCGGATCTGCATTACTGCAGGCTTGTGTTAGTTGTTGTGTACTAAAGAACAGAATACCTGCTTCTAATCTATGCTCTTAAACTATCCGCTCCTTTCTAATTCTAGAACAATGCACTGCATATGTAGGGGCCATACCCGATTCAAAAAGATAAAAAACCGCTTTTTGACTTCAGCTAACAGTTTATTGCTGTTGTTATTGTAATATTTTTGGGTGTTTGTTTATATATGAGCGTTCGGTCACGTATAAGTCACGTGTGGATCACTTGTGACTGATATTAAAAAGTATAGCGTGCAAGATTTTTAAACTTTAAATTCTAACGCTTTTGGTTAGCGTGTATATGAATTGATTCTATGGCAGGCAATTAAGCGAAAGTGTGCGTGAATTAAATCAATTGATATTAACGTTTTAAATAGAAGGTAACCTTGCTTGCCCTCTTATATGTACTCTCAAGATTTTATTGAAACTTGCTGCTTGTTTTGAGAGTTATCCGTATCAAATTATATCCTAACTATGGCGATATCGCAGCTATAAAAATGTTACATTGTTTTCCTTTCCCCTCATCATATACCACCAAACATTTTTTTTCAGCCTGATGTTTGTTCTAAGAGTTGGCCATATTGGATTTAGTGAGGTTCACAATAGTAGTCGTAAAGACATGAATTGATTGGCGATAAAAGGGCTTTTTGGTCCCACTGTGCGTTGATGTGAAATTCAATCACCTGCATCAAATAAATGAAAAAATCAAAAACTTGATTCACTCTCAAATTTATTTATAACAAGCAAAGCAACACGCGAAACAATAAAAGCAAATTATATTCTTTTTATAACGTCATATGCCTTCCAGAAAAGTTCTAAGTTACAACAGAACTCGAAATCGAGTTCTTGATTTAATGTGATACCCTGTATGAAAATGCAAGTTATTGCAAAGTTTTACGTTACATTAATTTCCCTTCCAATTGACATTAAAATACTTACGGAGGAGGGTGGCACAACAGAAGTGTTCGAGTACGCAAAAATTTCTTACAAAAATACAGTAAATGAGAACACCAAGAGAATGTTCTTAACTGACTATTTTCACACTTAAATTTTTGGTTGAATTGTTTCAGTTATTCAGAGTTGTAAAACAGTGCGATTACTTAGTGCTGCACCGTAGGTACCCTAAAAGCTGCTCAACTTTCATACTTTGCGTTGTCACAGATTTACAAAGTGTGAAAAGGTTAATAAGAAAGCCGGTTTCTGAATTTAGTTTATAATTGAAAACGCCAAGTCCCTTTTCATTTGTAAAAAATAATTAATTGATATTTTTAATCCTTTTAAATTAGGGGTACTTTCTCATAATCGTTTTTTTTTTGGTTTAAAGTAATTTAAGCTTTTTTAAATTAATAATAATTCTATTTAATAAATCATCTCAGCTAAACTTTAAAACGTGTAAAAAATATACTCTAAAAAATACCGTCGACACATTCTTTTCAAATAACCTCTCAAATACAGTCTATCAAAATGAGGAAAAAACAAAAAGAAAATAAAAAAAAAATTGGCACTTACCATTCTTGGGAAATAAATTTATTTTTAAATACAATTTGCTAATTCTATAATATAATAAAAGGAATTGTGGCATAATGTTCAGCTTATGGTCACGTGATTAATATTTTAAGTAAAAACGAAAAGGGTGACGGGGAAGGTAAATATGAAAAACAAATTTGTATATAAGTTTATGTACATGTATGGATGTATGTGTGTATGTATTTACATATACATACATATATAATCGATTATAATACTTTTACTGTTTTAAGATGTATACGATATAATGACAAGTTAACTGAATTGAATTATCGGCACGCCAGATGTGAAAGATATACAAATCTGGTCTGATGTCTGGGACACACAATGATTCTTTTGCGCCATACAGACATAATTTTGTATGTCATATGATAATTAAGTAGATGAGTTCTAATGGAAACGCAATTCAAAGTTGTTAATGTCATCGGCCTAATTCATAAAAAAAATATTTCATGTTTATTAACTGCTTATTCGATACATATCTTTGGCCGTATATGGCCAATAGAAAAATATATTTACAATGACATTGTGACACACAAGTGTTTTATGGCCATAAGTCTTATATCACATTTGAAAATATCAAAATGGCTGCTAGTGATGATTTGTTAGCAATGAAATCTGGCTGGCGAAGCTTTTATTATATAAACACCAAAGCCCTATTCGAGATAGCTGAAGAATAAAATTCTAAATTTTTCCGATACTCTTTATTTTTATATTTAAAAATGCACATTAACATTGTGATCCATTTTTCTGTGTCATACCGTTCAGGGTTATCATAATTTCAGTTGAAATGTCTACGTCAATAAACAAAGTTGCCCCATTTGGGGCAAAGATAACAAGTTGGATTTACAAAGTGAGAGTATCGAGTCATGTTGGTTGGTCTTTTCTTTCAAAAATTAATCAGCTAAAGATAAACGACATATGGTATTTCATGACAACTATATATTTCGAAGTGATCATGTTCTTTGGCAGCCTCCTGTGTGCGGTTTAAAACGCATCTAGAATAGTTTTTATGGGGCTCTATTATGTGATTGGCTTATGCCGACAAATCATCAATTCTTAAAGCATTATAAGCCACCATTGGCGGCCATACGATCAGATTTATTATATAAACTGGTCAAAAATTAGGCTGATCGGATGAGCAATGTAAATCGTAGCCGGAAATCATATAAAAAATTAAAATTAATTTCATTTCAAATATACTTATTATCATTTTAAGTTCTCATAAAACTAAAATAAACTACCGGATACATTCTAGTAAAATTTTAAGCTCTACTGACAGAACTATTAATATTACACGTTGTCACCTACTTAAAAAAAGAAAAAAAACAACATAATGCGATCAATACAAGTTTATGTCAATAAAGTAAAGTCTAGTGGGAAAAGTAAACTTCGGACTAAACAGCAAAGCATTTAGAAAAATGTTCACAGGACAGTTCAGTGTTACTCATACTCACTCAAAACTAACATCTATTATTGAAACACTCTATAATCAGCAATTTTTGGTTAATTACTCTATCCCAATCATATGTTTTTGTATTATCATGAATAAACATTATAAAAATTGTACGAATGATGATTCATTTAACCTCGAGACTGTGTACACTTTCAAGAATTGTTAAGTAAACGATTATAAAAATGTATTAATAAAATAATTGAAAATGCTCAAAAATATTAAAACTTTTCTTTTTAAATTATGTATATGAGATGTATATATAATTGTTAATTTCTTTTTATTTGCAGATAACGTAAGTGGAAGGGGACAACAAGCACGAAATAATTTTTATTGATTTGTCGATAACCTGCTAACACTTTTTAAAAGAGAAGCGCACTGGTTGTACATATACAGCAAATTAAATAAACATCCATAAAATGGCCCAAAAATAAAAGATTATTTTCAATACAAACGGAAAGAAATACCACAAAATAAAATAACAAACATAAAATAAAGTTCATAAACCAGATCCCGAAACAACTGGACTAAATGTTGTCATACTATAAATAGAATATTGAGCAAGAGAAATAATAACACTAAACTACAAATCAAGCCGTAATAATAAAACAACCACAATATACTACGAACAAGCCCATTGTAATTCGTAACCTCCAACAATAATTTGACTGTGCAACCATTTAGACATCAAACGTTTTTAGCACTCTTCTTACACATTGCAAAATGAACAGTTTGGTTAAAGTTTTCAGTAATTTTAAGGAATTCTATAGTGAAATCAATGGAGCCACTTTGACAGGAGCCATTGATGTCATTGTGGTGGAACAGCCAGATGGTGAATTCCAATGTTCACCGTTCCATGTACGTTTCGGCAAACTAGGAGTTCTAAGAAGCCGTGAAAAAGTGGTAAGTATCTTTGCTATTCAAAGTGAAAGTAATTAGGTAAATATATTCTGTTTAATGTGTAGAAAACCCTATAGATCAAAGTTCGCTATATTTTTCGACTAAAGAATTTATTAGTTTGTTGCTTTTAATCACATCATTTGTTTGATTAGATTTGAAAACAATTCCCTTTATCTGTGGCTTTTGAACACGAAATGAAAACAAATACGGAATAGGGTAATTCCACATGTAAGTGGCACTACATCCCATACAATCGCCTTAACTTTAAACTAAAATCTGTTATATTTTTCTATTATTAAATGTAAATAATAATACTAACGAGAACTAACGAAAATTGTACTGAATAAGAGTCAAAACTGTTCAAAAGAAAATGGCAAAATGAAATTACTTGGCAAATTAAATTTCTTCTCGAAAATGTCTCTGATCGGCGAAAGAAATTAAATCATTAAAAAGCTGGAAACTTTTTTCACTTAATGTGAATATTTATCGCAATTTAGTTACTTCCAGATCAAATTCAAACCGGCCGTTTATATGTGAAAATTTGCAACATTCATAAACGCAAACGGGCGGTGCGTATAAACGCACTAAAATACTGTATTTAACTTTTTATTTTATTCCGCGAAACAAAACTTAAGTTTCATAATAAGTGCACCCGACTTTAAAACAACTTTTTTTTTAAACCCGACTTTAAAATAACTTTTGGAAACAAAAATTTTAAATCTGAACTTGTATCGACAGTGTCTAGGAAATTTTGTCAATGTATCTTCTTATTCGTAAGCACAGAAATGATTTGAGTTTTAACAGGCGTTCTTATTTGACATTAACTGCCTGTTTCACGATGTCCAAAGAATTATTTCTTTGGCACAAACAAGAATTACTTCTGACACAAAAACAAAATTTTATAAATTGTTTTGGTCTTAAATGTAATTATGCAAATGAAAAAAAGCCTTCGATATCGTAAAACAGGCAGAAAATATTTCATAATTAAATCAATTAGATTATGTTGAAAAGAGAGGCAACTAATTGTCCCATTACTCAAGCAAAAACACAGGCTTTGAATTCTTTAGAAAACATAAACAAATTTTATATAATATCATTTCATAGAATTCATATGAATTATATTTCATGCAGGAAACAAAATTTTTCAATATACAATAAAAGAAATTAGTCAGAAATTAGTAGAATTTTTCAGTAGCATTTGCAGTAGTAAATTTATTAATGTGTGTGAAGATAAATTTAAATTTAACTAGCCGAGACACAAACCGAAATTTGTACCAAACCTGTTCTGCAGTTAGCAGAGCTCTGTTAACTACTTAACAGTTCGAGCAAATTTTGACTAAATTCACTTATAGACCAAAATCCAGGAATTGGAACACAGTCAGTGTGCAGAATACATGACCCAAAGGATACTTGATGGCCCAGAGAGTCCTTTATATAGCAGAAAAGGTCTGATGTCTGAAATAATTTTGGAACTTTAATAATATCAATTTAAAAAAAATTCTCTTGAAAAGTGTGCTTGGCAGGATTAGTGGCCATTGTGGGAAAATGGGAAATACTACCAATATGCCACTATATACAAATGATGGTCCAGAGAGCCCTTTATATAGCAGAAAAGGTCTCATGTCTGAAATAATTTTGGAATTCGAGTAATACCAGTTTTAAAATTTTGTTTCTCGAGAGGAGCAGTGGCCACTGTGGGGAAATGGGAAATACTACCAATATGCCACTATATGCAAATGATGGCCCAGATATATAGTGGCATATTGGTAGTATTTCCCATTTCCCCACAGTGGCCACTGATCCTCTAGAGAAACAAAATTTTAAAACTGGTATTACTCGAATTCCAAAATTATTTCAGACATGAGACCTTTTCTGCTATATAAAGGGCTCTCTGGACTATCATTTGTATATAGTGGCATATTGGTAGTATTTCCCATTTTCCCACAATGGCCACTAATCCTGCCAAGCACACTTTTCAAGAGAATTTTTTTTAAATTGATATTATTAAAGTTCCAAAATTATTTCAGACATCAGACCTTTTCTGCTATATAAAGGACTCTCTGGGCCATCATTTGCATATAGTGGCATATTGGTAGTATTTCCCATTTCCCCACAGTGGCCACTGCTCCTCTCGAGAAACAAAATTTTAAAACTGGTATTACTCGAATTCCAAAATTATTTCAGACATCAGACCTTTTCTGCTATATAAAAGGCTCTATGGACCATCATTTGTATATAGTGGCATATTGGTAGTATTTCCCATTTCCCCACAGTGGCCACTGATCCTCTAGAGAAACAAAATTTTAAAACTGGTATTACTCGAATTCCAAAATTATTTCAGACATGAGACCTTTTCTGCTATATAAAGGGCTCTCTGGACCATCATTTGTATATAGTGGCATATTGGTAGTATTTCCCATTTTCCCACAATGGCCACTAATCCTGCCAAGCACACTTTTCAAGAGAATTTTTTTTAAATTGATATTATTAAAGTTCCAAAATTATTTCAGACATCAGACCTTTTCTGCTATATAAAGGACTCTCTGGGCCATCATTTGCATATAGTGGCATATTGGTAGTATTTCCCATTTCCCCACAGTGGCCACTGCTCCTCTCGAGAAACAAAATTTTAAAACTGGTATTACTCGAATTCCAAAATTATTTCAGACATCAGACCTTTTCTGCTATATAAAAGGCTCTATGGACCATCATTTGTATATAGTGGCATATTGGTAGTATTTCCCATTTCCCCACAGTGGCCACTGATCCTCTAGAGAAACAAAATTTTAAAACTGGTATTACTCGAATTCCAAAATTATTTCAGACATGAGACCTTTTCTGCTATATAAAGGGCTCTCTGGACCATCATTTGTATATAGTGGCATATTGGTAGTATTTCCCATTTTCCCACAATGGCCACTAATCCTGCCAAGCACACTTTTCAAGAGAATTTTTTTTAAATTGATATTATTAAAGTTCCAAAATTATTTCAGACATCAGACCTTTTCTGCTATATAAAGGACTCTTTGGGCCATCATTTGCATATAGTGGCATATTGGTAGTATTTCCCATTTCCCCACAGTGGCCACTGCTCCTCTCGAGAAACAAAATTTTAAAACTGGTATTACTCGAATTCCAAAATTATTTCAGACATGAGACCTTTTCTGCTATATAAAGGGCTCTCTGGACCATCATTTGTATATAGTGGCATATTGGTAGTATTTCCCATTTTCCCACAATGGCCACTAATCCTGCCAAGCACACTTTTCAAGAGAATTTTTTTTAAATTGATATTATTAAAGTTCCAAAATTATTTCAGACATCAGACCTTTTCTGCTATATAAAGGACTCTCTGGGCCATCAAGTATCCTTTGGGTCATGTATTCTGCACACTGACTGTGTTCCAATTCCTGGATTTTGGTCTATAAGTGAATTTAGTCAAAATTTGCTCGAACTGTTAAGTAGTTAACAGAGCTCTGCTAACTGCAGAACAGGTTTGGTACAAATTTCGGTTTGTGTCTCGGCTAGTTAAATTTAAATTTATCTTCACACACATAATTTATTAAGTTAGTATTTTACCTGTTAACAAATTTACTATTAAAATATTTTAGCTCAATTCAGAAAGTATTTAAAACTCTGATATATTTATTATTTAATGTTTTTAGGTTGACATTGAAATCAATGGAGAGCCCGTAGATATACACATGAAACTGGGTGAATCTGGTGAAGCCTTTTTTGTAGAAGAATGCCCCGAAGAAGATGTCGAAGAGTTGCCTGATAATTTAGCTACTTCTCCAATACCATCAAATCATTTTCCCGAAAAATACTTAAAGACTAATAATGCCGAGAATAAACTCGATAAAGAAATGTAAGTTTTTGTCAGAACTAAATAAATTTATTAGCAAATAATAAAAACAATCTGCTTCGAAACTGTGTTGTTTAGTAGCTGAAATGGAAATAGTTTTTGTGATGTAATAAAGCTCAGCATAAGTTTTTTATGTTGCTTTTGGTTATTTAGAGAAATTTGAAGAGCTGTAACATAATTCTCTTTAACCTCAAATATACAAAAAAAGTTATGTTAAACGTTTTTATCATAAAAAAATCATTACGTTGATTTTTTATTTGAAAAGTATTTTTGAAATAAAACCATTTATTTCTAAGAGAGATTTATTTTATTTATTAGACAAGCTGTGTTAAAATGTAATTTAATAAATATTGCAGTACGATTGCAAAATTACGTTTTACTGTTTATGGTTAAAACCAAGTTTTAATTTTAGCTGTCAAAACACTATAACATAGATTCAAGAATGATAAAATTATAAATAATAAATCTTCAAGAATGATAAAATAATTTATTTTATCATTAATTTCATAAAATAACTAATTTAATAAATAATTTAATAAAATAATTTATTTTATCATTCTTGCATAGATTCATAATTATGAGAAGGTGCGTGACAACGCATTTGTTTGAAAGTTTTGTATGGAAAATTCAATAGAAAATCAATTTCAAACCAAATTTAATTTCGATGTTAATGTTATAAAATATTAGATTTTTCCCTATTATGATTTTGATTTGATTTTTTTATATATCTTTAACAAATAAATGTTGAATGAGATTTGACTGCACTTTGAACTATAAACATGTACCGCATTTTCACAATCATTACAATTATAATTAGTATTCTATATTTTGTTATTTTAATCTTAAATTTTAAAAATAGAACGTTTGGTATTAAAATTTTGTATGATTAGATGTAATTTGTAGCCGACTTTTAGTATTTAGTTGAGCAAACAAAAAACCTTTTTCCTAATTTAATTTTAATTTTTTGATTTTATTTAAATTTTTATTTATTTATTTTTGAACCTCATTTAATCAACATAGAATCGCTAGTGATGAACTACAGTTGCCATTACCATTGCCTAGACGTAATTCCATAGATTTTTCCAAAGAGTCACCCAAAGGAAGTGAAGCTTCAGATAAATATGAAAATCAAATATCTGAGTACAGTCACAGAAGGTAGTAAATATTGTTAAATTATATATCTTATTGTTAAATTATATATGTGTAAAATGTAAATAGCATGTTAAAGTTGTTGGAAAAAAGAAATATGTTTATGCTGTAATTGATATTTAAATCTCCAAAAAGAGACATATTTATAAGAGACATATAAAGCCAAAAGAGACATATAAAACCATTTAATTTTTTTGCAGACATACTGATAATACTATGGAAAGACCTAATCTGAGTAAGAAAATCAATGAATATACCACACAAAAGCTACGCCAGGAATGGGCTGAGCATGAAGAAATATTTCAATTTGATGCTTTAGATAAAGACAAGGTACAAGTTTTTCATATAATCAAGGGAATTCAAAAATAAAACATTGGATTTTAATTTATATAATTTTAAGGACTGGGGTAATAGCACTCAAAGTGAAGACAAACCCATAGAATTTGTAGCCAAAGAAGAGCCAACATTGCAAGAAACTAATCAAACTAGCGATACTTCTAAGCTTGATACAACTTTAAACAACCAAACATTTGAAGCCATTAAAACGCCTTCAATTTCTATAACGAACACTGCTAATCAGCAACAGTCATTATCGGAACAAATAAACTCTAATATCAGTCTGAAGGAAGAATCAAAAAGTAAAAAGAAACGGCGTAAGAAGTCGCAAATGAAAAAGAAAAATGCCCAACGTAAATCCTCTTCCAGCAGTTCGGTGGGCAGCAACACACCACAAGACGGTGTGGCCACAAATGATGACTGCAAACATGGCGAAGATGCTGATACAAGTTCTATATCGATCTCAAATAATACCACTAATTCATCGAATGATGAAGCATCGCCTAAATCAGGAGAACAAGTTTCTGCTGGTTTGGTGACTGCTATGGGGGGTGATGAAAGTCCCATTTCAGAGACTTGTCAGACATCAGCGATGACACCTAATCCTTCGCGCATTCCCGACTTGGATATACATTTCTTTTCGGACACAGAAGTTACATCGTCGGGTGGTATTGGTCCTTTGGGTGCTGGTCGTGGTGTTGGCCGTCCTTCTACGCCCATACAAAGTGATAGTGAATTAGAGATATCTATGCGCGAAAAAGAAACCGATAGTGATTTAATAACTAACTCTGCTTCCTGGAAATGGGGAGAATTACCAACTCCCGAGCCAAAAGATCAAGCTGACAGTCAGTCAGCTCAGGCCCAGGCTAAACGTAACTCTATGCTTAGCAATATGTTTAATTTTATGAAAAATAATAATAAACTACGTAAATATGTTAATGAGGGTGGTGTTTACTTATCTGATTTGGATACTGAAACCATGGATCCAGAAATGTTGGCAATGTACTTCCCTACAGTATCTTCAAAAGAATCCTCGCCAGCCGTCCAAGCGTTACCTTGTAATGAGGATGATCGTGAGAGTGGTAATGGCACCTCGTTGCCTCACTCTCCCAGTTCTTTGGAGGGACAAAAAAGTTTAGACTCCGATTACGAAGATGGTAAACTTCAGGACGGAAAGTAAGTGTTTGTTTGTTGTCATTTATTTTTTGTTTTAAGTACTAATACTTAACCCAAATAGGATTTTATTAAGTAATAAAATTGAAAATATGTAAAGAGATTTGAACTCATTCACCCGCTAAAATTTCAGATATTTGGACTTTGTGGCCATGTCGTTATGCGGCTTACAGGAAAAAGGTGATCCTTCAGATGAAGAATTCGAGCGCCATTCTATAAAATATAAAGATGTAAGTATATACTTTTTGATTACAACTATTTTCTACAAAAGCCTAAAGCCATATCCGTATTAAAGTTCTTATTTTATACGAATACACTTGCATGTTGTTTATTTATTGTTTGCTTTTCCACTGAAAACTGTCTTAATAAAAAACCGTTTTAATAAATTTGATTTCGGCCATGATTTCAGTTTGTTGTTGTACTTAATTGAAATTTCATAATAATCGGTTTAGTAGAATTTGTATCCACATACAAACTAAGTTTTAAATAAATAAAATCTTTTAGGGTCTTTACTACAATTTCATGTTCGAAACTTATAAAGATTTATCTATTATTATAACTATATATATATATATATATATATATATATATATATATATATATATATATATATACTTGCATTGGATTGAGCGATAAAATGAATAGATTTACATGTAACATAATCAGGTTTATATGAACGGAAAAAGAACATTTAGTCATTTTTATAGTTTTGAAAACGCAACAATAATATTTATAAATTTTCTCCTTGGATACAGCGATAGTTTTTTCACAAAAAGTAATGCTAAATCAATAGTTGTTAATATGTGTGTATATAGAACCAGCAAACAGGAAAAAATAATGGATAGATTTAAATCTTCATTATCCCATGCATCAAAATTGTCTCTGAAAAGTTACAACAACAAACAAAGAAATCTTTAAATTTAAATGAAACATGGCAAACTTTCATTATTTTAGTCACACAAATTTAAAACCTGCTTCAAGTTTATTTCGAAAACTGCAATCATATAAAAACAATTAATCCTAACTAACTTAAATAAACACAACAACAACAGCTACATACATACTATAATCATCACTTCTGTGTACATTGCCCTAGGTCTGTGAAAATCCCAGCATCTTCTCATCACCTAATTTAGTTGTTCGCCTTAATGGTAAATATTACAGCTGGGCGGCAGCATGTCCAATTGTCATGACAATAATAACATTCCAGAAGCCCTTAACTAATGTAAGTTTTGTTTAATATTGATGTTAATATCAAAACAAATAATATTCACTGTAATACACTATATCGCAAAACAAATCATATAAAAGCTTTAATAACTAAAATGTACTCGTAAACTTCTGTATATAGAATGAAATATTTTTAATTTTAAACTACACCAAATATATAAATATTCTAATCATATATCAACAAAATTAAAGGACGCTGTAGACCAATTAATGGTCAATGCTAAACAAGATGCTGTAGCTGTTAGTAAAGCTGAAGTTGATGGTAGTACCCCTACTGGTACTCAAAATCCAGCCAAACGCTCTTGGTGGTACTGGAGGCGTTCACAAACGGTTAATAACACCGTCAATGCTGCAAACAGTACATCAAAAGGTGGTAAACTAGATGAAAAGCAAGAAGAAAAGGGTAAGAAATGAGCTTTAAACTTTTTTTTTCATTGTCCTTAATCGTATACATTAATATCTATTAGAAAATGATCAAAATGCTGTGGCGACTCAAACAACACGTCCCAATTCGCCAGATATAAGTGATCGTACTTTAAGTAAAACTGATTCTACAATGAATGCTGAAAATACATCGGCCTTAATGGATAATATGGAAGATTTGTCGCAGGGTTCTTCAAAAAGTGAATCGGCTGATAACAAAAATAAATTAGAACGTTTCAAAAAGTCATTGCGCTTAAGTTCGGAACTAATAGTAAGTGAAATATTTTGAAAAGTATACAGAAAATTAAAAGTAATATTTTTTAACTAACAAAACAGAAAAAGCTAAACTTGAAGGAGGGCATGAATGAAATTGAGTTTAGTGTTACCACCGCCTATCAAGGTACCACACGTTGCAAATGCTACTTATTCCGCTGGAAACATAATGATAAAGTTGTAATATCGGACATTGATGGCACCATTACAAAATCCGATGTGTTAGGTCACATTTTGCCGTTGGTCGGCAACGATTGGGCTCAATTGGGTGTAGCTCAACTTTTCTCGAAAATTGAACAAAATGGCTATAAGCTATTGTATTTATCGGCTCGTGCCATTGGCCAATCTAGAGCCACACGTGAATATTTACGTTCCATTCGTCAAGGAGATGTTAAGCTACCCGATGGTCCATTGCTTTTAAATCCTACATCATTGATATCGGCATTCCATCGTGAGGTGATCGAACGCAAACCAGAACAATTTAAAATTGCTTGTTTGTCAGATATAAGAGATTTATTCCCAAATAAGGATCCATTCTATGCCGGTTATGGAAATCGTATCAATGTAAGTTATGAAAGATTTCTTTTAATACCGATTAAGTTAGAAAAAGTCGATATGTGGGCCCAAGTCGATATGTGCGCAACTTCAAACCCCCATTGTAGAGAGATTTACTTACTAAAGTATTCGAAAATTTACCATGTAATTCATAGCTGCGGCAGACATATGGCAGAAATGATATTCAAAAATAATTAAAACACTTTTATTCCAAGAATTCCTCAATTCATAATGCTTGTGTTTGCTTTCCTTAAGGCTGATATCTTTTTTAATAAGTGTATTTCTATTTTTTAGGATGTGTGGGCCTATCGTGCTGTTGGTATACCTATTAAACGCATATTCACCATTAATACCAAAGGAGAATTAAAACATGAATTAACACAGACATTCCAATCTTCGTAAGTACTAAATATTATTATATTTTAAATATATTTCACATAAAGCTAAACTGAAATTTGACATACATAAATGTAATGTTTGAGCATCTGTATTTAAAGTAAATGGTGTAATGCTCATTTAATAAACTGTCAGTCACTTGTATTGCTAATCACAAATCGCCTTTAATCAACTGATAGAAATCAAGCACAAGGTGTATGTCATTACAATTTTATAACTATTAAAATACTTTAATAAATGGTGTGATATTTTCAATATATTATTAAAACAAAAATCATTTACAACACACACATATTCATTACTTATACATAATAATTTCAAAATACATTTATTAATTGGCAAGAAACGTAATCTGTATTAAAAAATTACAATCAATTACTGTATTAGAAATAACATAAATATATAATCATGTTCCTTGTATGTAATTTTCATAAGCAAATCGTTTATTATCTTATACATATTATCTTTTTACTTTCTAATAAAATCCTATGAAATCCATTTTAGCTATTAAGCTTTGTCATTGTTTGATAATGATGGAAATTAAAGTTAAGGGCGTTATGAAAATTGTTGTATTTAAAAATATAATTGAACAGGTGGTAATACACATATACAGATCAGTACTAATGATAAAGTGTAGCGGCTTTCGAAAATAGTGTTCTATTCTTTTGTATAAGTTAAAAACTTAATTGATGGTAGATGTCTCCATTTGACCCTTGGATTATTCATCATGTCTTACGAGCATTACCCTTTCAATAATAATAGAACATAAAAATTGTATTACTATTTACCCTATTTAATTGTGAAATATTGGAAAATCCATGTAAGTGAAGCAAAAAAGTTTGTTGTCAACAATCAGTTTGTCTCTTCAATTAGCTTTACTTAAACTAATGCTGCGGTATTCTTATTGCTAATAAACGAAGCGGCATTCGTCAATTTGGAATTTAAGTCAAACATCTGATTGCTGATAATGTTGAAACATATATGATTTAAATATCATTTTCGTGTAGATGTGCATAATGTAAATATTTTTTTATTCTTAATATAAAAAAGCCACTACAAAATGTATCTTTCGATTTATATGCACAATTAAAATGGTCATAGTATGTGCGCGAACTTTTACTCTTGCCGAGGTAATTTTGAAACCTACATGCGAATCCTTTTGAATAGCAATTAGTGTAAAAAATTTCAACCTGTTTCTAAATTTCCAAGATGCGACCATATCTTTTAAATACATTTGGCACATGTTTTAGGACTTTCGTTAATGAAAACTCTTTATTTGCAAAAAGTTTAAAAATTATGTAATTTATACATATATACAATATATACATATTATTTTATTTTTGAAAATGGGATGCCTTTCCTTAAAAAATCAATTTGTTTTAAACATATTATTGGATAAGCTGAATCTTTGCTAAGTACTTGTTTTAGAACTTTGTCCGTTATCTTAGAGATAAATAAGTTGATATGTAATGTATCAACTAAAAATAAATAAATAAAAATAAAAAATAATTTGAGACCTGATCGAATTAATTAATTCTTTTTTTATACCGTCTTTAATTTTTGATTTCCATCAACTTAATTCGTATTTATGTAAATACATATTTTCGTTGTTTATTTTTATTTTTAAATATTAAAAAAAGACATGCATATTATTTTGATTTGTTTTTTAAATTCTTTTGTTGCAACACATTACTTTTAGTGGTTATATCAATCAATCACTAGAAGTAGATGAACATTTTCCTTTATTGGATAATGATGATTACGATTATAAAACTGATATATTTGATGACGATGAAGAAGAGGAGGAGCTAAAGTTCAGTGATACCGAAAGTGATGAAGACGAAATTTTTAGTGACGAATACCTCGATGATCAAGATGATGGTATAGTGGCGGATGTATCGGAACCGATAAGTCGTAATAACCAAACACCCATTATGATGAATAGAGTAGAAAATGGGAATTCGTTGCCGGCAACGGCTGTTGTAATTAATGCCTCTCTCTATGTGAACTGAATTTAAAAAAAACAAACTACCGAATTATGATGAACGAAACAAATTATAGAAATTTTTGACAACTAAATTGTGATATTTATTACCTGGATATTTATGTGCAATTAAATTGCCTTTAATTTTAAAGTTAAAAATAATAATAATAATCCATAATAGTGATACATATTTTGAAAGTGTCTTTAGCTCATAAGGGTTTTTGTGTGTCTTTTTTAGCAATAAATTATTATGTAAAATCTTTTAAATTTACTACTTTCTAGTTTATATAAGCAAAGAAAAAAAAAGTATTGTTACCGATATCCATTATTGTTATGAAATTATTTTTAAAGTTATTTAATGTTTTAAGTTTGTTTTATTTTTAACTTTCTGCCCAGAAAAAAGCGTTACATTCAGTACCTTTTTTAATATTAAATTGTATATTTTTTTTTTAACTGAAAGAAGAGTGATGATATTTGAAAATATGATCTTGTGTTTTACAGGAAAATAAAATTCAAAATACATAAATAAAAGTTTTTTTTTACTTTATAAATATCTTGCAAAATATATGAATGTTCAATATTGTTTTACATAATGAGTTTATTGTATGTTTCACTAAAACCAAGCCAACAACGAGGTGTTATCAGTGAGTGATAGATATAAATTTTATTTTACTAACAGATTACGTTTTTGTGCCAATTTAAATGTGTTTATATACTTGTGTATATATGGATGTATAAAATACATTTTATATATATAAAAATATATACTCAACAATTTTTTTTTGTTGGAATTGTAAAATATAAGCAATCAAGAATTTTCTTTATTCGTTTGTATATGTTTCTATTGCTTGTTTCTATGCAATAGTCTATTTAAACAACAGTGGCCCCCATAAAAACTATTTTGTGCTTATAAAATATTTACGCTTCAAATTGTATATAGAAATTTGCTATATAAGCAGATTATAAGCATAAAATATTTGTTTATGGAAGAGCTCTAATGAGTTTAAAACCAAGTGCTGTCATATAAAAAAACTGGTTTTACACTCTTTAAAGCATTCATTAACTTTAGCTATCGTTTGTGAATAACGACGTTAAAGTATACTTTATTTTTGCTATGAGTACGGGCTACTTGTTTTCTATGAATGACAGCACCGTCCGACTGGCTTTATTCTATAAGTTTATTTATAAGTTCTAACTTGTTGTTTGGTCGTTAGTATGTCCTGCTATTTTGTTTTGTCATTAATTTATCTTTATCAAGAAGTATTTAATTTAAAAAAATTATAATGTGTCGCTGGTCGCTAACAGCAAAGCCTTAACCCATATAATTGTAAATATACAGAAGAAGCTAAAAACAGCTTGAGAAATCATTTGATTTGATAGCATTTTACTCAGGTGTTTATAGAAGGGCAGGGAATAAAGGATAGCACCCCTACTCCCAGCTGCAATAAAATTAGTTGGAAACTGCAATTAGCAAAATTGTAATGTTTAGTTTTATATAAAATTACAAAAAGTTGTGCATCAGTGACTGTAACTCAAATGGAAGTAATTATTTTAAATGTCAAATAATAATAATAATTACGAATGGCATAAAACAACGAGCTTTAGAGTATAAGCAGCTCTGGTTTTCCCTCTCTGCAACATACTCAAAAGTTGAGCAGCTAAAGCTGTACTGGGACTTATTTTGTTTGTTTATTTATTTTTTGTTTTGTCTTAGGTCAGCACTTTGTCTTAGACCAGTGCCATTGTGACAGAACTAGAAAGTAGGGGATACTGTCAAGAGGAAAGATGAAGTCCATGTTTTGGCTTATTTCTGTCGTTCAAGCTAAAGTTTTACTTTTATTTAAAGAGTTGTGATATAATAATTTTGAGAGAGATATTTTAGTGAAACATTTTAAATTCAGCTTTTTTATGAGTCTTTTTGTTCCTTTAGTGGAGAAGGTCATAATATTGTAGAATAGTTGGAATAATGACAAAAATAAAGCAAAACTTAAAATTTTATATAATTATATAATTCAAAGTGATCAAATGAGGGGTTTTAGCTAGGATAGGACATTTCACTGGGGCTAATGCAGATTGTCAGGGGACCTTTACCCAACAAGTCTAAAACAAATATCAAAGTCATAACAAGAACTCACTGATCACTTTTAATTTTTTATTTTCTTACATTTTTATTATACAATTGGTTGACATTTTGCCGACTCTAATTGTAGTTGTAAGATAAGTAAATATATAATAACTAAATATATGATTATGAAATTAATGCCTTTTGTCTGATATCTAGCATTTTGGCATTCAGAGAATCGCAGTAGATTTTTATGACAAATACTTTTGTGGTGCAATTTGAATCGCACCTGTTTCTGATTTACACCGCTAGTGCTATTTAGTTTACTGATGATATTTTATAGCTGTATATCCTTTATACTTTTCATACTCCCTTCGTATATGACACTTGCTCCATCAAAGTCAGAATATCCAAATACTATTTAATTTGCATTAATGTACTCGTATTTATAAACAGGCGCTTCGTTATATCAGTGTTTAATGGAAATTTTGTCGTCTCTTTTTTATGCGTTAAAAATAAAAGACCCAAAATGAAAACTAATATCTTGAAATGAATAGAGGAGCTTTTAAAATTTAAACTCTTAAACAGAATAAGTTCGCTAATCCAGGTAAAAACGCTGTCAAATTAACAAAATCCATAACTAAATCGAAGCCTTGAACTATAAAACCTCTCTCATATTTTCTTATTTAATTTTATTCTTATGGTTCTGTTTACCAAATATATAAAATTGCTGGAAAAATCAGTGTGGAAAAGTGAATACAAAAGAAAAAATATTGCCAAAAATTTCATCTGTTTCGGACACATGGGCGATCATTTATTTTGTCACGTCAAAAAAAATTCCCTTGTTCTGTAACTATTTGTCAATGTCGCGTAAAGGTAATATAAAAAAGAATACGTTTGTGTACTTAATTTGAGCCCATTTAACGGCTTTTGCCTATTTTTAGACCTAAAAGAATAGTAACAGGCAGTCAGCAGTAGTCAATTATTGTCCACATTGAGTACGTCTCCTATTTCTGATGTAGTCTTGATATGACTTTAGAATTGTCTAATAGTTACTGTGATAGCTACTAATAGACTAAGCCTTCTTTCACACACAACAGTTTTGAATCGTCAAATCTTGAGGTTTTCTGAGAAAGAGGAAAAGAGAATGAAAGAAGTACAAATATGACCGAACCTATAGTAAAGCCTAAAGTTGAAAGAAAAGAAAATTAAAGTTGATGAAACAAAATGTTTGTGCATAGATTAAAAATAAAATTGAAGAAAAACTGATCAAGTACATGTCGTACAAAAACATCTGTTATTGAATTCACCTTTAAGTTTCTGCATTCTGCTTGACCCATTTTGTACTACGGAGCTCTTCAGGAATATATTCTACAACGATAATGACATTGGAGTTGCTGGGAATGTGTTTATACTGATTTAGTAACATAAGTTTTGTTTCTTCTTTTCAGATACTGCAGCATGACATACATTGTCGATCAATTGTTTCCGCCCATTAAACCTGACGAAGTCACAGCAGTTGAATTTTCACATTTCAATTATTGGCGCGATCCGATACCAGAAATTGATTTGAATTTATTCGACAACCTAAACACATCTACGAGCTCTACGACAACTTTAAATGGAAGTGTTAGCGCTTTAAGTGATCAAAGTAATGTCACCTTAAATGGATCATATTCAAAAACATTGACAACCATTCCAGAAAACTAAACAGCACACGTTAAAATAATTCTTAATTATCTTAATTAACGACATATAATTCAGACATCAAGCATTTCAATCATAGTATTTATTTTGTTTCGAGTTTTGTATTTGTGTTGAATATTGCTACAGAATACGCAATATATTGCTACAGAACACGCACATATATATTTTTACTTAATTCTTGTTTAATTATTGTTATTATCATTTTATTATTGCCTTCATTCATATTCATTTTAGAAGAAGAAATTTATTTGAAATAATTTGTCTAATGATCATATTAGAAATGTAATAGGTCTATTATAGAGTGTCAAATGTCGTGCTTGCCAATAAATCATACAGCAGCAACTATCACTAATGGTTCTATATCCTAACTTAATTATCATTTATTTATGTATATTTAATTTTTCATTGAAATGTTTTTATATCAATGCAGATTTATGTGTTCGATTGTTTAATTATAAAAATAAGAAAAACCAAAAAATATAGTTAATAGAAGCGAAATAGATTTCGAATATTTTAGCGCATACACTGAAAGCACTATTTTAAAAAACCAAGTTCAAGTTAGAACTTAGGAAATAGTAACACCTCATAGATTCGGCACATTAACCGAAAACAAAAACAACAATTTAAATCTTAAATGAAACCAAATGCATAAATATTAAAAATAATATGAATATGAAACTGAATATAAATCAACAATTAAATTTTTTTATAAGTTTCAAACGTAATAAGAAAATGCTACCAGTAAAATCTATTAATATGTGATACATATGATATCTTTGTAGATCATTGATAATAAAAATTCGAAAATTAATTAATTCTAAGAATATTTCTAGGAAATTATCATATAGAATATCTGAATTCATGTGCTTATTGAAATTATTAAATAATTCAATAATTAAATAATTCAGTAATTCAAATAATTCAATTATGTTATTCCTTAATTCGTAATATAAAATTTGCATACTATTAGTTTGTTCATATCTTTTGTATGTGAGAAATGGCTTGAAATAAATAAAATTGGATCTCTTAACCATTTCTGTTTTACATGCTGCTTAACTATCCGCTAATTTACAGCAGACTCTGGGGCGCAACTTCATAGTTTATTATAATATGAGACGCCCTGCGCGTGCATTGTTTAAATGAGCGGGAAATTTAAAGAATACTTTTAGGCATTTCCCAAAATTGAAAAAATAAAAATAGCCCTGCTATCCAATTCTGGTCGCCTGGTGTTTTGCCGAAATTTTAAAATGCAGTTCTGCTGCTGAAAATCTCGGTGTTGCCAGATTTATCGTCATTTAGACGATTTCACCTCTTAAACTAGGGAATCGCGATTTTATACATTTTCTCAAGAAAATTATGATTTCTTGCAATAATCGTACAAATTTAATTGCAATTGAATGTTTTTAATATATTTTTAAGTTGTTATAGAACCCTTAAGAATAACATATGTATGCATGTATATGAGGCATCGTGCCTTATATAGGCCGTTCAAAAATTCATTAAAACACTGTTTTCAATAGAAAATATTTTTTCTAATTTTAAATACACATTTTATTTATTGTATTTCAAGGTACAGGGTATTATACTATTTAGGCATTAGGACATCTGTAAGTGACTTCCACGGTGTTTGCTATGGCTCAACTAACGCTGCATTTTCCAAAGTTTTTCTTAGCATTTTTCTTATATGTGTCAGTGTTCTAAGAGCTTGTTCTTCGTAAAATACTTCTTGGACATGAAATGAGGCATAAATGAGAAAGAAATTTTATGTTATTAAAACACATTATTTCAAGGTATCATTGATATTACCGAATATTACTCAGCCAATCGGTGTGACAATACTTTTTCCAACAGTATTAAGACCCGCTTCGATGTTGACATCTGGAAAACCCTGTATAAAGAAAGTATGTATTATTAATATGAATATTTGCAACAAGAAGAGCATCACAGCAAATTATAAAGTAACTTTGCTTCCATAACGTATCAATACAAATAGTTTTCACATTATTGTTCTAGTGTTTTACATGCATCTTCTGACACTCGCAAGGGAGGTATTCAATAAATTGTATTCACAATACTCTTGCCGTGTTAAAAACGCCAGAGTATATTGATGTGAATTGAATAAATTAAATTGAACTCCTTTTGTTTTTATTTGCAGCAAAACATATTCTTAAAATTTTTAATAAATACATATGTGATATTTAAAAAGTCTTTGTTGTGGATATTGTTTTGTTGCGGATAAGAAATTTACACTGAAGTATTTTGTATGGAAAATTGCAAACCAAGCGAGTTTCAGAACATTCATAATTTGCATGTGATTTTTTTGCATTTCGTAATTATAAAACAATAATGTATTTGAGTACACAGCATTTGAAATTTTGAAAGTAAACTTAACAAAAACTGGGGCTTATTATGTAATTCGATTCGAAAGCGGAATATTAAAAATTGGAACAGTTTTTGCTTTCGAATCAAATTAGATACACTTTTGATATCTTAAGCTGTCGTCAGCAATGGAAACATTGGCATTAAACATTCCAATATCTTTGTTTTAGTTGAAAATTGGAATAACAGATCGGCTTCCAGGAAGCACATAAACTTTTAGATCCACCAAATCATTATGGAATAATATGATAATTTAGAAAATTTTATTATTCTGGCTGCTCTCTCAACAAAATGGGGGATTAAAAAAATAAATGTTCTTTGTCAGGGGATGACCAGAACTAGAAAGCAGGGGATAGCACTAAGAGAACAGATAGAAGGTAGAAATAGACCTACTTTTAGTGGAAATGTAAAGTTTAAGACATCTTTTCTCCAGACCGCAATTAAACAACTTTCCAGGCCTAATCTGCTGTTGAACATTTCCAAAAAAAAAAACCCAATAATTTTGATGTTTTGCTATAAATTTATATAATCAATCGCGCAAGTGTGTAAAAATTTACTGAAACCCGGTGTAATAGATTTTACTGTAGCTTAATAAATTTGATGCAAAAGAATAATACGAGGGCTGTTTGATAACTAGGTGTCTTTTGAAATTTCTCTCGTAGTAGGCTTAAATGCAACACTCCTGCCGCCAAATTTTGAGCAGCCTGCGCCATAGTAGCTATTAAACGTACACAACTCCATGAATTTCAGGAGAATCCACGCGCGTACATGTCAAATAAAGACGTCAAAGATTTTATTGAAATAAAGAACTGAAGCAAACGCGACGTCGAGGTCCTTGAAGAATCATATTATTTGGAAAGAATAAACTAATTTGAAAAACACTCGATTTAATGTATTAATCTAAAAGAAGAATATGTTGAAAAATAAAACAATTTCGTACTCGAATAGCCACGGTCTTATCAAACAGCCCTCGTATTAAAAATATATATATATATATATATATATATATATATATATTAAATTAGCAGATATTTTAAGATTAAAATGAGTATAGTTGAAAATATATTTTTTATTTAGTTATTTACCAACAACTTATCTTTTGTGCGACCAGCATTCAGGGGATGACTTCTATAAAAGCCGTGTTATGACGTGTCATTGAAACATGCCAACTGTTTTGCTCCGTTTATACGACAACTATTTGCAATTAAGAATACATGAAATATAAAACAAATTTGTGCTACCCGATGGCATATGGTATGAACACAATTATTTGGCAACTGTGTTATAACATCAATCCCATCTTCTTATGTCCTCATGCAAATATATGTGAACTTGAAGAAAATGACGAAATCAAAATTTTAGACAATTTAAATTGTTTTAGTCTTAAATTTTTTATGAACTCTGTTATACAGGTCCACCTGATCGTCGATCGCAAATGATTTCTTAAATTTTAATAGTTTTAATTAAAATTCTTATAATCCCAAATACGCAGTGAGTGTTAACGTTGTATATAATTAACACAAAAATAGAAAAATCAATATCATATTGATGACCGAGTGCGGAATCGAGCCCTGAATATTAACATTCTTCTTTTATTTACCGTGCGTCTATGCGTCTCTGTTTCGGAGTTTGTTTTAACAAAAGCCATTAAGCAGTTTTCGAGTTATAAGGGAGCACACATTCAAGCATATGATTATACAGTCCAATCATGTATATTCGATAGGAAATTCATCTGCGCGGATAATATTTTTTTTTACAAAAAAATTTTCCCAGTTATAAAACAAAGAAATTACAAATGGCATCATTGAATCATAAAATGCATTTCACTCACTTTCAGAATAAGTGAGAAATTTCACAAGGAGTATTTATTCCTAACGAAAGGATTGCGTAAAGAAAATAAAATACTCCCAAAGCGAACATTAAAAAGTGGCGTCATTGAGTCATGAAAGGTATTAAGAACGTTCCCATTCGAAAGGGGAAGAATCACCCCATTCATTATTATTCATAATGGGGCTGATGAATTTTAAACTTTATAATATTGATACAAAGGATTTAGGAAAAAAGAAGCTACAAAATACAATAATATTTTGAATAATTTAAAAAAAATTAACTAAAATTTTAGTTAAAATTAATAACTTAATTAGTTCATTGAGAAGCTTTTGCAAAACTGTACAAGAATTTGTTTCACAAAGAAGTGTAAAATTTCAAATCTTTATCTGCAAACTTTTGTGCAAATAAGTAGGGGTAGCAACAAATCACATTTTAATTTTAATTTTTTTTTTGCATTTTGTTTAGTGAATGATTGTCATAGAAATTCATTTTCAATTGAATATAATTCAAGATAATGAGAGTGGTCACCAGTACTTTAATCAAATTTCATAACAATTATTATTAATTAAAAAAAAATATTTATTAAATACGTTTTTTTAATTAAAAAATATACTCGTATTTAGAGTGGCTTTAACAATGTAGCTCATATTTTTGCATAGAATATAATTTATTGCCAATAAGTTTATGTTTATTTAATGTTCAATAACAAAAGAAAAGATGTGCGGCAGTAAATTGATATAATAAATACATAAATAAATAACTATATAATAAAGAATAAAATAACAGAAAATGGAATTGCATTTATTTGCTATTTAATTAAAATAAACAAAAATGTATCTCATGTCGCTTATAAAAACAATTACTTAATTACAAAATAAAATCTGTGTTTGATTCTTTCCATTGTTCAAAATGCAATTCGAATAGATTCAATTTAAAAGGGTGGTCGAACCGCAAAATTGTCTTTATAATTCTATTGCGAACGTAAATATGAATATAGGAACTATATTGACTTTTTTTAAAGCACCAGTTGACTCGCATCATTTGGAATTAGCTGCGTTCGCAAAAATCAAATTAACTCTTGCAAATTTCAAATGCTTTAAAGCACCCCGCAGTGTTTGTTTTTTTATTTGAAAGGAATTTCAGAGGCTGATGGAAATTGTTGTGGCCGTTTTTTTAAATGCTTCAGAATAGTGATGCAGAATCAAATTAGTTTTGAATACCGGCTAATATTTAATACTTTTTATTTTATTTACTCAATATTTTGAAGAGGCCTTTTTTTCCGAACATTAAGCTCTAAACACATAGACGACAGCAGACAGCAAGCAGCAATATGTCAAAAATAAAATCCATGTGTTTAAATGAAAACGATTATTTTGACGGCAGCACAGCAGCAGGACTGCACAACAGCATTTGCTGCTGCTGCCAACTTAGGCTATTTTCTATTTTGACGGGCAGCAATAAGCAAATATAGAGTTGCCATTATATATATAAATTGGACAAATTAGAACAAAAACTTTATTTCTTAATATTAAACATAAAGGAACATTACAAAAATACAATAAAGAAATAAATGTATATGTTTTTATAGTTTTTTGTGATATTATTACAGTTTTTATCAATAACTTTAATATTATTCATTATAAAATATAAATGCGGCATCCCTAAAATTTGAAATTGATTTACACACCAGCTGATTATTATGTTGTTGCTGTCTTCAAAATAATTATGAAGCTGACTTCAGAGCAGCATTTGAAGTTGGCAGCATTTGAAGCCGTGAAGTTGTGAAGTCTGCTGTCGTCTAAGTGTTTAGAGCTTTAAGCAGCATTTTGAGATCTGTACGTATTAGCGATGCGCCGAACGTAAAAATGTTCCCGAATACGAATATAATGTTTAAAATTTAAAGATATTTAAATGTTCTTAGCTTCCCGTTAGGAGTTTTGAAAATTTCCAAAAATTGGAACCTATTGGTTTTAGCCCGTTTTGCAAAAATCGAGTTCTCAGGCAGATTTCGATGTCCTTAGTTCCTGGAAAGGTTCCCTGATTACTGCTGAGAAAGTGTTACCACATATTTATGCGTGTGTGTTTGTATGTGTAGGAATGTGACCCGCTTATAAATATCGGGTGTTTTTTATAGAGTGATACAAGTTTAAATCATAATTAAACATAGAAATATATTTTGGATATCAATAAAACGGTCTTTATTGGATAGACAATTTTATGACATTAATGTTTAAATATGATTTCGGACATGTGGCCGCCACGGCTGGCGCGTACAAGGCGCGATCTGGAACACCAATTTTCGCAATCAGTAACATTCTGACCATCATCGTTTTTGAAGACATGTGGGGAAATGACTCCGCCTGCCCATAAAGCGCACCAAACAGTAATTTTCTTTAGATGTAATGGTGTGGACTCTACTCACTCCAAAAGCGACAATTCTGGTTATTTACGTAGCCATTCAACAAAAAATGGGCTTCATCGGAAAATAAAATTTTAAATGGACGAAGTGCACGATATGTTTGACGAACAGAACCATTATTTTGATTAAAAATTTCCACAATTTGCCCGCGTTGCTCTGGTGTAAGTTGATCCATAATGAAATGTCAAACTAAACAAAACGCAAATATCAGCTGTTAAATGGGTGGTCAAATAAAGCAGTGATGCCAACTCAAAGTTGTTTCACTCTATAAAAAACACCCTTTTTCGTTCGTAAGATATCGTAAGAGAAAACAAATAAGTTTTCTTTCCAAAATTATGAAATTATATATCTGATCTATTAGTGTTAGCGATTAGTTTATAGGATTCGAAAAACTACAACAACCACTGCTAATCAATTGAGAATCGGTTGATTCATTAACAAGTTATAGCAGTTTCGCATTCTCGAAGACTCCAAAAAGTTATAAGCAGGTCCACATGCTTACTCCGAATTAATCAGGGAAGTTTCCTATGAACTCAAAACCTGAAAGCTCGATTTTTCTTTTTTTTCAAACGTGGTGCAATCAATAACGTCCTGATTTTTTTAATTTTCAATTATCCTTGCGGGAAGTTTAAAATATCATCGCAATCATGACTAAGCCACCGTATTTACCAGACTTTACCTATTCCCAAGATTAAAGGGACTCATGGAAGGCCGGTCTTCTGAGATAACCGAGCGTATAAAAACCGAATCGCTTTTAAGTATCCAGTAAAAGTTTTCAGTAATGGATACCAGGTGCTCATAACTCCCTCAATAAAAAAAATTTATTTCTATCAAAGATTACAGACTTTTGATCGCCTTGTTGCAAAATGTCCCACAGTGCAGCAATATGTCTGTTAAGGTACGGCCACATTTAGGCAAATATTTGCTCAAAAAAACGTAACCACTAAATGTTAATGGTAAATATTTTAATGCATTTCATTGAATTAAAAGGTTTGCAATCATACTGAATTATATAACACTGCCGATCTGTCACTTGTGAAGCAGTTTTACTTAAGGCACACGTATCACAACCAAAATATATATCTCTACTTAGTGGTTATGCTTTTTTGTGCAAATGTTTCACAAGTGTGATCGTACGTTTAATTTGTTTTTAAGCCTGGAATTTGTATTACAGTGCCATTTTAATTTGGAATTCCGTAACGAATTATATCAGCCAGCTGAATATATTTAATTTTAACAGAATATTACTAATTAAAAAAAATTTATTTCAATACCTTTTTATGATGAACACATTCATAATTTGAAACGTTTTGGAATACTACATAACCTGAGAGAGATCGAATATATGGTTGGGCCGTAAAGAGTGAATCATTTTCGCCTAAATCATCCAGAAGAAGCCCAGTGTAAATCTTTCTAGAAACTAAAATTTTCTATTGTTAAGTTTTTAAATTTTCTGTTGCCTCAACTTGATTTAAATCTGTTGTACCAGATTACTTGACTTGTGTACGAGATATTTACAATAAACGACCTCAATGTTTGGGTTTCTATTTGATCGTTCCAGCTCCGCCAGGCAGCACATAATTGCGACAAGTGTCATACGTGCGAATACATACAAACGGTACATTTCGTACATTCTGGAAATTTTAAATTTTTGTCCATATTCTTACTGTTTGACAAACAAATAAAATAAATAAAATATGAACGCATGCATCATTTATTCAGACAGAGTTGTAAAAGAATGTAGTTTCCGCGTGGAGCGAATTGTGTTAATTTGTACAGTCAGTTTATTTAGTCTGCAAGATAATTGAGAAGATATTAGGTCATAACCAAATATATTTGGCTGATAATATAAAATCTATAGTTTAAAGATATACTTTTAAAGTTAATGAAATTTTTATGTAAATTTATACAGCTATTTTTTTACATTTTGTCGTAATTTATATTACGACTCTCGTATGTATAATGTTGGGTGTTTCTTAGTTGTATGAGAACTATCGATATCGATAACTATCATTTGACAGTTGTAAATGTCAACTTGCGTTGGCATTTGTACTCAGCGTGGTTTGGCGAATCACTATGAAACCATTCGTGCAGTTACTGTTCTCCCATTAATTTCACAATTTTTGATTCAAAACTATCACTAGACCAATAAATGTGCTTACAAAGAGAATACTGCTGATGTAGTGAGACATTCTCTACTGAATTTCTATTCCCAAATATTAATCAGCTAAACATCAAAGACATTCGGTTCCAATAATACAGCGCAACTTGCTATACAGGGCGCTCATCAATCATTTTTTAATAAAATCCGAAAGCTCTTAAAAATCACCCACCGTCTCATGCTTTCATTAGTTACTTAAAAAATGTGAAATTTACTCAGATTCGATTTACGAAACAGAAGAAAAAATCACACATCAGGGTCGCATTTATCGCAGTCGATATTGATAGAAATTATGGATTTGCCCCTGATTGAAAACTCGCTAGTATACGAATGCAGGAATTAGTCCAGGATCGAAACAATTTTCATTTCATTCTCCTGGATGTTGCTATGAAAGATATACACAAACATATGAGAGGACCCAGAGAGTACCATTATTATATTCGGAAGTTTTTTATAGAGTGATACAACTTTGAGTTGACATCACTGCTTTATTTGATCACCCATTTAACAGCTGATAGTTGCTTTTTGTTTAGGTTTTGATATTTAGCTTTGATACTTCACTATGGATCGACTTACACCAGAGCAACGCGTGAAAATTGTGAAAATTTTTAATCAAAATAATGGTTCTGTTCGTCAAACATATCGTGCACTTCGTCCATTCAAAATTTTATTTTCCGATGAAGCCCATTTTTGGTTGAATGGGTACCTAAATAAACAGAATTGTTGCCTTTGGAGTGAGGAAAATCCACAAGCACCATCACACCCACAGAAAATTACTTTTTGGTGCGCTTTATAGGCCGGGCGGAGTCCGTATGTGTTCAAAAACGATAATGATCAGAATATTGCTGTTAGTGATGGACGGTATTGGAACAAGAATTGAAGTTTTTTCTTACCTCAAGTAGCTGGCATTAATCTTGCTGATATGTGGTTCCAACAGGACGGAGCCACATGCCACACAGCGGGCGCTACAACTGATTTACTCAGGGAAACTTTTGACGAAAAAAGAATTTCACGGAATGGCCCAATTAATTGGCCCCCAAGATCGTGTGATTTAACCCCATTGGATTATTTTCTCTGGGGTTATGTAAAGTCGCTTGTGTACGTCGATAAACCACAAACAATTGAACACCTGGAAATCAACATTCGAAGCGTTATCGGCGAGATACTACCGCAAATGCTGCGAAAAGTTTGTGCAAATTGGTGTTCCAGATTGCGCCTTGTACGCGCCAGCCGTGGCGGCCACATGGCCGAAATCATATTTAAACATTCATGTCATAAAATTTTCTATCTAACAAAAACCGTTTGATTGATATAAACAATGTATTTCTATGTTTTGTTATGATTTAAACTTGTATCACTCTATAAAAAACACCCGATATTATTTTTATCACACTAATATTTTCCATAATAAAACAATAATTCAACAAGGAAATAAAACTATATAATAACGACCTCTAGATTGTATTATTTGAAGGGACTGACGTACAATTTCAAATACGAATACACACTCCCACTGGATAAAGAAAATAAAAGAATCTTCCGTGGAATTGCTTTTCCAACTGTGTGCGCAAAAATGCTAAAGTGCGTTAATAAAGACTAATTTAGTTTCATATTTTTATATTGGCCTCTTAAATTTGATTAAGGAAAATTACCAATTTCTATATAATCTTTTTTAAGTAGATTCCATTGTGCATTGAGTCTGTTTGTGTGTGTGTACAATACATACATACAAATATATTTATGTATGTACGAAGTTTGAGAACATTAAGAATTTTATACAGAACATTAAAACAGGTGTTTTTCGTAGATTAAGAGCATCGAGATAAAGAAAAACAAACAAATTTAATTACATAATTGCAATTCAGTTGAGTTTAACTATAATTATATATTATTCGAGGAAGAAAAATAGTTGTTACTTAACAGACCAAATAATTAAAGTTCCAGTTTCAAAACTGTTCATAAAATTGAACTTTTTCGACCCCAATTGTACCAAATTTATTTTTTGGTACACTTTTCAGTTTCCTCTGCTAAATTGAGCCAAAATATATACAAAATATTGTTAATAGGTCAGATTTCATATATTGAATTATACAGGCCCTACATATGAAATGTTTTTCTGATTTATGACAGGGTAGTAAAACGAATTTCGATGCGAAAAGTTTATGATCCTCCATGGATAAAGTTTGTTGAATTCCCGCTAGGAAAATTTGAAATTTTTAAAAATCGGGCAGTTATTGGTTTGAAAAAATTAATTTCTCATCAGATCTCAGCGTTGGGTCTAATTCGAGTGAACCGAGTTAAGCTAAACTAGTAGTTTTCTGAAGAGCATTTCTGAACTTAAATTTGCAGTGAATGTGAACCGATTTGAATGGAGAAATTTCAAGATATCTCAAAATACTTAGGAAAAAAGTATTCTTGGACGTAATTTTATTTAGAATAACTTTTTATCGATCTCCGCAAACCGGGTCAAAATCGTGCAGTCCATTCGTGAGATATCGTGAATAGAGAAACCAGATTTTTTTATACTCCGAAATTATATGCCTGATCAGTTAGTGTTCTCGCTTCTTTTATAGCAATCGAAAACTACATCTATCAATACTTATCACATGGGAATCGGTTGATTTGAAGATCAGAACGCTGGTGTTTCAGCTCGAAGAGCTGAAATGCTGGAATATCACAAAAACAGGTTACGATATCAAAGAAGAATTGCAAAGAAAAAAAAACCAATTGTACTAAAATTTGCAAGCCTGATAATAAATTTGGAGTGCCGATCATTAGTTACCTGACTCAGAGAACAAGATATTAGCTTCGAGAGCAACGAGTGCATCCTGCTTTCCGGCCGTCTGGGCTTTTTAATTAATTATGCATTTACAAAACTTGCCTTAACTTAATGGCATATAAACAAATGCGCATAATAAAATCAGCTTCTATTAAAATATATTTTAAAAGTATTATATTCGGCTGAGCCGTAAATAACTCTTCGCCGAGGCATGCCAACAAAATTTAAATTTTCCATCTTTGGAATCGTTTTTAATGTTGCTTTTAATAATATTTTAACTCTTCTTGATGTATAAAACAGGTTTAATTAAAAACATGCAAAAACAATTTTTTTCGCTACTTTTATATGGCAAAAGCTTTCCAGCTCTGGAATGTTTTTTTTTTACTTCTACTGTATTTCTAATACATCAATCTACCAAAAAAAAGTTTTAAGTCTCTAATCTATTAACTTCATTTAATTCTAAATACCGGTTAATTTATTTTTAAAACATAAAAGATAATGTTTTATTTAATTTTTTTTTATATGAAACCACAATAACAATTTCATTTTCCACTTCTGGAGCTGTATTTTTGGCTTTTCTTATCTCTAGTGTCAATAAATTTCTTTAAAATATATCAAACATATTAAATTTTTCAAGAAACTTGTTTTTAATTTCGTTAATTTTGTTTAAGAAAAAGTGAAATTTTTCCAACCCTGAATTTCTGATTTAACATAATTTTTAATAGTAATTTAAATTTATTAACTACATATACATATACGATATAATTGATTCCAAAAACATGCAAGTAGTTACTGTTATATTCCAAAACATATTCAAAATTTCCAGCTCTGGAACTGCCCTTTTGAGTTTCTTTCATATATATCATATATGTATGCTTCATAAGGAAAACAAAAATATTTGTTTTACTTTTATTTCCAAAAAAAATATTCAATTGGGAAACTCTGGAATCGAACTTTTGATTATGTTTGATTTTTTATATCAATTAAAATTTATTTTTAATGCAGAAAATATGTTTAGCTGCTAAAAAATGATGTTGAGATTCCAAAAAAAAAAATTAGTTGTCCATCCCTGGTTTTTTTGTTTATCATATGATAACAATTAATTTTATTAAAAAATGTCAAATATGTTTGATTTATAAAGGAAAAGAAATAAATTCGTTTTAGTTGGTTATTTTCATGTAGCAAAAAAGAATGCAATTGTCCAACCCTGGAATAAACTTACTATTTTTAAGTGATTTTTCAAAACAATTTAGTTTTTCTTGAAGCATGGAAAAAATTTTTTAAAATTATCTATTTTGGAAATCACTGGCAAAAGGAGGGTGCAGACAAAAATTTTGCTATTTCTAAGAAAATTTTTAAAAAGCCAAACTTTTTGCAAAAAGTTACCTCTTGTGAAATTTTCAATTTTAGCTTTTGTTTTATAGAATGAAAAATAAGTTGCAATACTTTTGAAAATGATGTATTTTATTTAGGAAGGGTGCCTATCCAAGAACTTTGGCCATTAAGAAAGAAAACTAATTTCTTGCCGTTAAAAGGAAAATCCGCATATCAATATAAAAAATTTTTCAAAAATCCGCATTTCAATATAATCCTTTAATCAGGCAATTCATTTGATTTGTTTAAGAGAAAATAGGATTTTTTATACTTTTTTTATCGGGCAAGTTGTATCACTCTATAAAAAGCACCCGATATAATAATACAAGACTGAAATATAATTCGAATAATATTGAGTTACATCTTCCATTTAATCAGTCTAATTTTGACTACAACTGCCAATAAATCGGCGTAGATAACTGATACTTTGTTATAGATAAACTTCAATTCGATTATCTTTATTGTATTGTAAGAGAAATCAATAGCGGAGTTTATGAGCAAAACTGAAATTGGGTGATAACTTCACTGGCAGAAGTGATCCTGTTTACGCGTTCATGTGATTTACCGGTTTTAGATTATTTGTCTACTTGCTAATTATTGGAAAATCGGTAAATATATTGGACTGGTAGCCGCGGCGGACTTTTGCCGGGAGTCTATCTACTTCTGTTTTGTGTTATCACTTCTCAGGCATCTAAAAAATACCCGATACAATAAAAACTCTTAATTTAAATTAGTCAAAAGTTAGTAACAATATCTAGCGATAGCTTTTTCCGTGATCAATACAACGTTATGATCAGGAATGTGACCGCAAAACCCCTTGAAAATTTATATTATTTTTCAAAATCTCTTATTTTAGTAATTTTTCAAAAACTGTTATTAGACTTTGCAGAAGAAATAAATCACCGTGACAGTATGTTGTTAAGGTTAGAATGATGGGAAGTTCCACGCCCATACAAACTTCCTTTTTCACATGCTAATCGTCAAATGTTTTCTTAAAAGCAAACTCGTTAATAATAATTCATTGAATTTCAACAGATAAAATGAATTCTTTTGCCTGCGTAGAAAACAGTTTAGGCGCAAAATACTTTGGCGATCATTCTGAGTAATGACGCACCGGTAATAATTCTACCCGGTATTTACTCGAATTTACTGGCAGACTTGTAGTGGATTCAATGCTAGCAACTATTCAATAGATACATTTGTTTAGCATTATTTAACTACAATAAACAATAAGAACAGATTTAATAAGCATACAAAACACAGCCGGCAAAATATGAAAAAAATCCAATTGAAAAAATATCACATGATGAGTGAGTAACCAGCAAAAATTTCCAACCGATGACAATGATAATGTTTACAATATTCGTTTCCACTCAACATAAATAAGCACTGAGATTCAAACTTTCCTACAGAATGTTCACCCAAAGAACGACAAACACCAACAACATGCACGACTGATGTGCTAAAACGAAAAAAAAAAGAAAAGATTTAAAATTAATTAATTCTGAAGAGTAGATTGTCCGTCCATACGTTTTGTTCTCTCGCCATAGAAAAAAGGCTTAGTTTTATATATGAATCAAAGTTCCACTCCCCCAACTCCGCTCTGGCGGTTAAGCCGCATTGCGGTGATGACTTTCAATTAACAGCCAGCACTCGTAAGTGGATGTCTAAGTGGATTTTGTTTGAGTGAAAATATTTCAAATGAGAGAAAAGTGCTATAAAATGCCCACTTTATGTGACAATTGTCAACAGTTTCGAACAGATCGAGCTTTGACAAACAGCAATCTAAACGGTACAAAGAAGTTTTGTGATTTACTCCAGTCTTACAAATCGATATGAAGGCTTCACTAGCAATTTTATTCGCAATCTTTGCTTTGGTAAGTGAACACAAATAATATTTCGGGTCCTTTGGGTTAATTTACTCAATTTGGTGCATTTACAACAAGAAAAGAACAACTTGGACTTGAAATTCATAAAAATTATTTTAGCTTTATAAATTTCTTATTACACAGACTTTGTATTGAAATTTGTCTAAATAAGAAGTTTATAAACAAAATATTTCTTATAAATTTGGCCGGAAATGTATTGGGAATAAATTCAAACATAATTATTTTAAATTTCAAATCGAAATAATTTATAATTTTTTAAAGTGTTTGGAAGATTTCCTGCCTGGCCCACATTTTTGATCTGTCTTAGAATTATACAAAAAAAACAATTTTAATATTCTAAAACTGTTTTTTTTAAATATATTTTCTTGTCAGAACGATATTGAGTGACATCTCAGTAAATTAAATTGTTATTTCTATAAAAAGAAAAAGGAATTAAATGACTTTGTTTTTAAATTTCTTTAAATTAATTTAGCAAATGTTTCGAGCTTTCAGTTGGAAATTAATTTTTTCATAGAAAATTTAATTTTATAATTTTCGTATTCTTTTTGTAAACAATTGCTAACATTTACTCCCATACGCTTAAAATTTAAATTAATTTAATATATGAAATGTATTTTATTCCCAAATTTTCATTCAATAATTGTTCAAAGACATTTATTTTTTAGGAGTTAATTTAAGGATAAATAAATAAAACATACCGAGTTTAAAAAAATTTTAAACGAAACTTCTTAAACTTTGGAAAAGCAATAAATGAAATTAATTAGGAATTAGTTGTGTCTGCAGAAAATAAAAAAAATTATAAGTGAAAATAACAAAAATTTATAAAATTATTAAGTGATCTTTTTATAAACTTCATAATCCTTTCAAAAAAAAAAAAAAAAAAAAAAAAAAACTTTGAGCAACACAAAACTGAAAATTATTTTTCCTTTTATTTCCAATTTAAGGTTACGGCCGAATACAAACTCCGCAATCAGGAAGACTTAAAGAAGGCCCGCGAAGAATGCATGGCAGCAAAAAAAGTGTCTCCTGAAATGATTGAGAAATACAAGAAATTCGATTTCCCCGATGATGAGGTCACCAGATGTTATATCGAATGCATTTTCAAGAAATTCGACTTATTCGATCCCAAGGATGGTTTCAAAAATGACAATTTAGTTGCTCAACTCGGTCATGGCAAGGATAACAAGGATGCCGTCAAGGCTGATGTCGCCAAGTGTGCTGATAAAAATGAACAAAAAACTGATTCCTGCGCCTGGGCGTTCCGCGGCTTTAAATGTTTCATTAGCAAGAACATGCCTTTGGTTATGGAGAGCTTGAAGAATTAAAAGTTCAATCATAATTTTTAATCTTTCAAAATTTCAAAACTTTCATATTTAATTCGATCGTTACATATAAAAAGAAAAGATAACCACAGCAACCGTGTTCTAATCATCGATGACCATCTTCTATGACTTTAGGCAACAGTAGCATGTGTAATATTGTTTAATGAATCATCTTTTACGTCCCACAATCGCCATTCTTTTTTAATAATACGTTTTTTTATAAATAGAAATGTTTAAAATTTTCGTCAATTTGATAAATAAATCGCAGATTCTGTAAAAGAAGTTTTTACGTATTTTTTGATGTTTCGGTAGAGAAAATGTTTGCTCAAATTGTTCAAATTTTTAATAAGAAGAATCAGCACGAAATTAAAATATGTACTAATTTATGAATTATTAAATTATTTGTTGAAGAATAATATCTTCCAAACATTTTGCTTTGCTGAATCGTTGTTATTTACAAATTATTTTGTTTTATTTCTTAGCTAAAAGAAATTATAATGAAAAGAAGAGTGTCCGAAGGACTTGGTAATTAATCTGAAGATTAATGGAGGAATCAACATCAATCTAGTGTTCAACGATATCTAGTAACATTTGGGAGATTCACACTGTAGTCATAGAGTCATAAGCAAAATAATAGCACAAAAAACATGACAAGTGTGAACAACCCGTCATAACTTGGTCTGCTAAATAAATGTGTGTACATAAACTCTAACAGCTGCTGAATAAACTTTTACGCGGTGGCATATGGAAAAACGTTCAGTTTTTAAACGAGAAAAAATTTTGAATTGTTTAGTTTTTGCGATTTAGTTAGTGCTCCTTTGATATATTTTATGTTATAAAAATGTGATTTAATATACAGACATATAGATATGAATAATTTTTTATCCGCTTTTTAGTCGGGAAACATATATAAGTAACGGCGGCAAACATATACTACCGCCGTCTTGCTTAAAGATTTTCAGAGTTCGACTTAGATCTCCAGAGCTATTTTATGACAACACACAAACATACCTGAAAGACTGCTAATATTTTATGACTTTTTTATATGCAGCACAATAACTTTTTTAAACTGGTCCAAGATTTTATGACTTTATGACATTATGACTAAATAGCACGAAGTGCGAATACCCCTACTGTGTTTTATGGAATTAGAGTGTAATTTCGAATGTGTCTGTGCATGTGTGTTTAAATGTGTCACGAATTTTCTGGTTGCTTCAAGTATAATTTTTGAGATCTCACATCAACATCTGATAAGCGAGATGAAAATATTGGCCGGTTTTTTTTTCAGCGTATTGTTTAATTCGAGCTATTGCACTGGTCTTAAATGTATGTTTTGGGAAATACCAAAAGTAACGCACGCTACAAAACTTGATATGCAAAATTTTGTTCAAGTTTTATTCGAGGATTTTAATTATTTTTAATTTGAAAAGCGGGTTATAAATTTGATTTAAAAATAGGGACCTGGATTCCATACCAGAAAAAAGCTTATCTGTTTGGAAAAATATTTAGGACGATGGGAAATACTGCAGCCGCGAAAAATTAGTTAAAAGTAGTGGGCCACCCATGAACTCCCCGCTAATTTTAACCGCAATACTATTGCAATTTATGCTTTTGAGCTCTTTGAGCTGAAATAATCACTGCAAGAGAATCAAAGAGACCAACTGATCAGATATTTAATATCAGAGTTAAAACAAATTGGATTTTTCGAATTTTTTCGTTGAAAACATCTCCCCAACGGATTTATTGATGACTCGGTTTACCGTGATGGACGTGGTCTTTTAATCTGGAGAGCTGACTGGAATTGGTCCGGAAAAGCGTTTAGAAGACATTAAAAAAAAAAAACTTCCAAGTTATTTTTTTAAACATTTTCTTAAGTTCGAAAAACTACCTGATCACCAGTTTCATTTGATTCGGTTAAGCCGTTTCAAAGTTACAAGCGTCACTTATTTACACACGTTCATATGGAAATCTGTCAGTATGTGGAAAATTATTGAACAAAGATTTGAGTGTTATTTTAAATGAAACATCAAAAGGAAAAATTATTCTTGAATTTTACAATCAAAACCAAAACTTAGCAAACGGGCACAGAAATGAACTGATAAACGTCATAGCAGAAGAAGTAATCAGCAACAATATCACGCTCCATGCAAACGACTTTTTGGTGTTAATAAATGAAATTGTGGGTATTTTTCCTAATGAAAAGACTGTAGAGGTAGGCCGCATGTTATTTTATTGTAGTACGTATATTAACAAACATTCGTGTTTTTTAAGAATTACTATTTTATACCAAGACAAGGGCGCAAAATCCAAGCGGTAAACTAAGTTGTCAGATATTAATATAATGCCTTTGAAATTTCTGATAAAATCAATTTTTGAAATACCAAAACTTTTACATCTTGCATTAGAAAACACAAATAAAAGTTTGCAAAGCAACTTTCTATGTAATTTTGCTAGTGGAGAGATTTTTAAACTAAGAATACAAAAAATGCAGTCTTCTTTAGTTATTCCATATATTCTTGACTGTGCTGATCTCCAAATAAATAATCCCCTTGGTAGTCACACATTCTCCATTTGTGGGTGTTATATAAGTTTTCCCACCATGCCTCAGCATTTGCTTTCTAAACTAGAGTATATAATTCACGCAGCTTTCATATCGTCAGAAAATTTAAAAAAGTGCGGCAACACAAATAGTTTTTACCATTTAGTTGAGGAACTGAGATTGCTTGAAAAAGGTTTAGAAATTATAGCAGATAATAAACAATTTAAAATAAATTTTATTCTCGGTTTGATTGTTGGCGACAACTTAGCTGTGAATAGTATTTTGGGGTTTGTACAAGCCTTCAATTCTTTGAAATATTGTCGCGCATGTACAAGAACAAAGGCAGAAATGCAGTGTGATGTTTATGAAAATTTCGATTGTCTAAGGAAGAAGAAAAGCTACTAAACAAGAAAAGCTAAAAACTTACTAAACAACAATTTTCAAGCAACGGGCTTAAAGGATAGTTGCATTTCTAATGAACTTAATTGTTTCCATGTGACCGAAAATTTTTGTTTCGATTTAATGCACCGTCTTCCGACGGTTGTATGTCATTCCAGAGTGTTAATGTATGCTGACGATGTAAAAATTTTTAACTCTTTTAATGATATTAATGGACATAATTTACTGTGTACTGACTTTACACATTTTTCTCAATGGTGCAGCTATAATTTATTAGAGTTAAATGTAAAGAACTGCAAACACATGTCATTTTTCAGACACAATCCGATTGAGACGTCCTATTATATTTTTAATGATATTTTAAATAAAGTTGATACCATATTGGATCTTGGCATGCTGTTGGATCATAGACTCAACTTTCGTGATCACATCTCTATAACGGTCAACAAAGCCTACGGGGTACTTGGATTCATGAAACGCTGGTCTAAGGAATTTCTAGATCCTTATATTACAAAACTATTATATACATCTCTTGTTCGGCCAATTCTTGAGTATGGATCGATTGTCTGGGATCCTTGTTACTCCATTCATATCAATAGTATTGAATCTGTACAGAAACAGTTTATAATTTATTGTCTGCGTGGGCTTGGTTGGAATTCGTATGTCTTACCGCCGTATTAAAAGTAGATTTGCTCTAATAAAATTGCCTACACTAAAAAGTGGACGATCGACGTTGAGTGCTTTATCCGTTATGGGACTGGTTCGAAGCGATGTTGATTCGGAATTCTTACTTAATCAACTAAACTTCAATGTTCCTTTAAGAATTACCCGCGATTTTGAAATCTTGGCATTAAAATATTACCGCTCTGTTTATGCTAATAATGATTCTTTTCGTCGCGCATGTGTCAACTTTAACAAATGTTATCATATCATGAACTTATCTGAGAGTAATACCGTATTGAAAAGAAATCTTATTTTATATTTAAATTCTTGAACTAATTTGTTATATAGTCAGTAAGGATGTAAAATCTATTGACTTATTAAATAAATAAATAAATAAATAACAGAAAAAAACTTTTTCAGTTCGGTGAATCAGTATGTATTGCGAGACTAAAAACATTTAATTTAAGAATGTCTGCTAGCGAAGTTGGATGTTTTATTCATTTTTTGCCACTAATAATAGGCGACTTAATTCCTATTGGTAACAAAAATTGGGAGCTTTTTATAACCTCGATAGAAATTGTCGACTTTTTATTAAAACCAACTTATAGTTGTGAAGAATTAAATAATTTTCAACAACTAGTTAAGAAACATCTACGGGCCACTCAAACCAAAGCACCATTTTTTAGTTCACTACCCTACTGCAATAAAGAAATGTGGTCCATGAAAATATATTTGGAGCATGCGTTTCGGGGCGAAGCATAAAGCATCAAAAATGTATTTAAATAACATTACATCTAGAGTAAATCCTTCTCACTCATTAGCAATTCAATCTGCTATTAAACTTTCAAGTTTTTTATTAGATCATGAGAACTCATTTAGTCAATTTGAGGATTTAGTTATAAATCCTCAAAAACTGTTGATTTAAGACAATATAATTTTTTTTCAAATATAATTTCAATATCAGATATAAATTTTGCTAATGTAGACATGATTGACGAAATGATTTATAAGGGTACCCGTTATAAACCTAAATATTTGCAAGGAATTAAGAACATCCCACTTGATCTCTTTCTACTAGCACTTAATTAAAATTAAAGAATTTAAAAACCACAAAAAAATATATACTACTATATGTTATTGGTTCTGCCCCTTTTTGAAAAAATCGAGTTCTTATAAGATCTCTTCGTTGTATAGGTCCGAGGAAGCTTTCCTAACTTATTCTATATGCATGTGTGCGTAAGTTTGTGTGTTTGTGTATATGTGTTCAAGTGTCAAAATCCTTAACAGTTGGGTTTTTTTAATAAAGAAGTTTGAATTCTTTGTGAAATTTTATTTCTGGAATATCTGTAAAAACTAAATTCCAGAAAAATGGAAATATCTGTTCGGGCAAACATTTTATCAGTTTGTAGATGCAGTGCTCCTTCACGGAGAAGGATTTTGGATTCCTAAATGCGCAGTATTAAAACGCATATTAATTCTGTGGAACATTTCGAGCTGAAATCGCGTTAATCGTTGCTGCAAAAAAATAATAAATTCTTAAATTAAACTTTCTTATATCAAAATGAAAATATTTACGTTTTGTGTTATAGAATTAAGGCAAAAGGCTTTAATTATCATTTTCAATCATATGAAATCGAACCAAGACAAGATTTAAAAATAGACAATGTAAATATTATAAATATATGTAACTTTACTAGCCCTCCTTTACATGTATATTTTATAAATAGTGGTAAAGCATTTATTAGACTTAAGTATATATGAAATCTATTATATGCACAAAAGTATATGTATTTTCTTTATTTTACTTATATATTTGAATAAAACTAAATTAAATTGGAAAAAAAATAATAATCTTTTACTTCGTTTGCTGGGCCTATGGGGTAAAATACATTCGAATTTTGAAATTCGAAAAGCATAAAATTAAGAGGTAACGTTCTTGAAAAAGAATAAACATTCTTGAACTAATCCTGATGCAGACTTGAAATAAGCCCACATAAATCTTACTTTAAGAATGCATGATTCTTAAAACAAAATTTTTATTCTTAAATTAAGAACGAAGCAGCTTAAAAACCAACCTAAGAATTATCGTTCTAAAAATAAGATTTTCGGCTTGATTTTAGAATTTTCAAGCTTAACAGACTTTTATGACGTTTCCGACTTCATTTAAGTCCAATTAGATTGGATTTTTCCCTCAGTGTATATGTATATACGCGTACATATAAAATACATATAGACATGGTGACAGGCTCTAAGAATTAGTGACAGAAGCTTTCTGGGACCTCAAACCTTCGAGATATGACTAACTAGAACCCGATTACTTTTTTCACAACGACATAAAATCAATAACTTCCCGATTTTGGAAAATTTTCACTATGAAATCCTTAGCAGATGTTAATGAGAAAAATGTTATTTTTATAATTATGAAGACGAGACGTTCTGGAAAAAAGCGATTTTTGAGAAGTTGTTTAAAAAATAATATTTAAATCAAGCTAGTTTAATTATTTAATTTTACTTATGTGCTGATCCTTTCTTTTTCCCAAAATCTTGAAAAGATTGAAAAAGTGGCTTGAATTATCCCAATCCACTCAGGATTACACTGGGCCTGTTGCGTTCCAAAATCTTACTAAAAATCTTTTGAAGAACACAGAGGCGATTATTTTGTAAAAATCAGTTATTTATATTGAATATAATATTTTAATATCGAATAATGCAGTTTTCTCTGCAATAAGTTTGCAGGATTCGTGGCAAATGCTTGCATGGCTTATTTTGTGGAAACTTCTAATTTCCATAATAAAGTAATTTGAAAAATAAAAAAGTAATTTGAAAGTTATAGTCAATCGCTGAATAACTTCCTTAAAATATTGTGTGCAGCTACAACTTTCATCTGTAATTCAGGCCTTCAGGATTTAGTTTTCCATTCTGTTAATTAAGACATGAAAGTAAAACTCCGAACCTACATCCAAACAGAATTTCATCCAAATCGAAAGAGGTCGTGTCTAACTCTTTGTCGATTTGACATGGAATTACCCAAGATATTGCAGTTTAATTTATCGAAAAGGAGGCGCATAAAATTTGAATTAAAGCAACTATCGAAGTTGTAGCACATGCCCGTTTTGATCAAGGCATGTAAACTAAAGCGATCGATTTAAATATCTTCTTTATTTTATAAATTTTTAAATTTTTACACGCTGACGAGAAAATTTTTTAAAATTATTTCGAATCTGTTCAATCTTCTACTTTTTTAATATATTTTATTAAGGGTTTTCAATGGACCAGGGATACACTTCATATTATTTTTTATCAAATCAATATATTTTAGTGACATATATTTTCTTCAACTCTTTTATATATTTTTAAACAGTTTCTTAGCGCGACTTTGATTGCAAAAAGTCTGATTTAAACACTCAAAACTGAGAATTTCGTTTGAAACACTTATATTTCAATCTTCAAGAGCTTAATTTCAAGTAGTTTACAATCATGACACGTTTAGGTGCGCCTCGCGGTTTCACCCGCGTAAGTCTACATCCTGTGAAAATGTCGGGTTAAAAGTAGGCTTTCGCGGCATAATTCTTAATATTTTTTCTAAAAGCGATAAATATCATTATGATAAACTTGAAAAAAAAGATATACAACCTAACCATAATAAAAATCAGTACAAAATATGAGTTTCAAATTTTTTTCCTACTTACATTACTTAACACTTTTCGTTATATTTTGGACAATTTACACAACATCTTTATAAATTATAGTCTATGTGTTATTCTGATGTGTAAGCTAAATTATTGTAAAGTTTCATTAAAATCCATCCAGTAGTTTTTGCGTGAAAGAGGAACAAACATCCTCTCAACCCCACTCACAAACACCCGGCTTTATAGTATTAGTACGACAGGATGGCAGGATTTTATATTATTATTTTTAATCAAAAAATACTTCTTGGCACAATAAAATTGTACGATTTGTGACAAATATTTTTATGTACACTGACTATTCCCGATATATTGGAAAATTTGTCGAAATTTAATTCGATGATTAATGTTAATTATATCAGTTTTTATTTAGTTACTTCCTATTTTATTATTTACTGTGCCTTAGTTACAAAATAAAACTATACTTAGAGCTAAGTTAAGCAATTTCTTATAAACTACTACAAATAATGATCCCCTAAGAAGCTCCCGAAATTTTTCATTTCCATTAGCTCCACCAAATACGTCCAATGACTTCTCCCAGCAACGGAAAGATGATGCAAAACCGATGCCAAGCAAATGAGACTTCCAAAGTATTGTTGTTCTCATCAGCCTCCTCTCTGATGGCTACAACTGCGTTTTCTGGTAACATCTTCTTGCGAGGATAATTGCGCTACGAATAATGATGCCTTCAGAAGTCCGAAGGATATTTATAGGAGAATTTCCCTTCTTGTAGCCTAATTATCACTACCTGCTTACGATCTCATGGCATAGTTCAACAGATATTGTTTTTTCTAAGGCATGTATGAGTACCTGCCTGTACGAATCTGACATTCTCCTTAATCGTTGATTATTTTATTACACTTTTAAGACACTTCCCTTTTCTACAAAATTAATTTTTCAGCATAAACGATTTTAATCTGTTTCTGGGTATGCCATGATTTATACAAGAAAGTTTTATGGATCCATCCTACAAAGGAGTTTTGCCATCTGACAAATTTCAATAATAAATTTGGGAGGATGAAAAACAAAATTTCAAAGAATTTTGCTCCCTTTCGTTTTGTTTTTCATATACATTTTATGAGTTAAAGCGAAACTGGTTTCCATATAAATTTATCAAATCAATCAAAAATTTATGAGTGATTTATAAGTGATTTAAAGCCCATTTGAAGGTTCATGAATACACATGCGTACCTGCCAAAAGATCAAAATCCCTTATTTTAGATGTTGATCTATGCCAGGTAATATAAATAAATTAACAAAAATTTGTAGACAAAGGAAATTCCTAATAACTATTAACGAGAAGGGATGATTTTTGCAAGGATCTAAATGTCTTAGAAATTGTTAATGAGTGCCAGAGTAACTCATAACATTATGGGCAGTAGCGAATTTTACCTGATAATAATTAACACGCGAGAAGGAACATTTTCCTATAAATACTCCAGGGCTTGCTGAAGACAAAATCATTCACAACTTAAGTATCCCGGCAGGAAGATGTCAGCAGAAGAGAGAATTGAATTCGTTGGAGAGATTGTTGATGAGAACAACAACTACTTGGAGTACGCAGATCCATTACGGTTCTTAGAATTTATTTTAAATCGTGTGCCCAGTATTGCGAGGCATTATGAAATATATCTGGCGGATTTAGTGGAAATGAGAAACAGACGCACTAATCGTGACCAGAACGATAGCATAGATGCATTTCTATCGAGGTTTGGACTATAAGGACATCAATATTTGTGATAGTTTTAATTAAATGTGTAAATAGTTCCTTAGCTCTAAGTATAGTTTGATTTTGTAAAAATATATTTTTTAATATTAGTTCAATTCATTATTTTTAGAAAACAGTTACGACAACTAAGTTATTAATATAAAATTGTTTTTAAGAGCAGATGCCTCTTAATATGTATTTGTAATCAATTTTACAACGTTAGTGTTCGGAAAATAAGATATTTTTAATTAAATAAAATATACATAAATAATCGCCTATACATTTTATTCCCAGATATATCACAATCGAAATTCGTATACTTAACTCATATATTAGAGTTTTTAAATATCAAATTGAACGCTTTTCAAACGAAATATTTCCCTCATACAAAATAATAATATGTATATAATATATATACATAATATATATATATATATATATATATATATATATATATATATATATTATAATATTAATCAAGCTTATGGTCGTTTTTTTTATTAAATTTTACTTAGTCTAATTTTTATTCGTGCTTTTTAGTCATATTATCACAGAGTCATAACATTTTAGACTGGTTTAAGAAAGTTGTTGTTGTGCTGCATATAAAAAAGTCATAAAATAGTACCACTCTTTCAGGTATGTTTTTGTGTTGTCATAAAATAGCTCTAGAGATCTAAGTCGAACTCTGAGAATCTTTAAGCGACACGGCCATAGTGTATGTTTGCCGCCGTTACTTATATATGTTTCCTGACTAAAAAGAGGATAAAAAATTATTCATACCTATATGTAGGAGCACTAAATCGCAAAAACTAAATATATACAAGTGAAAAATTTGTTTCGTTTAAATTACGTAGCTGGCAGTCACTGAACTTTCCATATGCCGTCGCAAAAAAAAATTATTCAGCTCATAACAAGGCAGCAGCTGTTAGAGTTTATATATAAAAATTTATTTAGCAAACCACACTTGTCATATTTTTAGTGCTACTATTTTATGATTTATGACTCTATGACTACAGTGTGAATCCCCAAATATTTACAATATTTGCTTATGAGTCTGTGCACAAACGAATATGTTTAATCGTTATGCTGTCGTATATTTAAACGCCAGAAATAGTCTCTTATATCGGCTGTGCGAATCATAGTTTAATGTTTAATACGTAATTTTGGTTGAAATAGTTCGAAGTAAATTATTATAAAAATATAATAACAAATATTTCATTTGCTGCTGTTAATTGTCCACTATTTTCACAAATCAAGCTAACAAATATAATTTTACTTATAATATTCCCATAACATTTTTTAACGTTGTTACGTCATATTTTTCAAATCTTTTTTCTTTTAAACATTTTCTATCAACCAATTAACACGATGAATTTAATAACGTGTAATTTTGGACGTCAGTTTTTGTTTAGTACAATATAACCAAAAATTAAAATTGATTTGATTTCTGTTTCCAAAGGAGTTTATCATATATGTGTAGTAATTACAAACTCAGTTTGAACACTTAAGTTATGTTCCAGAATAATTTTTAAAATTAAACATAATTTTTAATGTAACATAATATTTATATCATTAAAATAAGGTATCGAATGAAATTCTTCTGGTAGCACGCGATTTAGCACCGTGTGTGGTGGAGTTGAATTGCCATAAATACAAATTGAATTATTGTAAATTGAAGAAAAACAAAATCTACTTACCTGATATTTATGGCACGCTACTTTACTTACTGTTCAATTAGACCTCTATAGAGTTGGGTTCAACTTCATCAAACGCTCATTTTTGCCAAAAACTTTTGGTGAAACCCATTCGAATAACATGGGTTTTACCAGAGCTTTTTGGCTGAAATGAGCGTTTGATGAAGTTGGACCCAACTCTAGACCTCTAACTATAAAGTTCGTTGTTGAAATACTTACCTTTCAACTGGCAACCAAGACACAACATTGTAAAATAATTAAGTATATACGTAAACGTAATGCTTATTTGTTCTTAAAATTACATACATAATTAAAATTTATAATTATAATTAATACTTAAACCTAATGTACTTACCCACGAGTGAATTGAATCCCTTAACAATAAGATTAATTCATTGCTTTACCCACCTGAACTACTCCAAATATAAACAGGAATTTTATAACGTCGAGTAATTCTTGCGTTTGTTGTCATCCACGGGGAGAACTGCCTACTCGCATCCAGACATAAATATTCATGGTCCTTCAACAAGAACTTTATAAGGTGCCTATTACAAGGACATACGATTACAACAACAATATCATATGCAATGGTATACTGCATCAACCACAACAAGTGTCTCTGAGTATATACATACATGCATACTTGTGTTACTCAATATTAGCATTCGATTTATAGGAAAAGAATGATCATCAGTGTGAAAACATAAAGTCAGATAATAAATGAAAAATAATATAAACAATATGCAAAACGAAGATATGTATATAAAAAAGCAAAAACAAAAAAGCTTCTTAAGAACCTAACAAAAGCAGAATATAAAATAAAATTGTTAAAAATTGTGCAGTTAAAAAATGTATAGAAAATTACATGGTATGTAAGTATGTACATAATAATGTATAGATATTTAGGTACGTACACCTGTATTTTATTTAAGTTCTTCCGAAGAAAAAAAATATATATAGTATATATATGTAAATATATATATATATATATATATATATATATATATATGTATATATATATATATATATATATATATATATGTATATATATATATATATATATATATATATATATATATATGTATATATATATATATATATATATATATATATATATATGTATATATATATATATATATATATATACATATATATATATATATATACATGTATGTATGTATATATAATTAAATATCTACAGTGCATTACTTTTATAAGAAAAAAAATAATCACCCAAAAGAAAACACTTTAATGAATATAAAATACATAAATAAACACAATTAAAATTTAAAAACATTTGCCTTTGATTAAAATTCCTGCATACTTGTCTGTAAACCTAAACTTAATTAATAAATATGTTAGTATACATACATATGTACATATATACATATGTATGTACATATGTATGTACGTACATACATCATATCCTTCGCGAGGTAAAGGTATCAGAAAGAACTAAATCAAAGTACATGCATATATACATACATACAAGTATGTATGTAACATAATTGTCTGTACTGCATTCGCATCCAATATAAAAGCCATACATATGTACAAACATATATGTACATGTGTACCATATTGTCATGACCTGAAATAGAGGTCACTATATAAATGCATGTTTCCATTCACACAGACAACATTCATATGTATACCTGCAGAAGATCATGTGCAAGCATACATACATACATAAGTATGTACACATGCAGAAGATCAAGAGTGCAGGCAAAACGAGATGTACATATAGACAGAGATATCTACACATACATATAAACACAAGAAAATATGTCATTGGCTACATAAGTTCGAGAAAAGGAATTATTTTTGAATTATTTGCATTTTTGGCATTCCTGAATTGTGCAGAAACAAAACAAAAACAAAATTAATAACATGATAAAATAGATAAGAAAACCGCCAGGTGGTGGTTGTTCATACAGTCAAACACAAAATAATAGGGACAGTAGAAAAAAATGCTAGTAAGAGAAGATGGAAAATCAAATTTAAGAGAAATAAAGAAAAATTGTTATGCAATGAAGACATCAGAATTTATTCACATTAAAATTAGAATTCACTCACTGGGGTATCATGCATACGTGTACACACTTGTATATACACACATACATATATATCAAACCATCTATATATGCACCCATGTACACTGGGGTCTCTTTTTATGTGGAATTTTTTATACGGATTCGAATCTATGCGCTTTTTAAATGGTCGAGTTTTTAGAATTTTAACACGTTTTGAAATTTTAGATGTTTTTAGGCTTTGCATCACTTATATGATCCTTACAGTTTCATTTTTCTGTAATTAATGAATTACTATATATTTTTTTTTATTTTTCAACAAGTAAATAAAATAGATATGTATGTATATTTCCCCCCCCCCCCCCCCCCCTAATTCCTAAACGATTGTTAACGTTAATGAATGCTTTAAGGGATATTTAACCACACAAAGTCCGTACTTTAAAGCAACTTTGATTTTAATAATCGTTTATGAATAACAGCGTTTATATTTACTCTTTGCCATATTGTCATAATACTACTGCTACAAAATGAAATTTATTACTTATGTCTATATGCATTTCATTGGAGCTTTGTCAAATCGTCAGTCGACTTCAAACCCAGTTTTAAGCCTCTTATCGTATGCAAAGACTTTTAAGACCCACTTGAGACCTCGCAAATGAAAATGATTTTCAAAAATCTCATCAGAATAAGCAAAGTAGGCTATGAAACTCATATAAAATCCAACAAATAAATAATATTCGATATGATAATGATTTTATGAGATTTTTCAGAGTTTTGGAACGAATTATTGGTTTTTATATGAAAGTAGAGCATCGTTTTATGCGAATTTGATATATGCGATTTTTATTGGAACGCATCTATCGCATAAAATGAGACCTGAGTGTATTTACATATGTAGAGATAAATATAGTCATCAGAATACATAACAAATTTAAATAATTTTCATTATGCGTGGTGAGGAATACCTAATTCATCTTGTCTTATAATTTATCTTGATTCCTTTCAAAACCTTATCTATTCAGCTTGATTACGGCTGGCGTTTTTCCCCCTGAAATTCGACAGTTTGTAAAAGATTAAAGAAAAATTCAACTTCTTGTCTCTAATCTATTACAAACTGTCGAATTTGTGGATGAAAAACGCCAACGGCATTCAGGCTGATTATGTTGGTTGACTTCAAACATTGATTCATACTCAAGTCATCTCTCCAACACGAAAAATACAGTGCTCTGCAGAAATAGACGTAAATGTAAATCTGCAAAGAAAGAGCAGTTGGGCCAGAAATTGTAAGTTGGGTTTGAAAGTACTACAACAAAACAGAAAAATTTCTGTGTAAATTGCAAATAATTCGGGCTTTCACTTCAATGACTTAAAAGGTTATTTATTTTCTATATATTAAATATTATGATTGATATATAATAATCCAAGAGAAAATTTATCAAAATATACCGACCTACTCACATATTTATATGACTAACAAGTTTCATACTTACCCTCAGCCTAGTAAAAAAAATTCAATATATTTTAATACTCTATTTCATACTTACCTATGAAAACACTGCATTATAATAAAGATGAGATTACTAAGAGATAAATTAACTCAACCTAAACGAGGAGTCGAGGATCTCATTTAAGAGACATTGAAATTAAAACCGCAATTCACTTTCAATGAGTCAGTGCTACTAATACCGAAGATATGCTCTAGATTATTTGCGAGAAAGCTAGGTAACAGGTACCCAGTGCTATCTCATAGCTCCTTAATTCAAAATAATTTAGATATAAATGTAACTCGCAAAGCAAAAAGAAAATCATATTATCAAAAAATGTTTGTAAAATATATACTCGATAACAGCTATCCCATATCGACCAAACTCCATAAATCACCAAACTATAGGGTGTTTTTTATAGAGTGATACAACTTTGAGTTGGCATCACTGCTTTATTTGATCACTCATTTAACAGCTGATAGTTGTTTTTTGTTTAATTTGCTTTGACATTTTATTATGGATCGACTTACACCAGAGCAACGCGTGCAAATTAATCAAAACAATATTTCTATTCTATTCTGATTGAATGGGTAAACAGAATTGCCGCATTTGGAGTGAGAAGAATCCACAAACTTTTGTCGAAACACAAACACATCCACAGAAAATTACTGTTCGGTGCGCTTTGTGGGCTGGCAGAGTCATTGGCCCATATGTTTTCAAAAACGATGATGGTCAGAATGTTACTGTCAATGGTGAACGGTATAGGAACACGCTTCGAAGTTTTTTCGTACCTCAAATAGCTGGCATTAATCTTGCTGATATGTGGTTCGAACAGGACGGAGCCACATGCCACACAGCGGGCGCTACAATTGATTTAGTCAAAGAAACTTTTGAGGAAAAAATAATTTCACGAAATGGCCCAATTAATTGGCCCCCAAGATCGTGTGATTTAACCCTATTGGCTTATTTTATTTGGGGTTATGTAAAGTAACTTGTGTACTTCGATAAACCACAAAACAATTGAACACCTGGATATCAACATTCGAAAAGCTATCGGCGAGATACTACCGCAAATGCTGCGAAAAGTTTGTGAAAATTAGTGTTCCAGATTGCGCCTTGTACGCGCCAGCCGTGGCGGCCACATGGCCGAAATCATATTTAAACATTAATGTCATAAAATTTTCTATCTAATAAAAACCGTCTCATTGATATAAACAATGTATTTCTATGTTTTGTTATGATTAAAACTTGTATCACTCTATAAAAAACTCCCGATACTCACAGTTAAGTATTAAGGCTCAACTATAATATGCGTACGCTAGCGCAGGTGAATTTGCGAATACATACAATCAAATGTGTGCGACCATAATTTGCTTTGCTAACTTTTCGTCAAGTTTCGTTAAATTTAATTTTTTCGCGCATAGAGCGAAACTGATTGCATTTTCCTTAAGGAAAAAGGGTTGCATTGAAAATAGTTTTTAGATACACACAAACCGTAGACTGTGATACATGCACACAAGTGAAGCCGCAATGGACGCCGAAAATAATTTTATAGAAATTTTAATAAACACCGTAAAAAATTATAAGTGCTTGTATGATAAAAGGGATGCCTTTTATTATAGTCGAATGATAAAGGAAAAGGCGTGGAAAGATATTGCAAAAAAGTGCATAAAAAGTATTATATTTTATCTTTCTTTGTACTGGTATATATAGCAAAATGTATTTGTGTATTTTCCTTCAATTAATGACCCACTTGCACACACCGTTGGATTGTTTAGTACTTTTCCAATGTAATCTATAATTGATTTCTTAATTAAAATTAATTAACTAGCTTATGATAATATATATATATATATATATATATATATATATATATTTATAAGTTGAACTCATATATAAATATATATATATATATATATATATATATATATATATATATGCACTTATATTTTATGTATATATAATATTAATGTTTCATAAATTAAATTTTTTTGCAACTGAGTGTAGTAAGTACTTAAACTCAATAAGTATAATATAGCCACACAAATTCTTGTTAAATTTGCCTTACGCATTTGACAGCCTTTTCGTCGAGTTTTGACAGTAGCCAAAGCCAGCCTACGCATATTATAGTTGGGCCTTTAGTTGTTAACACTAAAAGTACGTAGTGATACAGCTAAACCCTGCATTATTAAGCGAGTTACAACTAATTATGAATTCTAAGTCGAATGAATATGTTTCAAATAGGACATCAACTGCGAAAATTTGCTCCATTTTTTTATCTCTTCAGGAAATCTGAAGAGAACGTCAGAATGAGTCGACATTAAAAGTGGAAGTTTCATATCAAGAGCTAATATTATCTCAAGATGGCTCAATAAACGCAGATCTTAACAAACCACTAAAGCCGATTATGCTGCTCATATAACAGCCTATTTCCAGTGCCATGGCCAAATAACTGAGCTACTGAAAGCGTGTCGGTTAGAAGCACCAAATCCTCAAATATTACATTCGCTCAAAATATAGAACAAGGCAACGCAAGTAACAGCAGTGTGACACAGAGTTATGAGCAGTGGTCCTTGTTTTGTGATATGTTCACGGCAGTGTACATTAATCACTCGAAAGGCGAAGCAGGCGTTGCAGTGAAAAGACATCCAATAATTTTGCCCGGCAACTCTAGATTGTGTCATCTTACCGAGTTATCACGTTCTTTCATCACGCTCAATGCGATCAAAAGTGTAGAATGGTACAGACTGAACGTGGTTCGTCACTGTAAGCCATGTACCCAGATATTGGCCCCATTATTGAATTCGCAGACCCCTTTGAAATAAAATCTTCGTCGTTGACAAAAGCTACAGCGATTAAAGGATACGTCTGTTTCAGTACGAAGGCAATTAGTTTAGAACTCTGTTATGATCTGAGCTCGGTGGCGTTTCAAGCTCCATTCGCTCGTTTCGTTGGGTGGCGGGCGCTCCCCCAAATGGTAGTCACAGATAACGGTCGAAATTTGTTAGGCGCACGTTGAGCGCTCGAAGAAGAATTTGCAGTGCCAGAAATCGCACTACCGCTGTATATATAGTTCAGAAATATGTTACGCACGGTTTTGAATACACGTTTATTCTCCCCCATGGTCCCATGCTTCCATGGAGTTGCCGTAGCCCATGAATTTAGGTTTGAAGAGTTTGGAAGGTGTACTTAATTCTCGGCCGATATCTGCAATATCAGACACTCTTCAGAATTAGCGGCTTTAAGCCCAGAATATTTCCTATAAGGGGATCCCTTAATGGCATTACTGGAACAAAATTGTTCTAACATTTCGCTCATTAACCGATGGGAAAAACTGAAAGCGATACACCACCAGTTGTCTGTTCCTTAAAAGCTCTGCATAAATGGTACAAATGGAGAGATACTACTGCTACTATTCAGATTGGCGACCTGGTCGTAGTAACAAACGACTTACAGACATCGAGACATCTCACCGGGATCGGACAGTAATACACGCACTGAGGACCCATTTTCAAATTATTTTATCTTCATTTTTAAATAAAGAAAATTCGCAATAAACATCTCGTTCTCTAATTTTCCTCCATAGCTACTAGACCCTAAAATTTACATCTCATACTAAACAAAATATAAATCCATAATACCTGATTAATAACAAGGCAGGCAACTAATTAGTTCATTTTTCCCAGCAGACATAATCGCACACTTGAAGCAATTCGGCCACAGCGCAGCAGCAGCATAATACAACGTAAGAAAAGGAGGCGCGACCTACACACCTATCAAGGTTCTTTGTGCCACGAACATCACTCAATATGCCATAAGCGCGTAAGAATGAGTCCAGAAACAAAAGAAGACGTAGTGAAAAAGTGCAGGTACTGACTCAACTGCTTGGCAAAAAGTCAAGATCTACGGGCATTTGACTCGGTAGACACCAGTCGAGAATGCGGCAAGCATCACCACACCATGTTGCACGATGAAGAGGGTAAAGACCAACGAGCTACACATGCGCGTTGGAAAGGAACCAACCAAGTCTGCAATACAACATCCAAATAAGTCGACAGAGAACAATCGCAATAAGCCATCAATGCCATCAGCAATCTACAACACCAAATTCATTCGGTCTTTGGCGCAGGTCTTGAGCGCTCAAGAAGATTGATTTATATCGCTCATATAAGGTATCGAATGAAAACCGCCTATTGGCAAGCAATTTAGCACCGAGTGTGGTGGAGTTGAATTGCCATAAATACAAATTGAATTATTGTAAATTGAAGAAAAACAAAATCTACTTACCTGATATTTATGGCGCGCTACTTCACTTACTGTTCAATTAGACCTCTATAGAGTTGGGTTCAACTTCATCAAACGCTCATTTTTGCCAAAACCTTTTGGTGAAACCCATTCAAATAACATGGGTTTTACCAGAGCTTTTTGGCTGAAATGAGCATTTGACGAAGTTGGACCCAACTCTAGACCTCTAACTATTTATATATATAACTATTTATAAGTCCGTTGTTGAAATACTTACCTTTCAACTGGCAACCAAGACACAACATTGTAAAATAGTTAAGTATATACATACGTAAAAGTAATGCTTATTTGTTCTTGAAATTACATACATAATTAAAATTTATAATTATAATTAATACTTAAACCTAATGTACTTACCCACGAGTGAATTAAATCCCTTAACAATAAGATTATTTCATTGCTTTACCCACCTGCATGTCGTTAAGCAAAACTACTCCAAATATAAACAGGAATTTTATAACGTCGAGTAATTCTTGCGTTTGTTGTCATCTACGGGGAGAACTACCTACTCGCATTCAGAATAGGAATACCTAAATATTCTACCGGAATATTCAGTAGATAAAAGTCGTAACGTAATGTTATGACATATTAGCGGGTTCTAAGACATAAAATTATTAGGAAATTCCTTTCACTACAAATTTTTATTAATTTAATTATTGTACCTCTCATACATCAACATATGAAATATATTTTCTTTCAAATCCATTAACTCCACCAAATATATCCAATGACTTCTCGCACCAAACGACACTTCTAAATCATTGTTGTTCTCATGAACCCCCTTTTTGACGGCTACAATAGCATTTTCTGGCAGCATCTTCTAGCGAGGACAGTTGGAAGCAATCCGAGGGAATATTTTCCTCCTAATATCCTGCATGCAATCTTATGGCGAAAGAGTTTGGCTATTTCTAACGCATGTATGACTACACGTTTGCCTGTGCTAATCTGACATCCTCGTTAATAGTTAATTATTTTATTGCCTTTTTAGGGAACAATCTTTTCTACAAGATTAATATATTAATTTTCCAATACAAAAGATGTCCATCTATTGCTGGGTATTTCATTAGGCAAATAAAAGAGTGTTGACAGACGACAATCATGAATTTATGTTTGCGAAAATAACTCCCTGCTGATTTAAAATGTTGATCATGTCCACCGCTCGTTGAAGATACTAATTTTATCAGGAGAACAAAAATGAGTACCATTTGATCAATATTTTATTTATTATTATTGTGGTAGTGTCGGGAATATTATAAAAATTAAAATAAAACATTCGCAAAATTGTTATAAACTACTTAACGTATAACAAGTGTTATAACGTCTCTGTGTGTTTGTGTTCATGCATACACATGCGTACTTCTCAAAAGATCAAAATCCGTTATTTTACTTGTCGATCTATGGCAGGTACAATAAATAAATAATTAAAAACAAAAAGGAAATTCCTAATAAATATTAACGAGAATGGATGATTTTTGCAAGGATCTGAATGTCTTAGAAATTGTTAATAAGTGCCAGAGTAACTCATAACATTATGGGCAGTCCCGAATTTTACCTGATAATAATTAACACACGAGAAGGAACATTTTCCTATAAATACTCCAGGGCTTGCTGAAGACAAAATCATTCACAACTTAAGTATCCTGGCAAGAGGATGTCAGCAGAAGACAGAATCGAATTCGTTGGAGAGATTGTTGATGAGAACAACAACTACTTGGAGGACGCAGATCCATTACGGTTCTTGGAATTTATTTTAAATCGTGTGCCCAGTATTGCGAGGCATTATGAAATATATCTGGCGGATTTAGTGGAAATGAGAAACAGACGCACTAATCGTGACCAGAATGATAGCATAGACGCATTTCTATCGAGGTTTGGACTATAAGGATTTCATAAGGACATCAATATTTGTGATAGTTTTAATTAAATGTGTAAATAGTTCCTTAGCTCTAAGTACAGTTTCATTTTGTAAAAATACTCTTATTTTAATATTAGTTCAATTCATTACTTTTAGAAAACAATTACAACAACTAAGTTATTAATATAAAATTATATTCAAGAATAGGTAACTCACAAATACTTGTCATCAACTGTATAACCTTGTAGTTCAGAAAATGTAATCTTTTTAATAAAAAAATTTATAAATAATAGCAGATAAGGTTCGAAAACCATATTTTTAAAATTGTTATTTTTGGTAACAAATTTAAGTCTTCAAATATCAGATTTAGCGCTTTTGAAACAAATATCTATATAAGCCTCAGACAGAATTTCATCCAAATCGGAAGTGGTCGTGCCTAACTCTTCGTCGATTTGACTTGGAATTCCCAAGTGAATACAAATCACTCACAGTTTAAAAGCTATATTGAAAGAGAGGGATAACATTTAAATTAAAGCAACTATCGGAGTTGTGGCACGTGCCCGTTTTGATCAATGCATAGAAACCAATGAGATCGATTTAAATATATTCTTTACCTTATTTATTTTTTAATTTTAAAGCGCAGACGAGAAGACTTTTTAAAATTGTTTCAGATTTGTTCAATCGTCCAATTCTTTAATTTACTTTGTATGGGTTTTTCAAGGGACCGGGGAAACACTTCATGTTATCGATATATTCAATTTAACCCGCTTCCAATTACAAATAGTCGAGTTATATTATTTTTTTTTTCAATCAATAGATATATTTTACTTACTTCGACTGTTTTTTAAATTGTTGAACTGTTCATTAAATCGACATTGATTTCAGAAAGTTTAATTTCAATTCTCAAGACAGAGAATTTCGTGTAAAAAATGCTAAATTTGATATTAAAAGTCTAAAATTTTATACAGAAATACTTTTATAACAGTCTCCGAGAATTTAATTTCAATTAGTTTACTATTATGGCACGTTTGGCAACACAACAAAATTTTAAAAATCCTTTTTATAAATATTTATGTAACATAAATCTTGTATTTGTACACTTTATAGTATTATTTTTAGTAAGAAACACTTTTTGGCCCAATAAAATTGTACAATTTCCGACAAATATTTTTATGTTCACTCTCTACTTCCGATATATTGGAAAGTTTGTCGAAAGTTAGTTATACTAGAATTTTATTTAATTACTTTTTATTTTATTATTTACTATGCGTCAGTTACAAAATAAAACTATACTCGTACTTAGAGCTAAGAAAGAAATTTCTTATAAATTTCTACAAATAATGACGCCCTGAGAAGCTCCCGAAAGTTTTCATTTCCATTAGCTCCAACAAATATGTCCCATGACCTCTCACAGCAGTGAAAAGATGATGCAAAAGCGATGCCAAGCAAATGAGACTTCCAAAATATTGTTGTTCTCATCAGCCTCCTCTCTGACGGCTACAACTGCATTTTCGGGTAAGATCTTCTTGGGAGGATATTTGCGCTATAAATAATGATGCCTTCAGCAGTTCAAAGGATATTTATAGGAGGTCTTCCCTTCTTGTAGCCTAATTATCCCTACCTGCTTACGATATCATGGCGTAGTTCAACAGAGATTGTTTCTAAGCCATGTATGAGTACCTGCCTGCGCAAATCTGACATTCTCCTTAATAGTTAATGATTTTATTGCACTTATTGCGCCCTTTTCTACAAAATTGGGTTTTCAGCATAAACGATTTTAATCTGATGCTGGGTATGCCATTATTTATACAAGAAAGTTTTATGGATCCATCCTACAAAGGAGTTTTGCCATCTGACAAATTTCAACAATAAATTTGGGAGGATGAAAAACAAAATTTCAAAGAATTTTGCTCCCTTTCGTTTTGTTTTTCATATACTCTTTATGAGTTAAAGCGAAACTGGTTTCCATATAAATTTATCAAATCAATCAAAAATTTATAAGTGATTTATAAGTGATTTAAAGCCCACTTGAAGGTTCATGAATACACATGCGTACCTGCCAAAAGATCAAAATCCGTTATTTTACATGTTGATCTATGGCAGCTACAAATAATAAATTAACAAAAAATTGTAGACAAAGGAAATTCCTAATAACTATTAACGAGAATGAAAGATATTTGTATAACATTATGGGCAGTCGCGAATTTTACCTGTTAATACTTAACACACGAGAAGGAACATTTTCCTATAAATACTCCAGGGCTTGCTGAAGACAAAATCATTCACAACTTAAGTATCCCGGCAGGAAGATGTCAGCAGAAGAGAGAATTGAATTCGTTGGAGAGATTGTTGATGAGAACAACAACTACTTGGAGGACGCAGATCCATTACGGTTCTTGGAATTTATTTTAAATCGTGTGCCCAGTATTGCGAGGCATTATGAAATATATCTGGCGGATTTAGTGGAAATGAGAAACAGACGCACTAATCGTGACCAGAACGATAGCATAGATGCATTTCTATCGAGGTTTGGAGTATAAGGACATCAATATTTGTGATAGTTTTAATTAAATGTGTAAATAGTTCCTTAGCTCTAAGTATAGTTTGATTTTGTAAAAATATATTTTTTAATATTAGTTCAATTCATTATTTTTAGAAAACAGTTACGACAACTAAGTTATTTATATAAAATTGTTTTCAAGAGCAGATGCCTCTTAATATGTATTTGTAATCAATTGTACAACGTTATCGCTCGGAAAATAAGATATTTTTAATTAAATAAAATGTACATAAACAATCGCATATAAAAATTTTTTAAATGCTTATATCTATTCCCAAATATATCACAATCGAAATGCATATATTTAAATCATATATTTAAGTTTTTAAATATCAAATTTAACGCTTTTCAAACGAAATCTTGCTTTTTAAAAATTAAAATCCTCTTTTCCTCATATAAAAAAAATATTCTATTTGAAATCAATTTAACAAAATTTTATATGAAAAGTTTTGAATATTAATTTACAATTAAAGTATTTTTTCAATTCAAAAGCTCAGAAGTGTCGTTTATAGCTTAAAAAATAAATTGACGAATTTGTTGTATCGTTGTATTGTCGGATATTCAAACCCCAGAATAGTTGTTGGATGTTAAATGTTCAATACATATTTTTATTGAAATAGTGTTTTGTCTCATTTGAAGTGAATTAAAAATAAATTTATAATTAAAAAGATTTGATCTGCCATTATTGTAAACTATTTTTACAAATCAAGCTATATGCTATATAACACCATATTTAGAAGTTGTTACGCCATCGTTTTTAGGTTTTTTCATTTGAAAATTTTCTATCAACCGATTTACACGATGAATCTTATAACGTGTAATTTTGGACGTAATTTTTTGTTTAAGATAATATAAAAAGAAATTAAAGAAATATTTGATTTCTATCTTCAAAGGATTTTATTATATTTCTCTTTTTAAGTTAATATTTATTTTTGTTGGAAAAATAAGAGCAAATGAAAACAGACACGAAAGCAATTTCAATAAAGAATAAAAAATATTGCAATTGGTTGTATGTCCGTCCCTTTTATTAACTTAAAGTTGTCATATTTTGGTGTTGAGTCCATAAAAGTACCCGAAAATATTTGTTTTCGCCTTCCACATAAAGTTTTGGGGACGTTGTTCTATTTTTTTATTTTGGGGGTTTGTTTCCTCTCTTCCGAACTTGCAGTTCCACTTAAATTGGCAAGTAAATTGTTGTTGTTTAAGAGCCCGTTCAAATTGAAAAGAATAAGCAAATGATGTTTGGCCAATATCGAACAGCGACGGAAAATTTCAAGAAAAAGTAGAATCTGACTGTTCGGAATTGTCGGCAGTTCTTAAAAAAAAAATGAGAAAAGTGCCAAACCTTGATAGAAAAGCGTCTATGCTATCGTTCTGGATTGTGATATATCTGGGAATAAAATAAAGCCTTTAAGAAAATTTGTATATGCGATTGTTTATGTACATTTTATTTAATTAAAAATATCTTATTTTCCGAACGATAACGTTGTACAATTGATTACAAATACATATTAAGAGGCATCTGCTCTTAAAAACAATTTTATATAAATAACTTAGTTGTCGTAACTGTTTTCTAAAAATAATGAATTGAACTAATATTAAAAAATATATTTTTACAAAATCAAACTATACTTAGAGCTAAGGAACTATTTACACATTTAATTAAAACTATCACAAATATTGATGTCCTTATACTCCAAACCTCGATAGAAATGCATCTATGCTATCGTTCTGGTCACGATTAGTGCGTCTGTTTCTCATTTCCACTAAATCCGCCAGATATATTTCATAATGCCTCGCAATACTGGGCACACGATTTAAAATAAATTCCAAGAACCGCAATGGATCTGCGTCCTCCAAGTAGTTGTTGTTCTCATCAACAATCTCTCCAACGAATTCGATTCTGTCTTCTGCTGACATCTTCCTGCCGGGATACTTAAGTTGTGAATGATTTTGTCTTCAGCAAGCCCTGGAGTATTTATAGGAAAATGTTCCTTCTCGTGTGTTAAGTATTAACAGGTAAAATTCGCGACTGCCCATAATGTTATACAAATATCTTTCATTCTCGTTAATAGTTATTAGGAATTTCCTTTGTCTACAATTTTTTTTTAATTTATTATTTGTAGCTGCCATAGATCAACATGTAAAATAACGGATTTTGATCTTTTGGCAGGTACGCATGTGTATTCATGAACCTTCAAGTGGGCTTTAAATCACTTATAAATCACTTATAAATTTTTGATTGATTTGATAAATTTATATGGAAACCAGTTTCGCTTTAACTCATAAAATGTATATGAAAAACAAAACGAAAGGGAGCAAAATTCTTTGAAATTTTGTTTTTCATCCTCCCAAATTTATTATTGAAATTTGTCAGATGGCAAAACTCCTTTGTAGGATGGATCCATAAAACTTTCTTGTATAAATAATGGCATACCCAGCATCAGATTAAAATCGTTTATGCTGAAAACCCAATTTTGTAGAAAAGGGCGCAATAAGTGCAATAAAATCATTAACTATTAAGGACAATGTCAGATTTGCGCAGGCAGGTACTCATACATGGCTTAGAAACAATCTCTGTTGAACTACGCCATGATATCGTAAGCAGGTAGGGATAATTAGGCTACAAGAAGGGAAGACCTCCTATAAATATCCTTTGAACTGCTCAAGGCATCATTATTTATAGCGCAAATATCCTCCCAAGAAGATCTTACCAGAAAATGCAGTTGTAGCCGTCAGAGAGGAGGCTGATGAGAACAACAATATTTTGGAAGTCTCATTTGCTTGGCATCGCTTTTGCATCATCTTTTCACTGCTGTGAGAGGTCATGGGACATATTTGTTGGAGCTAATGGAAATGAAAACTTTCGGGAGCTTCTCAGGGCGTCATTATTTGTAGAAATTTATAAGAAATTTCTTTCTTAGCTCTAAGTACGAGTATAGTTTTATTTTGTAACTGACGCATAGTAAATAATAAAATAAAAAGTAATTAAATAAAATTCTAGTATAACTAACTTTCGACAAACTTTCCAATATATCGGAAGTAGAGAGTGAACATAAAAATATTTGTCGGAAATTGTACAATTTTATTGGGCCAAAAAGTGTTTCTTACTAAAAATAATACTATAAAGTGTACAAATACAAGATTTATGTTACATAAATATTTATAAAAAGGATTTTTAAAATTTTGTTGTGTTGCCAAACGTGCCATAATAGTAAACTAATTGAAATTAAATTCTCGGAGACTGTTATAAAAGTATTTCTGTATAAAATTTTAGACTTTTAATATCAAAGTTAGCATTTTTTACACGAAGTTCTCTGTCTTGAGAATTGAAATTAAACTTTCTGAAATCAATGTCGATTTAATGAACAGTTCAACAATTTAAAAAACAGCCTAAGTAAGTAAAATATATCTATTGATTGAAAAAAAAATAATATAACTCGACTATTTGTAATTGGAAGCGGGTTAAATTGAATATATCGATAACATGAAGTGTTTCCCCGGTCCCTTGAAAAACCCATACAAAGTAAATTAAAAAATTGGACGATTGAACAAATTTGAAACAATTTTAAAAAGTCTTCTCGTCTGCGCCTTAAAATTAAAAAATAAATAAGGTAAAGAATATATTTAAATCGATCTCATTGGTTTCTATGCATTGATCAAAACGGGCACGTGCCACAACTCCGATAGTTGCTTTAATTTAAATGTTATCCCTCTCTTTCAATATAACTTTCAAACTGTGAGTGATTTGTATTCACTTGGGAATTCCAAGTCAAATCGACGAAGAGTTAGGCACGACCACTTCCGATTTGGATGAAATTCTGTCTGAGGCTTATATAGATATTTGTTTCAAAAGCGCTAAATCTGATATTTAAAGACTTAAATTTGTTACCAAAAATAACAATTTTAAAAATATGGTTTTCGAACCTTATCTGCTATTATTTATAAATTTTTTTATTAAAAAGATTACATTTTCTGAACTACAAGGTTATACAGTTGATGACAAGTATTTGTGAGTTACCTATTCTTGAATATAATTTTATATTAATAACTTAGTTGTTGTAATTGTTTTCTAAAAGTAATGAATTGAACTAATATTAAAATAAGAGTATTTTTACTTAGAGCTAAGGGACTATTTACACATTTAATTAAAACTATCACAAATATTGATGTCCTTATAGTCCAAACCTCGATAGAAATGCATCTATGCTATCATTCTGGTCACGATTAGTGCGTCTGTTTCTCATTTCCACTAAATCCGCCAGATATATTTCATAATGCCTCGCAATACTGGGCACACGATTTAAAATAAATTCCAAGAACCGTAATGGATCTGCGTCCTCCAAGTAGTTGTTGTTCTCATCAACAATCTCTCCAACGAATTCGATTCTGTCTTCTGCTGACATCCTCTTGCCAGGATACTTAAGTTGTGAATGATTTTGTCTTCAGCAAGCCCTGGAGTATTTATAGGAAAATGTTCCTTCTCGTGTGTTAATTATTATCAGGTAAAATTCGGGACTGCCCATAATGTTATGAGTTACTCTGGCACTTATTAACAATTTCTAAGACATTCAGATCCTTGCAAAAATCATCCATTCTCGTTAATATTTATTAGGAATTTCCTTTTTGTTTTTAATTATTTATTTATTGTACCTGCCACAGATCGACAAGTAAAATAACGGATTTTGATCTTTTGAGAAGTACGCATGTGTATGCATGAACACAAACACACAGAGACGTTATAACACTTGTTATACGTTACGTAGTTTATAACAATTTTGCGAATGTTTTATTTTAATTTTTATAATATTCCCGACACTACCACAATAATAATAAATAAAATATTGATCAAATGGTACTCATTTTTGTTCTCCTGATAAAATTAGTATCTTCAACGAGCGGTGGACATGATCAACATTTTAAATCAGCAGAGACTTGTTTTCACAAACATAAATTCGTGATTGTCGTCTGTCAACACTTTTTTATTTGCCTAATGAAATACCCAGCAATAGATGGACATCTTTTATAGTGGAAAATTAATCTTGTAGAAAAGGTTGATCCCTAAAAAGAGCATGTGTATGCATGAACACATGCAGATGTTGTAACACTAAAAACAAAATTATTTTAAAAATGTGAGCTTATGCTATTTACAACTTGTCTCTAAGTGAGGGAGTACTTATTAACAGATGGAAGTTTGCTACTGTTTCTCCTATTTTCAAAGATGGTAGGAGAGACGATGTAACTTGCTACAGGCCAATTTCCAAACTATCATGTGTTTCTAAAATTTTTTGATACTGTTTTTCCGAACTAGTTCTTTTATATCTCCTTATCAGCATGGTTTTTATGCTGGTAGATCTACTGTTACTAATTTGGCCATGTTTAGTGAGTACTCCCTGGAAGCATTAGAGCGTGGCGCTCAGGTTGAAGCAATCTATACTGACTTTTCTAAAGCGTTTGACAAAGTTTCACACCCAATACCATTATCTAAGTTGTACTCAATGGGTTTCCATTCCGACTTTTTGGCGTGAATTAAGTCGTATTTATCCGATAGAGTCTGCTCAGTTAGTATTGTGGGTTACTTGTCTGACACCTACTTGCAAACGTCAGGTGTACCTCAAGGGAGCATTCTGGGTCCCCTATTCTTCAATTTGTTCTTTAATGATATTGGTAGCTGCTTTTTAAAGTCGAGATATTTTTTATATACTGATGATCTTAAATTTTTCAATAAAATTCAGTCAGATAATGATGTCTATATCATGCAAACCAAGCTTAATAAACTTAGTGAGTGGTGTCGGCTGAACCGTTTGAGTTTGAACATTGGGAAATGCTTGCATATATCCTTTCACAGGTCCTTGGCATCTTATGTGGTATTAATTTAAATTCCTCGAATTCTAAACTTGATTTAGGTGTGATGTTTAGTAGTTCCTTGTCGTTTTCTGATCACATAGAGTATTTACTTGTTTATTGGTTTGCGTACGTTAGAGTCACGTGGAATTGTTAAATCAGCAGCATTTTTTATTCAAGATATCATTAGCGGTTCTATTGATTGTCCTGAATTGCTGTTTTCTGTCCCCTTTCATGTTCCTACTTGGAATCTCAGGTGGGCTAAGCTATTTAACGTGCCGTTCCATCGTACTAATTATGCGTCCAATGGTACTTTAACTTAATTTTAATTTTCAAAAGGGTTCAAGACCTCTAATTGAGTTCAGCGCCTCAAAATCGGAGTTCAAACTCCTCTGTATAGCATTTTATAACTAATTAGTTTCTTGATATTAAAAAAAAGAAAAAAATTCTGTGATTTTCGTATTTTGTGTTATTGTTTTTTATTTATGTAAATATTTAAATATTTATGATTTGCTTTTATTTGATTGTAATATAATAATTTATCTATTTATATGTGTATACTGTGTTAGTCTGTAAGGATCTCCTTGTCCATAGACTGAATAAATAAACAAACAAAATTAGTTTTGTGTACTTTATAACGATCTTAAGGATGAAATTTATAAACTTTCATAATGTTCTCAACGTTATCATTTCAATAATAAATGAAATATGGAAAAAAATTTACAAATTCGTACTCTAATAACAAAATTAATATCTTTAACGAGCGATGGACATGATCAAAAGTATGCACCACTGGTTTACATAATTCACTTGGCGTTTGTGAATACTAAATGGCATCCATATTTGGAAAAAATTCAAAAATCGTTTTATAGACAAGTTCTTAACTGTACAAAATCGACCTCATTGCCTTGCTTTGACTCTTAAAATGAACAATTCCTTGAGAGAGAATTGAAACCGCCGGGCAGATGGTTGATGAGAACAACAATTATTTGGATCAATTACGGCCCTTAAGATCCCTCTTACACCGCGTACCCAGTGTTTCGTGGAGGATTTAGAGGAAATGAGAAACACAAGCTCAAGCCATGCTCCAAATGCAGGCATAGACGCTTTTCTATGGAGGTTTTGAGTGTAAGAAGTTCTTAAGGACATCATGTTTTTTAGACATTTTTATTAAATAATTAGCTTGATTTTGTAAAAATAAATCTTTTTTGAAAAACATTTTTCCAATTCACTAGAAAACAATTACGACGACTAAATTAATATCAAACTGTTTTTAAAAATAGGTGACGCATACATATTTGTCATCAACTGTGCAATTTCGTTGTTCAGAAAACAAGTTATTTTAATTAAATAAAATGTACATGAATATTCGTATATAAAATTTTTTATATTTTATTTTATTCCCAAATGAGTTGCAATCGAAAATCAATTATTTTTATTTATCGGTATCGCATATAAGTTTTAAAATAACAACTTTATTTAGCACTTCTCAAACCAAATCCTAAATATAAATGAAAACTAAAATTCGGCTTCCCTCATGTCATAAAAAAGACTCATTCGAAAATTTTTAATAAAATTTTATTAATCAAATACATTTCAAAACCATCTTAAATGTGGGTATTTAAATCTTGAAAAAGAGTAGTAGAAAATGTTTCTATAACTTTGCATTCTAAAGTTGACATGTTTAAAAACTAAAAAACCTTTTGAATTCAATTAATTTTTTAAATTTAAACTTTTGCTATTAATTCACATCAGGAATCTTAAATCTCATATATATAGGGTGTCATTTTTTGTTTAATAGAATATAATAAGAAATGACAAAAAGATTTAATGGCATCGCATTCCTAAATAACAGCGCAAATCTGATGGCTTAAAACGCCATTGTGTGTTCTCCGTTTAACAGGTTGTTAATTTTATTGCTGGTTTTTAGCAACAACAAAAAAGGGGTGTGTACACAAGGCTCCAGCAAATCAAAAGTGTTGGGTACTTTCTCTCTTTCTTTCTATGTCTCTCACTTTTACGCTCTTCCTTATTTGTATGCAAACATTTTCAAATACAGCCTGATGCGACCGACGATCTCTACATCACACTGGTAAACCAAATAAATGTGTCAGAAACAATTTTTATCGACGGATCGATTAATGATACGGCTCAGGTGTCTGCCTGGACCCTGCTTGGAAAATATAACATGCAACCGGTTTAAGAATCATCAATTGCATCTTACATTTGGTGTATAGCAATGTGACCTAGGGTCGAAAAAAATCGATTATTTAATACTCAATTCTTTTTGTTTGGAAATAAATCGATTTGTAAGAAATCGAATTTCGAGGAAATAATCGATTTATGTAGATAATTAGATTTTTTAATGAAATGAAAAACGCTTATTCGATATATTAGTGAAAGTTATGAGCGATTAATTTAAGAAAATCATTTTAGTTAATTATTATTAATTACAAGTATAACAAATTAACCAAAAGGACAAATTTTAGATTATAAATACAGATTCGAATTATTCATATAAAAATTTTCAGTACTCTTGAATATTTTATTGCAGTACAGATAATATAACGACAATTGTTTGGTCACAACATTAATAAAATACAAAACGATATTGATCTATTATTTATCAGCATCGTTCAGAATTTGACTAAAAAAAATAAAATAAACTGAAGAAGATAAATAGTGAATAAAATGACAATCGTTTGGTTTCAAATGACAAAATTAAATTACAAAACAAATCATCCTTTAAACCTTATTTTTAAATAGTAAAAAGAATTATGAACATAACAAATGTTCAGTATATTTTAAAACTAAAAAACACAATTTTTTTCTTAAACTTTGAGTTTAAAAAAAAAAAACTTGAATAAATAATTACCACAAATGTTTAGTATCACTTAACATTTGACTAGAATCAAAATACAGTTAACCGATTAGTTTAAGTAGTAAATATAATGATAATTGTTGAGTATCAAACTTAGAAAGGAAAACAAAATTTCCTTCAAGCTTTTATTTTCGCCAGCAGCTTCTGGGTGTTTTACCAATGGAAGACATTTTTATGGTTAACAAAAATATGTTGACACTTCAAAACTTCAAAGAGATAAAAAAGATACAAAAGATCACAACTTATTATATATTTGTACATAAAGATGGCGCTGATTTTTTATCGACGTGTTTACATTTAATAAACTTACTCATTTTTTTATTCATCGCATTGATGGTATTACTTACAAAAATCGATTTAAAATTTAAATTCATGTAATCGATTCACTAACAATCGATTTTTACAATTAATAAAATCGATTACTAGAAATCGATAGTAAGAAAGAAATAATCGATTAAAACAAAAATCGATTATTTATTCACTTCCCTATTGGTGTATAGGAAGTTAATCAAGTGGAAGTAGAACTAGTTTTCAATCGTCAAAACCCCTTCAGCAATGAGACCCATTTCTGGCTTGGCGGTTATGCCAAAAAGCAGAGTTATTGTTTTTAAAATAAGCCAAGTCCTCATGGGACTCTTGAAACTTCATTACAACCAGAAAAATTACTGTTTAATGCGGCTACCCTGCCAAAGGCGTCATCGGCCTATGTCAGATTGAACCATCACTTTTTTGTGGCCAACGTTTTACAGAGCGAATTATAGCAAGAAATGGACTTTTCGTGGAACTACATTTTATTACTTTCATCAATTTAAAAACAACTTTAGCTTGTAGAGCAAAAAGTGAATTTCTTTAAAAATAACTCAATTTAATTTTACCATTTTGCATCAACAATAAATTTTACTCACACGTCATTTCGTATGTTCGCTACCACACAAGAGTTACCCCATGAAAACGAAAAACTGGCGTCATTTGTCGCAAATATGCATGCAGTATGTATGTATATGCATGTGACAAATGCTGACACTAGTACACACCATTATTTGCTTGCGATGGCAAAAAACCCCATACACATAAGGAAACACCATTATCATAAATGGTAATGCAGTTTAAGCCAATTTTGAAAATCAGTATTCTACTAAGCGTGATGTAACAACAAGCCAAGTCCATTGTGGTTTTAGGTCACGTCTAATTTAAGCTTAACGTCAACAAAAAAAATCCTACAGATATTGACTCTATCGTAACCTAAACGCAAAACAAAGTGTCATCACTTTCCCAGAGAAGATAAACACCTTATAACATGAAAAGTGGCTGTAATATTTAAACTACCTGCCTGTTTCACGATGTCCAAAGAATTATTTGTGCGAAATGTAGTTGTGCGAAAGAAATAGAGCCTTGAAAAGGAAACGAGGAATATGTTTCAGATGAAAAATAGTCGCATTTTATTCTGAACATCATCAATTCTAAGCGACATTGTAAAATAACAAAATAGATTTAGAAGAAATATATAATTTTGTATATTGAGTATCATTATTTAGTTAGTTCAACGCACTAATTTAAATAAAACAATTAGGAAAAGATAGTTAGATAGTCGTGAGAGAAACTAACCTTCAAACACAATTGCATACGATTCAAAATCGATAGTTGGATTTTAGTTTCACAGCATTTTCCCAAAATGTTCTGTCTCCTTTATTTATTTTTTTAGACCCGTAATTAAATTTTTTTTTGAATTTACGCCGAATATAGTGTGTTATCAATGAAAATGAATATATTGTCATTCCACAATATCCTTAATAATTAATAATAAATCATCAATTTTTTTCAAAGTACGCTTAAAATGTTGGTAACTAAATAAACTATTTGGTAAAAAAAAAATCTGAAATATGGGACATGAAGAAAATAATCAAACCGTAACACGGGTATTAAAAAAAACAAAAACGTGTTAACATCAGGTTGATACAGTTCTCGAAATCTTTTTCACAATAAAATTTGTGTAAATAGGAACTGTTATCAAATTCAACCAAGCCGCCTAAAAAGTGGTGACAAACACAATATACACATGAGCACTGATGATGAAAGTGTTGCGACTTTCGAAAACAGCTGTTCTGCTCTGCTGTGTAAGTTGAACAAAACTGATGTTGACTTTCCTTTGTGCCTTGGAATATTTATCGTCATGTCTTTCTGAGATTTTAATTAATTTCGAACAATTAGCCCATGAATCTTAATTCGATTTAACATCGCAATACAAAATGTTCGTTAAAATAATTACGACAAAACATTCCACATTTTTACTATAACGTAGAGAAAAAACGAAAAATAATAGGCAAATTTTGATCTTTGAGATGCCATAACTCAGACATTTTATGTCTCATAGAAATTTGCGGCACATCGACGAAAAATGCATTCAATTACCTTTTCAACGATATGCGATTTATCTCGATGGGACTTCGGTTGGGCTCCACAAGGGTTTGAGTGGGACCATACACCGAAAAACACAAAAGTATCGTTACCTAAAAAACTTTACCCAGACTGTAAACCAGTGTAATTGAGTGGTGTGCAACGCCATATTTTCGGTTTTATTGCCATATTTTCTGAAATACTGACTGAAATGTTTCATTTGATTCCATGACATATGCAAACTTTCCGAACAAAAGTAACAATACCTAATTGAACTTTTTTCACAATACTTTGAAGATCATCCAACTTTCATTTCTTCTGCCTTTCTGTCGCTAATAGTTCTCTTTGACAAATTTTATTAGAACTATTCATTGTAACTATTCTCGAGGATGGAACTCTTTTTTAATTTTTTTGTTTTAATTTGTTGTTTCTCTTTTCACATGACCATATAATTATATTCCGTTTGATTACAAATTTCACAAGCAACAGTTCTAACTTCCCTTGTATAAAATCAGAACCCTGTTGCACTTTGATCCATTTCTCTATTTTTCTACCAGATGGATTAAGCTCTCCCAGTGCAAAAGGGGTATAAAAGATAAGAGAAAATGTATGCAGAGTATAGAGAAGAAACCAAATAATCTACTTTATATTTCTATATGCAATAATAATACATTTTATTATTTTAGTGAAACGTTATCAATAAAAAAAAAACTTCCTATAAAATTTTTCGTGAATATGTTGTTATGCATTTTAGGTGGCGATATTTATTCCTTGTATATATTATATTAGTTCCAGATAGTATATATTATATTAATTGATTACATCGTTTAATTTCACTTACCTTTACAATTAACTTGAATGTTTGTTGGTAATTATTTTTTTAATACCCGAACCGATTACCGTTGTATTTTAAAAATTTTATATAGTGGCATCTCTACAATGGTTTATTTATGCTGTGTAACGCTAAAACAACAAAACATCGCAATACAAAAACAAACAAAATCATATAACGGGTCACTTCTCCCGAAATAATTTCGTACTTCATAAAGCAACAACAACACAACTACTTTATTTTACTTTTCCTCTTTGCCTTTGCATATACACACACAAACATACGCACATGTGTACATACATAGTATGTATGCATGTGCATATTTTTGGATCATACTTTTTTATTGGTATTGATTAACTGCAACTTAGCTTATTACCGATATTTTATACAAATTTTATAAATCCACACACATTAATTAATAAATAATATTGAACACTGCATCTCATTAAACACTTGCACTGGATTTCATAGTAACTACATACAAGACGAGCGATTATCAACAACGACCGATTGCAATGGCGAGCCAATGAGTACTAAACATTCAGGCATGCGGAGTTGCCATAGTCAATAATATTTGGAATTTTAGTTATTTTATAATGATGTTATTTATTGGGTTATTAAATTACCGATTCCCCAAAAAACTTTTGTTTTTGCACGCCATATAAAACTTTGGGGACTCAGTTCGTTTCTATTTTTTGGAGCTGGATCATTGAAAGCTTAGTTTCAAGCAAAATAGCCATACATTCGACACAATAATGCCACTTCAGTAAATCTTCCCCCAACGCATCAAAGAACACGTTTTCACAAATTTTCAGCTTTCTATTAAAAAACTAATTTATTTAAAAAATTTTCAAAAACATGTAACAACAAAAAATTAAGTTTTTTGGCTTTCCTGTAAGATTTTCAAAGTGATAATAACGCTCTTTGAATTTTAGGTGACGATACACTGAGTTTCACATGAATAGGAGCATTTCTTTAGCAGTCAATTTAAGCTTACTGTTCTTAAAAGGATTCATGCAGAAGATTTTTTTGTTCTTTTTATTTAAGGCTTAACAATTGAGCAAAAGAATATAAACAAGGAAAACTCAAAAAGGTGCTTCTTTTTGCAATTTGTCTATATAAGTGTGATATATATTCGCGTCACAAGAATAGGTGCAGTCATTAAAAGGTCGTCGTATGGTTATTTGTAAAATGACGTCCTAAATACGTCATGTATTTATTTGCAACGTTTAATAATTTTTTGCCTCCTTCAAGTTCGACATATTTTAATATATTTTCTTTAATGCCTTGAAAATTTTCTTATGACATTGAATTTCTAAAATATATAACTTCAATTTCATTATTTGTCATTAGATATTGCAGAGATATTATTATAAAGCATACCACGAAATATTTAAGTCATCTTAAGGCTTAATGTACTCTTAAATATTAAAAATAAATATCTATTTCAGGCGAAAAATAAAAATAACTTAAAATCGCAATTTAGAGATTTTGAAAATTTCATTGGGAATTGCGGCGATATGGGCAACAAATTTCATTTTCTTTCCTCCGCACTATTTGGATAATTGTTTCGCCGAAAATATTCATAAGTGAAAATTGTACAAAATCTTTCTGCTTAAGCCTATTTATGTATTAAATAAAATTCATACACAACTTTTCGTAACCAAAAGGATTTATTTAAGAAAAGTAGGGAAAAGCTCTACAAAGGAAATAATACAACTATTCGAATACAAATTATGGCCGTTATCTATTGTTTTAAAAGAACACTTTTAAGCTTTACGTGAGAACATATTTTGTTTACTTAAATATTGTTTTAAATTATTTTATTAAAGAGAATTTTGAATATATGGCTGTAATATTCAAAATTCTTAAACTTTTTTAGAAAATGTATAACACATAGTAAAATAGTCAACCTTTTCTTAAAATTTTTCAAATATGGCTGCAATTTGAAAAATTCATCAAGGTATTGTTGAAGATTGAAACTATTTGCAGGTGGAAAATTTAATTACGATTTAAGTGATTTATCAATATCACACAATAAAAATAACTTCTTAGAACTATTGCCCTTAACACAACAATGCATTTGGTTTGCTTAAAACTTATACAATAATAACAATAACATATAAATAAATATACAGCCACATAAAAGGATATTATTAAAAGTTATGCTAAAGTGTGGGTTGATATATAAAACTCATAGGTTGCACCAATCAGAGCTGTAATACTCATTTTTTATCTCGTAATACTCATATTTAAATTTTTTTTAATATTCAGTGTCTCGCAGAAGTTGTAGTCTAAATAATTTTTAAACAGCCACTAAATGCTAACGAAAATCCTCTTAATTCGGAAAAGTGTTCGAGTTAAAAAGTTTCCAATAATATGGAGTAGGCAGTCTCTGTCTACTAGTTATGTGTTTTATTAAATAAACACGTATAGAATATGGTTGTTTGCGATTTTGGGCAACTATTTGACAAGTGGGCACGTACCTCAAGTGAAGTGTATTATGATAATAAAGTGTATTTAAAGATAATAAAGAAGTTGTGGGACACATTGAAAAGACATGTTTTGAAGCATCCGATTGTTCTGAAGAAGATGTTGATTATGCATTAAAAGATTATGAGCCCATTTGTGAAGCAAAATACTATTTTAGTGTATTATTCGGTGCTCAGATTTAATATTTTTATAAATCTATAATACTATTATTTGACATAATGTATGCAAATTTATCTTTATGTAAAAATTTATATGAGGCTTCTAACGCAGATAGTAATTCTAAGGAACATATCACTTAAGATGAAATCTAATTAACTCATATTTCATACGTTTTACAGGACAACCCTAGAAAAGGTAACAACATTTGAGGCAACAAGTTTAATGCTCTTTGATCCGCATATGTATACTGTGTATGGATACACATTTACTTCAGGAATAGCAATAATTGGTTCCTCTGTGTGTCACTTTCACATGAGTGTATGTATATGCACGTTATACACTCATATGTGTATGTACAGACATGTATTGCATACATGTCCGTACGTGTATTACTATATGCATGCGTTTCATATATGAACATACATGTATTACATATGTGTTACATGTATGTATCTATTTACTATATGTGAGTATGTGCAAATGTACACATATATATATATATATATATATATATATATATATATGTATGTACATAATAAGTACGTACGGACAAGCATGCTCCGGTTGGTCAGACTAGTCACCGATCGCAATACCATAAACCAATGCAGATGCGTAATACATATTCTCCGTTAATCAATAATTAATACATATATATTCACTGCTAATTAATTATTTATAAAATAATATTTATAAATTACTAATAAGCAAGCATTCTACCTTAATGCTGGTGGCAAATCCTGTTGTGCAGCCCCAGCGTTGCAAGATGTATAAGACACGAGACCATCACTCTTAATCACATTTTCTTAACTGCATTTTATTTTGGTGAATGTCTTATTATTTGTTTTAATAATTTAGCTTCATAAAACACACTTACTTTAATTTAGATCGCACTTTAAATTAATACAAAATAATTCGACTTTCACAGCAGCTGGTTTATATTATACTAAAATGGTTCTGGTGAAATATCATAAGCTTGTAAGCAAATTCGGCAATAACAGAAATGTTATTAAAAATATGTATTGGCGACAATATGTACTTCTAATAACATTTCTGTTTGAAGCTGCGATAACTCAACGGTAAATAAAATCTATACGAATTGACTAGCAGTCAATTCATACTGAAAGTACATAATGTCGCCAAGGTTTGATGCTGTGATAACTTGACAGGGAACAAACTAAGGCGAATAGACTAGCGGTCAATACGCCTTGGGGATGAACGTGGCATTATTTAATTAGGAAATCAAATTTACAAGACAAACAAAGACAGATACATGCTTATACGAGTGTATAAATCACTACTTTCTATTGTGTTGAATAAATTAATATAGAAATTATAAGCTTTTGTAATTAGTTTAGTTTAAGCTTTTGCTAATAACATATATTATTTTCTTATATTCCACAAAAGGAGTGAAAATATCTTAAGTAATTCTTTAATGACGATTTATGTCGGCAACATTTTTACGAGACACGGCATATTATACAGAATAGATCGTCTAAGGATGTCTACAATATTTAGAAATTTTTAAGAAACTATTTCTGAAAAATAATCTTTATGGCTGTAAAAGATCGTTTTTCATTTTGAAGATGAACAACTTTTAGCATATTTTTGAATGGCTGCTCAAAAACATGCTAAAATTTATTATTAAATTTGTTCTAAAATATCTGAAAATTTCATAAGCTAAAGAAATTCTTCAATATAACTTTCATATTCTTTCCTTAGTATCTATTATGGTTTATAAGTGGATGAGGATCTTGAAGACTTAACTAATTTTAAAGCTTTCAACTACACTTTTGTATTATTTAATATCTATGTACAATTTCATCAATTTCCAATTGGCATATTCTTTGAATTATTAATTTTTTCTTTTACTAACAAAAACATATTATTCATTAAAATGATTACTTAAATTGCCTCTAATATTATCTACACAGCATTTTATGGATTTCTATATTTTCTCTTAACAATTTTTGTATTGTTATACATACATAATTACTTACAATATATTTCATTATTCATTTTATTTTAGAAACCTAAGTACGTTGTTTATGAAATTTGCATTCGTTTGTTAATTTGTTAAGTGTACAAAAATTAAATTTATTTTTTCTTATAAACTAATTCCCTAAACATTGTTTTGCATGCTAACTTGCACTTGAGCATTTTTTTAACTAAAAACAGATTAAGCCTTATTTTAAGAGACAGTAAATATAGCATACTTATAGTTATCTGATTATTAATATACTATACATAATATACTTGAAATCTTGCGAATGGTTGATTTCAAACTTCTGAAGCTTCTTTGGTGTCGGTTAGACGCACTTGCGTTGCATCTGCTGTCACGCCATTAGCTGACACCTGTTGATCTCGCCACGGTGTGGTGAGTATACGAAAACGTTGCCTTATTGATCCCGGTGTTGTGACCAATTTGTATATTGCCACCGCTGGTATCATGACAACCGATGAGCCCGCTATGCACCAACCTAAAGCATTTGCCCAAAAGGGATATTCATAACTTTCATAGGTCAATGGTTGATAGCCAATAATACCATAAACAGTGATAAAAAGTAAAAAAAGAGGAGCTACAAAACGCCAACATATTTGCCAATATTTACCCGGCCTGAAGCCAATCATGTCTTTAATATCTTCGCAAAAGCGATTTGTACCTGAAATTTATTTTAAAGTTAAAAATCAAAATATCGTATCGTCCAAAGTGAACTAAAGATGAACCCAATGGACAATTCTAATACCCGCAAAGTGAGACCGACAAACTCCATAATTCGAAATGTATGGGAAATATATATATATATATATATATATATATATATATATATATATATATGTGCATGCATACATATATGTACATAAGGTGGTATCGCCACGACTACAAATCGACATTACAACAGCTAAAGCAATTGTTGTTTGTGTAAAGTCATGATCCACGTGAAACATTATAGCAATAAAACACAATGGAATACTGCACACATGCGCAACTGCAAACAACGCTCCCATATGCAAAGTCAACGAGCACTTGTCACATCATCAAATAATAGTTGAACAAAAAACAGTCATCTGGCGTAGCGATGCCACCTTATATTTGTTATATGATACTTCCATCAAAACGAGCAAAATGTAATGACGAATCGTGATAGCCCCATTGCATTGTCGATTCGTCTTGGTTTCAGGATTTCTTTACTCACCATAAATCCATGACACAGCAATCGCTTCAAAGAATACTGCCACTAGAATTGAATATCCTGCTGCATAACGATCTAACAGTTGGAAGAAGTAAAATCCACCCTGAGTACAACTCGCTAATCCTACTACAAAGTATAAAGAAAATAGACAGGCAACAAAGATTTCACGATTTCTTCCTATTTTCGGAAATTCATCACTCAAGGCAGTAATAATGGCTTCGGAACCGCCAAACTGAAATATTTTAAATATTGTTTTAATAATTATATATATATATATATATATATATATATATATATATATATATATATGTACATATATATATATATATATATATATATATATGTATATATATATATATATATATATATATATATATATATATTTATATATATATATATATATATATATATATATATATATAGTTAATAAATTAATTTTTTGACATGTTGTCATTGTACTATTATAATATGAATCTTTGCAAAACTGTGGTTGAAGTCTACTGATGATTTGGTAAGAAGCGCCAATGAAATGCATATAGACATTGCTTAACCACCCAACAAATAAGTTTCATATTATATATATATATATATATATATATATATGTACAAATATATATATATATATATATATATATATATATATTTGTGTATATATATATGTACAAATATATATATATATATATATATATATATATATATATATTTTTTTTTTTTTCTTTTTTTTGTTACATACTGAATCGCTAACTGAAAAATCTAAAACATCTATTTTTTCAAAAGAAATTCAAGTATTTCGTTTGTTGAGCCTTATGAACATTAGGAACACAAACGAAATGTAAGTAAGTAGGTACAGCGTGTGCATGCCATTCTTATTTAGATGCATTAGATTTTATTTATTTATTTAACCATGAATAATACCCAACTTATTATTAGTTAGGACGCAAAAGTGAGCTTTATGTTTTTGCTTTGAAAATAAGGACAAAAGCTCTTGGTTGTTAAATTAAAATAATTTCTAAATAAATAATTTGAGAAATAAATACTCAAGAAATAACTTTTATTTTTTGAGGAAATACGGAATACAGCTTTTATTTTCTAAGCGATATATATATATATATATATATATATATGTATATATATATATATATATATATATATATATAAATATATATATATATATATATATATATATATATATATAAATATATATATATATACATATATATATATATATATATATATATATATATATATATATCAGGATATAATGTAATTTATAAAATAAAATATATAACCGTTACAGTTCATTACAATTCGCAAGCATTCATTGTCTCGTTTAAATTTGTATTTAAAAAGGCAATTTCAAATTATAATTTTTTTTTGTAAACACAAGTTGTTTTTTTTTTTTAATTGACTTTAAAATATAAGTTTAAATGATAAAGAAGGGCCGTGTTTACAGGAGAGAGAGGTGGTACTTTCTTGTACCAAAAAGAAATATTTTTTTTTTCTTTTATCTTCATCTTATTAAGTATCAATAAACAATATTGAACACACACTTCTGAATATACACAAAGGACAGCTGTAAAAGAGAATTGAAGGGACCTGATTCAAGGGAAACTTATCTGTCTGAAAGCAGCCTAAACAAACTAAGAGTAATTTCTTCTGTTACAATTTTGTTATGGAAATATATGAAAATAAAAAATATTTTAGGAATTTCTTCCTCGTTTCTACGTAAATTATTAGTTTGTCATTTATTGTTTTGAGAACATACCGAACTATCAAGACCTAAGGTTAGCAGCATCATGAAGAATATTAAAGCCCAAAATGTGCTGCCCGGCATAGTAGCTATCGCGGCCGGATAAACAACAAACACCAGGCCAGGACCCTCAGTGGCAACATCTTCAATATTCTGGCCCGATTTATGAGCCATATAGCCTAAAACTGAGAATATCACAAAGCCTGCTACAAAACTTGTAGCCGAATTAATACAACTAGCAAGTAAAGCGTCTCTGTAAACAAAAAGATTTCATATAAAACAATAAACTGTACACAACTTTAAGTAGCAACAAACTTACTTATAAACGTTATTGTGATACTTATTGTAAGAGGCATAGGCTAAAAGAACACCAAAACCGGGACCCAGCGAAAAGAACACTTGTGTGGCAGCATCAACCCAAACTTCAGCTTTAAAAATGGCATCAAAATTCGGATTTAAATAATATTGTATGCCCATGGCAGAGCCCGGCAACGTAATGCCTCGTATTAATAATATTAGTAAAACAGCATATGGAAACAGAGCAGTAAACCAAACTACTTTGCCTGATGTACTTATTCCCTTCCACAACGAAAAATAACAAATCAAATAAACAACCAATAGACAAGCTGCCATGTCCCATTTAATGGTACCCAAATCATGAAGACCCTCACTTTTGTCTAATTCTAATATATAACGGCTGGAAAGATACAAAAATTATACACATTGATATATTAAAACTAAAAAGATATTATATACATATTTGTTTTAATAAAATATTTACTTAAAATATTCTGAAGCTGCCGATTGAAAACGCTCGCTTGGTGCTGCAGTTGGAGTTAAAGTTGTTAAATTAGAAAATGTTACATTTAATTCAGAGGTATTTGTTGAATTTAAATAAATATCGCTTAGATTTCCAGCTGCGAAACGGATACTCGCTTGTTGCTCAAACTGTAAGGAAATTATAAAATATTAGCTGTTTATTGAATTACAAATACATAAAAAATAATTAATATTTTTTGAAATAATTAATATAGTAATTAAATAAATAAATAATTTTAATTACTGTGAGCAAATTGCTTGCAAAGTTATATCGGATGTTTTTTAGCTGCATGAGAACTATCGATATCGATAAATATGGTTTGACAGCTCAGAATGTCAAAGTTTGTCGATATTTCTTTTCAGAAAGTTAAACCAGACCTTATGAATCGCTTAACGTACTAAATGAGCTACTTTTTAACTTCCCGCTAGCAAAACTGTAAATTTGGAAAAAGGGAAGTTATTGGTTTTACCCTGTTTTAAAAAAAGTTCAGTTCTCATCAGATCTCCATGTTTTCAGGTCCTAGGACCTTCCCTTACTATTTCTGTAAGCCTTTATGTAAATATTTGTGAATCTATGTGTGAACTGCTCAACCGTTGGCGTTCTGAAGGGTGTTCCTAAACTTAGATTTTCTGCGAATTTGATCCTATTGGAACCAGTAGATTTCAAGATATTTCAATATACTGTGTTGTTTTTGGTCAGTTAGTGTTTTCGTTTTGTTTCTAGTAATCGAAAGCAACATCAGTCACCACTTAAATCAAATCGAAAAATCGGTGGACTTGAAAATCCAAACGATAGAGTTTTAGCTCGAATTGCTCAAAGAAAAGCACAAAAACCAGGTTACGATAGCTTGGCGGTTAAAATTAGCTGGAACTTACAGGGATGTCCTTTAAGATTAACCGTTTTGCGCATTTTTTCATTTGCACACAGGCTAGAGAAAACTCATATGCACTATAATGGACCGTTCATTGGATCTCGTCAGAAATTCGTTATGGCACCCGAAATATCTAAATTATTTGATTTTTCTTCAAGCCACTCGTCAAACATAACAACGCTTCCATATGCTACGCAATAAGATTGTTTCAACCTAAATTCTTGTTTGCCAAATCGAACGTGCAGTTTATTTGTCCCTTAACGCGCGAAGAACGCTTGCAAATTGTGGAACATGGAGAAAGAAACAGGTCAATGCAACTGTTAGGCTGATTTCTTGTATGGTTGTAATTTGACCGTTAAAAATCGTGTACATTATTTTGTTTATCAGGTTAAACAAGTTTTCATACTTTGCTGATGCTTATTTACTATTCTGTTTCTTGTTATTGTAAAAAGCACTACCGCAAGCACGTTTTTCTTGATGCTGAGTCGTTCTTGATGATTGTAGTTTTACATAAACAAACTTCTCATTGTTTTTCGTCTTATTGTATTGCTGAAGTAGTGCAATAACCTAGTAGTTGGGCGATGACTGTGGAAATTTACTTCCATTAAAACTGACTGTTTGACTTCATCATCGTTCCTATTTGTTTCGGTGAATAGCAAGTGTTATCCAGCCATGTTGAATGAATTTTTGTTTCCGAAAGTTAATCAGCTGATCTTCAACGATTTTTGGTTCCAACAAGACAGCTCAACTTGTAATGCGAAGCACCTATCAATCCGTTTCATCTTGCTCCTTCGTTCGGGCAATTTTACACCCTCTGGGTTACTATTTAAGAAACTATGCTAAGTCATCGGTTTATGTTATCAAACCAGCGATTGTTACCATACATACGACCTCATTTATTAAAAAAAATGAACGCTGGAAAATTAAACAGATCGCATGGAGTAATTAATTCGTTGATACCGTAGACATGTTGCGGAAATAATATTTAAAAATAAATGTCATGAAACTATCTACCACTTTATACTACAATAATTTCATTCCATTACTGTCTTGTATTATCATTATAAGTTTTCATGTAGGTAAAAACACCCTATATGATACAATCAGACAGTAATATTTTAAAATTTTTATCACAATTAAAAGTTTCATTAAACTCAAGGTAAAATCACACTTGTCAAATATTTGCCCAACAAATCGCCGTTACTTTATGCTGATGAAAAGCCTTTTGATTCAGAGAATTGTTTATCGTGTTAGATAGTTTCCAATAATATTATTTAAACTGCCTGCCACTTTTCATTCGTTATGAGGGAGTTATTAGTGGTTACATTTTTTTAAGCAAATATTTGACAAGTGTGATCACACCTTTAGACCTCATGTAATAAGAAAGCATATTAAAAAATAAAAATATTTGTTTGATTGCAACAATGAATTAATTTTTTTACCACTTACCGGTCGACAATCATCTGTATTCCAATAATTAAAACATGTTGTCCATGGCAATGAGTTGGTAAACGATGCAAAAAAGAATCTTAATGACCAGGCTATAATGACATTATAATAGAAATCTACATAAAATGCTATCAATACCACGGCATATCCGATTCCTAAAATAGTATTTATATATTAAAATCAATTAATTTACTAGTTTATTGCGCTTGAACAAACCTTTAAATAATGGGACCAACCTTCCCCAGCAGGTAATGGCACCTTTACGATTATGTTGACCTAAAGCTAATTCCATATAAAAAAGCGGTATGCCACCAACTAGTAACATGATGCAATAAGGTACAAGGAAGGCACCTAAAAAGAAAATAAAAAATTTTTAATAGTTTAATGGACATACATACAAACATATATCGATCATAGTATCGCACATAGTATTTTTACCTGTCAGCCAGGTAAAAATAGCTAAATATTGCATAAAAATCAGAGATCGTTACGGTTATAAGTGATATGACAACGATATTTTTACAACAATATTTATATAAATTGCAGACTGAAAGTATCATAATCTTCACCTTGCATTGCAATTGTATTAATATTACAATTGGTACAATTTACCGATTCGGATCGGTTCAAATTCTCAGAAAATCTAAGTTTAGGGACGCTCTTCAGAACGCTGACAGTTTATTTTATTTAAACTGCAAAATATAACGCACTTTTTAAGGGTTTAATGGTTGTTTTTTTTACGTTTGGTTCGCTGGTTCATTTTTTTTTTTCTTTTATGAAAAGTTAACGATTATAATATAAATAAATTTTGAAAGTTTTGTCATGCCTGTAAAAATGTATTTACGAAAATTATTACTCTTCACATAAAGTAAAAGATTTGATTCGTTTACAACACTTGATAGTAATCGATTATTACCTACCCACAGTAGTAAATCAAAAAGCTATATTGGCAACACTGATCGATTGTTACTTTTGTTTACAAGTCAGAAATTGACAATTTGACTTCAGTGTAAAAAGTATTGTATTATGCTGGTATGCAAATAAAATTGAAAAAAATTGGTTCTCCTTTTTTATGGATTTTGGTCCCGAAGAAAAATTTAGAGTGGCAACCGTGTACAAAAAATAAAAACATTCCAGCGAAGCTAATAAAAAGCGTGTAAAAATTTGTTTTCATTTTTATTACGAGTTTTATTTTTCCGTCTGCAATCATCTTCATTTTGTTTGTGTCTCTTCTTTTTTACACTTTCTGTATTGATTTATATTTTTAATATAACAAACGTTACTTTACGCAATATAAAATACAATTTCATATTATTATTATTTTATATTATTATTATTATTATTTATTATTATTATTATTATTATTATTATTATTATTATTATTATTATTATTATTATTATTATTATTATTATTATTATTTTATATTATTATTATTTTTATTTTAATCAGTATTAATACAATTGCAATGCAAGGTTCAATTGTACCACAGTGGCAACTGTGCTTTTGTATATAATTATTATTAATGTTACTCATACGTCACATTGCACTGGCACAAGGTTATTGGTGTGATTCATGTTCTTATCTTCTCACAATGTTTAAGTATTTTTACACGCTTTCAAAGCACATTAAACTAAAATATTAATATATGACAACTGTTGACCCTAAGGCTAACTTCCCGTCAATTTTAAACGCAAAGATATTGTAACTTGGTTCTATGATTTTGAGCTCTTCGAGCTAAAACACAATTATTTTGATATGAAAATCGAACGATTCGAAAGACTAACGATCGGATTAACTGATTTTGATCCGGTTTGAGGTGGTCGACGTGGTCTTTAAGTTTAAATAGCTGATTAGTTTATGAAATCGATCGGTGGAGCCGCTGAACAGTTATCTTAAAATTTACCGATTCGGATCGGTTCAAATTCTCAGAAAATCTAAGTTAGGGACACTCTTCAGAACGCTGACAGTTTATTTTATTTAAACTGCAAAATATAACGCACTTTTTAAGGGTTTAAAGCCAAATTTCTGAACTTTTATATTTTCTTTGAAAAGTAATTCTTCAATATGGAGTTGAAAGCATTTTTAAGGTTCACAAATCTATTGGCTATATGACTCTGATGTGAAGAGTTTTAGAGTTTAAGTTTTTCCGATAACTGCTCAAGGAAGGAGTATGGAAGTATGTATTTTATTTTAAATTAAAATTAATATTTATGAATTTAACAATGAAAATCTAGATAAACTCTTCCAAGTTTTGATCGTTGATAGCGGCCATTTCGTTGACATACAGTAACATGTTATAAGGAAACAGGGGAGCTGCTATAAATAATTTTCCGTAGAGTTTTTGGTTTTAGTCGCTACAAGTTTACGAGCCAGGTGCTCAGCTTTGTTGCATTTTTTCACTTATCCCAGTGTAATTAAGCGACAAACTCATTTTAACTTTCAAAGCATTATTAGTTAATAATAATTAGTTTATAGTCGCACCATTGATTGTTTTAAAATTGAAATGCCATAAAACCGTTCGCCACCCATTTAAAAAGTATGTATTTTATTTTTACAATTACCCACATCAAATTGCCTGCAAATCTATTGTATATATAAATTATTAGCTTCAACAATTCTGCGAATACGACAAAATATTTGCTGTATTTTGTACACATTTAATAAACTTGAGCTGTGCATGGAGAGTGACACATCAATTTCCTTTAATATCCGGTCAAAATTAAAAGTGGTGGTTTCATTATTTTATAATGTTTACATTCTCTAAACACAGACATGGTATATACAACACATATCTAAATAAATCGTTCATAATCTTCTTTAGCAGGGAACAATAAAACATAAGCAGAAAAAACGAGTACAACTTCAATGAACTTAAAATGATGCGTGTATTAATATGCTGACAACGATATGTTGGAAGATCCCAAATACTATTATGAATAAATCTAATTAGACTTTTTATAAAGTTGTTTCTAAGAGTAAAAAAAAATTTATATATATATATATATATATATATATATATATAAATGGCATATGCGAGTAATAAGAGTGATGCCCAGTCCTTTTCCTTCAATAAAAGATAGAACGGCTACAACCGTATGACTGGGTTGCGGCAATAATTCATAGAATTTTTCTGATCTGGATGAGAGATGGTTGTATTAATTGTTGACAGCCTAATTGGAATATCAGAATATTTGCTAAGCTCTTCATGTCCTTTTGGGATTTGGCCAACACGGAACTTTTTTATATGAGAAAAGCGAAGTAATTAAACAATAAAAATATCACAAAACATTTGCTTGGTCTGTTAAGCGACCAATCGGGAGAGGTAAACCGATTTAAACCAAGAAACTAAAGAAACTAATCGGTTAACAGATTGTGAATACATGTATTTTGCAAAATGTTTCTCGCCGTGTTATTATTTTTTTATTTTCGGTTCAAAGTTAATTCAATTAAATATTTTTGCTAGTTTCCCTTCTTTTAATTTCATATATATATATATTCTTGTGCGAAAATTTTTTTTGGAAGAGTTGAAAATAGTTCAACTACGGGTTTAATATGGGAACTTTTAGTTCTCGATCCACCTAAGTGTGGATATTCCTAATGCTTGTATGTGACAAGAGCACAATTTTAAAAATTCAAAACAGCATAAAAACTTCTGAATGATACATAAGTATACACATCTACATACGCACAAGCATACGTCCATATTTAAGGGCAACGTGCATACATACATTTGTATGTTCGGGTATGCAACCATTGTTTGTGCATCGTATGGATGTATGAGACGTATCTGACAACATAAAGTGCCTTTTTAAAACAATCAAAATGTCAATAGCACAACAAGGACAATAGCATTTATACCACCAGTAACACCAACAGGAACAGATACGCAAATTTATATGTTCGAGTGAAGTATATATGCACGGATGTAGATACAGTAAAAGGTTTCCATAATAGTACTGCACAGTGGTACTAAACGGTAATTTCAATAAGAATTGGGATATCTGATAAGTGAGAAAGTTACAATTTCCATCTGCAAGGCAGACTCTTGAGCCCGTAATGCCTTCTCCACAAATATTTCTAGTTTTAAGTAAATGTTATTAGTAGCATTATTTCATGTGAGTAGGAGAAATTTGGAAACAGGTCACAACTTAACGAGTCCTTTTTCGAACGACATGTGTGCCTCAAAAGTTTATTGTTCAGGCCACCAATGCGTAGACCCATGATGAAGTTATCATAGTTTGGCTACATTAATGTCAAGCTCTTGTGTACAACAAGTTTGTATATGTGGGCGTTGTTTGTAATTGCGCATGTGTGCAGCATTTAAATGTGTTTCGCTACTATAATTCTTGACCATGACTTTACACAAACAATAATTTCTTTGGTTGTTAAATTTTTTGCCGTAGCGAGGCCCCTTATTATTCCGCCACGGAAAGATCTTCAAATCATGATCGACTACTATTCTCATCACATTATCCTTAGCAATTGCTGCCATCTGAATTAGGATATACCGTCCCATTATACAAGTATCATTGACACGACTTTCATCACAGGCGGACGATACTTGAAGTTGTCAAACAGTCTAAAATTATGCGGTTATACCTAAGGCTTAGATGTAATCGAGGAAGGATTGGGACAAATTGTTGCCCCTCTTATCAAACCATGCTCACTCATACCGATGAATCTTGCATGTTGTTATCTGCCGCAACTTTTCCAGGTGTTTGGAGTTGAAAAACTGCAGAATCATAATTATAATACCATATAACAGTACCATCCCTGCAGTTTGAAGTTTGCTGCCTGGATCTAACCACTGCTTAATTATCCAACGCGATGAGGATTTTCTTGGAAGATTATATAAAGAAAAAGTTTCAATGTTGATAACTTTTATTCAGGGTATCGTTCTACTTTGCGAATTTTTCGCAAATTATTTGTTTAGTTTTTTAAACTTCCCGCTAAGAAAATTGAGTTTTGAAAAATCAGGAAGTTATTGGAAGCTTCCTGTAATAATTCTAAGAACCCCTCATTATATACAGATATAAGTATGTGTGTAAGTATGTGACCCGCTTATAACTTTTAAATGGCTGGAACAAAAAAACTGGTGGCGTTCTGAAGAACATTCCTAAACTTAGATTTCCTGTGAATTCGAATCGATTTGAAGTGCTTCCCCGATCAATTCAATAAATTAATCAGCCTAAAAATTCGAAAATTGGAAAAGTTACAACCGTGTTAACCGTTTTCCATATTTTTTTTAATAGAATTTTATTGTTGAGAGCAGAATATTTAGAATATTTTTTTATAATCACCAAATCAGCAGAACGGATCAATGATGATTTCAAGGGTACTTTACCATCTCATCAGCGTTCTTTCCAAAATGTTTCCACTTTTCAAGATGGTATTAGTCAGTAGGAATATCAACATTCAATCAAGTTTTTCAACGAAATAGTGCATGTGATTTTCCCATGTCCATTTTTAAGTGAACCCACTTTTGGTGAGTACGAAAATCTCCAACTCTGATGATGATGGCTTTTCCGGAGCCATCGACTGCTGAGATCAAAAGCGTTCATGAACTTTAAAATTATTTTATACGGAAAGATCGTTTAGAGTTTCCAAACATAACTGAGCCACGTTACAGAGGCAACCCAACTTCAAACAACTGCTACGATTATTAATAGAGGAGGAATTACGCTTTCGAAATCATATCCTAGTCCGGCTGAAATCTGGGACTTAACTGATAAATAAAATTGTTCATAATATTTACAAATTTAGCTTTGAATAGCAACTCCGTATTCTAAACCGTGCGTTATTATTGAAAGTATCGAAAATATTTTATCAGCAGTTGCAAATTTATTACCATTTATTTTGCAAAACTTATCACTGTGGACTACTTTCAGTCTTCTATTTTAAGGGAAATTAATTTAAGAACCATTAACAAATATCAAGCAAAGTAGGTTTCTCAAAATGTCAAATGGTTGGAGCTGAGGTGTTGGAAAATAAGTGTTCAATATGGTTATTGTTAAGATATTGATATTGTATGGGTGTATTGTAATATACATATATATATATATATATATATATATATATATATATATATATATATATATACATATATATATACGTTTTTGCCTTCTTTATTAATTTGTTAATAGACAAAGAACGACAAAATCGCATCGTATCTAAAATTATTGTATGAAATTGTAACACTTATAATGACATCCAAAAATAATTAAGTGCTTTTACTGTTTTTATAGTTGTTGTAGCTAAAGTTTTAAATTGATGTGTAAATTGTTGTAAAATAAAAATTTGCCAGCACATTGTAGACAACATTTTCTACTACAATAAAGTGACCGCATCACTTTAATATACGACGATATTTTTATATTCATTATCGTTACATTTAATTAAATTATTCGAGATTTTTTATTATAAATTTTTAGATATATTTTTAATTGCCGTGCCGTTGATTAGATGTTTGAATTCTGTGTTCTATGTAAAATAAAAGCTTTGGGATTTTAAGTACAGGCTTTTTACAAATATTTCTAACAATAATTTTGAGGTATACAGAACAAGTCTGATTATGTGCATTTAGATGAAAACAACGTATGCTATCGATTACATCATTGTGATACCCATAGAAGTTTTGGAATTTTTGCGGAAGCTAACAATTTAAACAAATTGGAAAGTTATTGGCTTTATTGGAAGCTTTCTTAACTACTTCTGAAATGGGGGCACTATGGCTGCAGTTGTTTTCTTTTTGTCTTGGACTAGACCCCTACATATGCAGTTCATTGTGCCAGAACTAGAAAAGAAGGGATAATAATAGGAAGACCCATATTTAGTATATGCCGATGTTAAACACTTTCGATAATGTTCGTCATTGCGACAACCCGAGAAAAACGTTTATCCATTTAAAACATTTTTAAATACGCAGTAAATTTATATATACACAATTGAATGTTAAAATATAGTTTTTAACTATCACTATTTTTGATAAGTTAAAAAGAATTAAGCCCTTAAAAGACTTTTTTTCTCTCCTGAAGAATTATTATTCTTTACAACGCCTCTCGTATGAAAACTTCAATTGTATCTTATAATTTTGTTTATTCATATTACACCAAAGTGGAAACCCCAAAACAGCATGACATTTTCTAAAGAAATTGGAATCTTTTAACAGTTTACGAAAATATTTATTTTACTACAAAAATCCTACGTGATAAAGAATTGAAAATTACTTATTTTACTTAACATCTGACCTGTGAACGACCTAAATTTTCATAAAATAAAAAACTCATCCATAAAAGTCATATTCACTAAAACGAAGGATTTTTTTAATCGTATCTTTATTCTTAAGGAATAGTAGCACTTATTGAAATCTTTGAAGCGAATAATGTAACAATTTAATAAGAAGCAAACAAAAAATTGAATTTGAACATATAATTTTTTCATTATTTTCACTTAAAATCTCCCATTTAGCACAAAGAGCCAGAAGGTTTTTTTCTTTTTCAAACCCAGCAAACACAACGGCAAGTGCTTCAAATGTGTAGTAATTAATTGACGGACAAGTTTGGGCATGTAAAGATGTTCATGAGAGTAGAAATAGAAAAGTATTGAGTAGTGGGTACCGGCGATTATGGAGTACTTTTTTTTAATTAGATATTATATGTTCAGAATTAGTTAAGCAACACTTAATGACAAACTAAAAACAGTAGTTAAATTTTTATATTTGAGTATTGTTGTTTATATTCTCAATTTAATTTAAAATAAATACAAAGCGATCATAAAGCATCAGCACGATTCAAAATAAATTTAAAAGCAGTAGTATTCGCTAGCAATAGACAAGAGATAAAATTTCATATGATGAACTGATGTTTAGAATGACATTCAGTCAGCCACCCAAAAGAGTTTAATTCCGTACAAAGACGGAATTTATCGACCGAAAATAATCGGTCGAATAATCGGTATTACAATGACTGAACTATTTCATAGATCGATAACGGCCAAAGAAGTGAGCGGCGAAGGTAGTTTTGGATCGAGAGAATGAATATCTATCTCTCACCACAGCTAAGGCTTTAGCTAGCCAAATAGCCAATTTCAAACAAACTCAAGCGATAGGACATAGGAAATATATGACGAAGTGTTATGTCTTTTAATTAAATATTTTTAAAATTACATAATTTTCAAATAGTTCTCAAACGTTTTGAAAAAGCATTTAATATCAAATTATTTTGTTTGTTGATATCAAACTCACTTGCATGCTGGGCACACACACATCAAAATATATGTGCTTCGTATGAGTGTGTATCGTACACATATTTTGTGTAAAAGTGTTATAATAAAATATGAATAATAATAGAATCAAAGCAATAAAATGATAAATTTCCAGATTAAGATGTAGTACCATGTATGTAGTTGTTGTACAGCTTGTTGCTTTCAAACTCTAAAATCGCAAGAATAAGTTACGTGCACGGATTGCTAAGAATGAAGACAAACGCAAAGTAGGTTTGAAAGAACAGAGTTAAATCGCAGCCAATTGTATTAATATTATGCTTTTAACCATGAGTTTTGCACTTCTATTTGGTGATTTTTATTCTTTGCTTTTATTTCCTCCCTGGAACACACAATAATAGAGTATGAAAATCCTTTTGTTGAAATTGTTTTCAGTATTTGTTGCTTTTACAATAGGAAGGGGCTGAGGCTATGGCGTTAGCTGTAGAGTGTGACTGCCTTGACAACGAAACCGAATCGCATTAAATGCGATTATGATGATGTGTAAGATAATGACGACAATGGTAATGATGGCTTTTGGAAAGTGTTTGGTAAGAGACATACTTTGTCACTGATTGAAGGCTTTTATTTGCAGCCGTGCACTCTTCCTGAAGCACTTAGCTTTGAGAATTATTTAAGAATGATGGATACTTCTAAATATGAGCAATTTTTATGTTAAGAACATAAGTAATACCGGATAATAATACATACAGACATACACACGTACTCATTTGTGAAACTGAATAAGTGGTGAGAACAAAAGTAATTTCAAAGTGTTAAATTATATTCACGATATGATTAGAAGAGTTTCATGCCGGTCTTAACTACTAACCGATAAATATTCGAAAAAAAGGGCATACAGAAAATGCTCGGCTGACCCTGAAGGACATCTCTGTTACATCCCGCTAATTTCAACCACAAAGTTATTGTAACCTAGTTTGTTGTGCTGTCCAATGCCTTAAGCCTCTTCCAGCTAAAACACTTTTAATTTTCATTAATTTTCAAACTTCTGCAGAGTTTGAATGAATCAACCTATTCGCAGTTGATAAGTGGTGATTGGAGTATTTTGCGATACATCCAGAACACCAACTTATCAGGCATATAATTTCGGAGTTTATGAAATATATCACTTTTTTAGATTTTCTTTTTTATTTACGATTTCTTCGGAACGAATCAAAAGATTTTGGCACGGTTTGTAGCGTTCGACGTTATTTTTAAAATTAATAGCGCATTAGTTTCCGAAAGCAATTGTTGAAATTGTTAAGCATTTATTACAAAAAACCAATTTTGAAAATCATATTTTGTTAACGTTTTTTTTTGAGATTTCTTGAAATTTGCCGTTGCGAATCGGTTCCAATTCACAGGAAATCTAATTTGAATCGAACTCTTTTAAGCTCCACCACTATTCGGTGAAGCCTTTCAAATGTTATAAGCGGATCATATACTCAGAAACAACGACACCCTCCCAGGAGTAGTCAGCGAAACGTTTCAATGACTTGGCATGGTCAACAATAACGCCAGTTTTTACCGAGAAATCGTTCTTGGCGGCTACTTACGGCTTTATGCTACTAATTCCTAGAAAACAGCGGGCTTAGTATAGAATATCCGCTAAGGCTACGAGCATTTACCTGCTGAATCATGGAAAATGTCATAAAACGGGCAGGTACACCACGGTTATCATCTTTTCCACTTAACAGAACAATTTTTTAAGTTCTCCTAAAAGGAAGTGATCCTATAACAGGGCACGTCACCTATCTGGTTCTCAGAGAGTAGCAACCGGTTTTAGTTCCAATACTTTATATGAGAGGTACTCGGTTGTAGACCTACATTTTATGTAATTGTCCTCTTGTGGTGGCCTTAGTACCACTCACAGTTATAGTTTCACAAAAACCAGTTGTAGAACTATCTTAGAGTTACGCTAAGTGAGGACATTTTGTAAGCACGTTTGTTCTAGTTTTTTTAACATCCTGGTTTCACCGGTCTCCACGCGGAAACTTTTTGTACCATTCCCATTCCAGTCATAGGACAGGTACGCTCGGTACAATTGGGGAACAAATAAAAATGTCTATCACTCGCAAAACTTTTTATTTTGTGGTCAAACTTTAAATAAATAATTTGGGATACCCCGTGTAATTATATTTATTATCAAATTTTTATTAAGAAAAACTGTACGACTTTCATTTATATTTCTGGATTTAAGAGTACATTTCTAAAAGGACGATACATAAGATCTACGCATAACATAAAAAATTATTGCAATTATATGAAAATTGCCGTATTTTCACAGCACACGTGATGCTTGACAATCGGATTATACATATGATAGATGCCAAAAACGTTTTACATATTAAACATTTATATTAAATTCCCTGGTCTTTTAAAATGCCATTTAAAACTAACATCAAAAAATGTTATTTCTGGAGTATTTACGAAAAAACTTATTACCTTAGCCAAGCTTCTAGATGTTGTTAGAGATTTAACCAAATATAAAAAGAGGAAAGTAAGTCCTTGAAAATTATGAAGGATTTACTTTCAGCACAGGAATTTGCACACAAAGCAGTCATCCACAGTATTGCCATATTATTTTATTGTCTTAATTTATGAAAATATCTTTAAATAACTGTAAATAACATGTACTTATAAATTATTATTCGAACTTTTGGATTCAATATTTGAGCTAAGAATTATTATTTAGGCTCAATTTGAAATCCATGAAATTACAAATCATTTTTATTTTGCATTATATCGATATCAGCAGACGCTCTTTAGTTCTAGAAAACAGCAAAGGCAAAAATGTATTATTAAAGATATTAATCGTCAGTTTTGGGGAACTTCGTACTAAGCAAAAGTGGATGTACGAAAAATTGCTTCCCATATTCTCCTCGAAAAGAAGACAAAATTAAAAAATAACGTTGATGAGATGGTTCGATATCGAAAGAAATTGCAATATGATATTTCAAATGATATGATGATTTCAAATGGTATGATGATTTCAAATGAGATGACGATTTCAAAAAACAGGAGTCTCGAAATCAGTACTGGGACCAAATTACCGCATTCGATATCGATCGAAGTTTCAATACGGTTTCCCATCTATTCTGCTAGTTCGATGATTGTAAAAAAATTTTTAATATTCCAGTCTGATGAAAATTTGAATTTAATACAAATTAAAACTTATGTTTAAAAAATAAAACACTATTTTTTTTAATTTTCGAACTGCTATAACTTTTGAATGTAACATCCACGTGATAAGCGGTGATTGATACATGAAAAAAGCGAGAACAGTAACTGATCAGATACACATTCTCATAATTCTTTAAGCAAATTCATGTTTTTCGAATTTCTACATTTCACGAGCTAATCAACAGATTTTCACCCAGTTAAAAGCGATCGAATTGTTTTTTCACTGCCAAGAGATGTATGGAATCGATAGGTGAATCCGTTTAAATGCTGTTAAAAAAAACATTCGAAAATATTTTAACGTAAATTTCATAGAGCTGTTTGGAATGCCACTAGGTGGGTGCCAAAGTTAAAAGCAGTTCAAACACTCAAAAACACACCCTCACACATACCAAGATACTCACATCCTATTAGGAGTAGTAGTAGAAAAGCTTAGTGGGAACTCAAAACGTCTAGATTATAATAAAAGCTCGATTTTTGCAAAACGGTGTGAATCCAATAACATCTATATTTTTTTTTTCGGCGTTAACCTAAATATTGGAAAAATAAATGTTATAAAACAATAACAAATTTTATTTTCATAAAATTGGACCTTTAGCCGAACAAACATCTTAACATTTCTTTTTATTTTAAATTTTCTTCGCGAAGCTTTAAAAACCGAAATATTTGCGAAAAAATAATTTTTGTGATTTTTTACCTTGAATATCTTAAGGAGCAGACACCAGATTTTATGAGACAACTTTTAGAATACCAAAATGAAGTTTTATAAGTCATACGAAGTTTTCCCATTTCTTGGTTCGATATTAAGGGCAAGAAAAACTTATGAAATGAATGATGAAGCAAGATGAGGAGATGAATAATGTGTTGTTCTATGTTAGGAGAGAATTACGTTGAAGTTTGGTCATGATTTGATGTAAGAGCAAATGAAATGCTGGCATATAGACATACTGAACCCACAAAAAGCAAAGCTTTTGCTTGATAAATTAACTTAGACAATATTTCAAATAAATTGCATTAAATTTTAGCGAATTCAGCTAACACAATCCTCACCACAAATGCACAGGAGTTTGGGGTTTGCGTTAGCTTTCAAAATGCTTAAAGTGTTTAAATAACAAAAATAAATTTTCACAACATTTTTGAAAAAAAAGTTTTTGATTACTTATAAATTTCACTTTGCTCATGAAATTTACGAAATTATACTACTAACTTTTTTGTCATATAAATATTTTTTATTTTTAAAGAAAGGGTCATAATTAAGGAGAACTTATTATATTAAAGAATATATATTTTCTATTTGGGTAAAAATGCAAACAAACGGCAACGCTGGTTATGAACTATTATTTTTTCAACAACACCACAATACACGAAATAAAACAAAAGCACATCCTGGTGGAGTAAATGTGTGTGCGTTGTACATGTCCTGCTTCTAAGAATAAATCGTCTTTGAAAATCACAAGACTAAAAAGAAAAACTTGTGTTCTTTTTCAATGCGTAAATTGTTTTACGGTTCTAATTGTGCTCACTGTGCCATTAAGCCACTTGAAGTGCCTCAAATTAGCTTTAACTTCGGTTACTTCCATAATTTTCGGTCTTTTTGTTTCAACTTGAATACAAGTATCGGGTGTTTTTTAGTGGCATGAGAACTATTAAAAGCGCTACATATGGTTTGGATGCTGATAGTGTCAAGCTGTGGTGCCATTTCTGTCCAGGAAGTCTGGAAAGACATCATAACGACAGAACAACGTCATGAAATTGTGAAAATTTACTTTGAAAAAACCAAAAATTAATTTTTCGTGAGGTTCATAAAAGCTCATTTCTAGTTAAGTCGTTACGTAAACGAATCATAATTACGTTCCTTAACACTAGAAACGCCGAAAGTTTTAATTCATCTGAAACTGTCAACGTGACTAAATTGTCCCTTTGCAACGTTTTCCAGAATGAATATGATGTAAATCTTTGTTAATTTAAATCAAAATTTTAGTCTACGGAAAACAAATAACTTTTAAAGTACTTAAAATTGTAATACGAGTGAATTATGGAAAAGTTATGAATTAGTTGCTCATATTTAAAAATCGTTTTATATCGTTGTATACTTCGTATATATCGTTGTATACTTTTCACTTTTTTATTTATTGGCGAAACAATCTTCGGGTATGGTTGATTGTTTAGAATTTGCTAAATATACAAATTGAATAAAAGTTGAAGAAATTGAAGATGTTATGTGGTATCAAATTTGTATACGGAACTAAAGTGGCACGGCAGCACTTCTAGTGTTAATATTAAATTTTTGGTGAGGTTTATACGCTGTACGTATAAACAAAAGGTTTTTGAAAGCAAACATTTTTTTAAATTCTTTTAGAATCAAAATAACATCTCGAGTTTTTTTAATGATTTTTTTATAATTTCTCTTTCTTTAATTTCTTCTCATCTTGCAAGAATTTATATAGGATTCATAACATTTTCGTCAGCCATAACAGATTTTGGGTTTTAATTGTACGAATACGTTTTCCATCACTGTTGTTACCTGTGCAAAAGAGAGAAATGGGCCAAACTGAGCTTTAGCCGCCCCCATATCGGTTTTAGGTACCTGTACAGCAGCGTTCTAAATAATATTATTTGGCGGATCGACATATATGCATCTGTATTTGTGGATATCGGCAAAAAAATTTTGACTGGGACGTTCGGAGGGGTGGAATCGGAGGAACACCACCCCTTACCCCTTAAAATCTCAGAAATGGTGTAGGCATAAGTAATATTTGCATTATTTCTGCAAATAATATTTTATGCCACGGCCCACAAAAGTGGGTGGGATCAAAAAGAACATTTTATGAATCGCCAGCTCCAAGTTTAACTTTGTAAACTTTCACCAACGTTAAAAGTTGCGTGATAAAACTTAAAATATATATGTATATCAAGTTTTACAGAAGTACGACCAGTTCTTCCAAGGGGAACTATTTTTCCCTTTGTCCGATTTATCTTCTATTCAACCTTCAATAACATTAAAAACATTTCGACGCAAAAACGCTACAACTTGCCATACAGTGGGCGTGACAGTCGATTTGTTGAAAACTTAATTAGGTGACAACTGTATTTGCTGAAGTTGTTCTGTAACTTTATGCGATTTAACGCCTCTGAATTACTTTTTATAGGGCTTTGTTAGAAGATAATTGGTTGATCGAATCAGAATATTGGAATGATCGAACGGGCTGTATAACTCGTGGCCGTAGCGGACATATATCAAAAATCATATTCTAAAATAAAAGCGATGAAATTATCTACCAGTTTATAATATAGAAATTAATTCCAACAATATTTCCGTCTTGTATTGCACCATTTTAATTTTTCATGCAGCTGGATAAAAAACACCCGATAGTTGTTTATATTGGACACTTATACAGCACATTTCACAATTGAATTTATATAAGTACACATAAGTGGATACGTAGAGTTTTGAGCATTATAAAATGTGTAATAAATTTCAATTCAACAAAAAGTAAAAAGTACTACAAGAAAGAGTAAAACTTACCGCCACCATTTTTATAACACAAATAAGGAAATCGCCATACGTTTGCTAAATCTACAGCAAATCCTATAACGGATAATAGGAAATCGACTTTGCCGCTCCATGTTTCGCGTTCATCTGTATTATCCCCGATATCGCGTGGCGTTGGTGTCTTGACTATTTGTCTATTAGTCGGTGACATCGCCAAGGCGATGTCGTCTTCTTGGCCTTCTAAATCTGCAAATATTAAAAGTAAATACAAAATTTTATTAAAACAGTATCCCAACACTTTATCATATAAACTTATATGGATATCAAGATATTATGAAGTGTTACGTTGAAAGATTCTTTTCTTAAGCCCATAAATTGAAATTTTATGAGCAATTTTATTTTTGTCATCAAAAGATTAAATTTTTCAAAGGTTTTCTTGAATTTTATATACTTCGAAGATCCAAATTCCCCTTAAGGGTTTAAGGATTTTGATAATATCCAATAGAAGAAATTCTCAAGATCAAATTTTCTCTAAAGGGAGACCGAAATTTTCAAGTGAAAAAGCGATCATAAGGATATATCAGAGAGCTAATTCAAGCACACCACTTGGATTACTTTCCACAATATTTTTACAATGTTATATGTTTCCTATTTATTTATTTTTTATTTTTGTTTCGGGGTTGAGGTTACAAGTAAAATTTCTTTGCATAGCACAGTCGCTCCCATCCCGCAAGTTGCAAAAATTCACAATTAATTTGGTCGAAAAAGACAATACAAATTAGAAATAGACAATTTCTGTAAAAAAAAAAAAAAATAATAATAATAATAATAATAATAATAATAATAATAATAATAATAATAATAATAATAATAATAAATAACTAAAAAAATAAGAATCAGATGATAACAATTATTTCCGACAAAAATATAGTACATCATTTAACATGTTTACCATATGAGAACAATTATTTATAAACGTCATAATTTTGATGATACAGGTAATATCCAATAGAAGAAAGTCTCAAGATCTAATTTTCCTTAAAAGGTTTCAGGATTTTAATATCCCACTCGACTAAGAATATGACATACAGATATACGAGTCTGCAAGTATTTTGTAAAAGAACACTTAAAATGTTTGGAAGTGATCATAAGATATTACATAATAAATCACATTCCCAATTGTCTTTGCACATCATTTAACATGTTTATCAATTATTATACACGTTATTCAGTCACACAAGTACTGTGCTTAAGCTTTAACAATTAAACGAATTTTGTATAGAAGTCTACAAATTAAATCTTTTCTTCCATTTAATTTCATCAAGTGCTTTAATCTTTTTGTAGCACATTTAGACATGCGAACCGCAAGTTTTAAATCATTCGTACTGACTTCCATATAAAGCCACCCACACAAACCTGAACACACTCAGTGCTTAATTTTATTGTAATTAAAAGAACCGTCAGAAATTAAGTCAAAGATTAGTAAAGAAATAATAACAGCGCACAGTGGGGAGAATCGGAAAATTGTATTATATAAAAAACAAAAGGCAGATCTATTATTGGAATAGAATTTTTAACTTTTCGTTAAGAAGACTTAACATTTTCAACAATCGGTAAGATATTGATTTTACCCCGTTTTGAAAATGTCGAGTTCTCTTCAGATCCCAACGTTCTGAGTTACTAGGAAGTTTTCCCTATTTCTCCCGAAGGGATGTCACTATGTCTATGTATGCGAATGTGTGTGAGTGTGTGTAAGTATGTGATCCTCTTATAACTTTTGAACGGCTGAACAGAGTCAAGCAGCTGGCGTTCTGAATTATATTCTTAAACTTAGGTTATCTGTGAATTTTAACAGACTCGAAGCGGTACATTTCAAGATATCTCCAAGAGGAAAACTGGGAAAAAGAGAAATTTTAATTTTTTAAAATTACTTTTCAACAATTTCAACGATCGATTCCACAAATTAATCATCTCTTATTTGAAAATCACGTCGATCACTGCAATTCGGGGAAAAAGTGAAGTTTTTAATTAGTGTTTCCGTGGGGTTCGGTTGATTTGAAAATTACAGTACCGGGATGGAAAGGTCAACCACTTTTAATATTTATTTTATTAATACTACTTTTTAATCATTTATAATTGTTTTTTGAAATATTCGGGAATTCGAATACCAATAATAACAATAATTAAAGATATACTTACATATATTGACCAATATATAAATTATAAAACAATATGGATTCCCCTTGTAACAGAGAAAAATACTTATTAAAAGGTTTCTCATTTTTAACCTATTAATGTCAAAGCCATTGAAAAATGATTTGGAAGCATCACAATTCATGAACATGCATGTATATAAAACCAAAAAATATATTAACATACATGCATCCATACCTATAGATTTACTGTACACATTCATTGAGAAGTACTTGAACAAGTTAGAAATTTCTATAGAAATGTTTGAAACAGGTTCTTTTTCCAACTTTTTCAATAAAAAAACGGCAAAATGTTACCACCTGCAATCTGTGTGGGATTCTACTTCCATTCGTACGTCGTTTAATCATTACAACAAACAAATGCATGGATACAAGCGTACCAACATGTTTGAAGTGTGAGTAATAATACGGTCACATCAAATGCAAATGATTTTCAACAAGCCGGTCGGCCAAGTTACCGCTGTTATTTGAGCTCGTATTAACAGGTGTGCTGTTTACATTAATGGGAGTTAAACATCGTACTAAATTTAAATTTATATATGAGAGCGAGCTGTACTGAAACAAGTAAAAGTGCTATATTCGGCTGTGCCGAATCTTATATTCCCTTCACCAATGTACGTCTGGAGTCACGTATATTTTTAAGTACCAATTTTGTTCTTCCTAAGTTATTAAATAATTTTAGTTAGCAAAAAAACTTTTTGGTTACTTTTATGAATGAAAAAAAGCAATCTCCCACCTCTGTTAACGAAATTTTAATTTTTTACCAATGCAAATCTTCATGAAGTACAAAGCGGTTTTATTTTAAAAAAACTTTTTTTTCATATTTTAGTTAATACATGTACTACAAAATATTGAATATGCAAAAAACTTAATTTCCCATCCCTGGAAGACAATTTTATTTGTTTAGTTTTTAATAGAGAATTGAGGCTTCCCAAAGCATGAAATAGGTTCACTTTAAAAACAAACAAAAATAAAGGGTTTTTGGTATTAATTTTGCGTTGAACATTAGGTGCAAGCTTCCCAGCTCTGGAACCGTATTTCGGATTTTCCGAAACTTCAACATTTAAGTTCATTTCTAATCCCTCCGTCCAAGAACGAAGTCTCTAGCTCTTCTGGGAGCTTGGGAAAACCGATTTCATGTAAATACGGACGGACATCGCTCAATCATCATCGCCATTCATAAGAATCCAGAATATATATATCGAAGAAATTACACACGGAATGACAAACATATAACTTTTCACTTTTTGTAAAGGCTATACAAATTAAGTACGAATATCTTTAATATACCTAAAATAAGAGAAAACGCGATTATATTAGAAAACGAATGATTTTGTTTCACAAAATTATTATAAAATTCAATACAAAAAATTTATGACAAATTTGTTTTCAAATTGATCAAATTTTGAAAAACTGCAGGATTGATTTTCTCATGTAATTCTGTTTTGTCTTAGAGATAAACGTACTCAAACTTTTAAGTACAACCCGTCCTCAAAGTAACTTGAAAAAACTTATACATATTTAGAACAAGAATTTTGTCGGTGTGGTCACGCTTTCCCAACTTTTCTGAGCCAGTTTCCAGTGGAAAGGAAATGCCAGTAAAGTGGCTCAATTTCTCCCTCAGCTTTTCAATTGCATCGTATTATGGTTGTCGGGATAACCAGAGTGTGTCGGCACTCACACAAATGTCGGCATTTGACTACAGCTGTGCTTTCCCAATTACGCACGTGATATCTTCTAATTTAAAATCGCAGTTTCCTATGCATTCTTTCAAGACTCTCTCTACCTTCATAAAGGTTTTAGAGATGAAAAGTTAAGAACGTTTATTGAAACGAAACGTACCAAAGAAATGTCCTTTTGTAACTTTTCATTCGAATATCTCGAATTGCACATTTTTTCATTAGCTAATTTTATTTGTTTCTCTATGAAAACAAACTAAATTGAAGAATTTGTCAATTATTGATGGAAACTAACGAAAGCTCCAAGAGACTGTACGAATTCAATAATTATGCTCCAAAGTCAACGTCATAAAAACCATGCATCTTAATCCTATACCGATTATGCAATTTGAAGATGTGGTGATTCAAAAAAAGGTACACTGTAATTTGTGTAATTATAATAAAATTTTGTTATTAAAAACTAACGAATCTTTCAAAATATAAAAACGTTTTAAGCCACTGTAGGATGTTAATTGTATAATCAATTGTAAATATTAATATTTCTATACTAGACATATTTACGACCTGTTTTTCAAATTTATTTTAATGAACAACCAGATGTATGAAGATGTTTAAAAATGTAAACTAAATGTTTACTAAGTGCTATTAAAATATAAATCTATTAAATCTGTAAACTAGATAATCTCTACAAAAATTTCAAGGTATGTAATTAAATAAACTGATATCGCGTCAATATACACACATTCATACACAACTGTATAGAAATTTGTGTAGCTGGAATTTTATTTGCATTTCTAAGGAAATTTAAGGGAGAATATCGCAAATCTTCCAAAAGTCGAAAAATAATGAAATTTTATTAATCAACATTTATGTGAATTATTCGTTAATCGAGAATAAGCAATTTAAAAGTATTCTAACAGATAATCGCTCAAAATAAATCAATTAATCGAACAAAGGCTAATCGTTTGTTTAGCCAGAAACTGATCGCCGATATAAAATGAAACTAAAAGATTCAAAAAGACTAACACGTCTCAACTTAAAAAGTTGTCAAACATTCCCTACGAAGTATTTTAAGAATCTCAGTTTTCATTTCAAAATTATTACAGATCGCGATTGAAATGGATAACTAGATATGTGCCTATCGGATCGTGTGACATGCCTGATGGAAAAATAATATTGTTTGCTTGTTGGTTATGCAAATGAACAACGAATAAATGATATTAGAAACTATCTGCTTAAATTTATATTCCATTTAAAAATTAATTCCATACTTTTTTTTATATATTTCTTAAATGTAACTTTTTTGTTAACTTCTTATTAAAACACTTTACTAATTTATTTTTAAACCGTATTAAAAAACAAACATAAACGAGTTTTGTTTTTGAAAAGTGTTCAAATTTTCCCCATAAATAAAACAAATACTTGTTTCGTGTGGGTTGGTTAAAGCAGTTCATACTCGTATGCCTACTTTTTATGGTGGTCATCTGGGAACCTCCAAACGTTTCCGTATTGAATTTAATAATTTTTAATGATTTGTATTTTTTCTCTAACTTTTTTATTTTAATAAGAATTTCGAAAGTTTGAAATATATTTTATATAAATAAATTATAAGAATTTCTTTCACGGTTTCCTGGAAAAGCTACCCAAGGGCATGGCGAAATATTTAACGAAATAAAACATATTTATATTAAAGAAATATGCCAAACTTAAAAAAATATTATTAAAAATTTACCAGGTGGCACAGCACAACATTCGTAACTTCAGTACAATTTGTAAAAAAAAAAAATTTGAACTGAGAAATCGAATGCCGTAATTCAGAATGTTAGATTTTATTTTGCTTCATTAATTTATTTTTTGACTAATACTCTACGAAATGTTTTGAGAGAAACTAAACTATATTTAAAAAAATTTTCGGAAAAATTTTCGAAAACTGTTTGATAATAGGCCGACTTATAAGGCTTTATTTTGCCGATAGACTTATACTTTCTGTATCGCTTTAATTTTTTTATCACATGGACTTTTTTGTGTTGTCGGGTGTTTTCCTAGCTGCATGAGAATTAAAAATGATAATACACAATAGAAATATTATTGGAAGGAATTTTTTTTATTTTTAATTTCATGACACACGTCCGCCACAATTTTTCAAATAGCTGGATTAATTTCCAACACATGCCAGCAGTCCATAGTTTTTATTTTTATTTTATTTCACAAATTTTTCTACTATTTTTATAGATCCCTTCAAATTACCTGAGTTGGTTTTAACAATTTTATATAATTTTTCCATTTTAAAATTTTCTTTTCTTTATTTTATTTCAAATTATTAAGCGCGAAATTAATGAAATTTTAATTTATATTTGAAGCGCAACTTCTCACTGTACGAAATTAATATAAATATTTTTCATGCATGAATACGGCAGTAAAAATTTAAATATTTTAAGTTGTTTTCAATACTCGTATTGAAATCATGTTTCATCCGCTCTAATACAGCTATCGCCGTGAAAACATCTTGTTTGTTCTTCTAACTGTCAGTAACTAATTTAATATTTTACAAATGGGATGAATATAACAAAAGCAACAATAAAAACGAGTATGTACGTTAGCATCGAACACTCTATATAGTCTGGGCAATATTATAACTAACTTTACATTTTCTTTTGTTGTGGTTTTCCACTATTTTTTATACTCTTCAACTAAAATGGTAAATGTTATATATAAGTTTGTAATATCCACAATATTAATTTGAGAGCCCAAATAGGGAAGTCGAATAAGCGATATCAGTTTGTCTGTAAGTGAAATCGGATTTTCGGATCCCCAGAAAAGTTAACGACTTCGGCCTTGCATTGATGTATTGAATATAGCCCTAAATGGATTGCTAGTAAAAATAACATAGATATAATATATGTTTCCAGAGCTGGAAAATTCAAATTGATTTTTGTTATATTAAAGAAAATAGATAAAGCTAATTTCTGTTTTATACTTCAGAAATCATTAAATTGGTATTGAAAACTAACCAAAGCCAAAACAACAATTTCAGGGTTGGACAATTGAAATTTTTTTCGGTACATAAATTAACAAACTAAATGAATGTTTTCTTCATGGTTGTATGTCATTCTAAAGTGCTGATGTATGCCGACGATGTCAAAATTTTTAACTCTTTTAATAATATCAATGGACTTAATTTACCATTTTTCTCAATGGTGCAGATATAATTTATTAGAGTTAAATGTAAAGAACTGCAAACACATGTCATTTTTCAGACACAATCCGATTGAGACGTCCTATTATATTTTTAATGATATTTTAAATAAAGTTGATACCATACTGGATCTTGGCATGCTGTTGGATTATAGACTCAACTTTCGTGATCACATCTCTATAACGGTCAACAAAGCCTACGGGGTACTTGGATTCATGAAAAGCTAGCCTATGGAATTTCTGGATCCATATATTACAAAACTATTATATACATCTCTGGTTCGACCAATTCTTGAGTATGGATCGATTGTCTGGGATCCTTGTTACTCCATTCATATCAATAGTATTGAATCTGTACAGAAACAGTTTATAATTTTTTGTCTGCGTGGGCTTGGTTGGAATTCGTATGTCTTACCGCCGTATTAAAAGTAGATTTGCTCTAATAAAATTGCCTACACTAAAAAGTGGACGATCGACGTTGAGTGCTTTATCCGTTATGGGACTGGTTCGAAGCGATGTTGATTCGGAATTCTTACTTAATCAACTAAACTTCAATGTTCCTTTAAGACCTACCCGCGATTTTGAAATCTTGGCATTAAAATATTACCGCTCTGTTTATGCTAATAATGATTCTTTTCGTCGTGTATTTGTCAACTTCAACAAATGTTACCATATTATGAATTTATCTGGTCATTTGTTCACTTATCTGTTAAATTGTTGAAATAATTTGTTATTTAGTCAGTAAGCATGTTAAATCTATTGATTTATTAAATAATTAAATAAATAAATAAATAAATGGTTATAAGAAATCAGAAGAACAAAAAGGCAGCTTCAGAGCTAGAATATTTTAACTTTTTGGAAATATTACATTATCCAAATAAAAGTAATTTTTTCTTTGGCAACCAAATATATTTTATATATTGAAAAGAGAGAAATTTATGTATACTCCAGTTATACCCTCGGTAAAAGGTATATAACATTCGACGCAACCGAATATATTACTTTTAATTGTTTTTTCAGTTATGAGAGTGATTGCTACATTGACATGCGATTTAAAAGTTACAACACAAAAAGTATCAAACAAAAATTGTAGCGTATTTAATTGAAAATAGAAGCGATATAAAAAAGGTAGTTTGACAATTTTTGTTTTGCTTGTATCTAAATATACTTTTCGCCATTATCTTTGTAGTGCTGTTATAATTGATGTCTAGTTACAAGAAAAGGATTGAATTTTAATAAGTGTCGAAACGAAATAAATTATATATCGACAATTTAATTATCATGCTGAAAACTCCTTTGAACTCTCAATAATTCAATAATGGATATTTATGCTGAACCACTTACAGCAAAGACTAATAATTTTATGCATACACACATCCTAACGTTCAAATAAATTTACGTATGTTTGTATAAAAATTCTTCAAACACATTTAATGGAGTCAAATAAAATAAGTTAAAAGTTATTACACTCAATGAAACAGAATTTCAAAGCACCTCAATATGATACCATCTTGATATTTTTTGCTAAACGAGGGCTGTTCACAAGATCAGGTTAATTTTAAGTTGTCGTGGGCTACTTAAACGCGTTTAATGCTTTCTGGATAAACATCAAGGAATAACTTTTATTTTGAGAAATAAAAAAAACGGAAATAATTATTTAAATATAATTTTTAAAATAAATATATTTTATCAGTTTTAGAGAAGTTTCTAAAGTGTCACAATTCGCTTTACGTATGCCATGCAATTTTTTTCAAAAACTTTTTGACAAGCGAAGTTCGTTGCGAAATCGATGAATTTTTTTATAAAAAAAAACATCGCATGTGGGAAAAGTTTGTGACGAATGCATACATAAAACCGAATGGCTGAGCTTAAACAAACAGCAAGAAGCTCATATCAGAACTGCTTCGAGGACCGGAAAACCGCTTATATCTGAGGTAATTTGAACGGAACAACATAGACTGAATAAATAAAAAATTTTTGCGAATTTCTTTCTTTTTTTTTGCAGACCTCGTATAATAGTAACTCTCACAATGCTTTTTGCTACCACGATGTCCTTTTATTTAGCATTATTATTGCATGTAACTATAAAAATATAAATTATAGAAGCTAAAATTTAACTTTTTTTGTGTCAGATTTTGAGTGTGGATATTTCTTTAGGTGTGACTTTAAAAGATCGATCTGCTGAAAATCAATCATCCTAAATTTGAGTTTTTATTACATAAATGATATATATTGAAGGGACATTCTAACGATAAAGTGATATACAACTTCAGAGTCTTGGGATGTTTTTAATTTTTCAAAAACCTATTATTAAAATTTTATTAATATTTTATCTTTTTTAACTTTTAAATACACCAATAAAATTATATTTGAAGAGTTCATTGTTATAAAAATTAAGATAATCGGCTTTGAATTTAAAAATAAAACATAATTATATACACCTTTTAGGTGTAATCAAATAATAAAATTCTCGAATTCTATTTAATAAAAAATCTTTAAATCTAAAATCTGTTATTGCATTCAGCTAAGCCAAATATTCTTGATATGCAAATATATACATGAACACTGATGATGAAAGTGTAGCTGCTTTCGAAAACAGCTGTTCTGCTCTGCATTCTAAAAGAATAATTAAATTGATGGTTGAGTTTGTCTTGTGTCTTGCAATATTTAACATGTCTTTCGGAATTAAAAGCACGTTTTGGACATTACCCTATCAATATTAATTGAATTTTATATGAAAAAAATAACTTTTATATTTTATAGAAGAAAAAAGTTTACACTTAGAATTTCATAACGTTGCAACAGGTCCTTATTTACATCCTTATTCACAAACTATTGTTAAAGCTAAAGAAGCATTCAAAGACTTTTTACCACTCACAATTCACACAATAAAGCAACTTTAAATTTGTACATAACACCGTTAGAATATTGATAGAACAGGTTACACACAAATAAAGTTAATAGAAAAGGAGTTTGTTGCAAAAAAGTAATGGACATATTGAAAACAAAACTTTAAACCGCTAATGCTTGGGAAAAAAGGAAAAGTTCTATATTTTTATAACTTTGTCCATAAATATTATTTTAAACATATTTGCTCATTAACTGTTTCAGATTTATACGATTGGAGAAGCAGCGGAGCGATATTAACAAGAACTTTAAATTTTGTTGATTCCACTGGATTTTTCTTATGTTCATTATACGGATGATAAAGTTGCTAATAAAATAAGTCGTGAGAAATCTTGAAACTTTCATCGCTATTTTTAATTCGTTATTGTTTAATTGTTCGACCTATTCTTTATTTAAATTATTTTGTACAAGCTTTAGATCTCTTTTTTCCAAATACTATTTTAATTTTGATAAAACTATGTTCTTTAAGAAAGTGGAGATTCTACTCCTTCTCTAGATAGGGGGGCACATATAAACGAAAAAATTCAAGAAACAAGTCCGACGGAATGATAATATTCTTCTTTTTCTGCATGAATGAAAAAATACGTATAAATTTTGCAATTTTTTTTTTTACTTTGTTATATGTTAAGCTCAAAGTCGCTTTTTATATAAAGTTCCTCAAAATTTCTTGAACAATTTTATCATAAGGAATCAATAAATTTAATCAAATAAAATTTAATAATTTTATATAAAAAACAACCTGTAGCATAATATATATAATAAAATATTTCAAACATAATGGTCAAAACAGAGTAAGAATATTTATTTACTTATTTTCAATTTACTGCTCTGATACCATTATTTTGAGAAATGACTATGGCGACATGAAGGCAATAAAATATATCCGTCGGTTTTACATTTACGCAATACACATTGAAGTAAAATAGTAACACTTAGTCTACGACGAGGTACTTGTTCTTTCAAATTTATACAGAAAAATATCTTTTTCAATGGCAAAACTTTAATTCTTAATAATAATTATTAAGTTTACCACAGGAAAGCAGTTAATTTGTGCTTCACAACGATTTAAATAAGTTTCAGTTTTTAGTATTCCCTCTAAATGTTTCAATACTGAGTTATTAAAAAATTTGTATGTTCACTTTATTTCTTAATAATATTTATTTAAGTTTACCAAAGGACTTGATTGAAAGCTTACAAATTTAATTTTTTATATTTCATATAAATATTGAGTTTAAAAAATGTTCGCAATCAGATGTAGTTGTTGAAATTATATTTTAATTAATATATTTAAATTTACCTTGAAATTTCTTAAATAATCAAATACTATTCCCAAATCATACTCTATTCGTAGTTACACTTTCTAACGTTTGACTTTAGGAAAAAATTTTGCTGCTTGCTTTAATATTAAAATTTTAAAAATAATATAATTATACAAATGAAGTCTAATATACTGCACATTTAATATTGAAATTAAAAATATGTGCGTATATTAATGCAATAAGAAACAATAAAATAAAAATATTTAAATGAAATTTTTTAAGAATCCTTCAAGTGGAAAACCCTTAACACCAGTTTGTAACTAATTTTTATTTGTTAATTTTTTGCACTTATTTGTAAAATATTCTTTTTTAAATTAAAATGTTTTTAAAACAACTGGAACTGTTAAACGAATGTGGTTTATCTGCAAAGGACAATCCTTTTTATACCATTTTTCCGCACCAAAGTGGTAAGGAAATGTATAAGATTAAATACTTCAATAGAGAAGCCAATGCATGCAACGCATGCGCTATGCTATAGAGCCAAGTGGAATGAATTATTATGGTTTTGTCTAACAGGTGTCACGAAGGTAGAGCAACGCGAGAAATCTTTTATAAACACAAACACACATTTTATTCGCCCCAAAAGCATGTACAGTGAAATGAGCTTTAAGCTTGCGTTAATGTTATTTAACATTTTTTAGTAGCATTAAGTCACTTAACATTTCATATGCACTCTTGCAGTTATTTTGTATTTGATTGAACATTGATATATAATTAATTTATGTTGTGGTGTAGAATTTTTAATTTTTTTGTAATTCTCTGACGCTAAAAATTAATTTAAATTTAAATCTCCTAAAAGTTTGCATTTAACACATTTAAGTTCTTTAAGATATCTTAAGCTACGTTCACATCTATCGAATATTTGACAATATAAGCGCAGTGACTATTTTTGACAAGACTTTCTTTAATATCTTGTATATATGCTCCACAAATAAAACGATAAAAGACAAAATAACACAAAACAATATTGAACTTTTTACAAAAAAGAAATTCTTATTTGAAAAATATTTTCCTGAAAATATTTACAATTTCGTCATCTTTATTTATCTTTACTTATAACGCAATAATATATATAAGTGTTTTTGTTTCTGTTGGCGTGAACTTTAAAGTTTGTAGAAACAATTTGAATCGCAGTGTGAATCAACATTTTATTATGTGTTTATTTATTATTATTGTTATAACTTTTTTTTTTGCGCGAGTGAAAACTCTGAAATTCGTTTATTGAAAATGGAGCGCTTTGCGAAAGAAACCAGTAGAGCACAGAAATTCATTCAATGCGTAATTGAGCAAAAGTGATCTTCGGCAACAAGTAATCTTCGGCAATTCTAAGAGTCCAACTAAATCGATTCGCGAATTCAGAATATTGTTGAATTTGGGTTTTACAAAAGCGCATTCTTTCGAATTTATCTTGAGGATACATTTTTCAAATAACAAGTTAATAAACATAATGTAAATATTTTTCATTTATGACAGATTCATTCGGCTACAGCCATACAAACGTACAAACAAACGAAGCTAATAAGAGCTGATAATTTTCGACTAAAATCACGACAAAACGGGAATTCCGCCAAGAAACATCACTCAACAGGGTCATCAGCGGCACTCAGCTCCGTTTTGGATTCCCAAAAAGTTTGGCTGAAATTCCCAAAATCCCAGAAGGGCTCTGCATTAAAAAAAAATAATTTTATATTTTAATAATAATAATTTTAGAAGTTCCCCGCTACTTCCCCAATATATCTACGGCTGAACTCTTGTTATTAAAAATCCTCTGCCGGAACGCTGATAAAATTGTTGTATTCTCACCGGCTCTATATACGTGTACAGAGTTTAAACTAAATCTGTTCGTTCATAGTGGATCAATATCGAGTCTAAAGGAGTCGGTTACAGAATGACAATCATACATGTAAAGCTTATAACGGCTACTTAAGAGGTTCACGTTTTGAAGCATTTTTAGAAGTTCATGTTGCTGGATATTCACGTTTCGTGTTCACATGCTCTCGATATTACTGCCTACTTTGGCAACATTTCAATATAACAATAAAAAAAAGTAAATAAGTTTATTCCCCGATCATTGACACTTTTTATTCATGATACATTATTCTTTGTTTGTTCAAACTTTAGGATATCATCAAAATATTTATTGGAATTTCATTAAAATTGTTTTAACAGTTTGAAAATGGAATTATTAATTATTATATTTATTTATTTTATAATTTCATCACAATCTTCGTTGACGATTGCGTCTAGCAATATGTCTGCTAAAGACAAAAAAAGTTCAGCAAATTTTTAATAACCAAAAGCAAATACATAAATACATACAGAATTAAATAAAAATAATATTTAAATTCAAAGAAAATAAAGAAAAAAATTTAGTTGCTACAGGCCAACAAACGTGTTTTTATTGTTTTCCTTGCAGCATTTTATGAGCAAAAGAATACGAACGATTTTCCCAACAACTGGGAGAATATAAAAGAAAATGAGAGTGAGAACTAAAAACTTTTTATTTGAATTATTTTATAAGAAAGTTCCGATATTTAAAAAGAATTATCTCCGTATAAAAAATAAAATGTTCTCTCTAATTTATTAACCCAGCAAAGCTTTAGACAATTATTTAACAAGTGGAACTCGGGGCTCTCTGATCCTCATACAATCAAAAATATGTAGTGTATAGTTCGATTTCTTAGCTTTTTTTGTAACCAAATAAATTTCACCGATTTGTATAAAGGTAAGCAGGGTAATGGCGTTTTCTTTTGTGGAAAACTTGTAACATTTTTTTACTTCTTTTCCAAAAAGTGGCAGTTTGAAGAAGTTTTAAAACGGAAATAGTTTTTCGTAAGTGATGTTGGATTAATTTCTAATAAATTCTTTAAAATTATATAATGTTGCATTTTCCGTTAAAAAGTGTAAGAAGTGTAGCACTTTTTTACAAAAGAAAACAACATTAAGAGAATATGTTTGCCCAAACTTAGCTTCCATTCTGGTTATTTAAGCAAAATACGAGTATTATGGTTTTGAAACTAGCGTAAAATATTCTTCAGTATTGATAAGAGTCACAATTTCGTAACATGCATCACATAAATTAGGATTAATTACTAAATGAATTAAATACTGAACTTCAAAATATATTCCCGGATTATGGGCAAGGGATAGCATTCAATAAATTTCAAGCTACGAAACGCGTGAAGGATATGACAAATTTATTCAACACCAGCAACTGTTGGGGTTTTGTAAGGCACTGTATATATACAGTAAACCTCGGTTAAAAAGAACTCCATGGGACCGGCAATATGAGTTCGTTATAAAAAAAGTTTGTAATAAACAATGTGACGTGCATTATACAAACAAGTTTTAGCTGTGAATGAACATGTAAATACTATAAGAATTTATTATAAATAAAAACTTATTTGTACAAAATAATTTTAAATTGTTTATTAAAAAATCCAATAAAACCTCTAAAATAAATCAACACAATGGAACTAACACACATTTTTATGGTTTCGCTATAAACAGGTAAATATGTATACAATTGGACCAAAAAAATTAGTTCGTTACAAACCAGGATTCGTTATAACGATTTCGCTACAACAAAGAATTTGGTTCATTAAAAACAAGAATCCTTTATACCCGAGTTCGGTATAAGCGGGTTTCACTGTATCAACATGGCTTTTTCGTAAATCGTGCCTTTTAAAGTGGACTTTACTAAAACTTTACAAGAAATTCATATTAATATATATTATTTCTCACTCCATATCGTGGAACATGCTAACTATAGACATTGTTTGATTTGCTGTTCTCGTTTAAAATTTGAAACCGAAAATATGTAAAATTAATTGTATATGTAAGACATCGATAAAAAATTTTAAAATATTTCTTTTTTTAACTATTCAAAAACAATTTAAGCAAACATGCGCCCAAATATACTGTTGGGTTACACATATAGAGCACAAAAATCCCATCTTTATCAAATAATTTTCGAAAAAATTTTTATTTCTACATCAGTTTTCTTTGAATTTTCCTACGGTTCGGTCTAAGAAATAAAATGAAAAAAGTCTGCTCGTTGAAGCTACGCATTCTGAGTGCCTGAAATTGCATTTTAAAAATAGACCACCATCACTATTTGTAGTAAAGCGAAAATAAAATCATAAATGAAGAACATAATAAAAATGCGATTGAAAATAATATATTTTTTAATTTGAAATATTTATGAATAATTTATAATTTTTAATCGAGATAAAAAATTGAACGACATCTAATGGTTTTTCAGCAACGTAATTAAATTTAAACAAAACCATAGTGAATTATTACTAATTTGATTATTAACATACATACACATATATCATTATACAATATGTTAATATACTACATATGGACATATTCATGTGTACACATGTGTATACAAATGAATTAGTTATTCTGCGTACATTTTGATAAAATTTTAATATCATGCATTATTTTATGTGTACAGTGCGTCTTTATATAATGTTTTGTTTTTCCTTCGTTTTTGTGTCTAAACGAAAAATTGTGAAAAGCATTTTCTTGCTTCGTATAAAGACAAGAACATAAAAGCACCAAATGTGTAAGACAAGTTTCTTTAATTTTTACTTCGAAATAAATGTGAAGAAAATTGACTGGCGATGCCAATGTATATGTGTTAAAAAGCTCATAGCGTAGCAATCGCAGTATGATGTGAACAGATTAAAATTCCACCCGATTAACATGATCAATTTGCTGTAAAAAGTATTCAAAATTAATATATTTATGTATGTGCAGATGTACTTATGACTGTACTCGCGACATATGCATAGATATATATATATATATATATATATATATATAAACGATTTACAAAAGTCATGGCGAATAGATCTTTAATTCAATGTAATTAATTAATGAATTTGAAAAATATTTAAAACAAGCGAATGGATAAAAGGGTTACCACTAAAAGCAAGCAAAAGAATTTGTAGAAAGAACAGTATCATACGTAACTAATAATCATTAGCGTAGGATCCAATACTATTAGAAACTGTTTAACTCAGTTGTCTAAATTAATATATTTTTCAATAGTAGGTCCGCCTTTTTGGGCAAATTTTTGCGCCAAAGTGACCGCACCATAATAGACAATATAAAATTCAATATTATTGAACACTGTCAATTCTATAAAAAATTGTCTGAATTGAAAAGTTTTTTATTAATTTACTGGTTGCCATTTTTTGAGTAAATATTTAAAATACAAATTTATGTATGTGAACTTCTTTAAGTTGATATTCGAAATCAGAATTCGTATTACTCTGGAAATTCTCATATATGTACTGTCTGTATATTATTGATTTCAATAAATTTCGTATTTTGAATTCAACTACCCATTGACTATAAAATCAATGGTTCAAGAAATATTTTTCTTGAGCTAGCACTCAGAGGATGACCCCTACATTTACAAAGCATTGTGCTGGAATTAAAGAGGAGGGGTTGTTCAATAGAACATATAGAGCATTTGCTGTAGCTATTTTTAAATTTTATATCGGTGGTGAATTTTTTGCTACATGGATTCTGCTCTTTTAGTAGATGATGGTGTTAATCGCTGTCGGTAAAGTTCAGCGACAAGTACTACGCGTTCGCCATTGAGTCAAGGCGATAACAATTAACACAATCCTGCTCTAATGCAGATCGAAAAAATTAATTCCAAGCCCTATTATTCCTGACTGAGTACGGAGTCGTACTTAGGATCTTAGGCTTGGTAGTCTGATGTTAACTATATCAGCCAATCCATAAATAATTTGAAAACATTTTATTTCAAATACATATTTTTCTCATTTGTGGAAATATTAATTGACTTAAAAAGAAATACGAGGGATAATTTCCTTTTTCCTTCAATATCAGTACTCTCAATTATCTTTCACCCAAAAACTAATGTCCCAAATCATCAACTATGTGAAACGTACAATCGCCCCATAACCCAGAATTTCATGTCATATATCCACAAAACAGTAATAAAATTTGTAAACGAGTTTTTACTTCTAAGATTTTTAATTATGGAATAATAGTAATAGAATTTTGTGAAATTAGTTAGTTGTTAATTAAAGTATTAATTATAAAAACCATGTAAATAGTTTTATTTCTTTTAACATGCATATACAACTATGTATTAAATACGAGGTCTGTTTATAAAATAATGTGAATCTTTATTTTTCTCAAATACTATTTATTCATCAATTTCTATTCCGTTCGTCCCTCATATATAATACACTTGTGCGAGCGTTTTTTATTTTTATTGTTTAATCCTAGAAACAGTTCTGTTATACGAGTACACTTTTCGGTGTGTACTTGAGTCCTCTCAGAAATAAAGTTATCTCCTCAATCTTCGCAAATCTCTTCAATCCTGATAACAGGAGAAAGTTACGTGGGACCAAATCTGGTGAACACGCTGACATGATTACAATGTTTTTTTCTTACAAAAATAAACAAGCTTCATGCACAAAATTTGACAAAAATAATATGGCATGACCCAACCGACGGCCAATATCCTCAGCAACTTTGCTGAGGATTCTCTATAATAATTTTATTCACCTTGCCAAAAACATTTTCATCGGTTGTTGATACGCAGGGCTTTCAGAATGAACATCGTCATATTAAAACTTTTTTGACTTATAGCATAATCAACCACTGTCAAGATTTAATGCGCTTTTGATCAATTAATAAAATTTTTTTTACAAAATTTTATGAACATTCTCTGATCCATTCCTTTCAACACTTTTAACTAAAGACGAGGGTACCAACGTAGCATCACACAGTCAATTTTAATGGGAACGACAAGAGTAAAATAATGCAAAAACTACTAATAATTGCACAAATTTCTTTGTATTTACAGTAAAATTGACTAACTGATATTACAAACTACGCGAACAGATTTTTTTTTAATGAATTTTCTAGAATTCGCTAGCGTTCCACTGGTATTAAAAGTTACTAAACAGAAATGTCAACACAGACGTCCTACCTGTCAAAACATTGATAGGCGTATTTCTTTACTCGAAAACCGCAAGAGTGCTCGAAAATTGGGTAAATGAGAGCGGTTTTGAGAGACTGTTCTCTCGAAATCGGTCCCATTCTTGCGAGAAACAGCCCTTACTTATTTTCGGGATAGTTTGGACAAGTATTTAAGGAATCAGCTGTTTGAAATAAAACAAATATAATATGATTACAAAAAAAAGTTTCAAGAAAGAAACTAATTCAAATATACGCGGCAAACGCAAGGACCCATAAATCTACAGATTTTTTTATTTTTTGTGTTAAAATTTAAATTTTTTGCGTTCCCGTACTTACTGAGAAAAGTTGTACAGTTTACTTTCATTTTACCGGACTTTGCCCAAAAAGTAAAGAAACAAATGAGATATCGAAAGTTCTGATGTATTTAATTCTATAATGCAGTAAAAATTTTTAGAGCTAATAACATGTTAATACAGAGTTTCGTGATATAAATTTCGAAGGTTTCAAATTGAGTAAAAATTTGTGTAAATGATTTATTATATTATATTTTAATATAAAAATCCGTTCAAAACTAAAACGTATATATAAAATACATTTCTTTAAATTTAAATAATCCACTACCTCCTCAACAAAAAAAATATTCGAATGTATGTCTAGCATCGCCAATAATGTTAGCTGTATTTTATCAGGTTGTTAGATAGCGTTGTTTCGAACTTATCTAACAATATATGATTAATAGTTCAATTTCACCTAAATAATTTTTCACAAATGGAAAGAGTAGATTGAAAGGAAGACTGATTGATTATTAGCCTGCTTGATAAAATAAGTAAGTTAATTAATAGAAATACAATTCTTTGAAATTGATTTTAGCTAGAATAGCAAATTTTAATGTTTCTCTTTAAAATCTATAACACATACTGTACTGTGGTACTTGAGTATGAGTAAATTCAACACTTTAGTTGTATGTTGCTTTTGTTTATGTTATTCTTTAATTCTAAATTTATTTCTTTTTTGCTCTAAAACAATTGTTTAAACTATTTCTTTTAATGCAAAACACACAGCGTGTCACTCATTCAAAGCTATTTCGATTAATAATGGTGCCAAGATTTCTATTACATGATGTATAGATTTTATTCTGCCTTTTGATGAATATTCATTGTAACACAGACGAAAGAAAGTATTTACTTTCGTTAACAAACGAAAATTCATATAAAATTCTTTTTGCAAATATGAATGAATTTGGGTTTCTTTATATATATATACATATATATATATATATATATATATATATGTATATATATATATATATATATATATATATATATATATATTCTTTATATATATATATATATATATATATATATATATATATGTATATAAATGTATATATATATATATATATATATATATATATATATACATACATATATATATATATATATATATATATATATATATATATGTATATAAATGTATGTATATATATATATATATATATATATATATATGTATATAAATGTATATATATATATATATATATATATATATACATATATATATATATATATATATATATATATATATATATATATACATATATATATATATATATATATATATATATATACAATATATATATATATATATATATATATATATATATATATACAATATATATATATATATATATATATATATATATATATATACAATATATATATATATATATATATATATATATATATATATATATACAATATATATATATCGAGAAAATCTTAGGAAGCAACGATTTAATTACATGTTTTTTGTCGTTGGTCGTGGTTCGATGTAACGAATTAAAAAATTTAGAATAAAAATGGCATCTTTTTCCATAGTTTTAATATGTTTTTTAAATTTTGACTATTATAAAATTAATTTGGAAGTTTTTAATAGTTCAATTTGTATTTTCCCTTTAATGTCTAATTTTTAAGGTTCAGAAGCATCGCAATCAGTCAGCTACTTATTTTATTCTGTTAAACGATCGATTAATTAATTGAGATATTGGTTTAATCGGTTATCAATCGTCTTATTTGGGATGAATGGGTAAAACGATTAAAGATCGTTATATGTTATATGTTCTTAAACTTTTTTAGATTTGAGTAGCAAAATCAAAACCATAACCAAAATAATTCTTGAAGTAAATAAAGCATAAGAGGAACTGATAAATATATATTAATAAAAAGGATGGCAAATTCTTTTCATGCCTATTTTAACAGTTTATAGAGATCTCTAACATCAGTCTTTTAGAAATGGAATTCGTTTGGGATATAAATGATTTTTATACGCTTTTGTTTGTATGTTTGTAATTCTGATTTTGTGCATCACTCGTATATTAAATATTATGTATAATGTTGCTCATACGACACATCGTACTTGTACAAGGTTGTTGGTGTGGTTCATGTACTTATTTTCTCTTAATGTGGACGTGTTTTTACACGCTTTCGAAGCACATTAAACTAAAAAAATAATTATAGTTTAAGATAATTAAAAACACACGCCTTTTAAGAAAATCGAACTAAAAAGTTAAAAATAAATTTTAAAATAAAAGTTAAAAATAAATTCAAAATATTACTGTCAAAAAACAACGGAAGCGCTTTGTGCCCTATTTTTCATACATCGAGCGCCCGCCGCTTTTTTATAAGAATACTTATGCTTAAAAAGCGTGTTTTTTTAGTTCTTTTAATCTACATTTACATTCCTAAATGTTTAGGAAGTCAAAATAAATCCATAGTAATTCTTCACCATCTAATGTCCAAGTTCTTTTCATGATTTTCTCTTAACATATAAAATCTTTTATTTTTGAGGGACTGTATTCTATCGTTATCAGACTATATTTAATTAAATTTTGAAGGCTATTTGTTTAAAAAGAGTTTTTAATTCAGAATGACATGAAGGGAAAGTGAACACCAGTTTTATATATTCGACTTAAACAGCGGAGCAGAACAGTTGTTTTGGAAACCCGCAACACTGTCAGCATCAGCATTGATGTGTATTTTTATTTATTACCACTTGTTAGGTGGTTTAGTTGAATGTGATAAGTCTCTACTTGTACCAATTTTATTATGCAAACTGTACGAGAATTGTATCAAACCGATGCTAACACACTTTTGCTAAGATCCTGTGTTGCCGTTTGACTATTTTTCTGCATGTCCTACTTTTCTGAATTTTTTGTTCCATTTTTCTTAAGTCAAACTTTTGTGGTTTGAATTTTCTTAAGTACATTTGAACTTGTTTACCCTTTTACCACAAGCCATAGGTTTTTTTTTAAATTTTTAATTGCAACTAGTTTGTATCGAACTATTTGTTGCCATATTAGATTTAGTTATATAGGATGGTTGTTCGAAAGGTGTTTTTAACTCAGAAAGACATTTTCATTTAAAAAAATAAAACAGTTGGGTTGAAATGAATTAAGGCCTTGAAGTGACACATTCACACTTGTCAAATATTTGCCCAAAAATCGTAACCACTGATGACATGTTTCTCATTGAATCTAATTCTTAGATATTTCCTTGAATCATTTACTATATTAGAATCCTTACTCGTTTATAGCCACGAACAATAAATCACGTGAAAAATAGGTTTAATCGGCCGAAATTAATAGTAATAGAACAGTTAATCGGAAAGTAATTAATCAGCTAATCAATCAATATGATGGCACAAGATGCCATAGTGTGTTTTCGGCTTTCGAATGCAAAAATGTGGATGCAGCATTCAAATATGTTTTATATTTCGCACTTTATTTACAAGCTCATTTTTCAAGAAATTATCTTAAAGTTTAATTACTGCAGATATGAACATTTGAAAGGAGTCTATAAATAAACAATATTAACAATTTGAGCAAAAATTAACAAAGTATTAAACTTTGTGTCTGGATGCTTTAGGCCAAAACATTCATATAAATAAAATATGTGCATACAAAATCTGTTTAATAATAAGAATTAAATTGTTTATTAATACTTCCTTGTTCAGTAAATATATGTACATTTATTGCTTTTTTTGTTTGTTTTACTACGTGTATATACGAGTACATGGCTTATTGGACAATAAAAAGCAGAATATAAACAAAACATTATTTTTAACAAAGGACATGCGTATTCAGATTTATAATGGCTATAGATGCAGAGATTGGCCATTAATTTCTTTGTACACACATAGATAAGATGCGGAGGTACATAAAGAGAGTGCTTCTTTTGTTAATTATGGTAAATTAATTCAATTTTCCAGGAAATCGCTACAATTTTAATATTCATCATTACGATAACAAAAAATAATAGACTTTTATAAAATGGTACACAACATTAAACACCTCAATGTAAGAAATTAAAAAGAGAACGAACAAACATGAGCTGTAAATTTTAATTTTAAATATATAAATTTAATTAAAATTGTTCGCCGGTATTTAACCACTGACTGCTAAAAAAAACTTAATAATAACATGAAATTTCTAAACAAATCATAATATTACAAAAAGTGTGTCGAGCCGTTGAAATTTCGCATGTGATATTTTTCTGTGGAACTATAAATACATAATTTCAATTTTGAGACACTGTTGTTTTCAAACGATATTGTATAAATTTGAAAAATAAGAAACGTGTAAGTGCTATAAAAGATTAAAAATAAAAATTACACATAACAATTTTTCGTATTTGTGTTTACACTAAAATGAAAATTAACGCGAAAAAATTAAGCACAAGCGGCTAAATAAATAAAATAATTGCAGCATTAATAAAACACTACATCATCGAAACTAGAAAATCCATGAAAAAATTTTTTAATCAAATGACACATCAGAGTATATAAATAGGCTTCCATTAAAAACATGTCAAAGAAACCACGAGGGAGTATCCATAAAATTCGTGAATTCGAGTTAGAGAAGGTAAGTTCAGAAGCAAAAAATTGTGAAGAAGAATACTTTTAGTTTTGGTTAACAGGATACTACAGCAAAAGAATTCGAATTGTTGGTTTTGCCAGTATATCTGTGATTTTGTGCAATAAAAAATTACTCTAACTTGATATTTGCCAATTTCGACTTGAAGTCAAATTTAATATGCATAAAGGTATCGATTTCTTTTTGCGTATCTGTAGCGTATAGGCATAAAGGCGTATAGCTACTTCCCCAATGCAAACAAGCTTTTAAGATTTATTTTTAAAAAAGATTTATTGATTTTAGTACGTTTTAAGTTTAGCTATAATAAGTTACAATTGCTAAATAAAAGCACGAGAAAACTTGAAGAAAAAAAGGAGTAACAGGAATGGATGATATCTTTATTTTTAACGATATGGTACATTTGGTAAATCTACTATATAGTTGATCTACGAAATCATATTGCATGCGTGGTAATCTTTTCACTTTCTACAGCAATTTATAACAATTGAATGTCGTTATCAAAAATGGCTTCGACGAAATCCGAATGGCAATACCGACGTCATTATTTATTTTAGAATATAAAATAATTGCTGACAATTATTGCTAAATTTTAATATCAAACAATTGGGATATTAATTTGAAACAAATGAGACAAAGCGACATCGTTTTATATTGACGACTACAAAAAGAATATAGATGAATAATATTTCGATAATAAAGACAATCTGAATTATCCAGTAAACTTCTAAATAATATAACATTTAGAAAAAAGTGCATTGTAACGAAACCAATAAAGTTTGTGCGTCATATGAATGCAACAAAGAGTAGTTGATAAAATCACAGTACTCAGTCATACGAATAGCTGACTTCATTAAAGAACCGTAAGAAATGTTACGTGCGTCACAGCTGCTTTAAGGCTTCTTGAAAAAACTGCAAAATTTTTTAACTGGTAACAAGTTGTTTTAGAATCTAGATTTCGTTTTTGTGCTTTATTATGCAAATTTTGCTAAAAGTTATGATATCACACTTCAACTTTTAAAGTTACTTTCGTTATTTTTTTTTTTTCGAGTGCATCACAATGATTAATTATTTTAAAAAAATTTTTTATACCATTCAAACGTGTGCCTGAATTGCAATAAACATTATAGGTCATTGTGCAAGCCTCGTTGAATCGTTTCAAGTTGTGTTTAACAATTTTAAAAATGTTTCAAAATATTTTTATTTGTTTTCGTTTTGAGAAGTTTTGTTTTAAATTATCTTTTAAAATGCAAACGTAAAAACAAACGTTAAAACAAGGCTTGTGAATGGGACATATTTATAAAGAAACAAAAAAGTGTTTATTTTTCAATCCGAAAACCTGTACTATTGCAGCGATTGTCACGCAGAATTTGCTCATATCTTGTACTTGTATCAGGATCTGCTTCAGTAGTGTTATTATCGATGTATTGGACAAATTCAATTTTTTCGGCGGTATTACATTTTCAACAGTATTTCGTATCATTATTTTTATACATATAAAAAAACGTTAAAATTTAAAATTAGGATGTGTATCCTGTAACCACATATTCACAATATTTATATTTTTGGATTTTTTCAACATTTTATTAGGCTCACTTTTAAAATATTCCGATATTCTGTTTTATCCAACTTGAGTTTATTCGTCAATTTATTTACTATAATTTATCGCATTTTGAAACACACAAATAAATAACGAAACAGGTGGTAAATATTGAAATAAATTAATTGATAGTTTAAATAAGAACATAGTTTTTTCCTACTCGTACTCATTCGCTAATGAGTCAGTTATAAAATTTGTTCGATTGCGAGATAGATCAGAATATACTATAATAATAAAGTTTCATTTTCAGCATTTAGCAAATGCATATGTTAACCATACATACACACACATACGAGACCTGTTAAAAAGACAAGTTAAATTCGTTTTTTGGTATAGTTTCAGCTATTTATCATGTTCAATTTGTTTGTCAGTGTGATCAGATTTGGAAGTGCTGCCGAAAATAAAGGATCGAAATTTCGCATATATATTCGTGGTATGTTCCCAGTTATGGCCATTTTAAGCAAGCATGGATCAATAATTTCAGAGATTTTTGCTTAAAATTAAAAGAAATAAAAATAAAAACTTCGTGGCATGAGATAACTGACAAATCATTGGAAACTTTTACAATAGTGATTAGATTGTCATAAAAATTTTCTTCACATGACACCGGGCGCATATGAGCAATATAAAAGATAAGCTATATGAGATAAACTTTAAAAGATATTAAGATCGAAAATTCCTTCAGTAATGCAGCCATTTTTCAAATAAAATATCTGACAGGTTTATCCACCAAAATTAGTTTCAGTCAACGGATTAGTTTAAATCGAACAAGTGCGTATTCAAAATAATAGATACACTTGGCTTGTCATTTTTCTAGTTTGATGGTTGGCATACAAGGGTTTTATAATTCTGTTTTACAATAAACTGTAAGAAAACTTGCTTTAGGATAAGAAAATCTTAAAAACCAGAAGATTTTTTGAAGGCAATACAAAGAAACTACTACTGTAACGAGGCTATGAATTAATAGCAAATAGCATAGGAAAATCTCTAAACTTTTTCAATGAAAAGGAATAGTGAAACAGATAGACGGACCATCAAAATGGCGAAATAAGATACGTTCGTTTTTAAAAACAATTTGTACGGAATTTTAAAAGGAGTGACCCGGCCCACCAATAATTCGTTGACATCATGAGCAAGTCAAATTGCCAGTAAAATTGTACTACTGTGTAAACAAAATTTGAAAGCAAAACTGCAATTCGATAAGGACCATTTAATTGGTCTGGATGTTACATAAAAAAAAAAAAATAATGGCGAAGATTTTATGGAGCCACGAAACAAAAATATATTTACAAATTAGTACCATTTTTGGGAATTGTCGTTTAAACCTCTTTAATTTTAATTTCGTGCTGATTCTTTTTTCTATTAATAAATTTATTTGGAAACGAAGGCCTATATGTTTGTTTCATCACTTTTCTTCGCCGTTATGAAATATTTAACATGAAAAATTACAAGTACTTCAAGTGAATCTATTATATTGATTATTGTGGATTTAGATAGAACCATTGATGGAAATTATAATGGATATATTTTGTTTCAATAGTATTGCTAAATGATTGTGTTGATAAAATACAAATATTGGCTACTTTCCTGAATTAATTTTAATATCTTTTAAAAATCTCATACGGTATATCTATTATTTTGCGCATTTGTGCATATTCAACAAACAAACAAAAAAATTGGAAAACTGTTGCCCTAAAGCCATCCATCACGCTAATTTTAATTTGGTTTTTGTGCGATTCTATCCTTTTAGGCTCTTTCATACTATTATTTTAATTTTCAAATCAAACATTTCGAATTCTAAATCCAAGTTCAGGAACGCTACCAGTTTGGTTTGATTCGGTTCCGCCGGTAGAAGCGGGTTACATATTAACACACACACACACACACACATATATATATATATATATATATATATATATGTAAACACTCACAAAATTAGTCAGGGAAGCTTCTAGGACCTCAGAACGTGATTTGATGAGAGCTAGATTTGTTAAAAACGGTGTGAAACCAGTAACCTCACGTTTTCTTTTTTTTTTTGCAATAAAAACCAATAAACGTAGCCCGCGAAATTTTGAAATTCATTCCATTTTTTATTTATTTGAAAATTTTTGGCAGTTGTGAATCGTTGTGAATTTAAGCCGACGATATGTGTATATAAACAAAACAAACTTTAGTTTTATATGTTCAATATGTTTTGACATAAAATTTGTTTTGGAAATTTGCCAATTTCATATCAGTATGAATAAATTTTCTTTACCGTACACAATATAATATGCATATATACAAGAAAATGTAAGTGTGGATGTGTTTGTTAGTACATTCATATTTCAAAAGAAATTTCTTCAAATGGTTTATTATTTATGTGTGAATGTAATTTGTTTACAAAAAAATAAACAAACTTTCATTTTCTAAATTCTTTAAAAAGAGTAATTATATACTCATATTTACGTTACGTTAAACACATTTTTCAGATACATTTAATCGATGAATTCGATATATTACAAATTGTTGGCGAAGGATGGTTTGGAAAAATATTGTTGGTCGAGCATCGAGCATCGCATACAGAAATGGTTTTGAAAGCAGTTCCCAAACCATACGTATCACTAAGAGACTTTTATAGAGAATTTCATTATGGTCTACATTTGGGAATACATCGAAATATTGTAACAACGTATGATGTGGCGTTCGAGACGGCCGGCTTTTATGTGTTTACTCAGGAATATGCACCATTAGGTACGAAAATTGTTTTACCATTTTTTTTCCAACTGAGATATATATTTTATTTATTATAGGTGATCTTACTTCCAACGTCACCGATACGGGTGTTGGCGAGGTTTACAGCAAACGGGTAGCCAAACAAATTGCTTCTGCTTTAGATTACATGCATTCAAAGTAGGACAATTCGATGCTTAAATATTACACAGTTAATGTTATTTTTTAAAGTTCTTCTAATTTACTGTTGCCCTATACAGAGACATAGTACACCGTGATGTTAAACTGGACAATGTGTTAATATACCGTTCCGATTTTTCACGTGTCAAATTGTGTGATTTTGGAGAATCATATCAAACTGGAACAGTGGTCGAGAGACGGAACGAATGGCTTCCCTATAGTCCACCGGAAGTATTAGACATTAAGCCCGAAGGAACTTATAAGTGAGTAAACACATTCATACATATGCACATAATTTAAATGCACTGTTAGAAAAAATCAAATAGTACCTTTCAAAAGATATAAGACTCGGTATATACGAAATATACAGAGTTAATATTGCATAGGATGTTTGTTCAAAATATCGAGTGAATTTTAAAAATTCGTGGGCTACGTCCATTCGATTAGGGCTTTATTATGTTATATGTTGGTTGGTACACTCGTCTAGAATATACAATTGCAGTTTCAGGTAATTAACATGTTTAGTTTGTTTTTAAGAGTAATCAAAGTTAGAAGTGTTTAACGTTTTTGATGATTTGATGCTGCCAAAAAGAAGTTTTTGTGTAAAAAATTGAAGTAAGCGCTGAAAAACACTTGGAATTTTCGCAGTAGTATATGGTGAGTGATTATACTCTCAGTCAGAAATATGTTTACATGTAGTACACAACTTCAACGGAGGTCGAAGAGATGTGAATGATGACGCTCGCCCCTGTACGCTCCAGTACATCAACAACCGATGCAAATGTTGTGAAAGTGACAAAAGTTTGAAAAAGATGCCGGCACATAACGCGATACAACTGCAGAAATTGTTGAATGATGTCAACGGTGATCCAGATTTACTTAAATGGGAGACGAATGAAGGATATATGGCTATGGTCACCAAACGCCGAAAGGATGGCGTATGGAAATTTATAAATAATTAAATATTTCTTTGCGAAAGACTAAAAATTACGTTACTATTTGATCGATTCCTATACATGAATGCGTATGTTATTATTCGAACTTTTAGTATTAATAATTATGCTAAGAATTATTATTTGGGATCAAGTTCAAACCCTCGAATTTAGAAATAAATTTTTTTAAATTTGTATTACTTTATTAAGAGATGAATATTTAGAACATTTTATTATAATTATCATACTAGCAAACCATATCAGTAATGATTTCAAAGCTGCTATTCTATTTCATCAGCGTTCTTTGTTAAATTTTTCCACATTTCAGAGTGGTATTAGTCATTAAGAATATCAACTATTTAACTAATGTTTTTAAAGGAATTGAATATGAGTATTAATTATTCTTACATAAATTTTGAATTTAACTCACTTTTGGCTAGTACGAAATTTCCCAACTCTGATGGCTATTATGCCAAGTATTAGATTTTCTTTTGGCAAATGCGTATAAAAAACAAAATTCGAATTTGATACAAATTAAAAAAATGTATTTTTGCATTCAATGGTTTGAATTTAAGTCAAAATAATAATTCTTAGCTTAATATTTAGAGGGATTCTTTAAAGCAAAATATATGAAAGCTTGTTCAAGATTTATTAAAATTATCCATCTAAAAATACCCATATCGTCAGTTTAGAGTGTAAACCTAATATGTTGACTTTTTTAAATACATACATGATATTTTAATGTCATCTAAAAGAAAAAGAGACGCCGCATCGAATTGCTAAAATTTTTACTTTAATATGAGTCTCCACAAAAAGTTCTTAAGTTATATGTGGAAAATTTTAAAATTTGTGTCAAGTGAGCCAGCAGGTTTGCACAAGCAACTACAGCAGGGGCCAAATTATCGCCTTCGACATCGATTACAATACATCGATTTCAATACAATTTATATGGAAATACAAATTATATTAACTTTATATTATAAACTTATTCGACTTTATTAATTTATTAGATTTATTCAAGCAAAAGGTTTATTATTTTTTATATAAAAATTATGTTTTTGTTGCAATATTTCGCCATTTCTTTGTGTAGCTTCTTCAAGGATATGTAATTTGAAATTAAAAAAAATTACATATCCCTGAAAAGGCTACACAAAGAAGTGACGAAATATTGGAATAAAAACATAATTTTTATATAACAAATAATAGAATATTAAAGCCCTAATTCACAAAATAATATTTTATGTTTATAATTATTTCTTATTTAACAAACTTTTTATAGAAATCTGTCATATAAGATTGTTATAACCTTAAACTACTTTTTATGAGTCAAGCATTAAGCGTATAGGTCAAATTTTTATAAAGTACATATTTTTATAGGAAAATTTTCATTTTAATTAAACTATGTATTTACTGATTTTACAGAGCTGATCCAAGTCACGATGTGTGGCAATTTGCAATTGTTATATTTGTATGTTTAACCGGTTGTTTGCCATGGCAAAAAGCCGCATCCGATGACCCTCGCTATGTTCGCTATTTAATTTGGCAGAACACTATGATGTTAGCCATTCGACGTACACCCAAGTTATTTAAACTGTTGTCGTCGAAAGCACAACGTATGTTTAAACGATTTTTAGAACCGAAGGCAGAAAGAAGGCCCAAAAATCTTACAGACCTGGTAAAGTTTTTAGATGATCGTTGGTTAGCAAAGACTGCAGAAAAAGAAATGGCTGAATACGAAACAGATGAACTCTGTCCGTCGATGTATTCTTTTCACAGCAGCCCAGACGAGAAGAATCGTTTACTATATAATCTAGCTGATTGTGGTATTGAGACAAATGTTGACAGGCATATAAAAAAAATGCGAATTAAAGAATGGATTGAGTCGTCCGTCATAACAGAAGAGGAGGAGGTATGGACTTATTGCAATTTCAATAATTTTGTTTATTTCTAATCAATATAACTTTTACAGGAGGAACTTGATGAAACTAATTCTGCGTCGTCACCTTCATCTTCGGTATCGCGAGAACCAGTTCGAGGACATATTTCATCGTTGCGCACCTCTTCCACTGAAAAGCCTAAGGAAATTAAAACTACTTTAAAAGATGCGACACAAAAACATTTTGATCCACGCACTGGAATTGTGCAACAAGGTCCAAGTGAAATGGGTGTGGTTGCCAGACCAAAAGCCGATAGTACCTTTTCAGCAGGCAGTAACATGTCTATGATAAATAATGATAGTTTGACTGGTAGTATTCTAACATTAGGCTCACGCCCGGATTTATTAGCTAGTAATATGGAAATATATAATTCAGCTGCCGCAGATCTGAATCGTTTAGGTGAGCTTAACGGTGGTAGCCTCGATCAACTTTCTTTGCAAACGCTTAGCAATAGTAACTTAGCATTAACAACAGGTCAAGGAAATGATTTTGAAGCAATATCGCAGCAATTGGCCACTACTAAAAATTCTATTGGCGTTAATACGGGTCATTCTCTAACTCCTAACAAAAGTATACTACAGCGATCAAAATCTAATTCACTTAAACCCGCACTATTTGCCAGTACTCCAAGTTTAGATAACAAAAATAATCTTGAATGGAGTCCGCCTGATAATAGAAACTTACAACTTAACAATAACAACAGCAATAAATCGGTTACATTTATGGGCTTGGCAAATTCGTTTCAGACTTTAGCACCCATCTTAATTCCTGCAAGTGTAAATATTAATATGAATAACACTACTACTTTCAATACTAATCAGACATCCTCGCAAAATCAAAATTTAATCCAACCACAGCAACAAGTTCAACATAACAACAACAGTAATGCAAAGTCACCTTATTATGATTCTCCAGTTAAAGACAGCGCTTACGGTTCCTCCGAAATAAATAGTGATGTGTACTCTTCCAACCAACCAGCCTCAAATGGTAACATACTCAATCGGCAGAATACTATTCCGTCTACCGTACGAACCCAAAGCTCTCAACAGCAGAGAAACTATGTGGCGACTTCGCCAACAAGTATGAAAGATACAGCATATGACCGAACAGTGACTAATAGTGTTCGAAGAAAATTTATTTAATTATCGATCCTGATAATTAAAACTCAATCACTATAATTATCTATTTAACTATCTACTATTATTATTAATTTAATAATATTAATTTTATGTTTTCGTATCGATAGTTTTTAAATAAACATTTTTAAAACAAATCTTGTATTAGATTCCTTTTGTAATTTTTTATATAATAACTTACTAAATTTAATTTTAGCATTAAGCTAGGAACAGAACTGGGAGGAAATCCCCACTTATTAATAAAGATGTATAGATTTGAAAGGAATCGGTTGCCCAGCTTTAAAATTTTCAACGTACACCCAATATATAAGAATTATATTAATACTTCATCAGGCATCTAAATATTATAACTTAATTCATTAGCAACATAATTCCGATAAGTAAAATAGTACTTTTCCAGCATTCAAAATACAAATGAACTACCGCTAAATTAAAAAAGCAACTGAGCTCGAGAAAACTAAATAGGTATACAGACCATACCTAGACATTGTGCCTAATTTATTTAAAATTTGCATGAGAGTTTGCTTTAAAAATCGCAAGTAATTTCGAACATTCTCCACGATCTATGAAGCCATTCAAATCACTTTTATTATGCAACCAAAAATTTCTAATAAGCAATCGAATATTGTCAAAATTATTTTATATTGTTAAAATTATTTTGTATAACAAAGAGTTTTTAATAACGGATTGAGCTATTTGAATGAAATATGTGGCAACCGAAATTGTTTCTCTGAAAGCAAAATTGGTTTTTCTAAAAATTATATTCAAAGGCAATTCACAGCAATGAAAATCATTAATTCAACTGTATATATTATATGTACAGATATTTCAATTGTTTAACGTCTGTGCCTGCCTTGCGGTCCAACCTGACGGTGCTCTTACACCGTGTAGAACCAATGCTTTTACCACCGCCCCACACGTAACAGACTGTTGCGCATGAGTACTACTTCGAAACCATGTCTTTGGACATGGCCTCCCCCTTGGTGAGGAGCGGAGCCTACCAAAAACTCCTTCCGATCTTTGGGTCACGGCACCCGGTTGCAATGCAACTCCATATATGTACAATAAATTATCAACCAAACCATACATAATCCACACCAAACAGTGCGTTTTTCAGGATGTATCGACAGTAATTGCAACGCTTCTAGCCGCTCTTTACACCACATGATTCGATTTCGCTTCTTCTCCTATTCATTTAAACAGAAATGAGTTTCGACTATGAACATAATTTTGTTTTTTTAATCGACCATAAATGTTAATATTAAAATTCAATAATCTGCAAAAGTTGTTTCTTTGTACACATTACCCAACGAAATCGATATTGCATTCATTCATAACTACATCTTTTTAAATCAATTTTTTACCACATAGGAAGGCTACTTTTGATCCGAGGAATGTCGGTAATGTAAATTCATTCAATACTTTTTGAGTCTTGATTTTTTAATTCAACCCGTTAATCCAATATCTGATTTCAATATTATTTTTGTATATTGTAAATATCCCAATGTTTTTTATACCTACAGTATTTGAAGGATCTATTTATGAAATATTTATCAAATTTAAAAACATGCAAAATTTCGCAACGAGTGTAACCTCGAACAAACTTTCTACAGCACCCGTAAAGAAATTCAGAAACAATTCTATTGTGCACTACAACCAATATAATAAATACCTTTTTAGATATTTTTATCCTAATTATAGACTGATAACAGGCATCCTCAAATAAAACTTGTAAGACTTGAGCTCTGAAATTTTAATTCGAAGTCATGTTGATTTATAAGTCAATATAACAACGAATCAAGGGTTCACTCACCGTCTTCCGGGTTTTCACTTATACACGAAGCGATAGACCGCCACTATGGCCACTTAAATTGCATTTCATACATACATTCTTTAAATCTTAAAATGTTTTATTTCTTCTATTGTTTTCTTTTTAACATTCTCCACAAACGAAGAAATAGCACACAGGCAAGCCTTTAAAACACAATATGCATTCTTTGTCAAGACTGTGCTTATATACAAAACAGACTATAAACTTGCAGATTTAATGAAGGATACGAGAGATTTACTTCAATGGAATAAATCTGGAACTGTGAGTGGCACCAATACCGGGACGACCGTGCTTGACTGGTTTGTAGGTTAATACGAATTCACCCAGATAGTGTCCAATCATTTCAGGTTTGATTTCAACTTGACCGAAATCTTTGCCGTTATAGACACCAATGATGGAGCCAGTCATTTCGGGTACAACAATCATATTTCTCAAATGAGTCTTGACAATTTCAGGTTTCTCATTTGGAGGAGCCTCCTTCTTGGCTTTACGCAATTTCTTGATCAATGCCATTGGTTTGCGCTTCAAACCTCGCGAGAAACGTCTGCGGGCTCGGCTGTGCATCAATTCAACCAATTGATTGCTAATACAATGAAACAAGACAATTTAGTAAATCCGCTTAATATGATGTAAGATTTTTAGCAATCGTACTTACTTGGGCATATCCAACAATTGGTCCAAATCTACACCGCGGTAGGTGTACTTTTTGAAGGTACGCTTCTTTTTAAGAGTTTCATCAACCTAGAATATACAAACGAATATTAGCAAAATTTCTTTTACATCTTCTACAAATGACTTTGCAGAACTGTTTTCTCTTTAATGACATTGATGTTTAACTAAGATGTTTAAAATATCGTAAGATTTTAGCAAAATATTTACCTCGGCCATCTTGACGTTTCGGTTTACAGAACGGAAAGAAAAACATAAGGGATGAGTGTTGCCAGAATAAAAATCGTTTAATTCTGTAGGTTGTCATTACTGATAGTAGTACGGCCAATTTATTAACAACTTAGCAGCACTGAATTTCTAGCGATGGCAGCACTTACACATTAACATAGAAATAGCAGTGCTCTTTTTTTAGAGCTGCCAACCTCATTTTATGTATGGCTATCGATATCTTGTGTTTATTTTGTATAATTACGTGTTTGCCATCCTTAATGCGAATATCACGATGTAAACAAAGTAGCAAAGACCGTGAAAACTAGGATTAATGTATTTTTGTTGGCTTCTTTTTGTTGATAAATGTTGGTGACGTTTCCGCTTATTTTAATTAAAAATTTAGGTGTTTGCTCTCCTACGTGATTGAATAAAATAATTCGTCGACGTGTAAAATTAATTCTGTAAATGTGGTGCGCTATAAATAAAAATCAGCTTCTGTTATTAAGAATAAAAGAAACCTATATATCGGTAAGTATGCTTGTGGCAGTATTTAATTTTGCCAAAAGTAAATACTAAAGAATTCCAATGAACGTTTCACACAATAATAAGCTAAAAACTTTTTTATGCAGCCTACCTTCAATGTAATAGCATAGCACTAGTAGGAATAAGCTATCGTTAAATTTCTCAAGATGTTGGCGAATTCGGGTTATGTGATGACCTTGGCTAATAGTATAATAGGAGTTGGTATATTAGCAATGCCGTTTTGTTTTCAAAAGGTAAGATATAAAGAAAATTATAAAACTAAATAATTACTTCAAGAAAATTAAAAAAAACAATGGCAAGCAAGCATATTGCCTTTCTGTGGGTAGTAAATAATATTACTTTAGTTATAAATTCAGCTGCAGATAGCTTTTGGCTATATGTAGAAATATGTACAAACAAAACCTTAAGTAAATTATAAAAAAAAAATAAATACATTTCGTTGAAAATCCTATTTATAAAACATCAACTTAATTTATTTTAAGAATTAGCTAATTCTAAACATAAGATGCGATGCAAGAGCCATTGAAACAATCAAACACGTCAAAATTATATAAAAGTTATTATTTTTGTATATATTATATATTTTTTGTTTAGTGTGGAATAATTTTAGCAATACTTCTGCTGATTTTAAGTAATTGGGTGACACGAGTTTGTTGCCACTATCTTATAAAAGCATCGTTGCTGACACGAAGAAAAAGTTTTGAGTTTCTCGGTAGGTCTAATATTACAAATACATGAAAAAAACAATGACAACTTGTAATATTTAATGCATTTCCGTTTTAGGTTTTCATGCATTTGGTCCATCTGGAAAACTGCTCGTGGAATTGTGTATTATCGGTTACTTGTTGGGAACTTGTATAACATATTTTGTTGTTGTTGGCGATTTGGGACCTCAAATCGTAACGAAAATGTTTTCATTGGATGGTGAACATCGTCATCTGCGTACACTTTTAATGTGTGGTGTCACAGTCTTTTGCATAATTCCCTTAGGCATGCTTAGAAACGTTGACAGTTTATCGGCAGTTTGCACAGCGTCAATCGGATTTTACATATGCTTGGTGATGAAAATCATATTAGAATCGGAAACACATATAATTTCAAATGATTGGCAAGAACAAGTAGTTTACTGGCAACCGGGAGGTGTGTTGCAGTGCCTGCCTATATTTAGTATGGCTCTATCTTGTCAAATGTAAACTTCAATAAAAAAAGTTTGAATTACGCGTATCATATAAGAAATTGTATTTAAATACTTTATTTTTTCTTTTAGGCAAATCTTTGAAGTATTCAACAGCATTAATAATCAAAGCTTAGACAAATTGAACGGTATTGTTCGGAATGCTACTTGGATATGTACTCTAGTTTATATAGCTGTTGGTTTCTTTGGCTATGTGGCATTTTGTTCCCAAACTTTTTCAGGTATGCACTTACATATAGTTTTGTTCGTGAATGTGCCATAAATCTAATACACATAATCAATTATATAGAGATATGAACAGCAACTTTATGATCTTTTTAGTACACCTTGTGAGCTTCTTTATTGTTTCTGTTGATTCTTTCAGGCAACATTTTAATGAATATATCGCCATCGTTTGGAAGTAATGCTATTAAAATTGGATTTGTCTTATCTGTAGCTTTCAGTTTTCCTTTGGTTATATTTCCTTGTCGTGCCAGCTTATATTCTTTACTATATAGAAAAGTAAGTAATTAAGCCATAAAAATTTATACTATTGATTTTAATCGTAATTAGAGATATACTAAATGAATAAATTATAGGGCCAAACTGATGCTGCTGGTTACATACCAGGATCAAAGTTTAAAATTATCACCATATTTATTGTTGTCTTCTCTTTGACTGTTGCTCTAATGATACCTTCGGTGGAGCTGGTAATAGGTCTTGTGGGTTCCACAATAGGAGTAGCTATTTGTATAATGTTTCCAGCAGCTTGTTTCCGAAAAATCATCAAAAAAGACACCACGGAACGAAATCTGGCTCAATTCATTGTAATAAGCGGTTTCTGTCTAATGATATTGGGCACATATGCCAATCTCTTAGCCATAGATGCAAAAAGTTCGGGAACTCATGTAAATATACCACAAGTTAATGAAGATAATATAAAGCCTACTGAGTACGTTAAAGAGTCTATAGATGAAAAGATTAAAAGTATTGAAAAGGCTCTAGAAGAAAAAGATAAAGAAAAGCAAGTAGCAGAAAATATTAAAATAGTTCAAACATTAAAAGTCAGTGACCAAAAAGATAATATGAATCAGTCGAAACTGGTAGACAATAAAAAACCATCACCACCGCCCTTGCCAGTCGATGAGCCTCATCTAACAATTCAAAATAAGGAAATATTAACTGAAAATCTAGCAACAATAGATAACGAAAACAAAGCACCAGTGAATTTACCTAAGATTAAACTAGAAGAGAAAGAAATAATAAACAAACTAGCAAATGATTCAACTGACCAGAAAGACACAAAACATATTATTCCACTTGATGAAAACCAAATAACAGATAAAAAAACTACAGCCAATGCTGTAGAGCTTCAACCGCAAACTATTGATACTGATGCTATCAAGAAAGATGAAGAAGTGGCCAAAGAAGAATATAAACATGAAAATGAGGAATTGAAGAAAACCCAAAAGGAACTGGAAAAAACTAAAAACCTGCTGGAGAAAAAGGTTGAAGAACTTAAGGAAGAATTGGTTAAGCAAAACCAAGAAACACAAAATTTAGTGGTCGAAAAACTAGGCGAAGTAGTTGAGAAATTCGAAGCTATCGAACGTAAAGTACAACAACAAAACGATGACGTTGTAGCGCCCAAAATCGGCGTAAACATTGGCAATATTAATGAAGAAAATTCTGATTTAGTTAAAGCCAACAAAAGTTCCCTAATTTTCATGTTGGGTGAAAACAAATCATTAAATAATAAACCTTCGAACCCAGAAAAGGGTTTTGAACCCTTATTGGATAATACACTTAATAGTTCTGTATTAGAAAAACGTTTGCCACTGCCTTTGGCTCTTTTGAGGAATGCATCTCAGGCTAATGTAAATGAAACAACTGGTATAAAATCGAAAATGGCGCAAGCAGTGAATATTGAAAATCAAACACTAAAATTAAATATAACCCTCCCAAATATTATCCAAGACAAGGAGAAGCAAAAAATTAACAAAGACTCTATAAGACGAAAAATGTTGCAATTTAAATCAAACTCTGGAGAAAATACTGCAAGTGCAAAAAATGATATCGATAATATGTCGGTTCATAGAAATAAACGTTCCTTCCATTCATTAGAAGTCGATGACAATTGTCTCACAGAACCAAAAGACGACAACCTTATAGCAGCTAGCCTTAGTATAGGAGCAGAAAAGAAAATTGGCCGTGATCTGCAGTCCATTAAGGATGAGGAATAGGAAATGTATTTCAATTAAAGAACTACATACTTAACACCACAATTACCAAGGACTAAGCATTTGTACACCGTGTAAGACTAAGAAGTAGAATAATGTAAATATATCATATTTTTCTCGCATTTAGTACTAGCATATAAATTTTAAATTTATTTATTATTCATTTTATTATTGTTGAAATCTATAAAGAAATTTATAAATTTGTTCAATGAACTCAGTAATAAAGTCGTACCTTCTGATAATTTACTGAAAGCGAAATACTTATTGTGACCTAAAATCAAAAATTCTTTAATAGTGCGTTTCCATACATTACTTGTGCGCAAAACTAGTGTTTTGATACCTGTTTTAATATGCATTTTTCATATTCAAATTTAGGCTTTTGAAAGACAAGTTTTGCCCTAAAATATGTCGAACATAGGCTGACCGCATACGATTATGTATACAATTCGATGTCGTCAACAATGGTGATTGAAAAATTCAAAGAATGTAGCATATCCGGTTGTTATGTACCAAAATAATATGAAAAAATAAAAATAAAATATTGTGTTTTTAGTAATAATTTAAATATGCCGTATGTGATAAAATGTGTACCCAAAGTTTTATGGTAAATATATTACAAAAATTCGAAAACAAAAACTTATAAAATATAAAGGAAATGCCTTAACGTCTCTTGCACAAAATCAGTTTTCATACTCGTAACGGAAACATACTATAATAAATAAATAAAAAAAAAATAAAAGGATTTTCTTATTAATTATGATGTATTTTTCTTAATTACTTCATAATCAATAAAAAAAATCCATGTTGAATGTATAATTATATACAGACTTTTGGATTGTATCTTTACTTGTAATTAGTAAATAACAAGCCGAAATAATATTGCGCGGCAGATGAATATAAGTACATGTGTAGATGAAATAGATATGTTTAGAAAAGCATAAATATCGAATCTCTTTTAAAATCTTGCATTTTAGCTTTTTGTCAGAAATATCTTACATAATTTTCTCAGTTCTTTGGAAAAAAAACAATTGTATCCGTCTTACATATTTATGTATCTCTCTTCTTTTTATTAGTCTCGGTTCACACACTTTAACTTTTGCTGCCCAATTACTAGCAACTCTTTACCTTAGCTCCTTGTCGTAATGAAATAGAAACCTACCTCTTTCTCACAGAAAAAAACAAAAGATAATCAACAAAAACGTTCTGGAGGAAAACTAGTTTTTGTTTGAGGTTTTCAAACATTAAAAATATATAGTAAAACAAGTACCAATCGTTTTGTGCAAAACTATAGATTTGTGGAGCAAAACACGTATGTATATAGGAAACGCATGATTATATTCAGACAAAGTTGGTTACGAGACCTATTAAAAAACGTTTTCAACTTGTTTAATTAAAAGCAGTATTTTGTAAAACACTTTTAATTTTACATTGTCAAACTATTTTACGTCATGTTAATTTAATTTATTACGTTTTGGAAAATTCTCAGTTTAAATTTCACAACTATTCGACTTCTTTTTTCAATTAAATTTACACATATTGCAAAATATGTTTCCAACAAATGTAAGTGTATGTATTATGCGGTCATACTGAGATACTTAACATACGTATAAAGCAATTAATTGAAGCTTAACTTTATCTTAAATACGATTCTCATTTAAAAGCACCTTTTCGGAATCAACATTAATAAACTCGAACTTTATCCACGAAGAAGAGCCACAGAATTTTATTGTGAACCACAACCAACCGAAGAATATCAAAGTCGACAAAGCGAACATCCTTATGACAAATTGCAAACTGAATCTTTTTACCTAAAGAGTGACAGCGAACTCGAAATGAAGAATACGCGCATAGCACCTCCAAGAAACTCGGATATGCGAATGTACCGCAACACTTATTTTTCCTGAATGTGTATACTTCAAATCAATAATTAGAACATGCTTCTGTAACTAATGAAATATTTTATTTGATTATTCGAAAGGAAAACAAAATTTTACAACTAATAGACTAATTTCCTAAAACAGTGCAAGACAAATACAAATAATTACCAATTTTGTTTCGTAGTATGAAATTGGCTATAAGTAAAATTATTTTGCGTGTAACAAGCTAACAATAGTAGTTTTTCGTTAAAAGAGCATATTTGATTAGCCCTTCTTTAAATATAAATTTTATATATGTATGTATGTATTTAAAAAATTGGAGGTATATTAGTTTGCAATTGTAACAGCTTTGTTAAGACAGGCAGCATACGTATGTAGTATATATTGCTCAAACATCACCACCCAAGGCATGAAGATCGTGAAGTACCTGAAGTTATAAAGAGCTGTTTTAATAGAGTGCTTCGCAATTGAAATAAAAAAATTTACCTCCATTATGGTAGCAATACTCCAAGCTTGAGTGCGACATGAATCTCTACAATAGGAACCATTTTCATTCGTTAATTCGGGTAAACCACGCCAATGTGAAGTTTGTACCTCTTTCAAATGAGCCTTTAAGATATTCCTATAAATTCATTAGTTAATAGTTAATATGAAAAAGTATTTTTCCGGATAAATCGCAAGCAATTCGTACCAGGTTTCTGCTATAGTTTCATTCAAAAAACCACATTTCTTAGCAAATATTAAACGTGCCCTTAAATAGTAACCAATAGGCCATACCCATTCTGGACCCTGGTGATAGTTTGCACCATGGGCCACAGTGCAATCAGTGGAATCATTGGAGTTGTCGTAGTTGCCACGGTAATTCCAATCGCTGGGATCTAAAGTTTTCATACCCAAAGGTCCCAACAAGTGATCTTTAGCCTTTTCTAACGCAATCCAGGCATGTTTTGCATTGAACATTTCTGGTGCAACTACCATGCTTATAGGAAAATTGCATCTCAACTGATAATCGGTCCATCTTTGAGAGGCCCCATAGCTATCTTTATATATGTTTTTCCTATTGGCAAGTGGAGCTTTTTCGGTTTCAGTGACAAAGAAATATTTTTCAAAGTTGTCAGCAATGCGATTTGCCCACTGTTTGTATGTCCACGTAGTTTCTTGACCTATGAAAGCACATATAAAGAAAGGAACTTCTTAAGTTTTGTTTTTATTCACGAATCTTACCATTTTGTCCCTTCCGCGTTACACCACTGTAACTAATATCACCATGTTCAGAAAGTGACTGCATAAAACGCAATACTGCCAGTTCTAAACCCACTAATTCAACAGCTGAACCATCTCTGGGAGTATTTGGCCGTCCCCTATTACCAGCTTTTTCCGATGAACCCATTTTGTCCATCCAAGTGCCACAATTCCATTGATTGCCACCAAATACAAAACCAGTTTCTGGGTGAATGCCGATTTGATTATTAAAACCATTGTCTGTCATGTGAGCATCGATTTCGTAGCCAGCATTCCGTTCGCGATATTGCAAACCTTGGAAATGCACTTGTAATGCCTCTTGCATCACATCAATTAACACCTGATCAAATTGGCCAGGAGCATGAGGTTCGGAATCATCATATGGAAATATACGCGAAACTTTGTCTTGTAAAATATGTTTGCCATGAGGGACATCTTCTACATATTGTTTAATACTATGCAGCCACCACCAAACAGCATCACGGCAGTTATAACGTGGCTTAGCACCATTATCCAACAGATTTGGTATTAACCCATGACGCATACATTGGCCGAAGCCCAAGATAATATAACGAGCTTCATTGTAACGGCCAGTCAATAACAAGAGACCACGTAGAGAAATGAAAGTATCACGACCCCAACAACGCATATAGCCTGTGGAGAAATGAGGCAAGCCGGCTGATAAAGTTACGCAATGTTTTGGTGGCTTCGGCGGTGCTATAGCAGGACTTAAGGGTGGCAAATTGGCTGATTTACAAACAGCCATGAATTGAAGAGTCGCTAAGGCCAAGGTTTGCGGAAACTCGTGACCATCACGTACAAACTCAGGCATCAACTGATACACACGTCGTACCAATATGTTGTACACTCCACTAACAAGAGCATCAAAATAACAAGGTATTAAATAACGTGGAATATTCCTAATCGGCTCAAATGCTGATTTCATCCAAGCCGCCAAAGGTTTTGTGCTTTCGTAATGTATTAAACGTTCCGAAATATAATCTGCAAAGTACGAACTTAAGAATACTCATATACAAATCTCAGTTATAAAGAAATATTACCCATCATCCAGTCACCGCTACGTAAGTTGTTACACAATGGATGACCCAAATCATTGTGAGGCGAAATATCTGTTAAAAGCGAAACAAAACCTTGAAGACCACAATAGACGATTGGTCCGAAATCAGGTATATCATATGCGGCGCCGCCATAACCTGCGTCACGTTCTTCCTGATCGCAGCTGAACAGAACTTTGTTCATGTCGTTCAGATCAAGTTTATCCACAATTTGTTTGAGTTCATCAAATGAGGGACCTTCCTCGTATCGCAGCGATCTTGTAAGCGTATGCAAAGTTTCAAAATTCGTATGTAATTCAGGTTTCAAAGAAGTCCTAGAATCATATCTTGAAATTAATATAAATATTTCATTATTTCTAACAGTGTATCAAACCTTATTGCTACCACGGATCCGGGTTTCAGATTAACAATTTCCAATTGTGTAATATTTCCATCAATATATGGCACAATGCGAAAAATTTGGGATTTCGACAATGGTATGTGTTCTCTTAAAGTCAATTGAAACTGATTCAAACCATTCAAAACATTCGGGTTCTTTTGATGAGGTGCTGGACGATCGAACGCTTTATTGCCCTTCATGCATATTTCAGCTTCTAAAATGATTTCATCCAAACTTCCCTCAAAACGTAAAGGTCTTACAAAGGTAGGACCAGCATTGGGATGAGGATAGCCAAAAACAGTGTGTGCTATAAGAATTACACTTTGGTGGGTGGTAGGAGAATGACGTGTTATTGCAACAATATCAGGATTCATTTGATCAACAAAAACTTGTGTGAAACCCTCTTCTGCTAGTTGACCATGCAAATGATTTAAAGCTCTCTTAGCAGCTATAATGCCGGTTTTGAAATCAACGCCTTTGCCCCATTCCTGATATGGGCGTTCTTCGTCAACGACATGAATCTATAATGGATTAGTTTTAATTTTTAGTACTCATATCTAAACGTTCAATTTTTATTACACACTTACATGATGAGGAACCAATTCATCGTAACCCCGATTGCTGCCAGTGGCACAACAGGCCATTGATACTAATGCAGCCGAAGGCAAGAGATCATAAACAGTTCTTTTCTCGACCGGAGATGGGTTATCATGCGTAAGGTCCATGAATAACGCATGAGCTATACTTGGTGCCAAGTCACGATTAGGACTTACTAAAAATGCACCCACGGGCTCGCCACCATAGCGATATACCAAACGCCCTTCTTCGTGTGAGTCCCAAGCAGATAAAGCTTCCCTTATCAAAGAAGTTATTCCTAAGCGGTTAACGAAAACATTATCCGTGGCATCAGAATTTGTAAATAGCTCTGCAACAACGTACAAATTTGGATTTACTTCTCGGGCAGCATCTAAAATATATTCTGCGACATGCAACGGCGTCGAATGGCAGTTGTCCAAACGAACGCCATCAAATATACGAGCTACTTGTTCCACATACTGTTTCATATGACTCCAAAGATATGGACTTTCATTAGGGTTACGGCCATAGCGCAATTTCACACTATCACCCCAAGCTATAAGTTCTCTCTTTAGATAAACATTCGCATGACTTGGCTGCTTTTCAGCAAAGTCTTTTAAAGGATCACTTGATCCCATAACCCAACCATTGTGAGCCATAAAGAATTCACCCATTTTGCCATGCATGCCTTCTTCAATTTCCAATAAACTCTTGCCAATGGCATTAGTTTGTGTAAAGTATTGCATAAACACTGGATGTTTTTTTGATATTTCACTAACCCTGGGTCCATCTTCTTGAACACGCTCGTATCGTATCCCAGATAAACAATTCTCCACAGCTTGGTTTAGATAATCCTGGATTTCGCAGCGAACTTGTTCGTTTAGCCATTCCAAATGGCGGCGGAAAGAGTCTGATGATTTTTTTAAACGAGATTCTTCATCAAAACAATCGGCATGGAAGACATTAAATACTTCCAAAGCTAACTCCAAATCAATGGTGGCACCCAAACGTTTATAATTAGGATCTGTAATCAATTTTATTTCTGAAAAACGTTCATTTTTTTCCACATTTGGAGAAGGTAACCGTAATCTTGACTCTTTTATAAATTCTTCAACGTACTGCATCACATTGCATTGATATAGTTCGTAAATTTTAACTTTCGGCAAATATACATGGTGAAGTTGGTACCTTAGACCTTCCAAATGATGCTCATGATTGATTAATTTGGGAACACCATCTTTTTCTAAAATACCATTTTCAATATGATCACCACAGTAAGCTAATAGAGCATCAAGAAGAAATGCCGGTCTTAGATAAGGAGCAGTTGCGCAAGAATATGTTGCATCCGGATATTCCAATAACCAATCAGACTCATTGGCCGTATGATTTAAGACGATATCACAAATGGAAGCAACCTTGAAAATAAAAGAAATGAACCAAAAAATCTTAGCCCAGCTGTGTAAATATTTTTATATAAAACGATATGATTTAGAGAAGAGTGTGTATTTGAAAAATTCGTTTTGTAAACTTACGCCCCATTCTTCACGCATTTTCTTAACTATAACTGCCACATCATCGAACGTTACTTTAGATCCTTTTGAAGTAGCAAAGTGAGGATTAACACGAAATTGATTGCGCAAGGAATATGCAGATTTAGATGCTCCCAATTCCTGTATTGGAGTAAAATGAATCATGTTATAGCCAGACTCTTTGGCTACTCTTAATTTCGCTTCCCAGGTGTTGATGGGACCCAATAGCTTTGATATAACGGTTTGACAGCGAATCGAATTCAAAGGTATAACATTTCGGGAATTCGGTGGACCGACACACAAGTTGGGTTCAACTTGTATATAAAGAGAACCCGCAATTTCTTGCTTTACACTGAAATATTACTCTTGTTAAGTTGCCGCAAAAATTTAAGTTTATTTAAATATATTTACTTCTCTTTATAGTGATACCAAAGTCGAAAAGTACCCGACATGTTCATATTCAGCTCCGTATAAATATCAGTATCCACTACATGTAAAGAATTGTACTTATTGGAAGTTATTTTCTTGCCGCTTTTCAGAAACCAGTGCAGTATTCTGTATTCATTACGAGTGAACTTTTTGTCTGAAATCAAAATATCAATTTCATTTAGATATATATTGTTTTTTTTTAAATAAAAAAAATTATTCTTATTTACCATCATGAGGATAGTTCGTGAATAGCACTATTTCACGTCCCAATAAACAAACGTCGGGATGAATGTGTACAGTGGAGCCGCGTTTAACGCGGTATAACGTATGCTCGGCATTTGTTCCTTCCGTTAAGGGTATGCTAATAGCTTTGGCATTTTTAACCATACTGATGCTCTGAAATTAAAAGTACATATTTATAACGTTCTTTTTTTCATAATCAGTAAAGGTTGTTAGGACACTCAACATTTAGTTATTAGCAAGTATTAATTAATGTTTTTTTTTTCAACAGAAGGCTACTCTGAAATTTAAATAGTTATCGAAAGCTAAATAAGCCCTACTTGATGTGAATTGTTAATAATGAGTTAGCTCCTTGAAAATGAACTCCCAAAAGTATTCTGGCTATTAAATGTTTACATTTGCCAAAGTTAGAATATATTTGTTTTGGCATTTTCTCACATCTTTTCATAGCACTTATGTAAACCAACACCAAAACCAATAAACTTGTTTGCGTTTTGTAAAGAAATTGAGAATATAAATCGTAATACCTTGAAAAATATTCAAACCAAGTGAAAATAAGACACGTACTGTTGCGGGTTCGAATATGGTACTGAATTTTGCTTATCTGCATTAGTGTGTCATTGCGTTGGTTGGACGGCCTGTTTCAATAACACTGGTCACGGAGCTGGACTCATGGCCATTGACACTATCATGTACCAAGAAGAGCCCATTACTGTACTCTTCGTCATCGTTATCATGACAAAATATTTGCTGAGCGAAGTAAGGAATAAAATATCTGCAACAAATTCACCATTTCTTCATCTGTCCTCTTCAGACCATCCATAAATACCTGACTTAACTAGCTGAAAAAAAACCGCTTATACATTTCTGTACATAGTTGTGTTTCGAAATGGGCAACAAAAATAGCAATAATTCATAAGAACGCTACAATTGCTAGGAAATTCTAGAATTTATTAAGGCTATAAAATTTAAATAAATAAATACTCTTATTTAAGGCTTTTTAATCAAGAATCGAAAATATTACGTAAACTTTACTTGGATCGAAATATGGTATTAAAACTGAAAAAATTAAAAGCTTAAAAAACACCTATTTTTGGGTAGATTTTGGAAAAAAATTTGTATTCTAGGTTAATATTAAAATATTTCAACCTAATATTGGCTTATGGACGATTCCTGCCATAAATTTTTACAGAAAACTATCCCAGTTTATAATAAAACTATTTTAAACTATTAGCATATTTAAGCTATTAAAGTTCAATATTTTCATATATTTTATATTTCCCAAAGTATTTTATTTATTTCAAAAGTAATTTCTTCAGGAATTTCATTTATATGTACATATGTATTAATTGATAAAACTTTTAACAATTAATAAAATTAATACATTTGAATTATATCCTGGAGAAGTTACCCAAAGTGTGAAGAAATATTGAAAATAAACTATTAAAAAAAACAAGACTTAAATTATTACGATTTATATAAATAAATAGGTTGAATTAAATTATATAACATTGTTTCACATAACTCTGAATTTATATTGGTGATGGACTGTAGTTCATCTAAATACGAAAATATATTACAGAAAATGATTAATATTTAACAGATTTTTGATCCACGATTACAATTTAGACCTCGTTCGTGATAATTTTTTACGTAGTATTCTATTTAAATTCAGGAAAAAGCCCTTAAAACATTAATTGTATTGAAGGTATGGTTTTATTAATAATATAAATAAAATACCTCTAAATGTTGCACCCACGATACATTCTAATTCAAACAGTTTTTTTCATTCCACAAATTCAGTCGATTTTTTAAATTTCGTAACTTTGTATGACTAATATTTTTTGATCTGAATAAATCCGAAACTTTTGGCTATATACATAGTTGAAAATATTTGGTCATATTCTTAGCCGAAACAAGAATACTTCAAAAGATTAAAACTAGTATTTTTTTATAAAAACATATCGCTTTTAATACCTTAAAAATACATACATATAAAAACTGGTATGCATATAAAATACTGGATTTAAACTCTTAAAATATGCTTTGTTTTGACTATGAATATGAATCACTTGTTTTATTTTATGAGTATCTCAAGTTATGACAAAATCGGTAGGAATAGTATCCTAAACTAAACAAATTTATAAACAAATTTTCATAGTCTTAAATTGATGTACACATGCCAATTACATCTACAGTATAACCTCGGTAATTCAAGTAACGAACACTTGAGCAGATCCGAGAACAGGTTATTGAAATATTCAAACTCAATTGTGACGTAACTGTCTTTTTCAAGAACTTAATAAGCCAAATCATAAAAAATCTATATAAATAGAATTTTAATCAGAAACGAATGTAATAATACTCAAATTTGAAAATATTAGCATAAAATAAAAAAACATAAAAAAGCAAACTAACTAAATTAAATGTATATTTTAAAGCAAAGTTTGAGATAACTAAGTTTTTTCTTTTACAAAAATTCCATAAAGAATTTATAAATTTCGTGGTTCTCGGGGTTACACTGTATTCATACAATTCATGGTCAACTTTGAGAGGATTTTTAATAAATTTGAGATCGTTATTAATTTTGACTCTTGTACCACATTTAAATCTATATATGTATGTATGAACGAGTATGCATGCATACAGTCTACGATTTAAATTATAAAAAATATTGACATTGAGCGTCCTTTTAAAATCTCATCTGAGTAAGAATTTGTCATTTGTAGATTTAAAAGTCATATCACTTATTTACTTTTAATTAAAATTGTCTTTAAAAATATACAAAAAATGTACCACGATTATGTTGAATTTATCATACTATTTGCTAAATTTGTAATTGCACTGTCGACAATATTATTAATACAGATAGACCAAGCCTAACTTGTGTGTCGCGATGCAAAATATATCGAATTAAGCAAAAACATGTTGAGCGAAACAAGAACACTTTACAATAGGGAGGATTACGTTGCACAATTTACAAAAACATAATTAATAATACACGTATATATTTGTGCATAAAAATATATCATCATATGTAAGCCATGGCAGGGTTTTTGAGATCTCAGATAAACTAGATTTAGTTAATCCGAAAACAGCATTAAGTCGCCATTACCTAGTTCGTATACAAAATTTTGACGGGACGGTTTAGTTTTGCTTAACATTTTGATTTTTAACTAAATTTGAAATTAACCCACTGCTCAACAAAACAATATAACAGGGATACATCAAATAATGTTTACAATTGCTTAAGAGGGAAGTTTCGCTAGAATTTAGGCTAAAAAGGGTCACTTAATTTAAGATTAAAAAATTCATATACATGTAAGTGAAAAACGGTTAATAAAAACCAGAAAAAACGATTTTTTTTTAACAAGAAAGCGTCACAGAATTCGAATCGTAATACACTGAGGCCATGTTAACAGAAGCACATGTTTAACGAGGTCTACCTGTGTCGCCATTATTGTTATGTATTATTGCTTACACTGGTGGCGCCCCAAGGCATCGGCATTATTTAATCTTGATATATAATAACTTATCGTCATTGATGTTCAGGGCAAACCACAACTTTTATTTGATTTATTTCAAAAGTTTATATGAAAATAACACTACACATATACAACATATTATATATAAATATATTATGCACTCTATACCATCTTATACATCGCAGGCACATGCATTTTATTGCTATTAATCACAACATCACTAAATACTTATTCATGTATTTCAAATAATTATATTAAATTATTAATTTTGATTACTTAGTTTGTAGAAACAAACAGCACTTACAATGATCAACATAAAATTTATGTACGCAAGTTTGTCTTAGACAACACAAATGCAAGCTTCTTTTCATTATTCGAAAACATAATTAATATATTAAATAATTACACATATATACACTCAAATGTCTCACTATTATTATTAGTTTTGATCACTAATTTTTCAAATGAAAACATCACAGGTCGTTTAAAAAGATCATTAAAAATAGCCAAGACATACCTCAATACTTTGAGATTTCGGGGTCTTACTGCCCAAGATTTTAAATATTTTGTTGGATAATGATTGTTGTTCTTGTTTTATTTCGGGTCTTTGTTGCACTTGGTTTTTAACTGTTTCATCAGTTATAGCGTTACTAATGACATTTTTGTTTTGCTTTCTACTATTGTTCAATTCGTTTCTATTCTCATTTATGTTTTCAGCAATTGCATTTTCATCTTGTTTTACCAGACGTTGATAGGCCCAACCAACAATATACAGAGACATGGCAGCGGTCAAAAGAGTTGAAAAATTCTGTTGTACCGCTTTAAACATCCATTGGAGAACATCTCGTAAGCACATATTTGCGAAAGTTTAAACTATAATTTCTTTGCTTTTAAATGATAACTTTATTCAATACGGTATATGTAAATAAACGAAAATAAAAATAAAAATATATTGATTAAAGATCGATATCACCACACACACGTTCACTGTTCGAATGCGATAAGTTAAATGAAGTCTTCAATAAATAAAATCGAAATATAAATGAAGCGTTAAAAAACAGCCAAAGAAAAAAGTTCTACAATGAGTTCAAAAAATAAACACATACATATGCATATATGTATACTTATGCACGTACATACATACGTAAATATTAGGGCGTCGTTATTTTAATGAAATACTAACAATGTGTAGCTATAGGCAATATCTATCTATTGTATTGCTGCTGCCCATTGCGGCAAAATCAAAATTTTTAAGATAAACGAGTGGTTCGATTCTCTTGATGTTGGCTATATACCTTCATACATATGTAAATATTGATATATTTTTTATGTATAACTATTTTTGATACAAAACTACATGAAAACCCCCTATTCTGTAATCCAAGCGGAATAAAAAATATCTGAATTTTACAGAGTTAAAATGAATAAGAAAACATTTTTTTTTGGATCATATCGGTCATAAACGGTATTAGCTAATGAACTTAAAAATGTATTCATTTTCGTTAATGGTGTTCTGAAATAGAATTTCGTTTCCGAACGAAATTAAAGTCGGTGGCATTTCTAATAAATATTAATTTATAACAAAGCCATGGAATACAGAACAGGACCGAATATCTTGAATAAAAACATATAATGGGCGTAGTACTGCCTACTTTTTGGATTATAGCGTACAGTGACAAAGAAACAATTATGAAAGTAAATGAAAATCTTTAGAAATATTTTATTTACAAATGTACGTACAACAAACTACATATATGAATATTGCACACGTTTTGCCCACTGTGCTTTTTATACAGTGAGATGAAAGAAAATTTGTAAGCACATAATTGTTTTCTTTTCTAAGTAAAAACATATAAAAATTTAAGAAGGAATTGTGGAAAGATGGTATACTGGAACATGAATGATCACAAATCGTCAATAAAATGTTTAAATCATATATATTAAATTACACACATCTATACACACTAAGCACAAAAATAAATAAATAAATAAATATATACATATATATATATATATATATATATATATATATATATATAATGCCTACAATCCTAAATTTTGACGATATATCAAAGAAAAACATTCAAATCATAATTTACCAAAAAATACTCATTTCCCCTTTACTTTATTTGCCTGAATTTTATTTCATTATAATTCTTCATTAATATAATTGATCACTCACCCTCGTGTTTGAACACTAATAATATAGAACTGTGTGTGCGTAAAGTGGAGCTCACGATCATGAAACTTAAAGAATCAAAACTCTCATGATAACGCAAGCTCACTAGGCAAAATTTTAATCGACGGTAACAATAATGCCATATCATGGGAGCTCACAGTACACTAAAAATTGTGCATATGTTACAAAATTTGGTTTTTGCATTTCTGTGGAACATATTTTCCTTGGCATTAGATAGAATGAAAAAGGAGGAAAAACTTGACTTATACACGATATTAATGATTTATTTAATTGATTCTTACGAATCAAAAGTATTAGCGATGAGGTCATGAGTAAAATGTTACCTTCACAGTAACTTGTTTGCGATTAGGCTCACTAAAAACAAAAATCCATCAAATTCTTCATAGTTCCAACGTGCTGGGCACACTGCACCAAAAAAATTATGCAGTAGTCAGTAAAATTTTACTGGTTACTACTAAAAGCAATGCATTATTTATTTCATGCAGTATGCCAGTGTATGTTTTTTAACAATAAATTTGAGTAGCAGCATTCATGTAAACATGCCCTGACATGTCCAAAACTAAACTGACTTTTCCAAAATACTTATGCAAATCTTTAGAATGTCCCAAAGTGAAAGTTTAAATCTAGAGAAAATTGACGGAAAAAGAAGCGCAAATTGGAGATGTTTTTCACAAGCAAATTGTTTTTTGGTTCGGCTTAATTGTTTAGTTTATTGTAACGATAAGGAATTATTTTAACGAGCCTTAACGTAATTAAAAAATCTGAGCGTGAAGATACAATTTTTTTGTTCGAAAAATGGAAAAGGTTTAATAAATTGTTTAAAATTAATAGAATAATAAAAAATGTTATTTATGTATGTCGCAAGATATATGAATTTATTTAAATTGTTCGATGTATTTAGATAAAATACCCATTAAGCCCGAAAATTTCAAACAGATAAAACTAAATTTTTAATCGGAAGATAAGCTTTACACAGCTTTAATTGAGTGAAAATAAATTAAGATTAGTCAATACTAATAGATAACAGATATATGATATACATAAATATATATATATATATATATATATATATATATATATATATATACATATATATGGGCTATATTTATGTGGGCATAAATATAGCTCAAATATAATTGTAACTTTACAGAAGGTAAAAACACAAAAGAAAATTAATTGATCATAATATAAACTATATCAACTGTTTGTTACCACCGTTATATTTGGTAAATGTCCCTAAATTTTCGACGGGGTGGATTTGTGTGACATGTATTGGAAGCTCTGAAAAACTCAATTTCGTAATATATAAGAGTTAGGGCCTTTCTACTTGATACCATCGATATGATGTTTGTAAAAATTATCTGACAAAAATTTTGCGCCTTTTTAAACTTAAAAATTGTTCAAAACGAATTGACAAATCAGCATCTGTGGGAAGCGCCGCCGCCTGAACTTCGTATACTAATTGACAATTATGTATGAATATTACGTAGGCATTTAAGTAAATTTAAATAAGTTCGAGCATTTAGTTGATGATTCTTCCTTAAATAAAATTCGACCTTTAACTTGTATTGCATTTATTCTCGTGATCATTTTGGCAAAAGCATTTCTTTTTATTTGTTTTCATTACTTCGTCAAACATTTTTTATTTATCAAGAGCTAAACACCTCTTTAAGCAATCATCACTTTTAGTTTATTTCTTTTTGTATTTGTATCCATTTTTATTGTTTTTCTTTTGAATTGTCGCCACTTCGCCCATATGTTGTTAAACAAATATTTTGTTTAAAAAAAATTAAACAAATAAATCACTTTTACTTTTCGATTACCTTTCGTCAGGTGATTCGTGAAGGAATGATTTTGGTTTTATTTTATTTCTTAACCTTTTATAGACTACCGCATACCAAGATTTTTATAAACGTGAGTTTCTTAAAATAAATTTGGGGGAAAAGAAAACTGATTTTAGAAAATGTCAGATGTAAAATGTCTAACAACAAAACATTTACGTACTTCAAGAAATAAAATAACATATTTTAAAAATAGATGAAAACTCATTGAGATTTAAAATTGAGTTCTACGATGTATGTACTAGGATTTGTACAATATAATATTATAAAGCAGAATGTGTGGATGTTTGTTCCTCTTTCACGCAAAAACTACCGAATGGATTTTAATGAAACTTTCCAATAATTTAGCTTATACATCAGAATAACACAGGCTATAAATTATAAAGATGTGTAAATTGTCCAAAATATAACGATAAGTGTCAAGTAAGAAGGAAAAAATATTTCATTATTTTAATTTGAAAAAATAATATTTGTCGCTACCTATTGTAGTAATGTTTTCTTGTTAGGTTGTATTTTTTTTTTTGTTGTAAAATTTGTGAATATAATATTTGCCGTTAGTAGCTATTAATTTTTGCAATATATCCTCTGATAACACAGTTTTATACTTATGCAAGTTATATTTAAATGTGAATATGAAATCGTGATTATTAATGGCTATACACATAGATATTCCCAGCTAGAGAGAATATATCTCTCAACAACATAGCATACTTTTAATCCGATATTCCCACGGGAAGTAGACTTACGTGGGTGAAACCGCGGGGCGCTCCTAGTATGTACATATATTAATTGCATATCTTTAAAAAGTTTCTGTTTTGATGATGTATGCATGTATATATAATCTTATAAACAACAGAGATATATAAGTTTGTAATAAATATTTAACAAACAGTAAATTGATTCAATTTAAAAACTTCTCGTCATTTCTCATTATTTTTTATATATGTGTGTTATGCGCGCATATACATATATTTTCAATTCATTTTAGTCGTTATAAATTTTATTTCACACAATGCTTTAGCAACAAAAATGTTTCAAGTTCAATTTCAGGAACTGATAATGATGTTATGCACTTGGTAAAATTAGACACAGACAGTCAAAAGAATTATTTCATAGATGCATTAAACATTTCAGTTTTGCTGTTTGCTGAAAAATTTGTTTGTTATTAGTGAAACTTTACTGTTAATGAAAAAATTTTCAGTAGTCAGTAAAACTTTACTTTTTATTAATATTTTTTCACTACCCAGTACAATTTCATAGTTCACTGAAAACATTTTTAGTAGCCAATAAAAGTTTACAAGTTCAAGCATGAAAAACTCTATTTAGGACATTATACTTTTTTTAGATGTTACCTTACTGCCTATAATTGTATTAAGTAATAGATATTTCCAGCCCAATTTGGATGGAGAGAAGACAAACAAAAATGTTTCAAATTATTTTTGTTATCTATTATTTGCGGGGACTCACCTGCGTTGAGATTTTATATCCCCTTGCCTTTGCAAAACAGAAACCTAAACTTTTTATTTTTTGGCGCTATTTAGGGTTATTCGACGATGTGTAATATATTACCACGCACCGCGCGCTGTTTCATCATGTTTCCCACATATAAAATAGACAAGAAACTTTATATTTTCCTTCCAGTTAATATTCACATCCAGGACAAAGAATGCGAGTTTCAGAAGTTAAGGTTGGAAAGAATATTGTATGAAATGATAGGCTTAAAGCTTTCCAAAACTGTGGTTAATGTCCACTGTTGATTTGGTAAAGCAGAAATGAAATGCATATAGACATTGCCTAACCAACAAACAAATAAATTTAATTTATTTGTATGTAAATATATACATACGTCAAATAGTAAACTTTATAACTAAAGATGTGTTAAAATTTACATATATTTGCTCAAGACAGCGTAATCACTAAATGCATTTCTAATCGGATAAGTGTTTATTGAGTTATCAACAATATTTAATTTTCTGAAACTAAGAAAACTAACTGTTTTCTAAGTAAAACAGACTTAATAAACACATATCTGAATCAAAATCATAAGCATTTAATGGTTACGTTCTTTGGGCAAATATTTGAAACTCTGAGCGTAGCTCAATATAATAAAGAATATATGTGCATGTGTTTGTTGGAAGGTCAGTGTTATTTATCTTGCATTAAAATTATTATATTTAATTTATAAAAATATTCTAGTGATGAAGTAACGTACAGACATTAGCATAACATGAAGCATTGAAAAGTATGCTTTTCATATGTATGCATGTAGTATGTGCAAATATACATATGTATGTATACTTTCCATCATAATACTTAGCTATCGTTTTAAAATGTATAACAATGTGTAACACCATATCATGAAACTTCTATTAGTTTTAAATATGTAGTTAAATTTTTTGATAAATCATTGTTATTTTTTAATGTTGAACGAATGAATTCTTTTCCACATATGTATGCCAACAACTTGGATTGCATAGACGAAGTGCATTTGTTGAAAGTGAGGTTATGCAGTTGATTATTGCACAAACCCGTTAAAAGTTTAATGTGATTTTTGAAACTTCTCGGTATAGGTACTTTACAGTTTTTGTTTTAATCAATTTTTTTCATTACAAAATACACAAATCTTGGAGTTGTGCGTAATTATACCTGTTTATGTATGCATACAAATCATAGATACACATACTTTTTATCATAATTTTGTTTTTTTTTACACACACAAATATGTGGCTAAATATTTTGTCTAAACACTTTAATTTTTATAACACCACTTCATTAATATGTTTATAATATGAGTATACTGCATTCCTTTAATATACTTATTTTAATATCAAAAATTTATTTCAATTACCTAAATATTATTTAAATCACGATGTGTTTAAGATGCACGTAGAAATCGTTTTGAATGAAATAATAATTTTTAGATGTTTCAAGGTGACCTTTTGAATGAAAATTTTGTATTCATTCCCCCTTTTTATACATAAAGCAAAATCACTAACATGTTTTTTATTTTATTTTTTGTCTTTGGCCAACCACTCGTTTGCTTGCAAAACGCTAAACTAAATAAACAGCTGTTTTCTGTTTTGAGATACTTTTTATTTATATGAACATACATACATATGTATGTTAGTTGTCGCAGTTGTGGTTGTTTCATTTTATTATTTTATCAATTTGCGGGAACTGTATATCTTTGTTTACTTGAATTTATGACGTTTATTTCTTTTTGTTTTTATTTTATTCTGCGTCTTTAGGTCAGCTTCTTCGTGACATATTATATATGTAAGAACAAAGACCGGCGAAGTAGATGTAAACAAAACTATAACGACTTGTTAAAATGAATAACACAGAACTACATATTTACTTCAAATGCAATCTAAGAGATACAAAACGTTGTGATACAAAGCTTTCAAGAGCTTTTCTTAGGATTGCCAACACACAACGCCACTGTGTGTGCATATAGCGGTGCCAGAAACTTTGTAACAAGTATATGCGTAACGTAATGTAGGTAGATTATAAGTTGGTGGTAGGAAAAACTATCTGGCAATTAATCAATTTATTAACGCAAATTTTGAAAACTGATGTACCTGGTTATATATGTACATACATATATGCACTATAATTTATATTGTTTCCAAATATGCATTCCCACTTTTGAAACTCTTCTTATTTCGATTTATCGGAAGTTGGGTTTAATTGGCTAACAGATTAACATAAATTTCTATGTACATATATATATATTATATAAATTTCTTTTCACTAAATTATTCAACATTTTTTCTTTATATTGCTATATTTAAGCAAATGGTCAATTATTTTATATAAGAAACTCAGTTTTTTTCCAATAATTCGCCACTTCCTTGTGTGGGATATATAACATTCCTGAAGAAGCCACACAAAAAAGTGGTGAAATATCGGAAAAAACAGTTTTCATATAAAACAATTGACGATTTGTTTAAATAAATATAATATATTATTATTTAATTTCAATAAACAAAAAGATATTTATTACATGAAGTTTTTATTATCCTTTTTTACATACCTAATTTTTGGACATCATCTTTTGAAATAAACTACTTTTTTAAGCATTAGGACTTAGTTTAACATATAACATTTTATATACCCATTTCCAATATTTCCGTTAACTTATCTAGCTGAAATATACAAGATTTTCCGAGGAAGTTAACCGAAGGCTAACGAATTATGGCATATGTAATTTGAAAAGTTTATGTTTGTTGCCCCAAGAGTTTTATAATGAATATTCATGTCGATCAAAACTTTTCATACAAAAATAAATCATATAAATTGAGTTCTTAGATTTCACCAAATAAGGCACCAAGTTACGGCACTCGATATCGATCGAAGTTCAATAAAATTTATATACAAATTTCAATTCTACTTACGGTACTCAAAATCTAATCCAACGGTACAAAATACATGTCACAACTGAAAATTAATGTAATTTATTCAGTTTATTAATTTCATGTAATCAAAATATAGTTTGTTTATATGTAAGTATATGAACGCAAGTAACTTTAAAAAACAGTGTTAACATTTATTTCTTTTGGTATATACAGATTTAAATACAATAGCATTTTTTTATATTAAAATTTTCAACGTTAAAACATCCATACCTCTATGATTTCACTATATGTATATAAATTTAAAACATGTTCAAAAATACTACGTACATATATACATTGCATGTACGTAACATACATTAAAAGATCTACATAATTATTGTACGAGTATACGCTATTGTATATGGATGTAGTATATTTTTGTTATACTAAAAACTCTGAAAACAATTATGATTAATACAAATAACCCAGTTGAGCTCGACAATTATGGTATTCCATTTAAATTCAAGTCTTTTTGTGACAATATTATGGTTAGGATTTGTATACTCCGTCCAATATATTAATTATTCATATATATTAAATTTCATTATTACATTCATTATACATCATAATTAAACTAGATAATTGGTTGTATTAAGAAGAAAGTAAGGCAAACTAAATTAAATTTAAATTTGTATACATTCAGCGCAAAAAATTAAAACCAGATCTTAAAAGATTTATACTTGAAATAATAATAATAAATATAAATGAATTAATATCCGCACATTTTTGAAAATAAGTAAGTACTTAATCATTTTACGAGTATTATACACAGCCATATGTATATCGTTATCTTCATGATTACATTTGTTCTAATTTAAATTATTCAATTGTTATTGCTAAACTTATCACTTTTTTCTTTGAACTATCACGCAATGCAAGTTTTATTGCTTAAGTTGGTTTTTTTTGTATGTGCATTTTGGCGTTAATGAATACGTGTATTGTGAAAATAGAAGATATTAATTTACATATAAGAAAGCAAAAAGAATTTCAGCATTACAGTTACTTGAATGGCTACATATCTTATCAATAAGACTTGCATCGACTAAGCACCGAATTTAAAGAAAAAAGTTGTGAGCATTCGTAAAAGTCCATATTAAACAAAGGTACTAAAAAGAATAAGGATATTCACGTAGTAATACATACTTTGCAAAAAATTTAAAAGAGCAGAACTAGAAATAAATGTATGTAAAACCCCCATTTTGGGCTCACAAACTTACACGGAATGTATGTATGAAGATTTACATATGTATCTGTGTATTCATACTCATATATTGTTACATAAGTAAATATCGTTATATATAAAGCCTCGCAACTAACAAAAATACCGCAGTTGAATTTTTTATTAATTTTTCATATTATATTCAAAGACTGCCTAATAAATATTTCATTAATATAAACATTTTTTTATGTGCAACATAATATAACATAAGCCAACTAACTAGCAAATCGTATAACGAATAATTGACCAATATAACTATCATTATTTAGTTAACATTCCAAATTACTTGCCATAATATTTATTTCTATTTCCAAATTTCTATCGATAAACAAACTAATAAGCAAGTCTTTCGTTAAAATAAGCATTGAAAAATAAATTTCCTTTTGTTCTGTAAATATTTGTCAACGCTTCCAGTCAATACAAAAAAGAAATCTCTTACATACTCCTAGCAGACAACGATTAAATATTTCTGACGTAGTACAGACCTGTTCTATTTTTGATATTGTTACATCATATTTCCTTTAAGACACAAATACAACATATATGATATATATATATATATATATATATATATATATATACATATATATATATATATATATATATATATACATATATATATACATATATATATATATATATATATATATATATATATATATATATACATATATATATATATATATATATATATATATATATATACATATATATATATATATATATATATATATATACATATATGTATATGTATATATATATATATATATATATATATATATATATATACATATATATATATATATATATATATATATATATATATACATATATATATATATATATATATATATATATATATCCATGTTGCTAGCTACGTTGCTTTTAGTTTACATGCCAAAAGATATAACTATATACATATGTATATGCAAATTAAATTAGAACACGAAGCAATTTTTACTACTATAATGGCTTTACTTTTAAACAATCTGAATGTTAGAATTCCGCTCAATTCAATTGCAATCATGAATTGCTTCATGCGAAAAGCAGCAATTTTCATGGTTAAACGTCGTTTCAAAATTTGTGCACTTGTAAAAAGAGGAGAGAAATGTTTCAGCTTTCAATAGAGTAATTTAAATCGTCCAAATTATATGTACATGCAGTAAGGCACTTTTACTTTTCCATCGATCTGACATTTTTTTTTCATAGTAGTGTGAGATTTACATACATATGTATGTAATTATTTTCGAAATCAAAATAGTTCCATATAGTAAGTTTCATAACAATTTTTTTTCTTCTTTCTACTTTTCATGAGTAGTATTTAATAATTTAATTAATCAGTTTTAAAAACATGGAAGAAAAATAATAATATTACATAAATATTTACACGCAAATATAATTGAATATGGAAAAGTTTGCAAAGCGTATAGCGACGCGCCAATGCGTGTTATTTCACTGTTTTTAACTGTTTAAAACTTAAGGGTTTTATTGCTAGAAGGAATATACTTCGGATTCAAGAGCATAGTTTTGGTACTGTGTACTTAAATCAAAAATATATATATAATTAATTTTCATAAAATTATTGTTATAAATATATATACTTATGTACTAGCTGTTAAGCCTAGCCCTGGCAGTTCACAAATAAAAAATATTTATTTCAACTAAAGTACAAAGCAGGGACAATAATTTTTTTTTGTGGAAAAGGTGAATGGAGAACACGGTCTTTTTTTGAATTAAAATTTTTGTAAAAAATTTAGATCTTAATTTTTTCTAAGCACTTGTCTATCGACTGCTCAAAAAATATTTAAGCAGCCATGTTACAGAGTTCAATTTCGTTTGGAATTCTGTACTTTGTTTCTTCAAGCAACGAAAACCGACACAAATTCATCCTCGTTATATGAGGATTTCTTAAGTTTTATCCGATAAGGAAAATATTGCGTTATATGAAACAGTATGAATACTTTGAAGATAGTCTTTCTTCGGGTGCTCTATCTAATAGTCGGTGTAAGTTTGCAGCAATTTATACAAATTTTAAGACATTTTTTTTGTTTGTTTTTGCATTGAATCAGACTATAACTGCTTTATATATAGTTTTCTTCTTTAATCTTAAATAAAAACCATAAATATATATATATAAAATGTCACTTGTGTACGGTAAATACTAAAGGAGCAGATTCATCTTCCTGTAATTGTTCTAAAAGTGTTGTACGATTTATTGGCCTTTGTATATTTGTGATATTATGTTGTTGTGACTCAATGTCGTCATAATCTATTGATGACGACCGCACCAATTTAAATTGTGAACTTCCATCATTTTTTGTTATAACCAATGAGGCCGGACGGGGACCTGCAAGAATATAAATTAACAACATTGTATTTCCCAATTATTAAAACATGCTTACCTGAAGGAGGTTTTCCTTGCCTTTTTTTAATATTTCCCAAAGAATTAATTGCTGATCCATCATTCGATTTTTCCGATACAAATTCAAGATTTGATGCCGATAATTTTGAATTACTATTTGTTGTGGTCTGTTTGATCGATACTCGTTTCTCAGTTTTTACACTACCCTGATGTTTAAGTATTGAATCTCTGCGTGTTTGTACAGGAGATGGTGGTAAAGTTAGGTTAGTATTTATAAGATTAGATGAATGTATCGTAGGTAGTCCTTGCAATTCATAGTCTGTAATGAAATTACCCGCACGAAGGGAAAAGTGGATAGGTTTAATCGAACAAAAAAGAATAAGAAAAGAAAGAACATGGAGGAAGATAGAAATTTTACAGAAGAAAATTAAAATTACACATTAATACAGATATATGAACATTTATGTTATATTACACCGAAACAATTTTAAGCACATTTGTATGTATGTAAGTATGTTAATACGTAGTTATTTTGGTTGCATTGTTATTAAATGAAATTTCAGGTATTTTATGAAAACTTTATTGTGCACTTACAATTCGTATCAGACAATCATACATTTTCCTGAAGTAATAATGAAATTAATATTATTTAATTTTGACGAGGGATTTCGATTATGTTAGGCAAGATTTCTGGACAAAATTCTAATATTCTTGGCGACAGCACCGGCAGATAAAATTCAGAGTTCTTTGAACGTTTATATATTGCGTATATACATACATGCGTATTTACAGCTGCAACACGGAGATAGAAAGATTTTGTTGTCGCTTTACCTACAAATTTAAAACATTTTATATCGTTTTTCTATTTATGTTGATCTTTTCTACATAAAATTATCTTTGAAACCACGTACACGCCATTCATCAATATTAATGAATGATAATTTTAAATGTACCCAAAAATATGTGTTGAGAGCTAATGTAAAGCTTTTGTCGATCCCGATTTTTTTGAATCCTCATAAGGAGCAAATATACTTAATTTTGGGTTTTTTTAATCAAAACTTTTATTTTCGAAAATTTTAATCGGACCACACTTAAAATGTCCCACAACTATTTTTCTTTAGTGAATTGAATAGCAATACCGTTTACGCCTACGTTAATATAAGCCATGTAACGTTTTAAGTTATTTATAAAGAAATTATGTTTTAATTGTTATGCAGTCAGTGTTTTTTTCACATTATTCAAAATATTTTAATTTTGAACAATGTGACCGTTTGCAGTAATATTTCATAAAATAAGTAATTTAAATTTCTCCCCTGAAGAATTTAAACATACATATATTAAAGTAATAAAAATGTATATCTTTATAAAACAACTCAGCCCGTCCCAACTTAAAAAATAATGTAATATAAAAAGATCGAAATCTTTTCAAAATAGTTTGTGCATTCAAAAACAATTCTTTAAAATCTTTTTATATATGTCAAAGCTAATTGCGAAACGATGTACAACAAAAAAAGTTGTGGACTTCCATTTAATTCACATTACTGAGCACATTTCTACATGTTTCGTCGCAGTCGAACATAAATAGTACTAGGGTTTTGTTTTAAGCTTTGTTTGACAGTGATTTTAAAAATATGTTCGTAGGATTTAGAATACGATTATGTACTAAATCATATCGCCATATATGATAAATTTTATAGATAACAATGACATCTGAAATTAGACAGATGCACTTGAACGGGATAAAGATATATTTCTTATTGATAATCAATAAATAAAAATTAAATTACATTGAATATTAGAACATGAGATTGATGATCTTTGAAATATTAATTCTCCTTCTAAAGCAAGATGATGATAATACATAAAATCCATGCAATATAAATTAATATATATAAGCGATGTATAACCGACACCAGGTTATTTATTTCGAATGAAAAAATGTCATCAGAACTATTACAAATGAGTTTAAGCATTTAGATATGCGGAAAATTTACGATCATCAAAAAACAAAGAAAAAACACCAACTGTTAAAAATTCATTTTTTTAATTGCTTGCATTAAAAGAATATCATTTATTTTTTTTATTATTTCAATACTTTACAATTATTAGTTTGTTTCACTTTCATTTTATTATTATGTAAACTTTTTTACCACAAGAGCAATTTCATATTAGTACAATTATGCGATACATGCCTTTATATAACACATTTTTTCTATTATTTTATTTTCGTTTTAATATTTCCCAAAATTCGATTTTGTTAATACTAATTAATCCTTTTTTATTTTGTTTTTGTTCGTGTTTTATGGTTATAATATAGTAGTAAGTTCCTACTACAAACATGATTTAGTAACATACAATTTATTAGAATCAAATACTAATTTTAAAAAGCTTATAAATATGAAAAAGCAAAGTTTGGTGTGTAAAGAAAATTCGAAATTATCCAAAAGTTGTTTTTAGCAAATATAAATGAGCAATATTTAGCAAATTGCCAATTAGTGTGCGCACAAACACTGAATCCATTACATGAACATGTCAAAAAATATGATGTACTATATATTTTGCAAAACATATATGTATGTGTGTATTTAAAAAAAAAATTTATAAAAAATATATAATAATAAGCATCTTATTTTGCATATTATAAGTTTGGTAAAAATTGTTGTATTCAAATACTCGTCTAACAGGTGCCCAGAAAGGAAGTTATTGACAAAATTTAAAAAATGAAATTGGCGAAACAAAATATGTTAAATGTCTTAAACAATATGCCGTTTACATACATTACAGAATATGTATTGCTTTTAATTACTTCAAAGATATATACATCGAGATATTCCAAGAACAACCCCCAAAGATTGCGTTTGCAATTATTATAAATTTATAAGCATTTATTTGTTAACTTTTGATTTGGTGAACACAGATATGTTTATAAAAAAAAAACTTTTAACCGAATTGGTGGCCCCAAGTGGATTGTCTACAAAGACAATAGCCCTTAAACCTAGAGAGTTGAAGGAATATTATTATTATTATTAAGAATTCTTTGGAAATAAATGACAGTGTACATATGCCGGCGGCGACTCAAACCATTGTCGGCGGTGTTCTTCACCAATATTTATATCCGTTCCTGCGAGACGACTTATGCCTTCTTACAAGAAATAGCAACGTAGTTAACATTTAACAATTGCTCAGAAGAACCGTAAATCTACAGTTATCTGAGGTGTAGAAAGTTGACTAGTGCTAGCGAGATGCGAAACTCTCGAATAAGTGTATACTGTCAGTGGGCCGACAGCACTGAAAAAATAGTTGCCAACGGGACTTAACGAATATTTTTATATTTATAATATGTATAAGTGAAAGCAGATGTCGTATGTGGCGAAACGGTCCCCCCTTCTACTCTTAGCACACAACAAATTAATGCATATAAATTTTGTTATGCTTAAAATTAGCTAATAGTTTAAGCTTCTAAGTCAACTCGATATTTCAGTTAAGACACTTTCGTGCTTTTATCAATGTATGATTATATTTTATAATTTCAAGTGCAAATTTTCTATCAAGTTAAAGACAAATTTTCTATCAAACGTTATACATACGTCGCCTTTTTTAGCTACAACCAAGTTGAAATAAATGGTTTCTCATGTGCTCTGTTAAATTTAGTACGTGTTTGTATATACAAAATACAAAAGTTGGCCAACTTTTGACATACGTTGAGTACTTTGGCAGATACCAGGGCAGTTTTTTTTTAATTGTTTTGTGTACTGTGGTTAACAAAAATAATTTGATACAAAATAACGTATGTAAACTAAATTGTTTTAAATTAAATACATAAAAATATATTTCAAAAAAGTACTCATTGTGTCAATCGTTAATGTCAGTCGACGAATGACGTGCGACGGGTTCTATACACCTCGGCCTTAATTTCACTAAAAATCTGACGATTTGTTTAATAATGCTGTGAAAGAATTTTAAAAACTATCTATTTTCATTTTTGCTAAACAATAGGGGCATCCCGTAGATACGAGTACATAAATATATCATGTGTATGTACGTATCTATGTATATGGATTATAACAATATATGTATGTATGTATGTATTTGTTTAATAAATAAAATGAAAAAATATGTAAAAATCTTTCAATAGTTTTCGAACCGTGTAAGCAAAGCCCTGAATATATCGATTTATAAGCAACTTTATGCAGGAAATACAGTCGTATAGATATAAAATTTTCAATGAAAATTTATTAATTTTGATATTGATTGAAATTTTATATACGTATGTAAGTATGTATCTATGTATTTATGTATTATGTATGTATTTAATTCTATGTATATGGTAAAGTGTATAATAAATAGCTCTGTTCAAAGTACACAACAAAAGAGTCCGAACTTCTGATAATAAAAGAATATAACTCTGTACATTTTGAAATTTAAATATGTACACTTTAGTGATTTCAGACGTATAAACAACATAAAATAAAAAAATATTAATTTACATAATTTGTGGCAGCTTTGAAAAGGCATGATAAAAGAGAGGGAGAATTAAGTTCTTACAATTTAATTCTCATTTTTTCTCAAAATTGTACGAAAATTATTATCTAGAACGCTTTTGGGTTTAAACTATTTTGTTATGCACTTAGAACACACCTAATACATATGTCTTATATATTAAATATTACATTTTAAATTCTTTTAGTAAAATCGTTAAGTATTTTTTAGGATAATCTAATTATTAATTTTATAAAAAACAATACTAAATGGCCTATATATAGGCTTTACACATTTCGGAGTCATTAACTTAATCAAGTGAGACTCTGTTCGAAAGATTAATGCTTTTACGTGACAGGTGTATAAGTTTTTAGGTAAATTCCAAAATGTCTTTTTAGTTAGCATCTACTTGTATACGCACATATAAATTGAATGGGTTTCGTAACGTGTTTAATTAATTGCTACTAAGATATGTTGTAGTCTGTTTTTTTTATGGGAGTTTAGTTGATGTTATTATCATAATTGAAACCAACCTTTACCCAACCAATTCAAATTCTATAATCTAGTGTCATCAACTATATGATGCATGATTTGATCACCATTGGTATGTGGTATCACAACTACGGTGGGTATACCAGCATTGGAATTGGAAGCTGTTCGCAATTGTGAGGAGGCAAATGGTTGGCATAGTAAATCATCGCCAACCGAATGATGACGCTGAGACAATCCGCGAATACCACTGGTAGCAGTGGTCGTTATATTAGAAGTTGATAATAAATGAGCACCATCACCAATGCTATGACGTAGATTATTAGAGCCTAAATTTATGTTTCCACTACCACTGCCTCCAACAACACCATTACCAGTAGCAATATTTATAGTATTATTAGCCGTTAGCGTACTATTATTAATACCTATACCCATATTCATATTTCCACTAAAACAATGTAATGAATGTGAGCTGGCACTTCTATTGTAGCCAGTGGTAGTGCTTTGTCTATTTTGTATTTGTTGTTGTGTCGGTGTAGTATTTAAATTATTGCTATTATTATTATGATTATTATTATTGTTGTTGTTGGAAACATATGGTATTAAATTATTATTGAATTTTTGCTCATCGGATGGTGAACCGAATTCCGATGATTCTCGTATGGGTGCTAAATGCAGTTGTGCGGCTGCAGCTATCATCTCACCTGTTGGCAAGCCGGATGGACTCGGTCTCTCACTGCTGGCCACATCTTCAAAGGCATCCTCATTAAGCGTCTGTAGCGCACCACAGATCATTTGTTCCTCTAGAGTAACCTATAAATGGGAATTATTCGATGATTTTAAATTATGTTCAATTGGTGAGTAATAAAGTGAATATCAAGAAGAGATAAAATTCTTTCTAAATATTAAGACGAAAATAATAGTTATAAGTAAATAAAACAGTAATGTGGAAGAATAAGAAGGCATAAGCAAACAAATACGTATCACACAATTTAATAAATTGACTTTTTTAAAGGCATCTAGCTGGCCAAATTTCAAATTTTCGACTGCTTTTCTTATGATTTCTAATTCAAGTTACTGGTATGCACTTTCGGATATTTTAGATTTTATCGGTCTACTTTTATATTTCTCTGCAAGATTTTTTATTTGTAATAGATGAAGCAGAAAATTTTTTTAAACATCATATACACTTAGAACTAATATATGTTATATAAGTATTTACATATTTATTTATTGATGCAGATTACATTGCATTGCAGAAATGTTAACATTTAATATATAAAATTAATTTCCTTTTCGAAAGCTCCAGTATTTATTTAAATTCTAATATTTTAAACATTTGCAAATCGGGAATGTTTAATAAAATAATTCTTGCAAAACACTACGAGCAACAAATCTAAAATGGAAAACTTTATCAGTTTGACGAATTTGGCAATACAACCTTCGTACAAATATCGGTCTATAAATGGAGGAGTTCTGAGCACACAAATATGAACCAATTGGTCACATTCGTTAAAGCATGTGTACTCAAAGAGGGAATTATCCATATAGTTCAAATAATCAATTTTTATTTTTATATATTAGAGGATATCATTAATTATGATTTTAAATATATGTAAAGGGCCGTTTAGCACAATACGTGAATAATTACAAGCAAATGATTTATCACAACTGAGGAAGCTGATCATGGTGTACTGTACCGCCATCTATATTTAAACTGAGTTTCGAAATTAATTGGTAAATTCCAAAGATTCTATTAATATATTAATAAAGGATTTCTATATGCCTGTATTTCTTTTGTTCTTACACCAATTCTCAGACAAATAGTTTTATATAAATACTTGCAAAATGTTGTTCACGAAGTTTACAGTCGTGCACAAACAATATTTTAATTTTCACTGAAAATTTAAATATTTTTATAAAAAAAGTATTTTTATAAAAAAAAGTTTTTTCTACATGAAATTGACACTTCCACAGAAAAGTATTCTTCATCCGTAGAACTTATATTTAATGCAACAAAGAAAATTTTTAATGTTTTTAATCTAAAAGTAAATCGTACGAGTAAAATATTATTTTAGTATATTAGCAAAGATAGGAAATCTTTTAATTTGTAATACCTATTAGTTGTGTTAAGTCGTAACTACGAGTAAGTAAATAACGAAACATTCATAAAACTTTTTTCCGTTTTATATTATTATAAACAGTATTAAAGGAAACTATTAACAATAAACACATATACTATAAAACAAAGGGAATACATTTACACAGTCATAAATATATACAAGAATATAACAACAGTATGACAACTACGTAAAAAGAAATCAATAAAAGGCACATATATGATGAAAACTGTTTAATTTTTGCTTTTACCTGTAGTATATCATAATCATGTACTTTAGACTGATATTGTTTTTTGATATTTTTGTTTTTGTGATGCATAAATAAAATTTGGAAAAACGATAAATAAAAATAGTTCGTTTTCAATTAAATCGATATGGCAATGGATATACATGATGTGTTTATTTTTTTCATAAATATTTCAAATTCACAAAAAAAGCATGTAGAAATAATAAAAAAAATTAGAACTAAGCTGAGAAAGTCGACTGTATTGACACGTTTACGAGTCACACATACTTCAAAGCACGTTTGAAAAATATATGTAAATAAAAAAAGTATTTTAATTTTAATACATTTCAGTGTAGCTTAAGTATTTAAACCTTATTGTCTAGTGTAAATAATAAAATCTTTGTTGTGCTTATGTTTGACATTTTAAATTGAGTTTGTAGAAATTCATTTTATTTTACCTGCTTTTCCATATGAGATGCAGTAGAGTTTTTCCTAGACAAGGGTTGATTTGGCGGCAAATTATGTGAATCGAGTTGATCTTTTGAAGACGGCGCTACTGTATTCATTGGTATATCCGATATGGCTGGAGTGGGTTTAAATTTTCGTTGGACTTTTTCAAAATCACGCATAGTAGTAATAAGTAAACGAAACAGCTCCCAGTGACCAAAACTTAAATTAACAACCTACAAAATTTTTAAAGATATAATTATAAATAAAATGGACTAATATTTTTAAGCTTAAGGTCTTTATTTTTATATTTATTAAATTATAAATAGTTTTTCGATATTTCGTCACTCCTTTGTGTGACTTCTTCCGGAAATTTATTTTGTGTTTGATGTGAAAAAACTATTTTCTTTTCACATCAAATACAAAATAAATTTCCTGAAGAAGTCACAGAAAGGAGTGACGAAATATCGAAAAGCTATTTATAATTTAATAAATATAAAAATAAAGACCTTAAGCTTAAAAATATTAGTCCATTTTATTAATAAAAAAAGAGGTCAAAAAACTAGAATAATTGATATAATTATAATAAATTCAATACATGATATATATTATTATTATTATTATATTATTATTATTATTTATATATATATATATATATATATATATATATATTATTATTATTATTATTATTTTAAATAATAAATGATCGGCAGAGCTTTAACTCTTATTTAGAGAAACACCCAATTAGTTTAGTGCTTATTGTAAGCAGTTTAGATTTTTACTATGGTCGCAGGAGCTGATCTAACAAAAAGAAGAAGACTGATATTCTGAATTTCACCCAATTTATTGTTCACAATAATATACATCTACCAAAATAGTAAATAAATATAATATATTTTCAATATTATTTTAAAAAATATCTTAAAGGGACCACGGCGGTATGATTCTTCCGTTCTTGAAGAACGCTTGCAACAAATCCGAAATATGGTTTTCGATTAGCATGTTTCCTTTGATTTTTTTGGTGGTTATCGCTAAATATTTTTTTCATAATATTAAATTCGAATTTAACTTCGAAATGATAGAATCCGAAAAAAGTAATGGTCCGTAAACATAAAAGTGTTCCATAAGTTAACTTTTTTATGGAACTTGAATAGCAAAAGGCTAAATGTTTGATCATGCTCGGGAATTCGAAAAAAAACCCACTGTCATTTACAACAAAACTTTTTGGCATCTTCTTACCTGTTTTAAATCATTCAATTCACAATATTTCAAAACACGTCCACTTATTGAATTTTCTCTCAGAACCGGAGCTAATTTTGCTAAAGCCGGCTTTAAATCATCGACACGTTCGATTAAGCTTATAACACCTTCCACCGTAAGATCGGAAAGTTTCGTTTGCAGTACATCATCCTATGTTTGAATATATAACAATATGAAATAAAGGCAACAGCAAATATATATTATATATTTTTAAACTCACTCCAAAGGAGTCCGCAGGTGAACTTAGTAACGGAGTCAGGGGAGGTTCAGAACTAGAGCTTAAATTTCGTTGTCTCAATTCCTGCATAGCATATTCATTCTGCAGAAGCTGATATGGCGGATAAGGACCCAATGGCGAAGGCACATAAGTGGTTGGTGTTGGGGGTAAACGTAGTGCTGGCTGAACACTGGGGCGATTTTGTAAGACCAATGAACCTTCATCTTCGATAGATTGTTGATCCTCTATACAATAATTATATTTTCAAGGAGAATGAATTGAAATTAATTTTAAAACTTATTTTTTGTCTTGATGTAATATACCTTTTAAAACTTTTCTTAAATATGGATCTAAATTAATGGTAAAAGGAAGAAAGATGCGTAAGTCTGCTATTAAAAGATCAGATTTATGCAATTGCAAAAAGGCATCTAATTTTCGTTCATCACGATCTAATTCTAACAGGGGGGCAGCTTCTCGTAAACAAGTTAACTTAGGTCGTACTCTTTAAAAGATATAAAATATATATACAGAAATATAAATTTAAATTTATTTACAGTTTATATAATATAAAGTATCATCTTACTTCTCATAAACACTTTGTAATGACACATTATCATCGGATTGTTCCATGAATTGATCATGATATAAAACAATCATGCTGGCTCTTAAAGGCCACTGTTCAGTTAAATTAATCCAAGAACTTAAACGATACCAACTAAAATCAATTTGGAATGCTTTCAATAAACGCACTGCAAAATAAACAGAAGAAATATTATAACAAAATGAGTGTATCAAATAATATATTTATTTGTTGCTAATAAGAAATGCATCAGGCAAAGTTTTCGGAAAACATTATGCCATATGTGTTCAAGCATTTGTTTTTTTTCTAGTTTGTAGTCCAAAGTAAATTGGCAGGAATGTTAATTATTAAGATTTTATATTCATCTCTTATTGTTAGTGATTCATTAAAATTTATAGTAAGTAAAAACCAAAGATATAAATTAAATTAAATTGTCTGCAATATCGCAGAGTTCATTTCCGTTTGGAAGCGATTGCATGCAGTAGTTTGGCTCTTCAGAAAACGAAAAGCGAAAAGTTTCTCCGGAATGAAATCATTCTGAATATCATGGAATTGTTGATTCCTCGCCTTACAGTGGAAATAAACATTTGAAATCATATTTTCTCAGTACATAAATTAGTTTTAAATTTTTGTTATAGAAGAAAATCATTAAATCATTTGATTTTTGTTTTGATAAGTAGATATGCCTTAAAACTTGGTAACATTGTCATATTATTAACATAAAAAACATCAAATTAGTGAAATCGATCGAAGTCTGAAACACAAAAAGTAAATTCGCATGGTATAGAAATACGAAATCAAACTCAAACCAAGAGGAGTCTGTGACATGGCTGCATATTTTCTTTATATTTTTCTCAGGAATGTTAATCTTGTCCTTTGCAGATAGTGTAGTCACCGTTCCAAGCAGTAACTGTGATATTCTAATATAGTGTTAATTCACCGGATATCTGCATCAGGATAACAATTTATAAAAATTTAAATTAAATCGAAATATTTATAACATAAGATAATATATTATTATTTTATAACTTAAGCATATGTTCTTATTTATCAAATATTTGTTCAAAAGTCAACCACTACATTCAGATGAAAAATCAGTTAATTCAGACAATTGTTGATTGAGTAAAACAGTTTCCAATAATATTAGATTCCATGATGCTGCTTATTAGTGATATATGATTCTGTTTTACTTAATTTTATTAGTATTTACTGGTTACGTTTTTTTGGGTAAATATTTAACAAGTGTGAAAGTGCTTTAATGAATGTAAGAAAATGATTTCTTAAATCAGTTCTAGCTTTTAACCCTCTCATAGATGTTTCGTAGTGAATTCGCGTACATTCTACTCACAAATTTGCCATTATAATTATATTAAATTTGTAATTATATTATTTTAAATTTCCTCCTTACCAGTTATATAAATAACATTCATCAAGCGTCTCATACTCCGAGGATTGACATCGCTAAAATAGTCATCTGTCAACATAATTTTCGACATGTCTAAAGCACCTTGCGGATTTTGACCTATGCGATGAAGATTGGAACCAATTGAGCTTGCCACAGACTCCGATAAACGTAGTTTTTTACCGGGTCCTGCTCCTCGACCACCAGCACTCATAGGTCCTCTTAACTTCTCCTGACTCGACATTATTTCTGAGGCATTCGATAAACGCCTTGCTGATACCGAATGCCCCAAGGTCGGCGCATCATCGCCTTGGTTATCGCTATAATTACGCTTGAATAACAGAGCGGTCATCTGTGCTCTTTGAACTTTACGTAAACCCGAATTTTGTAAGTACACCGGCAAGTGTACTAGATTTCTTAGAAAATCGTGGCCACCTATACCACCTTCGGTGAAAAGTCGTCGACTATTCGCCTCTGCTGCTTTAGCAATAACATGTGGATCGACGGCTATGAGTACAACAAATGGTCGATTGGGCGAAGAAAGTAGAGTTTGAATAGAATTAAGGACAGACAGTATTCTTTCAGTATCACAGGAATCTAAAGCATCAACAACGCCTACTAAACGGCTCTGCTGGTTGATAAAAGCATCTAAGCACTGCAATGCAAACGTTGATATTAGTTCGAAACATAATATAAATATACTGGAAAACTTACCTTCACCATATCGGCCATAAGAGCTACTTCAGCACCTAAAGCCGTTAAAGGAGCTCCTTCATTAGAACGTACTGTTCTCTTTAAATGACGGCCTTGGGACACAAACAATGACGCTATCGCTTTGGCCAATACATGAAGATTTGTGCAAATTATACAAACAAACACAGCACATATAACATATATGGTAACCAGCACATTATCACGTTCTATATTGGATCCATGGGCGAAATAGGCTACGACCAATGAAAGACCAATAATTAAAGCTAATAAGCCAATCTCAAATATAACCACTATGGGAAGACAACACATGCGACGCCAACGCCAACCAGCCGATACTTTCAATGGTCTGGGGCGAAAAGCTCTATAAAGTCTAGTCGCCAACCAGCCATAGTGCATTTCAATGGCATCAAACAGTGCTGCTAACATATGAGCCATAGCACCTTCTCCTGTAGGCGAAGCACTACTGGCTTCAGAGAAATGAAATCGTACAGCTTTTGCTTGTATATCGGATTGAGCACCGGGCGGATGACAAAAGGCCACTTGAAGTATCAGTCTTAAACGTCCCATACGCTTCAAAATGCCATGCTCAATTGAATAAGCCCAGTACATGTCCATTTGGTAGTTACAATAACGTATTATCGCTAGCAGAATATAAGCAAACATCAAGAAACTAATACCGGCCACACCACCCCATATGGACGACCAAGTGGCCAGGCCTACTATGGTGCCCAAAATTAAAGCTAAATGAAAACATACCAAAAATATTAGGCCACCAGTTTTTAAGGGCGGCTCAGCCCACTGTCGTGCAAAATTTGTCATTTCTTCTTTCAGTTTGTTTAGCAGGAATGATTTGCCACTGCCCCATTTCGCATACAATCCTACAGTTATAGGTGTGGTCAAAGTAGGATCACTCAACACATCAGCCAAAGCAGAGGAATACAATTCATAGCCCAGCATGCCTTCTGAGTCTTCATTTGTATTTAAGCGCCTCGATCCAAATACTTGGCCTAAAATTGTCTTTTGATGTGAGGTATCTATGGCATAAGGAGTCTCGCCCGACTTATTGGGTCTATACAACAATTGACTGTTTTTCGGATTTCTTAATAAAGCTTCTACAATAGTCTTCGATCTAGCACGCATAGAAATATGAAGACAAGTATCACCCTTTTTATCACTAGCACCAACTTTTGCCTTACGATCTAATAACATTTGTACAATTTCCAAATTGCGATTGCGTACAGCTCTTAGTAAGGCTGTGTCGCCATCTTTGGTAGCAATTTCGAGATCAGGATTACTTTGTAATAAACTTTTAACTATTTGAGCGTAACCTTTTTCCACTGCCGTATACAGGGCTGTTTTGCGATCTTTCCCTTGTAAATCAACATCTGCATGTTTCTTCAGCAAAGCCTCCACTATACTACGGTGACCACCTTTGACAGCATGTATTAAAGGAGAGTCACCTGCTCGATCTTGTACATTGACATAAGCACTCATAGCAAGCAAGGCAGCAACCACTTCTTGATAACCTTCACGAGCAGCAATTGCCAAAGCAGCCATGCCATCTTTATCGAAAGCATTAATATTGGGTTTCTTTTCCAACAGAGACATAACGCAGTCGGTGTGACCGCCAGAAACTGCCACTAATAATGGAGTCCAAGAATACATGCCAGCAGTGTCGACATTGGCACCAGCCTTCAGCAGCGTATCAACTATCTCCACATTACCCTTTCGACAAGCCCACACTAGGGCTGTCGTACCATATTTATCACCCACATTAATTTTTGCGCCACGACTAACTAACATCTCCACAATTTCTTTAAAACCACGTCCAGCAGCCCACAGAAGCGGTGCCAAATGATAATTTCCATGAACATTCACATCGGCGCCTTTATCCAAAAGGAAACGTACTAATTCCTTATGACCACGATAAGCTGCCCACATTAACGCCGTCCAGCCTCCCTAAAGAGAACAAAAGAATGTATCTAAAAAATTATTAAATAGCGTTATTAAACTCACCATATCGCGATGTTCAATATCAGCACCATGATCTAATAACAATTGCACAACATCGAAATGTCCACTTTTAGAGGCACATAGCAAAGCGGTCCAATTGTCATTGTCCTCAGCCTGAACGTCAGCGCCACGTGACAATAATTCTCGTACAAAAGGTGTTAAGCCGCGTGCTGCCACAACCATGAGTGCGGTAGTGCCATTTTCATCACGATCATCGACAGATAAATGGCGACTATCTAAAATAGCACGAAGCCCGGATAAATCGTTTGACTCCACATACTGTAGAAGAGCTCGATATCCCAACGAACCCATAGAATCTCCAAAGCGATTGAGGTTCTAAGATAGGGAGAAATAAAAAACCAATGTAGTCATAATATCAACTGATATACGAGAATTGTATGCAAATTTATTTTTTTTAATTTAATATCTGTAAAATAGTCAAACATGCTGCAACAGGATCTTGCTATTGAATGGGTTAAATTACTAAACTAAATGGGATCAAAATTCTACCTAAGACTATACATACATATGAAAAGTATTATTAAAAAGAAAAACAGATTTTTAAGAAATAAAGTAACAATCAATTATACATACATAATACATTTATTAGGAAAGCTTGGCATTTTTAGAGTGGTAGTAGTAAAATCTATAGAAACTCCAGGCATGAACATTCAAGACATCTTCACTTATGAAATGTACGAATGTAGTGTTAGCGGTTTATTAGAGTTTTCAAAGCAGCATTTCTTAGAATATAACAGAACTTTATCATATTTAATAACATTCAGTTATATTCCCTGTTTCTCTCTATTTCGTGTGAAGCGTTGCTATATTAAGATACATATCAACATTCCAGCTAATATTTATAAGATTATTGTTGGACGCTGCTTATGTATTTATGATGATGGTTACAGAACTAGTTTTGTTAAAGAATATCCCGTAAATATTTTAGGTAATCGTATGACAATTATTAACACTATTTTTACTAACATCGTTTGAAAAAGGAATTATAAAGTAATGTTGAGTGATTTTTCAGACACATCGTATATGAGTTGCTATCAGTTTCTCCCTTTGTAATATAACTGTACGATCAATATAGTCGCCCACTCAGATTTCAGAAGATTCTCCTACAAATTTATAACAGTGCTCAGCAGCCAAATCTTCCTTTGAACGAAACTATGTATGTGGACTATATGGATTTTGATGCGCTAAACTCAAATTCGTTTACGCTTTTTTCACTCAGGTCGAGATTTTTTTATGGGCGTGGTAATTTTTTATATACACATATACAAATGTATATGTATATGTACATGCATATATTTATATACACATATACAAATGTATACACATATATAAGTGTATAAGTACATAAATATATTTTTCAAAATAAATAAATCGTAAATGAATATCAAAAATGACAACAAAGTAAACACAATTTGAAACATCTTATCATTTGTGTGATTAAGTGATTATTAACGTTTCAAACGGAATACGCGTTAAAGATCCAATAATAAAAAATATTATGCCAAATTAATTTTTGACATTGACAAAATAAAGGATAAGGAACTGTCAAGCTGCCATTCAAATTTTATTTTTAACCATCTGTTGGAAATCAAGTAAAAAATTTTTCACATAAAAATACGTTAAGGAGATAAAAATTAACAGCTCTCTTTGTTTTAAAGATTGTGATCAGACATTTTTTATATGAGTAATTTTTATGAAGTTTGTTATTGTATAAGTTTAAATGGAATCCAAATATATATATTTTTTACTTGGACGGGAAATTATAGTACTGATTCATTGTGCTGCACCTAAAAACGGAGAGGACATTTTACAACAGATGAGAAACGAATTTGTTGTAGCTATTTTACTTCTTACTTTGCCGCCGAATTCTTTTTTTCATGGTACCAAGGAATGAAGGTGCTATATTGTGTTCTTTAGTACAAGACGGTGTTAATCGCTGCCACTGACACGCCTCGGTATGAAAACAAATTGTTCTAAACGTACCAGTGCTATGAGTGATGCATATGGGAATGTACAAAAAGTTCATGAGTCCGCGACTGTTGAAAACTGTAACAAAAAAGTGCTTACAAATTTTCCTCGCTACTCTAGGCTAGTTCTATTACCGGTTTTAGTGAAACAATAACTGGGACACCAACAAAGTAGAAGTACGGAAAGTTTAGGTCTACAACAAGTCACAGTGTATCTCTTTAATATCCGGAACCCGAACAAGTTGCTAATCTCAGGGATGCAGTCACGTGATGTGTGCTGTGACAGGTATTTTTTCCCTCTGGGGATCCATGCGCTAATGCAAATCACAAAAATTCGATGTCATATTCATGACTAAATACAGAGTTGATCCCTGAATTATCAGCAATATAAAGTGTTATATCTTGTACGTTTTAGGTTTGCCAAAAATGCCTTCTATTTCATAATCCCGCATTTGTAGAAAATGGGAGTTTAGTTTTAGTATTAAAAATAATATCTTAGAGTGCTCTGTTCACCCTGAGAGCAGTAAATTTACGTTTTCTTAAAAACAAAAATAAATTTTATACAATAATTAAGTTTTTTGTGGTTTTAAAAGCATTTTAATTAACTTTTTAACTGTATTTTTAGTTATTTTTTTATTTAAATACGAAATATTTGCAAATGGTTTCTCATTGAATCTTTAAAGAAATATTTTCTTCTTTCGCTTCAATAAAATAAGTTCATGGTTTACAAGCGACGTTAAAATAAATAAAATGGAAAATAAATAATGACAATAATTCATATGAGGTAAATGTATGTACATGATGTGATGCTTTTGGAGGTAATTCGTTATCTATGACAAAAAGATTCTTAAGTTATCTAATATTAGTCAGTCTATTCTAATATTCTAATTATCATGCTAAGAAAAGCAAAGTTTGTTAAATATTATTCACCCTATGAAAAACATATGAAATTTTTATTTTTATAAAAAATTTTTTTTTTGCTATTAAGAAATATTTTTATGTAAAAAGTTACAATTTTTTTAAGGTGGTGTAACCAAACTTCGTGGAGAATATTAGACAAGCTTTTGGGAAATGTCAAATAAAATACTTACATCCAAGAAATAAACACTGATAACTATGTATTTAATTATAGCACATTAAGAAGTAGAGTATAACAATATAACAAAATTGGTTCTTTAAATTCTTGGCCGCTTTGCTTTCGACCATATAGTAATATGTCCTCCCATAGCTAAATACTTACGTTCTGTTTTAAAGCATATTAGACAATCGAAAAGCAGCACTGACATTTAAAAGATGTGCAAGAAGTAAAATATATTTAGCGTCATATCCTTATACACGACATCTCCATATATATGGGAACTCAACGATTCAGATTTTAAAGCGGTTGCTACCAAAACAGAGCTTTTTATTTCAGCGTTTAGCATACAAATAACTCTGTTTAATTAGACAGTAACAGACATTTTTCAAAAAGTTTTGTGTTTTGACTGAGAAAAACCATGAACTAAAAGTGTGTACAATGTAGTTCGAAACTATTCTCATTCGGTTCAAATTATGTAGAAACCTTTTAACTCTTTGCTTCGTTGTTTTGTTCCATCTAATACGATAAACTTAATATGACATTAAACAGAAATAGTGCCAAAATTTTATTAGACTGCACACAGTGCACAGTAATGTTGTTTAAGATTTTTATTTAATTAGTCATAAATGAAAATAAATTTTAAAATTAATCTTTTTCTTGTTACTAAAATAGCTATCACTGAAATAAATTTACACAGATTGTAAATTTTCGTCAAACAGTTTGCAAGTAAACATTTTTTAATGCTATTTCAGCCACTGCAGTAAAGAAATAAAAATTTGAACGTTTTCTAAATATATCTTTTGCTCAAATTACATTCTGTTTATCAGCAGCAGTTGTCTATCCGCTTGGATACATTTAATTAAACACATCACCTATTTAAGCTACCAATCGATGGGAATAGAATATGAGAGTTAATGGTTATTTCGTTCTATAAAAATATTTTAGAATTAATATTTGAATTATTGTTAGTTTAATTTAGCAAAAACAATTTCGAAGTTGCATGTGATTTTTATTTTAATGAACATTTTATTTTGGCTATATTAATATTTATATAGGCTAATTGTTCTAACTTAGTTAAAATCTCAGAAAGACATGAGATCGGACGACTTTTTGAGACACCGGGGAAAAGGACGCAAATATATATTTGAAAATATTAAAAAAAAGTCCCAAAATTTGCAAACAATTAATTACAAAATTGGGTGCTCTCAATATTTATCGCCGTCAATTTAGTGAGAGGTTGCTTTAATCGCTGCAACAGTTTGTTTTGTAAACATACAAAAATCATGAATGTAACTACATGAATGTAACTACATGCCGTGTTTGACTCTTAAAACGAGTTTTTAGGATTGCGATTAAGATTATCATCTAACTATAATTTATAAAATATACTAGTCTTTTGTTGCTTTCAAGTTGAAGCTTAAGCCTGATAGAATTACCATAACGAATAACCAAATATTCGAAGGTTAAATTTTAGTAAATGATCTACTTATAAATATAAATAAAATTTGGCGCAAATTGCATTTTTAGGTAAAAATAAATTTTAAAAAAACAATACTTTTTTAACTCTGAAACAAAAACAACTTCTTTTCTTTTATATGCATAATTGTTTCTTTGCTTATATTTTGGCAGCTGTTTTGTCGTACATGTCTGAGTGTTAAAATTTTTGAGAAGTTTAAACAGCGGCGTTGGCCGCTTAAGCTCTCGAATAAAAGTAGCTAATTATGCACTTCAGAACCATGGTGAAATTAGATGTATGGTGATACATTTTGAACAGCCAAAAGAAATTATTGTTGTGTTACGGCAAAAATATAAGCACCACACACATTGAAATGCTGCACACATGCACAATTACTAACACACATATTCACACACTACCATGTCTTGTTGTACGCAAAAACTTGACATCAATCCAAACAAACAACGGCTGACCAAAAATTGTCATCTAGCGTAGCGATGCCATCTTATATATAATTTCACCATGACTAAAACAGAGATTAAGGATGACTAAATCTCTAATTATTAAACTAAGAATTTTAGCAAGAAGTTTCAGCCCTTTGACTTGGATTTCGAAAACATGCTTCAAATAGTCGTACTATTTTGTGACTTCTTTGTATACAGATTAGCAACAATTTTTATTAACTGTTCTAATATATTACGTCTTTATGACAATATGACAAAATAGCACATTGTGCGAAAACCCCGATTAATCTTTAATTGATTTTAGATAATGCAAATCAGCAAAAATCTGGCCGTTTTCAGAGCGCCAATAAGAATCTTCGTGTTCTGCATCGTGATTTAAGATCACCGTGATTTCAGAGTTTGTTTGAAATTGTGTGTCTGTTAAAAGTTTTTGATATTCTTGAATATTTATAATAAATGCACCATTTCTTAAACACTTGAAACTTTAAGTATTCATTAAGGTTAAATGCAAAGAAAATAAACTATTTGTGTTCGATTGTGGCAAAATTTTATTTACTGAATTCACACTATTAGCTTAATATTTGTGGGACTATGATATATCCCATTTATATGCCTTTAAAGCAGAAAAATATTCTCCTTTGGGGGGAAAAAAATTTCGTATTTTATAGCTAAAATATAGTCTGATTTTATAGTCTGCGATTATTCTGCAAACACGTGAGCTGTGACGCTGTGGTCGGTTAAAATAAGGCCAACTACAGTACGCAGTCGGTTACTGCAACTAATGAAAGCCAAATCTGTTGCAATAACCGCGGCTGTTGCTTTGACCAAATTACGTATTTTTATAAGTTACTAATAAAACTCTGACACATATATACCGATCTTGCTATTTATATACAAAAGTTATCTAGACAACATATCGTATATGTATATATCTTTTTTTGATAAAACAACTCCATATTGAATTAAGTATGAATTCTTACATATTTACGTAATAAGTATAGAATACAAAATAATCCCAATATATGAAGATTTATAAATATATTAAAAGTACACATTCTTTCTCGGTTCTGACTCGGCATTTACAACATAGTGTTTCGCTCCATCTTTTTATCTGGTTATTGTAGATTTAGGTATAGTTTGTTCTCTAAAAATCTCTAACGCAGTTTGCCTATTTATTTTACCATTTCGCTTTTTTCTTTAATTTAAATTTAACTCTTTTATTAATTATCGGCCTCATTATGTTTAAATAAGAGAACACTTTGCTAAGGAACCCGCATTTAGTGTTTACAAGCAAAATTTTTCTTTTTTAATCTAAGAAATAAAGTTAAACACTAGGGAACAAAGAAAAGAAAGTAAATAAACACCCAATTCAAACGATTAATTTTAGTACGTCTAATAGACTTGATTTCTTTTTTCAAGGGTTTTTATATTTTTCTTTACTCTTATTGTTTATTTATTTCTTTTACGAATACCAAATTTATCGTATGAACACATACTTGGTGAAACCATAGACCGAAGACACATTGAATAAACCATACAAGCGATTTGACAAACATAATCGTTTCATTTGCTCACAATAATTTTTCATTGCGGCTTGCGACAAATTCAATGTGGCGATCAAAATATCCAAACTATTTGATGTTTCTCCAAGCCGCTTGTCAAATCCGAACACTCCGCCATACACTACACAATAGGATGGTACAAACATAAATTTTGGCAAACCCCTTGTGTAGTTTATTTGACTCGTAAGGGGATTGATACATTTTCTTTGTTAAATGCCTTATCTGCGACACAAATTAAAAAGGACGGTTCAAAGACTCGCATATTGGACACAAGTGAGTCTAAAATGGAAATATTTGAGTTGTTAAATGAAGAAAGTTGTTAACGTCAATAAGGGTTACAGTAAACGAAGGTACCCTGTATACATATATTTAACTACGTACATGACACACATAACAAAATGTTTTTTTTTATTAATATTTTTATCTCAAATACTTTTGTCTTTTAATAAACTTAACACACAGTTTCCCATCAAGTTCTTATTTAAATAGCACTTATACTTTTATGTTTTACTTAATTTCAAGTTTAAATAAATATTCATACATTTACACCAACATATTTATTTATTATTTTATACTAACATTTTTATTTTTCTTTTTGCCGGGCGTGCGCAAATTGTTTAAACTCAAACGCGACGCACTTAAAATTAATTCATCCCAACTCTTTGATAATTTCATACTAAACGTGTTAGTTGACCGTGTCACAACATTTATAAACAATTAATTATTTTACGAAAAGATATTTTGTTAAAACACAAGTATTTTGTGCAAAAATACTTTGTCGAGTAGCGCATACACGTCAAGTTATCAAATGTATGACATTTTATATTTTCTTCGTTCTTTTGTAACCGTTTTTTTTTTTAATTATTTTTTATTGGTATATATTTTATTTTTAATTAAACTTTTTATTTTGAATTAATAATGATAAATGGTGCGCCTAAAATTCTTAAAGTTGACAGTTTTGAGTGTCATTTTGAGTGAAGAGTATTCAAGTCAATGATTTGAGTGCCGTTAGGATAAGAGTTAGTTGATGGTTGCGCACTGTTTAGCCACTTAAAATTTAATAAATTTTTTTTTTACTTTTTGCTATGGAAAAATGATAAACGTTGTTTAATTTTAAATAATTTTTTTAATTGTTTTAAAAAGACGTCATTTATTCATGTGAAGGAAAACTCTTGTGATAACTGTTTTATGTACAGATACAATTTATAATAATTTGTACACAATCTTCTTTAAGCACGAGAGGCAGTAGATAGATAATCGGCAAGAAACACATATACTGACGAATGGTGCGACCAGCTTGATATTAATAAACATTTTGAATGTCATTAAAGCAAAGTGTTTTGATTTGAATTGTTTTCGTTGTATTTGAGGAAAATGCTTTAAGCAATTTTTCAAACGCCTGCCATACTAACCAGCTAGAGCGTGCCGCAAATTTTTAGTGATAGTTTTAACCTCTACTAACTACTAATAGTTTTTTATAATTAAATAACACGTAAGAAACCACACAGTACAGTATATAGGGTGTTTTATTTTTTATACGCTTTTTATTAATTTCCCTTGTATGTTTGTATCCAACTCCCCTTTTGTATTGTGCTTCCGAGCGTATGTTAAATATTATTAATAATGTTGCTCATACGTCACATTGTACTACTACAAGGTTGTTGGTGTGGTTAATATTCTCTTCTCAAAAAAATGTACAAATAATTTTACACGCTTTCGAGGCACATTAAAATAATAATAAATACACTTTTAAAAAACTAAAGAACACTATTTTAAGAAAATCGAACCAATAAAATAAATTTCAAAATAGGGATAAAACAATAATGAGCCGAAATACTAGTATTATTGTGGAAAAGGCGTTAGTGCTTTGTGCCCTATTTTTCATATATCGAGCGCCCACGCTTTTTTCACAATAAAACTTGTATTTAGGTTCACTATTGTTTTAAACTTATTTGAAAATTTATTTTTAGTTTTTTAGCTTGATTTTTCTTAAAAAGCGAGTGTTTTTACTTTTTTTTTAATTATATTTACTTTTATCCCGTGGTTTTTTCAAAGATATTTTGATTTGAGGCTTCATTATGAATAGAGAGCAACGCTTACAAAAATTTGCATTAAAAATTTATTTTATATTGATAAAGTGTTTTTACTTTTTATTAAACTATATTTACTTTTATCTTTTTGGCGATCGAATCATTATTTTAAATAAAAACTGAATTTGCAATAAAATTTAAATTACATTAAAAATTAATAATTGTTTAGTTCGATTTTTCTTAAAAAGTGTGTTTTTTAACTTTATTTAAACTATATTCATATAATTATTTTTGGCAATCGAAATATTATTTTAAGTAAAAACTAACTGCCTGTTCGCCGATGTCGAAAGCTATCGTTCGTTCGAATAAATAATATTCAAAACAAAAACAAGTTTTGAAAATTGTATTTGTTTTACATGTTATTTATTCGAACGAACAGTGGGCAAATTACAGCACTCGTTATCAAACGAAATTATGAAATATTTCAATAGAGTTTATATGGAAATATTTTTAAATTTTGAATCGTATCGAATGCCGTAATTTGCCCCCCAGTTGATGAATGTTTCGAAACTATTTTGGGTTAAAGGCTCATTACACAGCTTTACAAATTTTAAATTTGAAAAAATACCAAGAACGCCACATGCCTAGATTAGTTAATTGGGACCTTCTGATCACGAAAAACGCTGTAATTTTTTCTCTAAGTACCGTTTTTTAGATAACGGTACTTTTGTGTTTTTCGGCATATGGTCCCACTCAATCCCTTGTGGAGCCCAACCGAAAAGCTCGATCGATAAAAATTGCATATCGTTGAAAAATTAATTGAATGATTTTTCCGTCGATATGCTTCAAATTTCTATGTGACAGGAAATGGCTGAGTTATGGCACCTCAAACTTCAAAATTTGCCTATTGTTTACGTTTGTTTCAAAATTTTTAATTTTTATTTCGTTTTTTTTTCTACGTTTTAGTAAAAACCTGGAATGTTTTATTTCTTTACCAAATAGTTTCTTTAGTTAGCAACATTTTAAGCATAATTCGAAAAGAAACGGATGAAAAATACAATTTTTATTAAATATTTTGTGGAACTACAATATATTAATTTTCGTTAACTTATCTAGGCATGTGGCGTTCTTGGTATTTTTTGGCTGTAAACCAGTGTTATGAATAGATATCGAGGCTTATAAAAATTCTCGTAGTTTGAGAACTTAAAAAATATTTCAGAATCATTGCGATTGTGTTTTTTAATGCATTTCTTTTAAATATCATCTGTAAGATACCATGACATTAATGAATATACAATCTATTACTATAATAGTCGTGTTGTAGATGTTATTTTGTAAAATCCAACGCTAGGCGTTGAGAAATTTCGTACGACATTTGTTTTTCAATTTGAAATGTTTGACTGAGAAATTTTCAAATTTTAATTTTGTAATATAATTCACACCGTTTTTGTTATATTTAAGACTATAGACAATTGGAAATTTTATGGATATTGGAAGATGTTTGCTTTATTTAAAACTAAATATATCGCGAAAAAAAAACACCCCTTAATTTCAGTAACAAATAATGTGTACACACAATCACTTAAAAAAACTTAATTTAATTAAGAGTCCATTGAAATTGATGTCTAGAACTACCAGGCGTATAAGTAACAATCAATTATTGTATTGAGTTATCATTTCAGGCAGGGCTGGTAAAATAGTTACAGCAACAGTTTCAGCAGTCATTTATTTGAACTAAATATATATTTAAATTAAAGCAAAATTACCTATTAAAATTTTTTTTTAAGAAAAAGTAAAATATAGCAGCAGATTAAAACACCTAATTCAAATGTGATTATACATACATTTTTTTTAAATATTTATGTTGTAAAATTTTGTAATTGTGTGGTAGCATCCCAGCAGGTCTAACGATTTAGCAAATCAAATTAACTTGCAATCTAAGACAAAAAGCTAAATCAAAACCTTTTCAGATGTTTATGACATACTGTTCATTTGATGAAAGTGCGCAAAAATAAATTATTATTTTTTCTAAAATTTAAACTTATTACAAGACTTTTTTGGGGGTTTCATGACTTTCTTAAATCTGGCAACCCTGCCTACAGTATTAGCGCCAAAAAAAAAAAAAAAAAAAAAAAAAACTTATGAAACTGTAGTTTCGTAATTGATCAACTACTCCAATTACACATCGTCACCAAAAATCGAAGGATAAAGTTGGATGCCTCGGATTTTTAGTTTTCTTAAATACTGACCGATTTTCAAAATTTTTTATTTTAGAGTCTGTACAATGGTTAAGTGAAAATGTTGCCAACTAACAAGTTGAGATATTTTAATTGCCAAGAACTTGGTCCTCATTTTGATTGTTGCAATAATATATTTGATTTTGAAAAAATCTTATATATTCTCCGAAATATTTTCATTTGCATTAACATTTCTACTCACGGGATGGAATGTGTCTCTTATTAATTCAGACTTTTTTGGGCATTTCACGAGTATCTCAAATATGGCAACCCTGCCTATAGTCTTAACACACAAAAAATTAAACTATAGTTTCACAAGTGACCAACTACTCCAATTACATATCGTCACCTAAAATCGAGTGATAAAGTTGGATACCTCGGACTTGTAGTTTTCTTAAATACTGACCGATTTCCACAATTTTTAGCATATTAGAATAACCTAATCCACTCAATAATTTAACAGTTCCGTATTTATTACCGTATTTTTATTTTTGCCTCTGTGCAATGGTTAAATGAAAATGTCGCCAATTTACAAATTTTCCTAGAAATGTTAGCTTATTTTAATTATCAAGAACTTAGTCCTCTTTTTGATTGTTGGAATAATATATTTGATTTTGAAAAACCCTTATATATTCTCCGAAATAGTTGAATTTTCATTAACATTTCTACTGTCAGGATGGAATATGTCTCTTATTAATCCAGAGTTGCCATTAATATTTTTGAAAGAATCTTCAAAATATATATGTTTTTTGTCTAAAAGATCTTATTTGACCTCAAATATAATTAAAAACATCCAGTTTTTGTTTGCCTACTTGAATAATTACAAATTATTTAATACTACACTGTAAAAAATATGACGATTATTGTTATGAAAAACATGGATTGTTAGAGCTGTAGAAAATTTTCTATATATCGGTCTTGTTATTGTGTAAAAATTTCTTATAAATATAGTACATACTTCATTCCTGAGAAAATATTTAATTTTTGGATTCCCATTATATTTAAAACTTTATAAGTTTTTTCTGCAAAACTAGTTTTTTTGAGATGTGACACTATTGTCGTAAATGAGCGATATTTTTCACTCTTATTACAATTGTAAGTACTTATACTTTCCATTGATTAAGAGTTTGATTTAAATTAATAAATATTTGCGTCATATACTAAGAACAACATTGCAAAGAGACAATTTCATCACGATAAAGTTTTCAGGAGATTGCAACGTTCAACTCTACTACTAGGCTGAACGCTCAGTTAATTAAAAATTTAATTGATTTCGTATGAAAGTTAAAGCACAATAAAATATATATCTCTCACTTTGACGTTATTAGTCCAACTGCTTGTTTCTATCGCAAAAATATTTCTCTCTTTTTTACACTGCAAATGTGTTTAATTCTTATTTCATATTGCATTGCATTATTAATGATATCAATGAAACATATTAACATAATACTTTCTTTGGCATTAGGAAACATTTTATCATTATATTTCTTTAATATTTGTTTATATTTTCATTTCGCCCCACAAAAAGTCTGCCCATTTTCTTTCATCTTCACGTAAGATTCTGCTTGTAGTCCCCTTCTATACGTTTATAATCTTTTAGATGAGTCCTTCGTTAATAGTATTATTGGAAATATGTATATGATCAAACGTTTACTTGTACTATAATTGTCAGACTCTTTTGACACATATTACAATTTATTATTTTTACATTTCAACTAAACTTCTAAACAAATTAACACTTAACTAATTAAGTGAAAGTTATTAATATATTATAATTTTATAGTACTCACGACAAATACCCACAACATGTGTATTAATGAAATTAAAATATTTATTCTGAATTATTTTCATTATAGCTGCATGACTTTGAATTTCTGCTGCAGCTCACGCACAGAATCTTATCATACTAAATAAATTTATTTTTAGCTAAAAGCTATTTTAATACACATGTTTCTAACACACAAAATCTACCTGATAATTAAGAAAAAAAGTTGATTGCATAAATTATTTTCTTTCTCAATTGTGGGGTGAGGGATGCAACATACCGGAAGCTTTATTAAATTAATAGTTGCTTTTTTAGCAGACTATCAGTATCATTAATAGATCCATTCTTTTTGCAATTGTAGCTTGAGCTTAATTGAATAAAAACTACTGCTACCTGAGGTTTAGGTTATTAATTAGAAACATCATCATTTGAAGAACAAGATTTTTAATTTAAGCTAAAGTTGATATTTTAGTTTACAGTGGGCCTGAGGAGTCCACACATAGCACATGTAGATTTATTTCAAAATTCTACAACAAGACTTATATATATCATTGAAAACTAAAAGATTAAATTCTTTTGAATAACTGGCCGTGCTACTTAAAAAATCATACTTGTAAAATAATAACAGTTTCGGCAAACAATTCAAATTCATAAAATGCAAATTAAACCAAATAAAGCAACTAAAAAGCAACAAGAAAACTGTTTTAATAACAAGTCAACATTCAATTTTCAACAAATTCAAATCAAAACACAAGAAAAACGCGTTTTTATTTTGCAGTTCAAAACAAATATGTAGTTTGTTTATATGGAACTGTTATTATTGTTATTTTGCTTTTTTTTCTGAAAACTCGATAGTCTCACGTTAATTTATTTAATTATTTTTAGCTCATTTTTTTAATTATGGCTAATTTAAAACGAGCAAGCGAACCACTTTTATGTGGTGCGTAAAATTTTAATATTTTCATAGCGCGATCATGCAAAATTTAAAACCGTTTTCCGTAAATTATCAAAAGCAACCAACAACTTGTAAGACACTCTTAAAACTAACATTTTGCTAAATCTTCGTTTATAAAAATACCAAATACAATTTGCTTTTTTTTCTTCTTTTTTTCTGCTATAAAGTTACATTATGTTTGTAACACAGTCCGACAATCATTCGGTCAGGCAGGCAGTCGGTCTGTCTGTCTGTCTCTTGCTGCATCATGTAACGAATGCAATACGTAAACGCAGGCAATAAGTGTCCGACCGACCATTGGTCTCTAAAAATAAATAAACTGTTTTTTTTTTTTTTTTTTTGCTAAGAAGTAAGTGATTTTTTTCTTTCAAGCGCTTGTGATCATTATTATATTGCAGAAAAATACATAAGAATGCACATGCAGCTTTTATAATGAATTTTGAGATCAAGCTCAATAAAAGAATCTCTTTTAGTATTGAATCAACAAGTTGCATGTTGTATTTAGTTTTAAAATGATGCCACATGTGTGGGTAATGTAAAAGCCAAGATGTAACCACAAAATTAATTTTCTTAATATTCAAAGTGAAGCGGATGAAAAATTTTTGCTTACAGCATGGGAAAATAACACCCTCGACACACTTCATCTCACAACACGCTCTGGCGAGATCCAAACAAACAAAGGATATATAATTAACATTTTAGGTAACAAAATATATATTAATATTACTTTTAAACCTCGGAGTACTAAAGCGGACGACTTTCTTACTTACTTAAACATGATTTTTTTTTCTTCGGAGTAAATTCATTATTTTACTTCAATATCTTGTTTAAGAAGTAATAAAATTAACAGAAAATACAACAAACACACTACATATTATTTTTAAATATTAACTACTAAGAATGATGCAATAAAGATACTTATCAAGTTGCGTCAGTTTTACCGTCTAAGAATGATATATAAATGATCCACACATTTTTATGGTACACTTTTAAATATCTTATCTTTTACCATTATTGATGAAAAATATATGGTTCAAAAGGTGTTTTTATATGGACATGCACAATATAATTAGATTTCTATTTTCTTGACATAATATTTGCTTAAAAAGCAACAACAAAAATATTTGTATTTTGTTTTCTAAATATGTACTTGCAAACAGATATCTCTACACACCTATAAGCTTTTGTAGCTCTGTTCGAATAAATGGAAACATGGAAATACATTTGTCAGTTAAGTCTTATTTATTAAATCGAAAACAATGTATCCACTTTATTAAGCATATTTCCATAACTGTAATTCTTTATAGTTATAAGAACGGTATGCGACATTGGCATTATAAGTCATTAGATATATGCCGTCATACACTAGCAGTTTTGAGCTAACCAAAGTTCCAACTCTTAAAAGCTGGAGTTGAAAGTGTCCTTTATATTACATTCAGTTGATGGGGATAGTTGTTCCAATTTTCTGTTCCATATCATTTCAGTTAATGTTGCTCATCGTTTACTTTGACAATTTGAATTGCTATCAATTAAATTACGCGCCAATCCATTTAGAAGGACATGCAGTCAATTCGATAACTTTTATAATATTATAAATTTTTCTAAATGCAAATCTTATTAAAATTAAAACTATCGCCTTGTTAAACAATCAGTAGTTTTGTATTTTATTTATATTTACTATTTGTTATTATATTATTTAACTGTCTGTAAGGATATGATATGCATAGACAAAATTGTAAAAAAATAAATTTCATTTACCCTGTTGTGTAAAGAGTCTTCTAACAGGGACTGTGACATTTGATAACAATCATGTTGTTGCAACTACATTCGTCATTTATTCATTCCAAAAACACGCGCAAGTAATAAAATTGCGGTTTCAAATGTATAATCAGTTCGGGTACTACCGAGAGGACTATTCGCAGAGTGGTACACAAACATGTCCGTGAGAGTGTGAAGAATCCAAGAACGTTAGCCAGACAAACACTGACCAGACGATGACCACCTCCACGTGGATATGATGTGAACTGGCAATAGAGATCATGCGATTTGATACCGTTCGACTTGCTCTTGTAAGGTCTTCTTACGCCGCAACTGTATACGAATAAGTCACAAACAACAGCGTTGCTCAAATTCACCTCCTCAAATAGACGGGGCAAAGGTAAATTTTCATGCCAACTTTCCAAAACGACTGGTGAGTGTTATCAAAGATAAGAATTAGCCAACAAAATATTCAAGGATAGTTTGAAAGTAGTTTCTAATCATAAGACCATCACTGTATAAACAAAACAGCTACTGCTGATGACATGAATACAGTACATTTTTTAGTGGGTGGAATTTGAACTAAAGTTTTAACTTGTATATTTTTGCGGTTTAATTCTTTTTTACTAATTTTTATGTTATAAAAATGTAATTTATGTGAAGATATAAAATTATGAACAGTTTTTAAATTGTTTTTTATTTATCGGCTAGAATCTAGAGCTATTTTATGACAATACAAGAACAGAACTCAAAAACTCCAATATTTTTAAACTGCTCGAAAATAATATGTCTTTATGATAATATGACTAAATAGCACACTTTTTGAATACCTCAATATACAAAATTTGCGTGTCGCCATTGTGGCCAGATTTAATACTTCCCAGATCCAAAATATAGAACTTCAGTTTTAAATTATATATAGATCGGTTCGTTAACATTCATACATGATCTAGACTATATCTAAAAGATTATCTTTTTTCTATATATTATATTTCGTAACGTGCTACATTCATAAATAATAAATAAATATTCCAAGGAACAAGTTAAAGTCAACACAAATACTCATATTTTTATTTATCAGCAAATATTAGGCACTGAATGTGTTTTTATTTATGGGAATTTTTTGAGACAATACTCATAGTATTAATACTAAACTAATCTTCCCAGAAGCCTCTGTGTTACTGTTGGATTGTTTTCTTCATGTCCTATTTTCTAAATTAATTACTTCTTTGTTTTTAAATATTCATTAGAGTACTTATAAACGGTTAATAACTTTAGATCTGGCAACTTAATAGCAGTTTTCATTACAAAAAATGAATTAAGAATTCTCTGCAGTGCACATATAGATATTTATGTATATAGTCATGCATATAACGTAGATGCACTTACATAAATAGTTTGTGGTTTGTTGATTAAATTTTCTCTGCAATTTAAACGTTGTTGACTTTTGTCTTCACTTATTTCAACTTGGCTTTGTTTTTCCACAAATCGATATCCCCTTCAGGCGTTGTTTTTTATAATCTAATGAAAATTAATTAATTATATGTTTTCACTGTTTGGGCAAAACATAATTTGCATAGCAGATAATCAATTTTTTTTTTAAATCAGTTTAATTAATGAGACCGTATTTCATTACATTTTTCACACAAAAAATCTCAGGTTATAATGTAGCCAAATAACGACAAAATATATTAAAAAGTCCTTCCTCGTCAAAGATATATGAAGCGCTACCATCGCCAGCGCAACAGCCATACCAAATAGTGACTTTTTGGGATGCTTTGGGCGATCTTATAACCCTTGGATTGCTATATTGTTTATTCATGTACCCATTCATCAATAAACCGTAAAATGGGCGAAAAGAGGTGTGCGTTGCCCGAACAAAACACCCGTTTTTATAAAATAATTTGATTATGTGCACGTATTGTTCCATGCTTATCCGTCCATAGAGTTTTGGCAATAAAAAAAAACACTGAATAAATAAAAACTAATTTGACTGATGTAGCTTTAACGATATGGCCGTTATCAACTATCAAAGTTCGAAAACCCCTCTTGGAAGGCCCTTTTTATAAAAATGTGAAATAGATGGCATATAAAATATGGTTACATAATTATAACGATTCCATGATTTACAATAACATATTTCGACAGTGGCGTCGACAGTAATATTTTGACAATAAAATTAGTAAAAGTTGTGAACAACATTTTTTGTAGCGATCTTCTTGTTCTTTTTTAAATGTTCAGCTTAAAAACATTATACATTCACATTTGGAGAAATTTATTTACAAAATAAAACTGCATACAGCAATTTTTTTAACAATAACAATAATACTTTTGATAATTAATAAATTTTATAATCAATCATGATGACTGACGGAACAGCTTTTGTTGGTGTGATTTTTTATAGCCTCTTTACCACCTTTCTTTCTTCATTTGAAAACAAAAACTTAATGTTAATTTTTTTTTTCAAAATTTAGGTAGAATCTTAATTAAACAAAGTAAAAGCTTAAACAAATGATCTTCAAAAGTTATGTCAAATCATATTTTTTACCCAACGCACAGTGGGACCAATTCATATATTGACAACTACAATAGTGAGACACACGAAATATGATGTGGATAATCTTAGGACGAGCAAAACATTATCGGGTGATGAGTGCCCTCTTCAGTTGATCTCCGTAAATTTTTCTTGGAGGAACTAAGAGACTGGTCATCATACGTTTTATATTAATTTCATACATTTTTTTTAAACATCATAAAGATTTATTTCAAGCGGTCTAGTTTTGACCAGTGGGCGGCCATGATATGTTTAAGTGTCATCAATAACAAAATTTTAATTCGTTTGCTGCACTTAAAATTGAGAATAAGAGGTTGTATTTTTTAATCTAAAAGCTTTATTTCTGCGTTTTTTTTAATATTCATTTTTATTGTATGCAAATATAACGAGTATTAAATTATTCCAAACAATATATTTTGTCTTCATATAAACCATTTTTAAAAAAATTTCAAAGCATACTGTTTTATCTGAATATTTAATTCACGTATAACTTTGTTTTGCTCTTGCAATCACACAAAATTGTGCGTTAGACATTTAAAAGCATAAAGCCTTTAGGAAAATAAAAGAAATCATGTGGTCAAACATACAATTAAAATTGAAATAATTTTGTTAAACATCCTGGGGATAGAATACGAAATAAGTCTATATGCACGTAGATACTTTCCACTGACAACAAAGCTTAATCGCCTGACTACACCAGCAATTATTTGAGTTCAAATGGGTGTGTTTGTTAATCAAAGCAGCAGTGGCAACAGAGCAGAGACCAAAGCAAAACAATAAAAGAACAAACAACAACATACAAGATCATTCAACTCTTTTTGGTAGATGGATGCAAACAAACACACAAAAACAAAACATTGATTCTACCAGAAGGATCAACCAACAACATCTTTGCTATATAAAATTAAAAGAATCAACGTAACAAACAAGAAAAATGTTCAGTGACGTTCGTACACGTTAAGCTTTGTATTTGTAATAACAGACAGTTAAAAGAAATAATTCTTCATAAGTATTGTTTTGACAAATATATTACAAAATTAATATCAGAATAAAATAAAGCGTTAACATTTATTTTAGGATCCTTTGAAACTAAGATGAACACTATTCAGACCACGGTTGCCACTCTAATTTTTTCCAAAATCCATAAAAAAAAGAACCAAAATAAAAAAAGAGAACCAATTTTTTCAATTTTATTTTCATACCAGCATAATACAATACTTTTTACACTGAAGTCAAATTGTAAATTTCTGACTTGTAAACAAAAGTAACAATCGATCAGTGTTGCCAATATAGCTTTTTGATTTACTACTGTGGGCAGGTAATAATCGATTACTATCAAGTGTTGTCAACGAATCAAATCTTTTACTTTATGTGCAGAGTAATAATTTTCGTAAATACATTTTTACAGGCATGATAAAACGTTCAAAATTTATTTATATTATAATCGGTGACTTTTCATAAAAGAATAATAATGAGCCAGCGAACCAAACGTAAAAAAAACAATTATTGGTTCAATTGTACCACAGTAGCAACTGTGATTCAGACTCTAGTTCTTATTTGCGATTTTACAAAATAGTTAGTGCAATGGTTTGATTTTCATTTTCAGTTCTTATTAAGAGCAGAATATTGTTGTTGAATATATAATCAAACATGATCCTTAGAAACTTCAGTACTTGTTTTAAACTTACAGAAGTTAGTTTATTTCATAACTTGTGGCCATTATGAAAATTTTGTAATTATATTTAGCAGCTATTCCGCAATTTTTATAAAGAACATAAACCGTAAAAAACTGAATTTACTTCTTTGCTATGTTTTCGTTATTTTTACCAATACGTGAAATTTTTTGAGAGCTTTCGGATTTGATACAAAATAAATACCGATCAAGCAAAAGTTTCATTGTGCGGATGGGTTCTAGATATTATATTTAAAATTTTGAATTTTTAAGTTTAGAAAATTTAAGAGTAAGAGGTTGCCGATGAAGTTTTAATCTAAAAAAGCAACATCTTAAATTTATACTGATCAAATTTAGGTTTAAACAATTGATTTCTCTAGGAGAAATTAAGAAGTTTTCGATCAATATCAATTATTTACTTTAGGTATAGGCGAATTGCATATATTTAAAAAAATTTTATAATTATTTAATGTAATTATGAAATGAGAACTTTGACAAAAAGTTTCTGCTCATTTCATGAAATGTTTTTAAACATTTTGGTTACTAGAACTTTTTGGTGGTGGCAGCTCTGACCATAATATTACTTTAACAAACACATAATTGTGAAGAATTGTTATTACCCAACAATTATATAAAAACAATTAAAGTAATCTTTCAAGCTACTGCATATAAAAAATAAAAATAGCTTCAACATCAGTATGAAAAGAGAGAAAAAGGTTAATAACCACAATTGGCTATTTTTAAAGATGAAAATAGTCAACTACAAAAAATAAAACTACATTGTTTAAGCAATAATAGAAAAATAGACAAACTCTTGGTCATGATCATGTCATTATTGTAGAAGTGCATCTATGAGGGAGGGGTGTATATAAAATTGTGAACATGGTAACTGAAAGACAAACGTTCGAAGATGTAACCTGAGTTAAGTTTGTGCAATTTCTGTTCCTGCTATCGTTCTAAGCAATAAGAAGCAAGTGATTGAAAGGAAGCAAGGAAAAATTGCATGTTAAACAACATCATCAAATTGTTAAAGAACGTGTCGTTGGTATCACGTAGAAAGGCCCTAAATCACATAATTGTATCTCTATAGAAATTGATAAAGCAAAACAGATATTAGAAACGCAATATAAAGTTGATTGTAAATCCGTTTTTTTATATTGAGTTTTTTTTTTTACAAGTACTTAGATGAAATGTACAGAAAAAAACAAAACTTCCAATAAAAATGCCAATTAAGCCTTTTTACATGAGACCAACGATATCTATGACAGCACATAAAAATGAAATTAAGCCAGTCTTGTATTAAATTTATTATAAACAATATGATTTTTCTTGAATTCGATTCATTAATTATATAAAATAAATAAAAATTAAATGACCTGAAGGTTCGAATCGGCAAGACAACAATTAAATAAAATTGTGATAACCCATGAACTTGTAAAAATGCATTCTTAATTTAAAGCACACGGTACTGGCCGCCCTTTCCATCTCAGCTCCCTTTACTGGATTAGTTTCTTGAGAAATGCATGACCATGGCTATTTTTAGTTCTCAATTTAATTAAAATCAACTCCGACAAATGACCATATAAACGTTCTTATAAACAATGCAACGTATAACTTTTTGGTTGAAATGAAACAAAACGAATTTATAGCAGGTAGCCTCCAGATATCAGGCGATTAGAATTCGCTTAATATTTGCCCTGCCAAACATAATATAAAAAAATAAATTTTTTTGGAGAATTAAAGTTCTTCGATTAAAGTCTTGCCTAAAATATTACATAGCTAGGAGATAATTTCACTTCTTTTGTTGCCTACAATAAATTATTAAAATAGAAGTGAAACTAATAATGTTTTTGTTCACATATATCGAGTATGTTTACCGAAAAGTTCGAAGAACTCTTAATTTTTTAAACGATTTCAAAAATCTGTTTTGTGTTCATTACAGCGTTTACGATTTTGTATTTGTTCCAACTTGCGGCTAGCAAAATTGAAGTATAACTTAGTAACGGCTTGACCGAATCAAACCAAACCAGTAGATTTCCTATGAAATGTAGGCGTTTGTTTTAGAACAACTTTTAACCGGCTTCATCGTTCGATTACACAAGGTAATGACCAACTGACGCCTTGATCATCGTAAACCGTGTCAAAGTCGGTTAATCCATTCGTGAGATATCGTGAACGAAAATATTCCAAAATAATATCTGATCGGTTAGAATTCTGGAGTGTTTTATAGTAATCCAGAAATGCGTCACAAAATTGATTTTAAGGTAAATCAAAAGCATAAAATAGCGCAAAAAACAGGGTTACAATAACATTACGGTTAAAATTACTAAGACAAAGTGATTTAGAAAATTGGGGCCTCAATTTGGTTATTGTATAGAATTTTTATTTTCACTGAACATACTTCACGAATCAATGAGTAATAATTGATCAATTAATTAAATTCCCATTTAAGGTAAATGCAATTGTTCGAAATTTGTATGACAAATAAAATATACGAATATGTATGATATACGGATGGATTCAAGTCATGAAATAAATGTAGCTTCAATTGTCATGATATTGTTGTTGTGAAAAAATAAGAATTATAGCAACAACTTTAAGGTAAATCAGCATTATTTTCATTTCGTGAGGAAACCAAGACGAATTAGCACAATTACTTAGCATATTTTAAGCGAATAATTTTAATTACTTTTTAAAGTTATTGAAAGCCAATCAAATTTAACAAGACTGGTTTAATTGTTAAAGTTGGGGATTGAGAAAAGTATTAAATAGGCAGAAGCGCACATTGTTTAGAGTTCATTCCAGGAAAAACAAAACACAATATTAAGTTGTTAACACAATAGAAGGAAATTGAATATTTTACAGTACCGTCCCAGTGAGGTTATGAGAAAAACGTCTCAAATTAAAATTAAACTGGCTCAAACGACGTCCTCCACCAGGACTAGGAGGTGGAGCAGGTGATTCGAGCATTTTGTGTGAAGTGTCGCCAATAACATTGTTAGCAGGATCGCCGGCAAGATCTACCACCAGGCGTGGTAATGACGGATGTAAATGAAATAGATTATGGTGGTGATGATGCTGCTGCTGCTGAGATTGGTTTTCATGTGCATGTGCTATGTCCAAATCTCCTGCTGATACGGTTTTTTTTGGTGAACTCGCATGATTTAGAATATCGATTATTGAATGTGTTTTTGTTTCATGCTTTTGCTCATTTTCTTTTCGAAAATTCACTACATTTAATTTCTTTATTTCATGTGGTACTCCATGTTCGTCATAGATTTCGGCTTTGCCTCGATTTTGAAATTCACTTCCAAATAAAGGAAAACGTAACGTATGAGAATCCCTGTCACCGGTGACATGTAATCCTCGTACCAATGCACTTATTGTAGGTGAAATATCACATGTATTCAGTTCACTTTTATATGGCTTGTGAATATTTTGTTGAAATCTTGCGTCACTACTACAAGTTGCAGCAGCATCAGCAGTTGGTTTGTCATTTTGGCAACTTTTGTCTGTATTGGATGTTAGTGATGTTTGTATTGGAAATAATGTTGACAACTGATTTTGGGTTTTATGTTGTTGTTCTTTTGGTTGTTGCTTATGAATATTAATATCGTCATCATTCTTCATGATTTACTATATACAAAAATAGTTTTTTCTTTTTTTTTTAACGTCTGTTTCTTTGAGTTTGAATGCAATTTTTTTCTTTGGATAAAAATTCAGTTAACTTTTTTTTCTTTTAATATGTTACTCTTGAAACCAGAAAGGCCATAAATTTGTTTTATCTGCGTTTCAAGACAAAGGAAATGACCAAAGAAGTGTGTCAATTGAAAAAGAGAAATTAAAAATTGTTTAATTAATGATATAAGGATATTCACAGTAATTTTTGGTAATGTCATGAAGGTAGATTTCTTTATATCTCAATAAAAATTGAGGTTACCAGTTAGCAAGTTTATATAAGAGAGAGAGAGAGAGAGAGAGGGAGAGAGTGGCAAGAATTTTGGTTTTTTAGTTTCTATAGAGAGCTAGCGATTTTAAATTTGGTAATTACTTTTATATTTCAAAGTAGAGCATCTACAGTTACTTCACCTCGTTCGAAATTCAATTAATTAATATTAATATTGATGGACTATAGTTCGTAACATGTTTTTTAACACCATAAATACTGCAAGTAACAAGGAAAAGTCAACATCAATTGAATTATTTAACCTATAGAATAGGTATTTTCGAAAACTACTACATTTTCAGCATCAGTGCTCGTGTGTATATCTGTTTAACGCCACGTATTAGGTGGAATGAAATAAAAACGTAAGAAAATAAAAAAGGAGAAGTTATTAGAGAGTTATGACTTTAATATTTATTTAGACTTCTGACTTATTTAAGTAGTAGTATTTTAGTATGACGGGTTTTTATTTTTGTATAGGAATCTTGTTGCTTCACATGGATTGGATTTTAAATTCTTGTACATATTTTATATTATATTTTTATATTATTCAATTTAACATGAAGAAAGCCTTTCAATTTGTTATCTAACGTTAGAGTACTATGATAAATATGGTAACCATCATTTTTTAGTTCTGGACTGTGTGACCTCTACTTGATAACTTTTCAAAATCCAGCTTTTGTAAATTGTAATAACGTGCAGATCGCAGGCTTACATTTGGAAATATTCCTCTAATGCTTCGCTGGAATATATGCACAAGCAATCATATTTAGCCTCCCTCACCTTTGGTTTTGTCTTAGTCAGGTAACCGAAAGTCTTGCCTCTCTCTTTTATAAACTATTCTATACAAAACTCTCAAATTTTTATTGGGTATATTTTCCAATATACTTCAAACTTTTGTATTCCCACTGACACTTTAATTTAAGCGAATGTGACATTACATATTGAACTGTCAATATCTTTTGGATTAGTAAGTAAATTGAAGAATATAGAAAAATTAGTGACACTTCAATAAGAAAATACAAGTGACAAATTTAATTTTTCCGACGAAATCTTATTTTAAAAATACTTCAATGATATATAAATAATAAATTAACAAACTTATACTTAATCTACCTCAACATTTTATATTTTAACTTAAACAAATCAAGAATTAATTATACAGAATACAATGAGTTTTATATGTAAAATACATACGTAAATAACTATAACACAATACAAATATGTTTGAAAAGTGCTTAAATTAACAATTATCACAAATGCAATGCAGATTGTCGAGAAAATCTTTTGAATTAGTAAACAAAAATTTATATTATATATTATAATTATTTAAATAAATAATATTAACATATATCAAACACATTTTCTAGACAAACTGTATGCTGATTTTATTTTTCACACGCTTACTTCATTCACTGAATTGCTTTTTCTTTTTCTTTTAATTCTTAGGAAGTCATATAAAACTATCTTTTTGTTAGCATGTTTAAAATATTAATGATTATTTTTAATAAAATTGCAATCCACTGTATTCTTTCTACTATTTAACGTTTAAATACAATTCTACGCAAAGCATTTCAGTGATATTAATTTATATAAAAAATATATACATACATTGTATATGTTTTGTATATGTCTACTTTTTTCATTTATCTACATCAAAATATAACAAAGAACTTAAGCAAAATCATATGAGTTTAATTTTGACATTTGTTTTTCCATGATCATAAAATAATTTCATCTTTAATTTATTATCATTCTCTTTTAATGAATATGTAACCGAAAAGAAAACAAATAAATTGAAATCAATAAATTTTTGCTACATACGACAGAATTTTATTTGAGTTCCGCGTATATATGTACATATTTAAAATACATATGTACACATATATAGAACAAAAATGAACCCATTAATACAATATTGTGATAGGTTAGGAATCATTAGGGTATTCGCAGTTGTTTATAAGTCAGTCTCTCACATTCATCTTTGAGTACACTTTTCTTTAAAAGAAAAGGCAAAAATATATTTGAAATTGTATATAAGTAACAGATTATTTTGAGTTAATTTAGAAACTTTCTACATAAGCTTTTATCAAAACCATAAAAATTGCAGAATAGCAACATATGGTAGAAATATTTACTCCCATCTTTCCTAAACAATATAGTTGTTCACCACTGTTAGAATAAATATTTTTGAATCGTTATTACAAATTAATGAAAAAAAAAACTAGTTTAGTTAGTACCTTTTATACACAAGTAAGTTTAAATTGACCAGCTCTGGAACCGAATTTCACTAATTTTCAATAGTAATCTATTTAGGACTAACTATTTCCAACACATCAAACCCAGACCGAATTATAAAGTTTTTCTGAAGTTCCGAAAAACTAATTTGACGTACAAACAGACTGACATCGCCTGTTCGACTTCCCTATTCATAAGACGCCGGAATATATCACATTCATATTCCCTACAGGTGGTAAGAAAGTCTTTTGCTAAGGTATTTTTATCAAAGCGAACATTTTTCGACAAAGAATATCATTTCAAGAACATTGACCGTTCTGAGCTCCCAAAATCTTATTAATTCTACTTGCTCAGTTTAATAAGATTTAACAATTTAATTATTTTAGACTAAGCCAAACTTACAACGAAGCAAGAAATTTTTTATAAATAATTTATTTATGGAAAAATATATGATGAAAGATAATATTTTATAATAAACAAGGCAACCTTTTTGGGTTGCCAAAATCGTCTGTATTTATTTTACCAAAAATCATTTCTCGTCCTGAACTATTTAGAAAAATACTTCGGTCTATCTCTTAATATAATAATGACATGGAAAAACCACATAAAAATCAAATGTTAGTAATTAAAAAATGTATTGGTTATTGAAACCGAAACTGTTCTGAAAATTATTTGCCATAATGGCACAAATTAAACTGATTTTCAAAAGAAGGGTACTTTTCCAATTGTATTTTTGTTATTTTTTAAATATTGTTTATTAAAAGGCAAATTGAAACGTCGGACATAAAATCAAATTTGTTCTGTTTTGTACAACCTAAAAACTACTTGAGAAGAACATGGAAATGTCATGTTTTGGTGGATGTCTAGTGGAGACTTTGGGTTAATGGTATAATGCCAAAAGTTCTTCCGTAAACTTGTTAATCTATAATAGTATATACAACTTTTGCTTTTTTTGTCACTTTCTTTTTTTTACTTCCATGACATTATTTTCAATATTATTTAAAGCTAAGCAAACATCAAATTCTTTTTCGCAAAATATATTTTGCCCAACAAAATGTGGCAATCATTGAGATTGATTTTTCGTATGTCATTCTCCTATAATATTTCCGTATGTGTAAAATTGACAGCTATTTGTTTCAATAAAATTGTTCAAGATCTAAAAATATATACATTTCTAAGTTAATGACGTTTATATTTTTCAGCACATATTGTAGAAATAAATAACTGAATTGATTTTTACGTTCGATTAGCAACGAATTCAAGATTGTTGAGTATAAGTTTTCCAATAGTTTATTTAAGTTTATGTAAAACCGTTCAAAACAAGTTTTTAAGGCATATAAAAACGGATATAACATAACATAAGGAACTTTGAAATAATGTTGAATTAGTCATGTGGTATTATTGTTGAGTCTTGGCTACCGAATAGAACTAAAAAATATTAAAATTGCAACAACTTTTGCACCACTGCGTCCAACCATTCAAATATTACGATTTTACAATAGTAACCATCATTTAATTTTTATTATATGTGTATGCCATGTTATTTAATATGTAATTGATTAAACGTATAAAAAACACTATTAAACATGAGAGTATATTTTTCTGTCCGGAAAATAGTTTCACATTTATTTTTCAATTAATTATCAAATATCTAAAAACATACCTCAGCCTGTGGTGAAGGCGTTTTTAAGCGAACCTTTAAGATTTGCTTTAAAGTTTTTCCATGTGACATCTCCATTTTAATATTTATTGCTCAAAATATCACTGAGTTTTTTATAAAATTTTTTTATATGTCACACAAATTGAATACAAACAACACGAGGATATCATAGATTAATACCGCTTTTAATTACAACAATTAAATTGTTTTATAGAACTCAAACAAACAGTCAAAAGGATTAACTTTTTAATTAAATTCCTTTCACTGCTTTTGCACAAAGCACTTGGGCCGGATGTTAGTTGTTGTAGGTTTCAAATGCTCATAAGATTAACTGAAAGAAGAATCTTGGGTGCACATTAATTTAAAGCATATTTTTTGTGGAATTTCAGCAGTAAATACAAATAGCCCGAGCATTTGCACATTAATTAATTAGAAAACAAATTTTTGATAAGTTATGTACACAATCGATTCAAAAGATAAATATATAAAAAGTATATTAAAAAACCAAATAAAATTAAAAATTTCTATTTAAACGCAACTACTTCCGGTTTCAAAAAATAACACACAAATTAAAAAATACGGGCGGCAATTAGCAATATTACACAATAACCTTTTTTACTGATTAATATTTGAAAGCTCAATTTTCAAATGTTTATGTAACAATTTTCGAATTCATTTTCCTTATTTTTGCATCATATCAACACCACAGTTAGACTCTTCACCTCACTACGAAAATCTTAGACTAAAAACATTTTTAACAATTTTATTTTATTGTCAGCAAACAAACTCAGCTGTCAATTAGTTTTGACTAGAATATACATATTCGTACTTTAATTGTCAGTATAAAATTTAATAGCGCTTTCTATTGTTCGTCATGATAGAGATGACGATGATTTGACAAGAAAAGCACACAACGGTATATTTCCCTTTGAAAAATGGGTATATAAAAACAAGCAACATATCGTATAATAAATTTATAAAGATTTTGTCCTTTATATCTATTCGATTCAAATGTTTACGAGGTTGTTAATTATACACGAAATTATATTTACTTATGTATGTATGAATATGTTAAAGAAGAGGGAACAACTATATTTACAATATTTTGTTAGTTTTTTTTTTTATTACTAACACCAATGTTGCCAGCTCAGCCCTTCAAAATCAATTTAAGCTAATTAAGCCTCATATTTCCAGTTGCGATTCGTGGCTAAGAATTTACATCTGCGTGATATCTAGTAGTACTTACACATGTGCTATACTCGGCTAAGTAGAATCCCATATAGTCCAACTCGAATTAGCCTAAGCTGTTCAATTGCAAAAACCGCTTAATTAAGCAAAATATTTATATTTTTTTAGTTTAAAACGACTTCCATTTACTTTGTTCGCTCAAAGGAAACTCCGTTTCATTGAAAATTCGTTTAATGAAAACATTTTTTGCTTATATGTATATTTAACAATTTATATGAAACAATGACCATATAACAGATATATATATATATATATATATATATATATATATACATATATATATATATATATATATATATATATATATATACATATATATATATATATATATATATATATATATATATATATCAATTTACCGGCTACGAAAATTTCCTCATAATAAACTCAAAGTAGCTGAAAAAATATTTATTATTGGTCGACAACGTTGCATGCCATACAATTCATTTCTATATTATTACAAAATATAAAAAGGTGTTTGTTTGGCTGAAAATTTGACGGTATTCATGAAGTCATCACATGCTTTAAAGCGCCACAGTGACGTTCATTATCACAAAATAGCTCGTACTTCTAGTATATGAACTTCCTCTCAAAGAGTTTTCGGAGGAGATCGATATTTTGAAAGACTGGAGATAGTAAAAACGCTATCAGTCGTATTAGAGGATCCCATTCACAATTTGATTGATTTTAATAATATTTGTTATCGTGGAGAATTGTCAGATCAATCAATATCTAAGAACAGCCCGCATCGAAAGAATTGCTGTCATCACGTGAACCAAAGGTTAATTGTAAATAGTAAATTGTAAATCATCAGCAGAGGAGATTATTACTATATTTTTTGGGTATAATTCTTAAAATAATATTTTTGTCAAATTTTACTTTGGAAAATGAATGTAATTTCTACTTGCATCTTTTAATTTTATTGAGCAATTTAAACATACCGAGCCTTTTTAAGCGAAACAGGTTTATATTATACATCTTGCATAATCGCAACATAATTGCTGTAAATACTTATTTTTATTTGATTTTTCTTTAAAATAGGTTTCATTAACAAAAATAAATCACTCATTCGACTTCCCTATTCTCAAGAACACAGAATACATATTTTTATATAATATATTCGGTTTCGGTCTGAAAAATACGTTCGGCTGGACACTAATAATAACGGTTATTACGCTGTATGTACTAATCAAATTGACAATAGTTGTGTTTATTCATGTCGCATTTTTAATTTTTTTCTAAGAAACTTGGCAACACTGACTATCACTAAACTTGCAGCTAAATAAGTGAAATCTTACGCATACTTTTAGGATGTAACACAAATATATTAAAAAGACCCAGCAAACATTTTATGTGAAGACGTCAAAACTAGACAAAGCGTACTATTCCAAAAACATTCGGAATATTTTGATATGTAAATATTTGTTAGTGATCTCCCGAATGTAAATTTTCAGCATTCGCGAATAAAAGTATTTATTATATGTAAAATTTTATGACATTTAATTAAGATACCATAATGTGATCTATGAAACTTTTTTTAGGACAATGAAACTTTTATGGGCATAATATATTATATTTGCAAGCAATTTTTCATTTTGAGTTGTGTCCATTTATGATTTAATTCCCGATATATTGAATAGCGTTTGCAATTTACTGATAATTTAGAACTTTGTTCATTTATTATTCATAATGTTATCTAAAATAAGATGAATACTACACAATTCTAATACGCATATTCGAATACTATATACTAAATAATATATGAAATACTGAAGCTTATTTGTGCATTTCACTTTTGATTACAATACCTTGCACTAGAGAAATTAAAATGTTTCCGCCGCGTCCTTGTTTTAATACTAAATAACAAAATTAAAGAGGGATTCTGTAACTGGCGCATTGCTGGTAGAAAATATTATTAGTTCAGAGGCTTCCAAATTTATTAAAATATAACAGCAATAGTGGTCACTTTTCCTAAAATTCTTGATTGTATAATTCCGATTAACAAAATGTTAATAAATTTTTTTTGTTTTTGTTAATAAATTCACTATTTGACATATTGTCATTATACTATTATAATATGAAATTTATTTTTTGGGTGGTTAAGCAATGTCTATATGCATTTCATTGGCGCTCTTACAGTATACAATATAAATTGTATAAGTTAAGAAAAAATTTGCCTCGTATATTTTGGAAAAAAACACGACTTAATAGCACGTTCTCAGTCTGAAGCTATCTAAATATTGTGTTAGCATTTTCAAATGTTCTAGAAGATATCTACTAAAAAAGTATGCGCTATCCAAAGTGTTTTCTAAAACGACAAATGTAAATCAGCAAATATACATTTGCTGGGTTGAAAGTAGGTAAAAAATGCTATTTGCAACATGATTATAGTTTCTGCTTCACTTAATTTATTCAAGCATTTTAACACCAACGATTGCGTTAGAGTTTGTGTGCAAGGATATATAAGAAAGTACGTTTAATTTTAATACGAGTATGAATGATTGTTAATTACTTTGAGCTTAATTAAATAAATTTTGTAATCATTTTGGTTTGATTGCTTTTATTCATTTGTGATTTTCCTGAAATCTATAGTTGTAACTGTTTCATCTACTTTGCCTGTTGCTTTCGTATTTAATAATAATAAACTCATTTGATTTTGAGAGATAAAATTTATTGCCCCTAAAGTTCATATCATCAACTTGCAAATTTTATATTATATTTCACAAACAAAATGTTATCAGCAAAATACTGACAACAGATAATGAAAGCGAAATATAAATATTTACATATGAATGTATGTGTTTATTTAAATAACAATTGCTAACTTGCAAATTATCTTAATAATGAACAAATTAAAAGGGCACATTATGCCGGTGGGCTATATAGAAAGGTGCGGTATGCTTAATCGAAAATTTTTTTACGAGAATTATCATATTGCAAGTTAACTTTAATTTATAATGTTGTTATAACACATACCACCGATATAACCAATACGCACATGCACAAGATTGAGGATTAATTTAATAAAGAATACACAATATTTAAAACATGACAATACAATAATATGTTTTTTTTGTGGCCCCACTAAATGTTTGTAATAAATTGTGTTCTCATTTTTACAAAAATGCAGTCTATTCAATATATTAAGAATTAGTTTTTCATAATATATTTGATTTTAAAATAGACTACCCCATTCCATTTTACCTGCAACGAGCCGCCCGGTTTGGAAAACGAATGGCGTAGGAAACCAAATGGAAAAAGGCTGCCGTAACCAGAAATTGAACTACCATTTCCCCGCGAAGGAGCTGGAGAAGAACATGAAACAATGGATGGTGTTATTACCGGATTTAAAGGTGACAGTTCCGAATAGGCTCGACCGACTTGGGTTAACAGTGGAATTTTTTTCATTTTAAATTTTTTCCTGTTTAAACAATTTTCAACCAGAAATATTACAAAATATATTCACATACATAGTACATATGTATGTATGTTTTTCTGCAGTTTTTTAGTCATATAGAATATTGAGTTAAATTTAACTCACAGAGAACATTTTTCTCGTAAACCGTTATTTATTTTCGTAGTAGAGTACAAAAAGATTTGTTTTTTAAGTAACAAAGTCACTTTCACACATGAGACGACAATCTTATTTTCAAACTTGTTAATTCATTTTTCAAAACTTCATTAATTATTTTATCTTGTTTTTTTTTCAATAATAATATTATTTTTTAATTATTTAGTAGGTATTTATTTTTATAATTTGCAATCACGTTTTTATTTTCCTACTTTCTCTTGCTCTCTGCTTCAGACTAACAACTAGAAATGACTGTTTAGTAGACGTAAATAAAAAATATTTAATGATGACTCCAAATTTTGCTACAATGAACAATAACATAATAATAGTTCTCCAGTACTGTGAGTAAATAAAAAGTACTAAATAGTAAATATTATATAGAGCAAAAGTAAACTAAAACAGAGTAGTAGAATGTCGTCAGTATGAGAACTTTTAGTTTTGTTTTTGTAATTCGACTTTAGTTATATATTACATACACACCAAGTACTTTTAGTGTACTGATTTCGTACTTATTGCATTACAAATAGGAGCCAGCGCAATTAGTTATGAATGCATTTATTTATTGTTAGCGGTGGTTAAAATATATACATGAGTAGTGATAATGAAAGTTTAGCGGGTTTCGAGAACAGCTGTTCTACTCTGCTATGTACTTTGAATAATTAAACCGATGGTGACATTCCCTTGTACCTTGGAATATTTATCAATTATTTCTGAATTAAAAACATATTGCAATTTACTATATATTGAAGTTACTATAGCAGTGAAACACATACTAACATTATAACCCTTATTATTAAATGCTCTTAAAATCGTTATTTTTGATACTGTTGCTGAAAAATTCAGTTATTGCTGTAAAAAATTACTTCTTGGAAGAATATCATGTTTTATAAACAAGCAACTTGTGTTTTATTTCTTTATCGACGTGATTCAAGTACTATACTTCTCGTATTATAATGAATTCTCTGACATCACACGTTTTTTTACATTAATAGGATCAATAATGTAAGAAAATGCGCGAAGAAAAATTTTTATTTAAGAATCAGGTATACAAACTATGTATATTATTTAAATAAGTTGATTATTTTGCAAAAAACACTGCTCCCCATTGATAGCAATGTTAGTAACTGATATATGTATGTAATAGGAGAATGCATAACAAAAGGATATATGTAATTATAATGATAATTAATATAGAACCAATATATCAATATATAAATAAATAAATAAAAAAGTCTTCGCTCAATGTGTGAGCTTTGAAACAATACATTTAGGAAGGCAAAATATATTTTTAGTGAAATATGTACATGTAAAATAAAATTACTCAACTCACAGCAAACAAATCATTTGCATCATGTAAGTGATTAAAAACGATATACAGTCGACTTCGCTTTACTGGGAATAACCAAAACCTAATTTTTTTCAATTATCCGACTATTTTCTATAAAACGTAGTTCGGATTACTGAAATTTGTTACAGTAAGCGTGTTGCTTAAAATCGAAAATGTCTAGCCACTTGCATTGACATTATAATAAGAAATACAATAAGTTACGTAAGAGCGAAAAGGACAAATACATTTAGCCATTTAAGTTTTAAACGGACAAAACATGCACAATTTTTTACCCTTGAGTTATGCAATCATATTGTAGTAAATAAATTTGTCATTCTTAATTTTTTCACTAAAGCTTATTAAGTTTCATACAAAGCGTAGTTGTGGTCTTACTTTTGATTTTCAGTAATACGATATTTTCATCAAAGCGATGTTTCGATAAAGCGAAGTGAATAAGACTAGCTGCGTTTAAAATCCGTGTGTGTTGCGGATTCGACTGTACATACATAAATGGACACCAAAACGAGTATGCAACAAATGGTATGTGTTTTTTCATATTTTTGATATTTTATCGTAATTTTGAAATTTGGACTTAATAGCTTTTTTACATCTTTTCTGATAAATTTCTTCATTTAAAGTCAGTAATTTTGTACTGCTCAATCAGGGTCTACCAGAAAGCAGGTTAAATCTAATGAAATCAATGTTCTGTTTGGTAAGTCATCCTCGCAAGCCAGAGAGAAAGCTCTATGTATTCAAATATTTTTACTCATATATCATTCCTGGTTTCTAGTAAAACCATCCAGGAATACGCTTCAGAGAAACAATTCTGTAAGACATTATACTTCTTTATTGTTTATCCATGTGAGATGTATTTTTCCTAGGTACTAATGATAAAAATATATTATGCTGGCATCACTAATTTAAATCTAGAAGAAAAAATTTAAAAGTAGTGCATACATTAAGGCTAATTTTAAAGCAATTGAACTACACAATATTTTTATTCATTGAGTTTTAATTTAGAAAATAAATTAAACAAAAATAGAACACAAACACCGCACATAGAACTAAAGAAATGCATATTTACATAAGTTAATTAATTCTATCGTTGAACATTAACAAGATAGAACCAAACAAACTTTATATTTAAAAATAAATAAAAAAAAACACGCATTTCGTCTAACGATTAGATAAGAGATTTATTTTTTCAAAAACTACGAGATATACATACATACACATATATATGTAGATATACTATAAGCAAAAAAATAAACAATTGGCGACAAAAATAAAAGTAACACTTGAATGGTATTGGCATTGGCCTTTAGCAGAAAGAGGAGCCGAAGAAACATTTTTGTATGAAATTGAAAACAAAATGTTTACCATCGTACTTACAAATGTATGTACAAGTATACATGATGTATGTACATACGTATGTAAATACATACATATGTACTCATATACTCTATATTGACCCATTGGTGCTTAATTGTCGCAAACGAAATATTTTGTTTCGTATTATCAAATTTTTAATTTCTATTAATATGTAATAACTGTGATCAAACGGGATATAAGATGTTGTTTAATATACATATGTCTTATATCTTTACAATGTTGACAAATTGTAAATCATAAATTGAAAATATATAATACATATTAATTATTTAAAATTGATTATAATATTATTGAAAACGACCACTAGCTTAATATTATTAATATATATAGCAAAATATGTAAGCACGTTGAAAAATAACAAAAAAATTTTAATTCCCAAAAATTTCGACATGAAGGTTGCGATAGTTTGACACTAAAGGGTCGATATACGCATACTACGTATGTTTTTACATATAATTTACGGTTTTCATTCATTTATTTTCTTTTAAAGACTCAGGTACTCTTTATTTTTATTGAATAATACCGAATAGTATTGATAGAGATCCTAGACATATAATATATGGAATAGTAGCAACAAGCATCTTTTATATAAAAACATATAGACATTCCACATATATACGTACATACATATACATATGTATGTATGTTCATGTGTACGTGGGTATATTTGTCAATTAGGGAACTTGTTGACGGAAAGTTGTAATTTTAAGCGAAGAACTGCAACGATTTGATATATATTTCACCGAGGGATTATACAGCGTTCACAATACTACCATTTCCATTATCTACCGAAACGCAGAAAAGACACAAATAGTACGTGCAAACAATACAATCTTTTATGTGACCTCATGTAAAAATAGAACTAATTCTATTTTCATCTGAGCGAAAAACTAATTTTATCTGCGACTAACTTTTGTTTAAGCAATTTTTAGACCAAATTATTTGCTCCCTAATAAATTCCAAAGAAATTTACTTAGCTCACACAACCAAACAAACACTCATACTATATTTGGCATTTTTAAACAAAGAAATACAAATTTTAAGTATAATAAATAAAAATAATATGCAAATAAACTTACAATCTCTTGCTTGGCTGAGGATAACGACATTTTCCCAGTTGTAGTAGATGCGGCAACTGGATACATGGAATCCAAAAAGTACGATATAGAATAAACTGACACATTTTCGGACATTTTGAAATTTTCGAATTCTTTTAAGTTTAAGTTGCATAAAATATGTATTTATGTACATATATTCGTTATCTCAAATAGTGCATTAGTTATTCAATGATTATTATTATTTTTTTATTCTAAATAAATTCAGCTTCTTTAAAAGAACTTTACTTCATTGAGATTCAAAGTACGATGAAAAACTAAAAAAATCTTGCTCTGGTTTGAAAGCGTTATCTTTTTTGCTGCTGTTCTGTCATTAATATAATAAAATAAAATAATTGTTTATAATAATTCCATAACTACATATTTCTCCAGCTTTCAAATGATAATGTACAAATAATGGTTATATTTATATATGTATGTAGATAAATTGGTAGAGCTTGTAGGTTTAGGTTTTTCTCTGTTTACTTTTTTCGCTACGACTACGGGGAAGGTAAAAACTGGTACGCCAAATTGTTTAAATTTTCAATTATTTGTCAATTCTTTTTCATTTCTTAACAACATTTTGATTATCATAAGAAATTAGTATGAATTAAATTGATTGACTAGCAAATATATCGTCTCATTTTGTGTATGTCCAATATTTTTGAACTTCATTAAATAAGTACGAAATTAAAATCAATTGTTCAAATAAAAACATGAGCTATTTTCAAGTTGATGGAAACAGCTAAGAGTTCTACGCTCCAGTATTAAATCACTGTATATACATGTCGCCATTTGCTTCAGTAGTGTCTTAACTCAAATAAACTCTTTTGAATTCTTAAATTTACTTACTTAATGGATATCTATATATTTAATTGCTGATCAGCCAATTCGTGTTGATGATATTGAGCATCTAGACCAGTTTTTTCCTGCCTCTAACTACATGCCTCCGTCTGATGCTGCTACATGATTATAATTATTATTTTATTATTAGTTTTTATTCCTATTTCTTATATATTCATTACCTTGCTTATTTTATTTCCAATTTTCTATATTATTTATTAATGTGTTTTGAATTTTCTGTTTCAAACTTTTCAGCCACATTTACTTTAAGAAATAAATTGTTCATTATGAAATACGTTTTACCAAAAAGTGTTGTTGTTTGTCAGGTTTTAAAAGTTAACTTCCACTTTTATATATATGCAGGATAGTGTAAGTCTCAGTTCCACTGACGGTACGATGAATATGCTCAGAGTACTGGCCAAGCAAAGAAGATTTGGAATTAATATATGCCATATAAATGCACAAAGTCTTAACAATAAGATAGATGAATTCAGGCTAATCTTCGAGAATTCTCCTGTTGATGTAATTTGCGTATCGGAGACGTGGTTGAAAGAAACAACTCCCAACAAACTGATAGCCTTGAGGGGTTACAAAACTTTCAGAGCTGATCGTAAAACTCATGCTGGCGGGGTTGCAATTTTTGTAAAAGATAACATAAAATGCAGATTTTTGTGCAGAAATAGGTCTGATGATGTGCAAGTTAATTCTTTACAAGTCGAATACTTATTCGTTGAAATAGTATCGAACACTAAAAATCTCCTGCTTGGCTGTGTCTATAGACCTCACTGTTACATACCAATTGATCATTTTATGAGCGATCTTGAAGAGCTTTCGCTACTATACACTGATTTAATAATATCAGGCGACTTCAATTCTAATGTATTATTAGAATCAGCATTAACTGACAACATGTTGTCCTTGGGGATTAAACCTATCAATCGTCTTATGCCTACTCATTTTACAACCACTTCCAATACCTTGCTTGATTTGTTTTTTGTCAATGATGTTTCAAAAGTTCTACTCTACGATCAACTATCCGCGCCCTGTTTTTCGAAACACGATTTGATCTTTACTACATATGATTTCCGCTTAAGTCAGGAGACACAGTCTTTTAGCTATCGAGACTTTAAACGCTGTGACCTTCAAGCTCTGAATGAAGGTTTCAATAACATCTGCTGGGACTCTATTTATCTCATGATATCTCCTGAAGATCAGCTTACATTCCTTGAAAACAATATTACATACCTCTATGATTCCGCTATACCCAATATTACTAAAACTGTTCATGTTAATACTAGACCGTGGTTTTCTCCAGCGTTAAAATTGTTAATTGCGCAAAGAGATGTTGCGTACTCGCGTTGGAAGCGTTTTAAGATTCATGTTTTAAAGGAAGAGTATCGTACACTGCGTTCAAATGTTAACCGAGAAATCAGGAAATCTAAATCCCGGTATTATGCTGAACGGTTCCAATATGCTCTGGATAGTAAAAAAACGTGGCAAACTATACGAGATATTGGGATTGGTAAGGATAATACATGTGCTGAAAGTAGTGCAACTGCAAATGAGCTTAACTTGAACTTTACTAAAGTTTCACAATCCTATGACGACTCATACGATGAGAGTTACTTGAATAGCTTAGAAAACATCAATAATGCTAGAGTTTTTAACTTCCGCTGCATTAACGAGTCCGAAGTTCTCCTTGCTGTATCTTCTGTTAAGTCGAATTCTATAGGCTATGATAACCTGGACCCTCGGTTTATTAGAATTATCTTACCTAAATTACTTCCGTTCATAACCCATATCTTTAACACCATCTTCACCACATCAATTTTTCCTTCTAATTGGAAACAAGCTAAGATTGTCCCAGTACCGAAATCCGGCTCTGAATACAGACCTATTGCTATATTGCCCTTTCTTTCGAAAATAATGGAGAAGCTTATGTATTGTCAAATAAATGGGTTTCTAAAACAATGTAATCTGCTTAGTGTTTATCAATCTGGTTTTCGTGTGCAGCACAGCTGCATTACAGCTTTAGCTAATATACTTGAGGACATTCGCTTGGACCTTGACAATGGCTATGTTAATGTTCTAGTGTTGTTGGATCACTCGAAAGCATTCGACACTGTCGATCACACTATTCTTTGTTACAAGCTTAGGAAACTGTTTGGTTTTTCTAGAACATCTTCCAACCTGCTCAGATCCTATTTGAGTAATCATACTCAATCAGTTGTCCTCAATGGGATATACTCTACGCCCTTAGCGATGCCCAAGGGTGTTCCACAAGGATCTATTCTGGGCCCCCTTTTGTTCTCAATGTATATCAATGATCTGCCGAATTACTTAACCTACTCTAAAATTCATCTTTACGCTGATGATGTGCAGCTTTACAGAAGTAGCTCTTTGGAATTATTGAAGGAAAATGTTACTAAACTCAATTACGATTTGAATTGTGTCCACCGTTGGGCCACCTTCAATAAGCTACAGATTAACCCTAAGAAGTCTAAATGCGTCATCCTGCACAAAAAGACTTTGAAGTTTGATATTAACTTTGAGATACTACTGAACAATCAAAAGATAAATATAGTCTCTTCCACCAAAAATCTTGGTGTTCTAATAAATCACAACTTAGGTTGGTTTAATCAGATTAATTCTGCAGCGGGTAATATATTTATCAAACTCCGTGAGTTATGGCCTACGCAGTACTTTACTCCTCTTAACATTCGAATTTTAATAGCAAAGACGTACTTAATACCACGACTATTATATGGTTGTGAATTGTTTGCCAGTTGTGACTCTAACAGTAAAAGTAAATTAAATAAATCGTTCAATAACATTATTCGGTATGTATATGGTCTTCGGAGATACGACCACTTGTCACCTTACTCAAAACGGTTATATGGGATTTCCTTCAACAGCTTGATGGATGTAAGGGTGCTTATGTTATTACATAAAATTATTTATTTAAAGGAACCGTCCTATCTCTATGATCGTTTGATTTTCGCACGATCCAACAGGGGTAAGAAAATTATCCCATTTAGACACCGCAGTCTCGTATCTGAACATCAATTCTTCATATATTCTATCCGTCTTTGGAACCTACTTCCATGCCACATACAAACAAACAACAACGCAGTTCAATTCAAAAAACTTTTAATAGAACATTTTTCTGATTAAATATCTCTTGTATCGTGATACTATTCATGTGGTTTTATAATATTATAATATATAGTATGTATAATCTATAATTTATAGATCAAAATAAATTTATATCCATATATACTTTAGAACTCTTAATATTGTATTTTAAAAATGTAATTAACTCAACTCTTTTATTCCCCTACTATAATTATAAGATTCTAATCTTGTTGTACGGGATAGCCAAATCATAAATAAATAAATAAAAATAAATAAATAAATAAAAAATAATTAATTTTTCTCTCAGTAATAAGTAAATGATATGTAAAAAATATCAATATTTTTTTACAATGACATTGTTGTTTTAAATGAGCGATATTTACTTAAGATCGAATTTGCCCTATATACGAGAAAATTTTTAGAAGACATGATTTCTTATTAAGCAAAAGAAATTCCAATTCGTCGTGTTATTTAATTTCAAATATATATATTTATTTTGTACTATATTTTGCTATGCAAAATTCACTTATGATTGATATGCTACGAACGGTAAGGAGTTTGATTTTAAAAAAAGTCCTCTACATATGTTTCATTCGAAAAACTAAAGTCAACATCAACTTAGTACACAGCAGAATAGCTAGCTACACTTCTATTATCGTTACTTAAGTATACATATGTATTTAATTTCTGAATGTTATTGGTTTTTACACAAAAATGACCGTATTAAAAGAAAGCAATTAATATGGCAGAAAGTATTTAGTTGAAAGAAAACCAAATTTGAGCATTGAAGATGAAAGTGTTGCGACTTTCGAAAACAGCTGTTCTGCTCTGCTGTGTAAGTTGAATAAAACTGATGTTGACTTTCCTGTGTGCCTAGGAATATTTATCATCATGTCTTTCTGAGATTTTAACTAAGTTAGAACAATTAGCCTATAAAAATATTAATGTACCAAATTTCATTTGATGTCCACCAAAGCAGTTCATGTCAATGAAATTATATGCATGCATACAAAAATAGTACATACACACGTACATATCCACACCCTTTAAATAAGCAAATGCTGAGATAAACATTTTAGTCTTCAATTTTGTTGTAGTCTTTTGCACTAACAAATTATTAAATATTTACGAAAATAAGAAACTGATATTTTTTTCTTATTCCATTTACAAATTTTTTAAGTTACATATGTGCGTTTAAACTGTTAGAAAGTCCTTCAAACACATCTTTAAAACGCGACGTTAAATAAAATTATCTGACAACAAAAAATAACAATGCATACAATGCAACCTTGTGAAATTGCAAGGATAAAAAACAATAAAAATAGTCTCAAGGATATTTCCTTTAACATGAATTTTAATATCCAAATCGGTATTTCATCTTTTCAGACACTGTGTCGCCCAGACACAAGCAAATTTGTTCTTGATTATATAAATAGTCACATTATGTACGACCAGTTTGAATAATTATAATAATACATTTTTTTCATTCAAGTGTTCTTAAAGCTGCAGAGCTTGAAGAAGTTTTTAAAGTACTCATATTTAAAATTTATAAACTTTAAAAGCCATAAGATTAAAAAGTACTTGTGACTGGAAAAAATCAAAAACAAAAGAAAACGATATCTCCATTTGCATGACGCTATATTTTATTATTTGTATGGTTAAAAAATTTCTATATGCATTTCACTGACGCTTTTACCAAATCATAAGTAGACTTCAACCACAGTTTTGAAAACTCTCAAACCTCTCATCTTATGAAATGCGTATAGACATTGCTTAACAATCCAAAATCAGGATAAGATAAAATTTTCAATCTTATTTGAATATTTGTTTTGATAATAATTTTCGCCTGTGACATTGAAACTCACAGTCAAGTTTTTAAATCGGATGCATATTTTCAACCTTTCACATTATGATTCCAATCTTTTAACTTTGTTAAAATTTCATCATATGTAATCATTTGGAGAAATAAGTCATATCGTACAAATTTTTTTATCCAAAAATTACATATTTTTTGCAAATTTCCTAGTAATAGCTAAAAAACAAAATTATATAACAATGAGAATAAATAAACAGATGGAAGTAGTTACGTTTTCGAACACTAGCTCGAAAATAACATACCTATAACGAGTGTATTAATGTTCGCACATATCAACGCAATAAAATATTATCAAAGATATATTATTTATATTCATCTATTTATCTTTAAAAAAAATCTGTTAGATAGAGCATCTATCCCTCTATCAATAAAATGTTCCCACAAATCCGTTAAATTTGTTCAAAGACCCCACTGTGCAGTGACAAACAAACGTGATTGATCTTAGTTCAATCAACTTAAAAGTAAATATATCAGAAAATTGTAATCGATAAAAATAAATATAGAACTTAAAATTAAATTTGAAAACTATTTACAAAATGTTTGACACCATTATATTATTTCAATACTTAAAACAAAAATTAAGTAGATTGAGTGAAATATAATAGAAAAATAAACAAAGCTTTTAACAGCCAGTAGACTTGCCAAAATATAATTTCATCGGCGATGGACGACTACCAAATATGTAAATCGGGCAAGGTCCATGTCATCGATGGGAAACATTTTGTTGACAGCGCCACCTTGGCTGGCACTAACAAAAGAAGAATGTAATTAGCAGGTTAACACAAATGTTTTTTCCCAAGTCAACCAAATATATAAATTATTATATTCAAATAAAAAATAAGAGTACGAGTATTTAGCAGGGAACTAGTTATATCAAGATACATATGTAACTGTATCTTTCTCTAACATGTTATGACTCAGAGTTATTATGAAGTTCTAAATATATATGACGAATATCGCATTTTAAAACATTTAGTCCCAAATCTACTAGATTGTACATAAAACATTTTTTATATGAATTATACGCTGAAATCGTTATCAATCATAACGATAAACCTTAAAAGATAAACTTCTGAATATTGGGACATATTTAATGAAATATGTCATTAAAGGTTTAAACATTTCAAAAGCGTCAACACAACATTGATTAATGAGTTTGCAAAAGAGTAGAAAAACAAATGTCAAATTTCGAAATAAACTTGTTATACTACTTCAAATAGATGTTATTTGTAACAAATTCAATTGTAATTGCGCTAATTAAGGTAAGTAATAAAATAAACTAAAATACGCTAATTAAAAAACTTGAAAATACTTATGTATACCATATATAAAAAATAATTTTAATCTGAACACCAGTAGGAATATTTGGCACTAAAATTTTTCTTATTCATAAATGTATGTAAATAAGTATATAGCTGTTACCATAGTTTACAATTTCGATGTTCCCCTATTCCACTTCAACAAAAGAATTTTTTTATTCTTATTTGCTTCAAACGAAAAATAAAGTTTTTGCTATAGGTATTACTATTTTCGTTGATCGTAAGGAATTGTTACATCCCACTTTTACATATATATATATATATATATATATATATATATATTTATTTATTTATTTATTTAATTATTTATTTATGTATAAATAAATACTCTGTCGTATAAATGTCATTCAATAATAACTTTTTTTAGTTGATTATACTTGTACTTTAACATGTACTTTCATACATATTCCTACTGGGCATTTTATATTAAAAATCACATTACTTACCTTTTATAGAAGTTCGGCATAAACAAATTTAATCCGAGTTTAGAAAGCAAATAATTCCACTTATGAATTCCTTTCAGTTGTCTCTTTATGTTATTCGAAACCACTGTGCAATGATCAGTTATATGTTTATATTATTTATAGGTATGTATGTATATCTATGTTTTCATCTTTTGTTTGCATAATTACATACAATATAATATGCTTTTTGCCGTTGTACTTATATTTTTGTTGGCAGCTTGTCAACGGAGAATATCAATAACCATGACCCTACTATTAACTGTGGAGCATTAAGGCAAACCTACCAGATATTAATATAACTAAAGAATTAAATTTTGACTGACTATTACAATGTAAAATCTTTTATTTTCACGTATTTATTGCATTTATATATTTTTTTTATCTACAGAATAAAACTGCAGCAATTAAATTGTTCATGGAAAGCACAAAATTTTACTTTTTACACGCAAATCAATCAATCAAATATCTACTGCTTGCGCATAACTTATAGATGCTTTTGTCTAAAAATCAAATTTTTAATTAATCACTTCAATTTAGCTTCCGTATATTCACTTTATTGTGCTCACTTAATTCCTAGAGATTATATTATATTATCACACATCATTGCCTATGCAATTAATTGGTTTTATCATACTTTTTAATATTTTTTTCGATTATTTTATAAACTAGAGAATTACTTATTTATTCTTTACATAGATTTTGTATTTTATATTGTAGCGCACGCATATACAAAACTGATTACATGTTTGCTATATATATTGTTTTATCTTGAAATATTTGTATGGACAAATCTTTGATAAATTTTTAATTTTTGTGCACATTTCCACAAAACATTATAGGAAAATAGCGAATTAGAGACTGATGTTTAACTGTCAACGCCAATTTCTCTTTCTCAATTTTTCTTATTTATCAAGCTTTTCCATTTTGTACTTATTTTTCACAAACATATGTTTGTAATATGTATATAAAGAGGACTTTCATATTTTCAAGCTTTCATATAGGTCCAGGAACAATTGCTCATACCGTGATGGAATCGTGCAAAGATGGCTTCGCTGTATTAAGTAATGGAATACGTCAAAAATTATAGCAACAACGTACATTGATATACTGCTACATGCTTCAGTCTATAATAACATACATATTCAATAAATTGCATATCAATTTATTATTATATTATGGTTATACAGATGATAATATGGTTATACAGATGATGTAATTATATAATGGTTATACAGATATAACACTAATCCATAATAACACTAATCCATAATAAATTCATCTCTAGTGAACATTGCCGCATTAAAACGAACCGTGAAAACAATTCATATATGAAATTTAGAAGAAGATATATAATTGAAAAGATGGAAAGATATATAACATGTAAAAAAATCATTAAGCATATGCATGCATGTGGCACGTAAGTACGCACATACATATCTAATGTGTGAAAAGTGTATTTACATGTGTTTCTTACATTGAATAACGAAATAAAACTCTAGTTATAATAAATAAAACATAAACTTTATATGTTATTCTTCGTTTTATAATTTGACTCCTTTAATAACATATCTTCTACCGGTGTTTAGAATTGCAGTTGGGACATAATAATTGAATATATATTCCAATAAGCAGAGTATCGAGAAAGCGTTAAATTTTTATTCAAAAAGCTGTTAAAAAAGTTATCGATAATTTTCCTAGCATATAACTGTGCTGCCATACTTTTATGGAAAGTATATATATAAAGTTTCTTGAGACTTATATACAAAATGCCCAAGAAAAATTAATATTTTACTTATATTATAAGAAAACGTTGGGCGTTTAATGTTCCGAGTTCTATCATGGTCTGCCAGTAATTAGGATTGATCCATCATATGCCTTAGCCATATATCAGGGCCTGAGCTTAGCTTGCAAGTGTAGGCAATGGGCAAAATTTTAAAACACCATCGTTATCTATCATCTGTTGCAGATCTGTAGCCTTCTTATATACATCTTGAATTTTGCTTCGGTAGGTCGAATTGAGCTCACCAATATTAAGGCGAATTCGCATTGGCCTATAAAATTAATAAAGGTTGAAAACCAGTTGGTTTTTTAGGATAGAAAAATGTCTATGATTGCTCTTTCACCTCGGGAGTCCGGTGAATATATTGTAAAAAACGCCAAATTCCTCAAAGTAAAACAAAATGGCATTGAAAATCTTATCAAAGAAGTAATAAAGGGTATTCAAGATAAGCGCATCGATGTTAACAATTTTTCACAACATGATTTACATCCTAAGCCGACAGATGATTTTGCGATGGAATGGATATTTGTGGTGGACACATTAAACTTTTGCTTTTGGACACCGAGTAAATATAAGCTAAAAATAGTAATTTGATGAAAACTTAAATCAAAATTCACAGTTAACTACACCAAGTTCAAAGTTATGGGCCATACCGGTTATTTTGCATTGTGTGCTGCTCTGAATCGAGCCATAGCGGAAGGTATGGATATCACAAATGCCTCATATTATAGCGAAATAAGTTTGGACACGTTAAAACATATATTTCGTTCCGATGATGGAGAAACAATGGTTCCTCTGATAGAAGAACGTTTAAAATGTTTGCATCAAGTGGGTCATAGATTATTGGAAAAATGGCAAGGAAAATTTGAAAACGTTGTAAAAGCGGCAAAAAGTTCAGCTTCAGATTTGCTAAAACTAATTGTTGAAGAATTTCCTTGCTTCAGAGATGAAGCTGATTTCTGCGGCAAACGTGTATCACTACATAAACGAGCACAAATCTTAGTGGGTGACATATGGGCCTGTTTCAGAGGTGAAGGCATGGGATCTTTCAAAGATTTGTATACCATTACCATGTTTGCAGACTACAGGATACCCCAAGTATTGGTGCATTTTGGAGCTCTAGAATACAGCGAAGAATTAATGAACGTTTTAAAATCGGATACAATTCTTAAAAATGGCGATCCTATGGAAGTAGAAATTAGAGGCGCCTCCATCTATATTGTCGAAGAAGTTAAAGATAAGCTCCTTAAGGAATTAGAAGTAAATCACCCAAATGTATCTAAAGATAATGTAAATTCAATTTTAATAGATCACTTTTTGTGGGATTATAGACGTCAGCATGCTGACGAGTTGGAATACATTCCATTCCATAAAGTTTTAAGTGTTTACTACTAAGTTTTTATACGTAACACATACTTTTTACAATTTAAATATCCCATGTTTTTTCAAATAAAAGTTTCGAACAGAAGTGAGTTCAATCTCCTTTTTATTTCTTAAAAAAACACATCTATTCACACAAATATGTAAGCAGCGAAAAACTTCACTCTAAACTAGTAGATTTAGCAGCTTAAAAATTTACTGCAGAGAAACTGGCTTCTTTTTGCCAGCTTGTGCGGCAACACGTTCTTTGTAGCGTTTATCAGCTTCAGCACGGGACAAGTTATTTTTTCGGGCAAAACGCTGGTTTGTTAAGAACTTCACATCCATCTGCAAATATTAATACTGGTTAGTACCAATTAGAACTTGTATATAAAAATATATGCATCTTACACCCAAAGTCGACTCGTGGCGTTTACGCATTGGACGCTTGATGCCATTGCGATGGGCTTTGCGGTTTTGGTTGTGATTGGTGTGATTTTTAGATTTGGCCATTGTACGCTACTGCTGATCGATTACATTACCAATAAGTTTTCAACCCGAAATACAATCCATTTTAATCGTTGTAGATAGCATGTAAATATATTAAACAAGTATTTGGCATAGTTAGAAACGTACAGTTATAATATATTTTTATAATATTTAGTTCCATATATTACATTTCACAAGGTTTTTAGTTTTTATGTAAAATCTAACAAATTTCAACCTACGTTTTTGACAGATTAGCGGAAAAGAAGGGATTTTCGAAATTTTGACAACCACAATTTTTTTGTTGACAATTTAATATCGAAGAAATTGTAGATGTGTTTAGTAGGTAAATGGCATTTGCACACATGTAGAGCTCTTCACTGAATATATATCATATAATGGTTTAACAGAGTAAAGGAATATAGTTTGAATTGATCCACATGTTAAGCTTAGCCCTTCTGCATTCTTTGAATATGTGCCCTTTATATGATCTTTTGAAACTATTCATGTTTTGAAATGTGGAATTAGAAAAAAAGAAAAAACTTAATTTTATTCTTTTCTTTTAAAAGTATAATTTACGTCCCTGGGAATGGATAAATTCAAATTTAACGTTTATATATTATAATAAAAGCGAAAAACTTCGCGTCTAACAATCAAAGTTGGTCAAATTGACCCGAGGGTTAAAACTGGCAGCCAACTTTTGCTTTCTCTGCCTAATAGACAGTGTGAACGCCATTAAAAAAACTGTATGCCAATTAAACGAAGAATTTTGTGGACGTATAAAAAGTTATTCTAAATTACAGTTCATCCCAAAATTATACATCCCATAATATCTCTATGTTGTTTTCATTAATATATATGTGTGCATGTTAATATCATTATGCAATAAAATAACACACAATTTTGTAGCATGTTCATACCAATTTGCTCGCTCTTTGCGAACCTAGGTGCTCAAATGATTGTTCCTGTTTCATATTGATTTTTATATCATATTTGCAAGTATATGTTAAAATTTATTTTACGACATACTGCCATACTCCAATTACAAATAAAATTTATTCATAGATATATAAAATAGATTCATATCGAATAAAAATTATTTGTTGGCATTGGGTAACATAACTTGTATAGCCTACTCTCTAACTATTGCAGTGTAATCTTGAAATATAATTAATTACTTCTCAAATGGTTCATAAAAGTCTTTGCATAAGATGAGAGTTTAGGAGCTTTTAAGACTTATGGTCCAAACATACTGATGAGGTAATGCACCAATGAAATGAATATATACCTTGCTTAGCCACCAACAAATAAATTTCAATTATAGAAAACTACAGCTATATAATATTTTATGTATTCATTGTTATATATATATATATATATATATATATATATATATATATATCGGCAGCTGGCTCAGAATTGGAAATGACATTAAATTTATAGAAGCTCGCAACAAAATTCATTATAAACCAAGCTGGGCGGCTCTCAAAATCTTGTGCAGCGAAACATATTTGTTCAACTGTGATTGAGTCACGAATTATGAATGAGAGAGCCAACTTCGATTTACTTTTACAAAATAAAAGATCGCAGAAATTTATCATATACCGCAGACATTTATCATATAATTATGTATGAGAATATCATAAAAATTTTTCGTACAAGCACCTGTGTACCAATTATAGCTCTACGTTTTGTACATCATGAATTGATATGAGCAGAGACTAATCATTCAGCCACACTTTTGAAATTCATATCACAAACTCCTTGTCAGTTGACTTGAGTTGACAGGTGTGACACAAGATGTTCCTAAATTAATAGTCAATATTAAATCACATATCTATTCGACGAAGAAGTCTTGGTAATATCCCATATAGTTTGGTTTATGATTGGTTTCGAGGTTTTGGCGATTTGAACTTATTCAAGAATATACTACCCTATAACAAATGAATACCATAAGTGAGTTGTGTTCAGTTTAGTGCAGTAAACAGTGTTGCATAGTTTTTTCCACAGTGTAAATACCAGAGGTTTTCTATGCTAAATACCGCCTATTGTCACACGCACGTGGTAAAAAACTAAGTTAAGTCCGCGTGTATTCGTACAGAAGTATATTAAAGTTCTATTTTGTATAAAAACAAATTTTAAATAAAGTAAACAAAATGGGTAAACCAGGGTTCTCACCAAGAGGTGGTGGCGGCGGTGGAGGTCGCGGCGGCGGTGGTGGACGTGGAGGAGGCGGTGGATTTGGTGGTCGTGGAGGAGGTGGTGGACGTGGAGGAGGCGGTGGTCGTGGAGGCGGTGGTGGTCGTGGTGGAGGAGGCCGAGGTGGTGGTGGTGGTCGCGGTGGGTTTGGCGGCAGAGGAGGCGGTGGGGGCCGAGGTGGTGGTGGACGTGGCGGTGGCCGTGGAGGCGGAGGAGGTGGCTTCAAAGGTGGAAAAACAGTTGTAATCGAGCCACATCGCCATGAAGGCGTGTTTATTGCACGTGGAAAAGAAGATGCTTTGGTTACACGAAATTTCGTACCTGGCTCCGAAGTGTATGGAGAAAAACGCATCTCAGTCGAGACAAATGGTGAAAAAGTTGAGTACAGAGTGTGGAATCCTTTCCGGTCAAAGTTAGCTGCAGCCATTTTAGGTGGTGTTGACAAAATACATATGCCTCCTGGTTCTAAAGTATTGTATTTGGGTGGTGCATCTGGTACGACAGTCTCTCATGTTTCAGATATTGTTGGCCCTGAGGGCTTGGTATATGCAGTAGAATTCTCACATCGTTCTGGTAGAGATTTAATAAATGTAGCAAAAAAACGTACAAATATTATACCCATTATCGAAGATGCACGCCATCCACACAAATATCGCATGCTCGTCGGTATGGTTGACACAATTTTTGCTGATGTCGCCCAACCTGACCAAGGCCGTATTGTCGCTCTTAATGCTCAACATTTCCTTAAAAATGGTGGACATTTCGTTATATCAATTAAAGCGTCCTGCATTGATTCAACGGCTCAGCCAGAAGCGGTTTTTGCTGCTGAAGTGAAAAAGATGCAGGCAGATAAACTAAAACCCCAGGAACAGATTACACTCGAACCTTATGAACGTGATCATGCAGTTGTTGTTGGATGTTACAGGCCGCCTCCTAAATCATCATAAGCAGTTGTAAAAACAACTAGTGTTATTTGATAAAATATGTTTAAATGATACAAAACTAGCTATAAGTATTCCTCTTAATTTTCTTCTAATATTGCAAAGCTTTTTATATTAGGATAACAAATATATAATATAAAACGAACAACTTGTAGAATCAAGTTATTAAATCCAATTAATTTTTCAATAATACGATTTTTTGAAGTTTTTACTTTGCTGACTTTAAATTCTATCTCAGTGTTCAATTTGGTTTTATTAGAATATTGAAAAATTGTTGCTAGAGATTTATTGTATTTCCGGATTATACACAATGTCTACGATTGCGTTAAAACTAACTACTTCTATAAGAATTTACTGCAAATACTTGCTTCTTTTAGTTATACATTTTATGACTATCTAAAATATTTTACGTTTAAAAATAAATAATCTTCCATCACTCAAAACTTACTCCTTTCTATGACGGCTTTGTATAAAGTCAACTGCTTCATCAACAAATTGAAATTTTTGAGTAAATACTTACAAAGACCGAAAGAAGTTAACTAAAAAATATCAAAGCATATTTTTATAATTCATCCAGTTCTTTAGTCATGAATCGAGATTCGAATTTCCTATACCAATATCAATATAGGTATGAATAATAGAATTGCAATTTATTACTTTTTTTTAACATTTTTGAAAGACCATTACTTAAGCCTACCATTGTTTCTAATTTAATTAACGGAAATAGCTGCAAAAAAATATTTGCTGGTTAAGATGAGGTCTGTATGATAAATTGCAAATGCAGTTCGCTTTCACGATTGACATTTTTACTCCAAGATGCATACAAGATTTTTTGCACCCATTTTATGTAGAAATGTTTTAGATTTGGTTTTTCGCCAATGTAGCTGGACATTCATTTTGATTTATACTGCTTTTGACAAATTCCGCAGAAAAGTGTTTATGGCTTTTGGTTTGGAAACAAAAATATTGGACCAGTGCGACAAATGTTTCCTTTAAAAGTACTGAGCGAAGTTAAAAAAAAAACTAAAGTGGAACTGGGTGACTGTTAAAAAAGTCTTTTAGACATAAAGAATATTCCGCTTTATTCTGGAACCGTTTCTTAACGTCACACCAAGGCTCTTATCTACTCCTTGTCGACAACAAATATCTACTGACAGATTATTCCCGAAGCTTTAAAAATCTGTGATAGCAATTTTATGACGAAACATTGATTTTTTTTAAATATGGCATGTGTCTTCAATATGTAATTTTAAAAGTTATTTAAAGTAGGCGCCTATATTTTGCTGAGTCAATTAAGTACTATTCACTTATTCCTTTTTTGGGCAACTACATATATGTACTGGATATCGATCTTTTCAAAAAATCGCAAATAAATAACGAAAGAAAAGTGCTGGGAATAATTTACACAAAAAAATAATTCCGTATAAGTATCAAAAAGATATCATGACTGATAAAATGCTCTCTCACTAGTATGAAGTTGAGCAAGAATAGAAAATATTGAACTTTTAAAAAATAGTTTTGTTTTATTGAGTCTAAAAGTAGGGATTTCAAATTTTTCCTTGATATGTATATAAAAATCTTAATACATTTATTTTCGTAAACATTTTCTTTATTTAAAAAAAAGTAGACAAAAATATCCCTTTTTTTTAATTTCAAACGAAATTTTTATAAAAGTTGAAAAATTTTAAAAAGTGCTTTTATTTTTCTCAACTTATCAAACTTGAACAGCTCCCCAAGATGAAAAATCTCAAATAAAAATCTTGATCATCCATTATACGATGCAGAATATTGTTGCCTGTCATGCATGAATTTTAATTTAATTTTTGGCCCAAAGGAAGGCTAGATTGACATGCATCATCGAATATATACTTCTAAGTTACTTTGAATAGAAACAAAGTTTATTTTAATTTTTCAGTGTTTTTTAAAATCTATTCTTATAATTTATTACAAAAAATAGAATCGAAATTAAGTATAAATAATTTTGTTATTGGTTTCGTTTTTAAGGAAGCTTTTTCTTATAAACTAAGAAAGTATTAAACTTCTACAGAAATATTATAAGTAAAATAAAACATAAATAAAAAAATTTAACATAAATTCATAATAAATTGCAGTTTTTTGGATTTTCTTTTTTTAATATACAATACAATATACATACATAAGAGATAAAAAGAGGAATAAAACAATAGTTATTTTTATTAAATTCTTATTGATGCATATTTTGATTCAACGTTTTAAATTTTTTTCGCATACATAAGTATAAAACAAAACAGCGAAATTTTAAGAAATTATATAAATTGTTTGCTACGAATTTATTTCGTTTTAATTTTTAAAATTGCATATTTAATTTTCCTTTTTCAATTTATTAATTACTTTACTACTTGAAATCTACTAGTTTAATATTATAATTGCTATTAAAAACCTAATTTATGTTTTAATAAAATCTCATGGATAGATGTACAAACATACATTCATTCATTCGAATGTATGTTTTTACATATTAGAAAGAAATCACATCGAACTAGATTGAAGTGCTAGGTTTTTATTATTTGAGATATATATACGATTTTTACGTTCCATTGATATATATATATATATATATATATATATATATATATATATACATATATCTAAGTAATAAGTCTTTACTCTAATGAGACATTTCCATATTCTGACAAGATATAATTTTATTTTTGAAGAAATTGACAAGTGTAAGCAGAAGTATGACATCATAGCTACCACAATTTCCAAAAATTACATTTTCACTCATTTCTTTTATAATAATTACATCGATCGTTTCGTTCACATTTTATTCATCTGAGAACGACATATAGCCCTCTGGCCATAAGACAATCGGTGTAATAATATTAGGCTGAAGAATTCTAGTTCACTTTATTATCTTGTATAACGATACATAAGTACTATGTATATGGATTATATATACTTGTCATTACACGTGCTTCAGTAAGCTAAAATATTCAGTACCTTTTCTTCCGTAAAAAATCAAAATCAGTCAAAATTTGTTTCCTACTAGTATCTGCTACATTTAAAAGATGACTTTGGTTGTATTTGTCTTAAGATTATTCATTTCCTAATTTAGGTTTATTTTGCCAGCGAGACTTTATCGCAACATAAACTGGATTTAAAATATATATTTCGTTTAATTTTTCGTCTCCTTTAGCAGTTTGCTAAGCAAATGCTTTATGAATATTTATTTTCGAGAAAAAGATTGTAGTTTCAATTTGTCGGTCAAAATGGGTTTTATGTATCTTACGTTTCGTGGGTGTAGATGTGAGTGTATGTGTGCATAGTAGAAATATGTTTTGGCAATTGGTTTCCTTTCCTTTTTTCGAAATGTAAGTTGCAGCAAACCATTTAAACTTTGGATTTGTAAGTGAACTTTTTGCATTATTCTTTGAGTTTAATAAAGTAATAAAAATCACGACAGTATAGCCACACTACGTCTAGGACCACCTTGGCTAATATTGTCCATAGACGACCATTTTTTTATACCATTCTTCAGAGCCTCAGCGGTAACTTTGTCTTGCATTACCCTTGACATGGCTTCCAGCTTTTGTGCCCTCTCCTTCGACAAGGGTTCAGTGGGGAATGAGAGTTCGTTGGCCTCAGCTAGAGTGCGTAAATCAAAATAATACTTTGCATATACTGAAGAGGGCACATTTATGTTAAATTGTAGTAATTCTAAGAATTGCCTTTCCAGTTCATTCATATCTTCTACAGTGATGTCTTTTAAGATCTGACAATAGTCCACATTCCAAACCGCCTGGTCATCCCATACCTTAGAAGCTAATAAGATGGCACCTAATACCATACGCTTCCAGTTACAAGGGGCCACATCCAATTCGGCATACGTTAACAATCGCTCCAAATAGACTAGTGTTATAATGGCACATTCAGCAGTCAATTGTGCCGCATTAAATAAAGTGCGTACGAATTTATATATTTGTCGATGTTCTGGATTATGTGTATCGTAATCATCTGGCACCGGATCATGGGTCAAAGGATGCAGTTTTTCGTCAAAGATTTCCAAGCGCCGGTCAAACTGTCTGTTCTTGATGTGATAATATATAGCTAATGATACACATTTGACTGTATTCTTTAGGTTGGGTTGCGAGACAGTGCTGTCATCTAAAAAGATCGTTGAACAGGATGAGCTTTTCTTAAGACCACCCGTGGAATTCTGTTGAGCTATTTGGTGCTGAGATCTCTTGCGTGTTATGCCACCGTTTTCAATTTTGGAACGTTCTAAAAACATTGTGGCTGCTGTTGGGTCTACAGAAGGGTCTTCTTCACCTTCCACACCTTCTCGTTCAGATATATGTTGTAGATGTTGTGGATTGTCATTCAACTCTTCGTTATGATGAATAGCAGCTGTAGATGCTGTAACATGACCATCCAATTGATGTTGCGAGGAGTGCTGGTGAATATGATGACGTTCTTCATAAACGGGCGGTATGTCTTTTGATTTTCGATCCGATTGCGGACTCGAGTAGGCACAGCAAGAATTTTTATTACCCATTTTATTGCTTTACTTTGTGTGAATGGTTGTGTTTTATTTATTTATCTAATGCTTCCTTCTGTAGCAAATTTCTAATAATATTAATAAAAATGTTTTGTTTAAAAATAAATAAAGTTGTTAAGCTTGTATCAATAAATGCAAATGATGTCTTCCTTGTTTATTTAACTTTACGTATTTTCTTCGTACTTTTTTCTATTGCTGTGACTAGTATTTGGCAGACAATAACTTTATTTTTTTTCTTACGAGTTTAGTTCTCTTAAGGAATCATATTGCGGTTTTGTTTTTCCAATTTACGGTCGCTTCTAATTCTTTTTTTGGCACTTTAATTAATAAATATAATAATGACACACATTTTCTCGAATTAATCAATCGAAATACATACGCCTAATCGTTTATAAAAATTACTTGGCTTTTTTCCTTCTACACCTTTTTTCAAGTTTTATTTAATGCAGAAATTTATAGAGATAAAAGAAACATACGACGAAGTCTATTGAAAATTATTAGCGGCGCCAATAAATGTTTGTATCGTTGGCGGTTTGGGCAAACTGGATATTGTCTCTCTGCAAGAATATACGAATTTAATCAAACAATTCTATTATTGTAATCAATATATCGTTCCTTCTACCAGTGGCCGATTCCATATATTTTATATTATCTCAGCAGGTATATAACACATTAAACCAGTTCCATGCGATCGATGGTGGCATATTCTAGAAAACAAATTTTAAAATTGAACACTACATATCATCTCGAACACACTTGAGAGAACTTTCCATACATTATCGAAGTTCTAAAATTTAGTTCCTTATGAGAAAGTTTTGAACTAGGAAGTAAATAGACAACAAATATGTTCTATCTTCTAATATGTCTTTATCTGTCCCTTCAACACCATTTCCTCCTCGACAGTTCTTGGAGCAAAAATGCACTGTTTGCCATATTTTCACAGTCTTTGTTTTCAGTTGTTATTAGCAACTTCTACATCCCATCGCTTCTGGTGGTGGAAATAACAATGTAAATACGATACATTATAGCGAGCAAATTAGCTGACTTGTGCTGCCGCCTAACAGTAAGTCATTTAGATATTTCTTAATCTGATTCAACAACCAAATAAACTTAATACTTGCACACTGAATATGATATGAATAGATAGAACATCTTTCACGTATGAATATGCCGCTTTATTTAAATCTTTTATGGAAAAAAGCAGCGGTGGTGTAAAATGAACTTGTGGGTGTTATTGGGGACATTTAAATTTTATTTAAGTCTTATTTAAGTTTGCGGTGAAAAACGAAATTTGGTATTTAAATGGCATTTAAATTTAAATTACATATAAATGACCACTGATGATATTGGTCGAATGAAAACAAAGTGTGTGTTGATTATTGATTGATATTAATTGTTATATAATCGTCCGAAAATACTTTCAAATGCGACATGTATATTGTTTATTCATTCGATACGGGTGTTAATTAATATATATTTTTGTTAATATTTTATCAAAGCTTCGCAACCCACAGAAAAGGTTTTTATTTATAAACGAGAGATATAATTAGTTGCGTTACAAAAAATTCCATTAGCATACGCCTTATTGTTATTGTTATTATTATTATTGTTATTACTTTTATTATTATTATTATTATTATTATTATTATTATTATTGTTATTATTGCTTTTGTTATTATTATTTTTATTACATACTTACAATCAAATAATTTGTTTTGTAATCATAATATGTACTTCAAAATGAAATGGTTAATGAGACATTGACCTGAATTTCAAATATAACATCTGTATATAAATAGGAGAATATTTTGCTTTGTTGTGATAGAGATCGACTCTTTGGTAGTCTTTTATTTTTCTTAATATTTTGATTGGAAAGCAGACACAACAAGAATCCCATTAATATGAAGAGAAAAGTGTCATATATGAAGTCCTTTGAGGCTTTTCCTGCATTTTCTGAGACATTAAGCTCACAGAGTTAAATTAATATATTATTCAGGTTGTGGAATGAATTGAAACTCGAAATAATTTTTCGTAATGAAAACGTTTTGAATTACATTGTCATTTTGAATTTAATGATAACAAAAGCGATTCCATTATGAAGAAAGTTTTTTTCTGAATGGATTTGAACTCTTTGAGATTGCAGATTATTGTTAAGTATATTAAACGTACTAAAGAATATACGGATAATAGGCTGCAAATGACTTGTTGCCCTTAAAAAGCATGCAAAAAGTCATATATTTTATTTCATTAAGTTGTCATATTTATGTGTATATATTTAATTCAGTGGAATGAAAAAGAAAATCAAAGTATGTGATTAAGTTTTTTGTATGTATTTTCTATTAGAAGTAACTTTTTAACTACATTATTTATATAAAATTAGTTGAGGTAATAAAAAATATACAGACACACATAATTTTCCAAAATTTCCACCAATTAAGTTATATATGTGAGTACTTGTATCGCGTAATGGCAGACGTAGTCACGTGCACACATAATGAGTTGGCTGACAAAGTGTGAATATATAACAAGTTATATAACTTTATAGTTGAGATTTTATTTTTTTTTTCTAACATCAGGGACAAATCAATTTAAATGAGAAGTAAACAACCCCCAATACTTTCTACGTAGTGCTATTGAAAGGCAATTCAGTTATATATATATATATATATATATATATATATATATAATATATATATATATATATATATATATATATATATATATAAATATATTTATATATATATATATATATATATATATAAATTTATATATATATATATATATATATATATATATATATATATCACCCTTTTCAAAAGATATAACTGAAATTTTTCAGGTAAAATTGAGCTTCAGAAACGTTTTTTGATCCCAATTCCGATAATTAACTTCACTGTTTTAGACGCAAAATGATAACTTAAATATAATATAATTTCAGGATATTAAATTTCGTAAAATAATGTTCAGAGGGCCTTTGACGTGATCAATAATGCAAGTAACAAGAGACTGCAGCTGAAGCTGTTAAAGTCTTTGAAATTAGTTTATTAAATGTAGACGCTGGCTGTACAAATCACGTCGCACTAGTAGAGCTTATAAAAAGGGTAAAAACAAATTTGTTATATAAGTAAAAAGTGTTATGAAATTCTGTCAAAATCTTTAAAATTTTTGTGTAAGACAGAAGAATTTATTAAACCTTTAAAACGTTGTTTTTCATACAAGATTCTCTTTGTTTATTTCATTGCGACACCGAGTTGGGGTACAGAGTTGCTTGTACTTCGGAGGCAGACTAAGAATTTCAGGACGAATATTGTTATTAATGGCAAAAAATAGACCCTCCGAGAATTTAATGTTCTGTTCACAAAATTTTTTGTGAACACAAAACAAAAAAGTCCTATTTCTTCCAACAGTTGGTTCTCCATTTTATCTCCACTTGTTACGGCTGTCCGACGCCAGCTGCTACGTTTTAAGTTAATATCAAGTTGCATTTATAACAGCATCCTACAATACCCAAGACCACCTGTAGACGGACCAAATCGATTGCTCACTTATTCGCTTTATAAGTTATTTTTTTTTATATTTCTTAATTCGGGAAAGTTCCAAAATTGCTTTTATTGGAGATGTAAAGTATGCTGACCATGTGAAGTTAGAAAGTTGTGAAATACAGACGATATAAGTACTTTGCAAAAAGTGTGAATTTAAAAATACCAAACTTCGGAAGTGGTCACAGCTAAAAGAAAAAATATCGGTGCGATGTTATTGTTATATTTCAAAACCAAAACCTATTTTTCCTCATTTTCATACAAAAATTTCCAGTGTGCGGCTTGAAAAAATCATTTGGTTTTCCATGCAATTTATTCAGAGAGACAAAGAAAATAAATTTCGCCTCTGCTTTTCTGAAAAAATTTTTAAAATTTTGTATGTGAAAAAAATTAATTCAATTTTTTTTCTTGGAAATAAAAATGTTTCTTTTTTTACCAAATTTTCTGTAGATTGAATTTATAAAAATCAAGGACCGCATATATTAATTGTTCTCGAATTTCAGATAAAAATGAAAAACAATCATAAGGAAACATGCGAGAGATAATTCAAGATCGTCATTTTGATCTTTTTCGGCTATAATTTTAGAAAATCATGAGCTTTTTGAATTTTTGATTTTGGGTTTTTTTTCGTCAGATTTATTTGTAATATTCTGATTTTTTTTTTATTTTGGCTGAAATATCTATCTGGCATAATCTGATTTCTATTTATTTTTGCAGGTATAAAATTAAAATTTTCGCTTTTATTTAAATAATTATGGAGAAACTAATGGCGTTATTTACAGTTTGGAGGAGTTTTGTAGTAAATTCTTTATTTTTATATGACAGAATGTTGCCCTTTTTCATAAAAAAGTGTAAGAAATGTTGCATTCTTTTCCAGAAAAGAGAACAACATAAAAGATTTTTGTAGTTTTTCGTTAATGAAAAATTAGTTGAGTTAAAGATTTGAGGTTGAAACTGAAATTGGCAAATAACGAAGTTTCTCCCATCCCAAACAATGCGACAATTCAAAATTATTTCGCTAAAAAAGGAACTAAAAACAAAATTCGCGATAAAAATATATAAATCAAATTATAACAATTATTTGTGCAAAAAGTAATAGAAATAAAATATTTATAATTAACAAAGAAATTAAAAAAACATTTGAAATATATTAGAATATGACAATAGTTGAGAAAAATATATATCAGATAAAAATTGTCAGAAATAACAAAAAAAAAATATAGAAAACGTTGACTCTAAAGGCCATCCCTGTGACTTCTGTCTAGCTTTTCTATGCTTTTTGTGCTCTTCTATGCTTTTTAAATCTTCGAGCTAAAACACTATTATTTTAATCTTTATGTCATGCGATTCCCGCCTGGTGACAGCTTATTGATGCAGTTCTTGATTATAATAAAAAATCGAGAACACGAACTGATCGGGTATATAATTTCGGAGTTTTTCAAATAAATAACTAACGCGCATTTGAATCAAAATAATATTCGTTGGTATTAAGTGGCTACGCTCCTTTGGGCAAATATTTGACAAGTGTGAACGTATCGAAGCGTATGTCTACGCTTCGTCTATCGTTTGTCTTATTTTATTAAGCAAAAATCTGTCACGTTTGCATAAAGTTTCCAAAAACTTTTATGAAAATCATTAATCTCATTAAACGGCAATCACTTTATTATGGAATATTGTGATTTATGGAAACAAAAGTGCAGACAATAAAAATCTTTCCCTTCAATTAATAGGATTCCCTTTCTTCGAACAATTACGTTTTGCAGCAAAGCAACATAAAGAACCGTTATTTTTTATACGAAACTCCTAGTCTTTTTATGTTCTACTCCAGCAAAGAGTGTTTGTCATATCCGTCTATGCGAGTATATTAAAAATATCTTTTGCAGTCAGTGCGTTGGCTGTACTCAATTTGTAAAAAGATTAATTTTAAGTTAAAGCAATTTTTTTACTCCGTTTCTTTTTTGTCTTCTCTGTTGTCCTTTTCGATTTCTTAGCAAATTGCATTACGTTTCGATTATGGAAAATTTAGCAGACTTGATGTCACTTGTGTATTGAGTTTTGTAACAGCCAATGCCAGGGATATGCGTTGATGTCAATAACAGATTTTAATTATTTTGTTCCCACTCCATCTTAAGTTAGTTAAAGTGAAAATGTCTCCTTTAATTTGAAATCGATTTAATGTTGAAAGTCTGAATGCAGTACATGTTTTAATAGAAATTTTCAAATATTAAATGAGGATCAGCGGATCTTTCTTTAATTTTTGCAATATATTAAAATACTTCCAATGAACATTTTTCCAATTCGTAGTCTTTGAGGTTCGTCTTTCTTCAAACATATTTTAAGTGAAAGTTGCCAATAACGGGTTCTGAAGTTACATCGGCATAAGTGGAACTTTTATCTTTTAAATATCTTTTATCATATAAATTGTCACCCAGATAAAATATAAATAGTTTTTTTTTTGTAGAATAAGTTCATAGAAAGACCACAGAGTGTGCATTTGGGGCCCAAACATGTTGTAACAGTCTACCTATTGAGATTCTCCAACTTAATAAAAAAACACAAACTGGTTTTATTTGTGCATCACATGGCCGAAGAGTTGGAGCGATATATTATGGCTCATGTTTTCTGACCACCAAAGATTGAAATATTTCGAAGCTTGTCACAGGGAGACTTCTCAGCTTTGACTGCCCGTAATGGTCATCTTGTCAGTTATTTAGCCTCTTTTGCGAATCATCACTGAGGAATATATCATTCAACAATGAGTGAAATTCATAATAAAATTTTTTAAATCAAAATGAGCGTTCTGTTTGGGTAACATACCGCGTTAATTTTACGGTCATAATCGTACTACCACGAGGACTATTCGCAGTGTGGTAGATAGATTTGGATCCACTGGTTCTTTATGTTGACAAAACCCAAGATCTGCCGAAAACATCACTGTTGTCCATGAGAGTGTGCAGGTGAACCCGATTATGTTGGCCAGGCTATGACAGTCAACGGCTAGTGCAATAGATCGACGATTACCAACTTTTTTTGGCTTGAACGAAATACAGCTTCAATAGGACGGGGCAGTGTGGGGAGAAACGTATAATTTTCAACACACTCTTTTCGATAGTATTTTTAAATTTCGTAATAAACGTTACAGTGAAGTCACTGTTAGCCTTCTCTTTGAACTGACTGAAATATAACTTAAGAGTTTCAAGTCGAATATTGTTTTATTGATTGAATAACAAATTGCATTTTTATGTTTTTCATTTAAAATGGGATATTTTAATTTGCTAAAAACTAAAAAAATTAACACTGTAGAGGCTTTTACTTTCGGGTTCAAAATATCTGTTATGAAAAAACCCCTATTTCTCCAAACACTTGGCCTATTACCCAAGACCGCCTGTAGACTCGCTAAATTCATTGCTCACTTCCAAATTTTTTTTTTATTCTTTTTAACTTCCAGATAAGAAAATTTGAAAAAATTGGGAAGTTATTGGTTTTACCTCGTTTTGAAAATATCGAGCTCTTATCACATCTCAACGTTTTGAGGTCCTAGCTTCCCTGACTAATTTCTAGAACCCGTCACTATGTCTGTATGTATTATGCATGTGTGTGTAAATATGTGACCCGCCTATAACTTTTGAACGGTTAAACCGTATTCAACGAAACTGGTGTCGGTAGATTTCCTATGAACTTGAACCGGTAAAATTTCAAAATATCTCAAAAAAAAACTAGAAAAAAACTTTTTCAAGGTTGCTTTTTTATTATTAACTTTTGAACTGCTTCACCCGATCGATTCCACAAACTAGTCAGCTCTATCTGATCAGTTAGTTTTCCCAAATTTTTCATAGGATCAAAAAAGGAACGTTCCTGTACTTAGTTTTCCTCTGAATATGAGCTGGTACATTTGAAAATATCTCAAAGAGACTTCGAAAAAAAACATTCTTCAGAATAATTTTTTTTTTTAGAATAAATCTTAAAATAATTTAGCTCTTTAAAATGACCACAATTTGTTAATCCGTTCGTGAGACATTGTGAATGAAAAAGTTCGAAAAATTTGAGATGAGTTTTGAAAAACTTCGAGATGACATATCTGATCAGTTAGTGTTCTCGAATCTTTTTAGGTAATCGAAAACTACATCATTCACGCGGGAATCTGATGATTTGAAAATTAATATAATAGTGTTTTAGCTCAAAATCATAGAAAAGCATAAAAGCCAGGTTACGATAGCTTTACAGTTAAAATTAGCCGGATGGCCTTAAGGGCCAACTGTCCATATATGTTTTTTTTTTTTGTATTCTGGCAAGTCCAAAAATCGATCTTGTTTGAATTAGTATTTTTTGTAAATATATAAGAATATAGAAAGGATAAGTGATGAATTAGTTTTAGTTATGACTTTCAAACTATTTATATATTTGTGTTGGGTAAAGGTTCCCTGACGGTCGGCATTAGCACTAATTATAACCTCTGAATTAATCAGTTTTAATTTAAATAAAATTGAATTATATGATTTAGAATACAGTTTGAACCCGTTAGTCCTGTTCTGGTGCGATTTCGTTATGTGTCTGGTGTATTCGAGTAAGCAGCAAACCACAGCCGTAACCCATGTCATCCATCAAATTCAGTTGATTTAGATGTCAGATTCATGGCAAATTACCCCAGAGAAGCCGTAGCGTACTTTCGAACAATGTTGCATTCCACGTATGATGGCATTAAAAGAGTTTTTTCAAACGGCTAAATTATCTCGAAAATATCTCACGCCAAGTTTGTTTTATTTAAATTTAAAAATAGGAAATATCCTTTTCAATTAGGGACGAAAATGTATAATTATTAAGTCTATAAATAATTGAATTGATAGCAAAATTAGTTTCGCTCTCGAAATTACATGCAGGCGCATACAGTTTTACTACCATTTTAATAAACATGTCCAGAAGTATTTCCAACACAAATTAATTTCATCAATTACTTCTGGCATTAAATAAACTTCTTTTTTGCACAAAAAAAAAAGTAAAAACAAAAACAAACATGTGGAAAACCAATCAACCAAAAGAAATTAGCTGCATCATAAAATTAAAAATTACTTTGTGTTAACAATAAAACAGATGGCTTCAAAATTTTTATAAAAGACTGCGAGAAGAATGTTGGTTCTTTCCTGTGCAGGAGATGTTACTACCTGAAAAGGTTAAATAGTCAACAACATAATAAGTCTTCATACGCACACAGTTACGAGGGTACTCTCAAAATAATAATTGTTTCAATATATTGGAAAGTGGAATTTGAGGCTGGTAAGCAGATTTTAAGAAAAATAATTATAAGAAAGACTTCGGCTGAAAACCTACTTGTCGTATTCATAATTTTTATAAGCGGCCTTCGTGCTTAAGTGCACGTGAGTGAAATGTATAAATATAAATAATTCTCAGTCTTTGGCAGGTCAGCTGTTTTCGAGTGACATGTTCTTGTTAAACAGGATCAGTTTCGTCTATAACGACTAACAAACGAGTTTAATTGCAAAAAATTCGTGCACTTCTTGCGCTAATTGTTTCTTAATTATAAAAAGAGCTACCAAAACTATATATTTCATGTTTCTACTCTTTCAAAAGTTTATATGATGAGCCTCAACTTGTTAGAAAAATTTCGGTTTGGAACGAACTAGGGAGTTTCAAAACGTAAAGGGTGGTCCAACCGTAATGCACGATGTAAATAAAATAAATAACTTTGCGAGAATTATCTTAATGTTTTTATAACCTTCACAAAAAAGCGTAATGGGACCCCATAAAGTATATATATTCTGGATTCTTATGAATAGCGATGACGATTGAGCGATGTCCGTCTGTCCGTCGTTCTGTATATGAAATCGGTTTTCCCAAGCCCTCAGAAGAACTAGAAACTTCGTTCTTGATGGATTGGAAATGAAGGTATTGAAAAATCTGATATATGGTTCCAGAGCTGGGAAGCTTGCACCTATTTCTCGTAGCCAAATTAATACCAAAAACCAATTATTTCTTTGTTTGCTTGTAAATTGAAACTATTAAATGCTTTGGAAAGCTCCATTGTCTATTAAAAATTAAAAAACAAAAATTTTTTTTTCCAGAGATATAAAAGATTTGCATTGGTAAAAAAAATTTAAATTTCATTTCCAGGGGTGGGAAATTGATTTGTTTTATAATTAATAAAAGTAACAAAAACTATTTTATAACTTAGGAATTGGTACTTAAAAATACATGTAACGCCAGATGTACGTTGGTGAAGGGTATATACGATTCGGTACAGCCGAATATAGCACTTTTACTTGTTATTGTTATGGAAGGATCTATGACAATTATGTCTAAAATAGAATGTTGGCCACTTCCTTCGCTGACATTCCTCTATTCGATGATCCATATTTTTATGGACTTTGAGACATAATATCAATATTCAATATTGTTAATATGCTGATCAATTAAGATCGCCACGAGTTGAAATAGTGCAGCCATTTTATGCATGGTAAGTGGTTCCATCATGTTGGAGTTACATATTATCCAGGTCCATATACCTAATTTGCGAACAAATGAAGTCCGTTATTATTCGTATTGCGAACACGAATTTTTGTAACTCCTTGTTCGATCTCATTTGCGAAGAAGTACGGGTCATTTATACCAAGCATGCGCACAATTCTCCCGATTGTGGATACGTTTGGCCGGTTATGCTGACAAAAAAATAAAAAATCATGTAGTGCACGAATAAATTTTGATTTGAACACCCATTTTAGCAAACGATTTCAGCATTTATCTATATAAATTATCAGTATCAAGTTTGGGGCATGTCTTCTCAAACTGCACGCCTTCTCAAAGGCAGAAATCAAAAATGCTTTCGGACCATAAAACCATTATATGTACCTGATGAATGATATAACGATATATTCCAACTTTGGGATTTTCAGCATTTCCTATGGCCATTGTGGGATTTCCTATGGCCATTGATTTTCTCTTCACCACTCTATTAACATCATCTTCACTCACTTGTTATTTTCCACCTGATTAGAATATTTTAGTCCAAGGGGATGATAAATACAAAAGCGATATAATGAATAATACTTAGGGAACTCATACTGTAGTCATAAGTCATAAAATATTAATATATAATCGCACGAAAGTATATGACTATTGTAAACAACCTGACATATTATAGTATAATATATTGATATTCAGTCAGCTGATAAGACAAGAATACATTTTTGTAATTTATTGCTACTAAAGATATATTAAATAAAAACTTGTTTAAAATCTATTAAAATTTAAACATGTAAAATTTTCATTTCAGCCACTCAAGTTTCTCCAAATAAATTTAAATATCTGCTGCCGTTGATATGAGCTGAATAAATTTCTTGACGGCGGCAAGTTCAAAAGCATTCTGTGGCTGCCGAATACTTAAATATAAAGATAAAAACTTCTCACTTGTTTATTCCGAAAATTTACGAGTTCATTCTTTCTAACTTATTTTTATATAATTGACATGCGATTTAACGAACAGATATCAAAGTGCGAACAAGTTGTTCTTCTTTTGTCATAGACAACTAACGCCGGCTAAACAGCTTTTGCCGTTCGACTCTGGTTTCTACAGCTGTTTTATCTCAACATAAAAAGCATACCTCAAAAGGTCTTATTATATTATGGTTTGTAGCACAACAAACAATTTTTCAAATCTGTTATATTATAATAATATTCGTATTTCTATCGTTCGGCTATAGGTTTCTATCGTATTCGGACCTATACCCGAACGATAGAAATACGAATATTATTAATCTTTCAAACCGTTATAACATATTGAGACATTATCACAATAGGACACGGAGTGAATACCCCAACTGTTGATAAAATGTTACCAAATTAGCCAAAACTTCTGAAGGTTCCATTTCTATTGTTCTCATTTACTAATTGCTACCTTAATTGCTGGCTTTTGAACGATGGCAACTTAATTTTACTACTGCCTACTTTGCCTTATCGACAATTATATTTCTGGCTGTAAGGACTCTCTCATAACAATGTGAAATAGTTTTGTTGCACATCTAGAAAATAATAGATTGACCTCGTCTTTAATATTGTAGTAGCAGCAGAATTAATTAAAAATACACATTTCTTGTTGTTCACTGAACGCATTGAGTTAGAAACCAATAACAAACATAAAAGCCACAATAATACTTTCTAATTCGGAATACTTCAAACAATTGAAAATATAATAGAACCAATTACAAACTGAAAAGGTTTTTATTGTTTTCATATTTATGTTTTTAAATGAATTATTTTCTAAAGCAATAAATAATATATGGAAGGATACAAATTACTTTAATCTACACCCACATTTTCTATATAAAGTATGTGTTTTGTTTAATGTTTTAAATATATTTAAAATGTAACTTTGTATTTTATTTTATTTGTTTGTGAGCGGATGTCACTCATTGCCACACGCATCCTGTTGAAAGATGCTTCACAAGCGAGTTCTCAATTTTTATTTGAATACGAACCACAAAAAGTAACAGCAAACCATTCGCTTTTTGTTTGTGGAAAAGTAAAAATTTTGAAGTTTTTTTTAATATCATCATGTCAAACGATTTTGTTTTTCATTGAGTTTAAGCACTTGATCTGTATGTTCTTTGTTTTTTTTTTTTGTAAATTGTTGTTGATTATATATTCAGTAGGGTATTACTACTACTCATTACCACCTAGTTATTTGTTCGATTAATTTAATATTGGCTAAGCCGGTTAATGTCGGTCGATTGACCAATAAACGCCTTAAGAAATTTGGTGTTTTTGCTGAGTTTAAATTTACTTCTAATAATGAGTGGTTAGTTATATGTTATGAAAAACTTAAAACTGTTAAATTTGGCTATAAAAGGTTTAGTTGAGTTGGTGGAATAATTAAATGGTTCATTCATATAATATTATAGTAAATGATTTAATTATATATCAACGGTTAAATTTAATGAGAGTTGTTTATACTTTACCTCAACTGTGGCATATATCCCTCAAGAAATATCTTCTATTAATACAACGCAAAGACAGAAACTAAAGAATTTCGAAATTAATTCTTTTGTAGAATGTTTAGTGCTGAAGTTTGCCAGAACGAAACTGATAATGATGATGCAAACAGTCACTTAAAAGAATTAACTGATACTTCACAGTACAATTAAGACCCAGAAAAACTTAAAACATTAATCTAACCATGGAAAAGATTGCGAATTTATATATTCTCTACTATAGATTGATTTTAAGTTCTTCAACGTCTGCGATAAATGAAAGGATTTGTTAAGCGCAAGTCTTTTTAAACTGATGAAAACAATCGTTTAAATACTAAAGTTTTTAAAAATATACTATTTCTTATAGATTGATTTAGATGTTTTTAAGCTATTTAATTATGTGATAAAAGGATCTGACATATATATTAATACATAATTATCGATTCGTTGTCTTATTTATTTGTTTAAGAATTGTTATTTTTTTCCTTTTGTTTTTTACTCAATGAATTTCAAACTAATAGATAATATAACTGCTTTTATACTACAAATTAGATAATTTATATTTATAAATCCGTTAGCGGATTAATATAATATTCACCGATTAATAAGGGCTTAACTTAAAAATGACAGATTAATAAGCGATTTCCATAAACGTCTATAAATTAAACGGGGTGTTAAGTGATTAAACCAAAATCCCGATTAATTGAACACCCTAATATAAAAGGATATTTTTGACACTCTTCATGGCTGTGTCAAACTCAATGTTTATGACCCCTTTTAATTTGACACTGCACATGCATTTACGTATGTGTGTCAACATGTTTTAAATACCAAATAATAATATTTGAGTGAGGCACTTGTCAATAAAATATTTATTTCCTATTAGTTTTTTATCGTTTAATCTTTCATTGTCATATACAATTTCTGACAGATATGCGTTACGATCCTATTGAACGAATATTTACTTTGTAAGTTAAATATCATCAAAAAAGTCATATAACGCGTGGAGCAAAATTAGTGACCCTATAGGAAGCTGCTGTAATACCTGCAAATGGCATCGTACTTCAAATATGATTCACATCTGTGAACAAGACACTTGCCGAAGACGCAGAAATTGGTGACACATACATTTTATGGGTAACCAGCCAAAGGTCTTGATCTGAGAAAGTTGCGCTACCCGGTGTGCATTCCAACAAGGTGTAGAGTATCACCAAGCTGCTTATTATACCCTCTGGGGGACTAGACATTTGAAGCAAGCAAACAAACACGTAATGGAGAGCTGTGCTCTGTAAGAACGTAACGCAATTGGGTCCATTATTTTACCAATAATTGTAATCGTTTGCTGGTAAGCATGAATTTCGAGGTCGATTTCCCAATCGTGTCGCACCTGGGCAAACATGATCGACTCGAACAGACTGAAAGCATAAAATACTTCGCAGTTGATTTACTGTATGGAAATTACGTTGGCATATTACACGGATATGTCTATTACGTCCCCGGGCCTCTGAAGGATTCGTAATAAGCGACGTTTCTTAGTTAAATTAAGAAACGTTTGAAAAAGGCATACAAAAATCAGATATAATTAACAACTAGAATATGACTTCAGATTCAGAGAAAAAGTGACAAAAAAAAAACCACAATAGAATTCTTGTAATGACCACAAAATGTAAAAATCATTCTGATCAGAAGTCTAGAATATTATTAATGACTTTGGAAACTTTTTTTACTGCGGTATACAAAGTATTTTTCAGTAAAAGTCCAGATATTTATTATATATATATATATATATATATATATATATATATATTTACATATATTTAGATATATACATATGTATGTATATATATATATATATATATATATATATGTATACATATATATATATATATATATATATATATATGTATATATATATATATATATATATATATATATATATGTATACATATATATATATATATATATATATATATATATATATATATATGTATACATATATATATATATATATATATATATATATATATATATATATACATACATATGTATATATATACATATATATATATATATATATATATATATATATATATATGTAAACATGCACATATGTATATATAAGGAAATTTAATTTTTTCAATAAAATCCTCAAAATAAAAAACAAATATTTTAACGCTGTTAAGCACTTTATTGTTAATCTTTTTTTATAATCCTTGTGATAAAAGGAAGATAAAAGAAACTCACACTCATGTGAATAATTAAAAATCATGCGACTCTTTCTTAACAAAATTCATTATCATATATTGTCTTTTATAAATCTTAAATGCAGAAAACGACATTAAAAACATAAAGACTGTTCATACAAAGAAACACCGACTTAAAAGAGGGGAATCAATGACATGCTCATGCAAATATGTATGTGCATGTATATACATACATATGTGCATGTGTATGTTTATGTATTTATGGGTTTTTGTGTTTGGATTTAAAATACATTTTTAGGTGTTTTAAAAAACATCTGCTGCTATTTTCTCCTTGTTGGTCATAAAATGTTAAAATAACTGAAAGATATAATGACTGATTGATCGTTAGCCAGACACATTCCAGACTCTTCGTATTGTTTTACATTTTATTCGTTTTCTTAATCAAATTGTTTATCCTACTTTTAAAAACATCCCTTCACAAACAACAACACATAGTTTCACTCCACAAGCACCAGCATCATCCACGCAAAGTTATAATGATGAAATCTTTAGCCGCTGGCGTCTGCGGTGAAATTATGTATTTTTTTTTTTAAATAATCAAGGAAAAATTGTTATCATTTTGGAACCACTCGACAGTTCACAAGAAACGTAAATAGAATAGAATACATAGCAGAATCAGTACAACAAGAAATAAACATGTATGCATGTGTGTATGTATGTTTGGTCGTAGGTGACAATAGAAAATAGCACTTGCAGCAAAACATATTTGTTCTCATCTACATACATTCATACTTATTATATATAAGATATATTATGTATAAGAAAACCAATTTCCAGTTAGATATCCATATATGGATATTTGGATGTATTTATGTATAAACACATCAACAAATTGGCAACACCGAATTCATAGCCAAACAGCAACCGACTTCTTCTTAACCCCTTCACCCTACAACGATAATGCAAAATTTCACCACAGTAAGTGCACACATTCATCTGTACATACATACGAACATGACATGATTTTTCGCCACCTCTTTTAGTTTTTGTTTTGTACTTTCGGCTGCCTGGTGTGTTGTGAAATAAATGAGTTTCTAATTAATTAATTAAAATGTATAAAGCGCATTGTTTGAAATGAAATTGGTGTTAAATTAATCAGAACTTCATAGTCTTTAAGTATGATAAAATATCTAAGCTGAAATCAATGTTTTTAAGGAGTAATTTGTATTATAAGCAACAAAAATGTTGTGGTGTGTGCAAAAATGCCACGTGGCATATTTCGTTTTATTAGCGGGAGTTTGTTTTTGGTGTATAAAAAGGCACATAAAGAATTGAAAGAAATGTGAGAAAAAAAGTTTGCCGTAAATGGTTTTTATCTCAAATGATGTGTAGAGGAAACAAGTTTAAAGAGAGTTTTAATTGAAATTTAAAACAAGTAATAATCCCATCAAAGTAATAAACAACGTGATATAAAAATTTCATCGATTATAAAATTTGGATTCGTGTAAGTAATTATATTTTGAAACAAATGCTAAGATACTTAATAAAAAATATATATTAACGGATAATAGATATATTTAAGAGCTTTCGGATTTGATTTAAGAAAATATAAAATTTATTAGATCTTTATTTAAGTCGTTGAAACGATGTACATGAATGATTCAATGTTAATAGATTATTTCATGTAAACGTTGTCTACAGCTGCGCCTCAAATGGTTCATACACTGGGTCCTCTTTTGCCATATTCTCTGTAATATATTGGCCGTTATCTTACGAATAAATTCTGTAATAATGGCTTCCAGTCCTCCAACCGTTGTTGACTTCTTTCTACCTACAGACATGAGCCTTAACATGGCCCTCAAAAAGTCTGAAAGCGTTGATTTAGGCGTCCAATTGATCGACCCCAAACGTGTAATAAGCCGTTCACCGAAATCGTCTCTCAGTTGGAAAATTTTTTCGTGTGCTGTGTGACAAGTGGCACAACTTCTACGTCGTGGAAGGGCGATGCAGTTCTTGCTACATGGCAGTTATCAGATTTCCCCACCTCTATTGAGCAAGTTTGCATGATTTGTATTGAGGTCGAAACTTGCAACGCCATAAAGAAATACCAGTGAAGTGGATGGTGATTGAGTTGCTCAATTCTGCCCCTTGTTTGGTAATTCCATTCGCAGTAAATTGCAGGCAAAAAACTAGTGTCACTCTCGAATATCTCGCTATCTTCTTAATAGATGGTCCTCATTCGACTACAGCTAAGGATGTGTTGTTTACTGTCGATTCACTGATGTTTCTATCCAAAATCCCTTGACTTTATAGGTATTGATATAAAAAAGGACCTTTTGTTTTCTACTTTACCGATCCAAAAAGAATTGATTTCTAACAGGTTTACCTCTCGAATATTGGAAAAATATGTTGCCCCGCAATATATCTGTTTTTTGTTACGATCTGTAAGAGAAAATGTTTCTCTGAATTGATTCATTCTACAAAATTAATACAGTTTTTGTTACATTATATTTTTAGAGACTCCCTGCCCCTCCCTAAGAATCATAACAAGAATAAAATCCCTCCCCCATTGACCATTATTTAATATGTGAACAGCCCCTTATATTTCAATTGTATATTTTCGTGGGGATCAGTCTTTACAAAATCGGTAGTTATTTCTTAAGTTCTGTCGATTCTAAAATTTAAATTATACCAAACTATCGTAGGTGATATGAAACTTACTGTCATTCCTTCGGCTATGACTCATCCTGGGATACTATCGATATTCTGTACTGTCGTTTTCTATTGATAGATCAGATTTCATTATCGGTACTATCGATATTACTATGGAGTGAAAGTTGTTGTACTTGAATTCTTATCAAGTTACAGTGCGTTCTTTTTGTCAGGCCAATAAAAGTATATAATCTTATATTAGAAAAGTATTGCAGGTGTCAGATGAAAAGTATATTTTTCTTCTTAAAGTATCACAATATTTTTAATTTTCAAAATTAATTAATTTCAATATAATTTTATGGGATAATTAATTCATAAAGATTTAAATAAAGGGAAGGGAAAGTCAACATCAGTTATATATATATATATATATATATATATATATATATATGTATATATATATATATATATATATATATATATATATATATATATATGTATATATATATATATATATATATATATATATATATATATATAACTTACACAGCAGAGCAGAACAGCTATTTTCGAAAGCCCCTAATGTGTACTTTTTTTAATAGGTGGCTCAGATGATTCAGTTTTTATTTGTACCAATTTTATTTTCGAAAAGCACACGAGAACTGTATCAAACAAGTCCCTGAACTTTTTGTTCCATGTTTCTTGTTCTACTATTAAAAAAAGAAAAACATTGAAATAAAGCTCGACTAAAAACTTGATTCTATTTGTAATATAGCATGAGATCCAAAATATGAAAATAACATTACAGTGATGCAAAGTTTCATGTACATTGTTTTTGTAAATGACGCCAAGTATTTAGATGTTAAGGACTTGACCCATAGTCGTTTATCGACAAGGCATTCAGTAGTGACTATGTTATTAAATTTTCCTGATCGGCTGTAGTACATGGTTGCGTTAGTTGGACTGTTTCAATAATGAGGACATAGTAGTGTTCGCTGAATATTACCGACAGTGTTTGACACTGTCATGTACTAAAGCGCTTAAGACAGCACCCCCATTGCCTGTACTGTAAGGAAAAACCTCCGCCGCAGTAAAAATTAAAATATTTGCAAGAAATTCTCTGACATCTCAACTCTCTTCATCTCTTGCTACCATTTCCTCTCAGAGTGATGATCCTATCACCCTCTTTGAATGCAAACTCTTTTCGCAAATATTTTATAGGAGCGGCGGCAGCTTTTTATATGTTCTACACATAATTTAGTAAATTAGTGCAACCAATTTGTATCGATATTTTCGATATCTTGAAACTATCGATCGAGTCCCAGCACTATCAATTAAATAAATATTTGCAGTATTTACACTGGTGCTACTTAGTCATATTGTCATAAAGTCATAATATTTCAAACCAGTTTAAAAAAGTTGTTGTTGTGCTGCATACAAAAAAGTCATAAAATAGCTCTAGATATCTGAGTCGAATGGCTGAAAACCTTTAGGCGATACGGCGATAGTATAAGTTTGCCGCCGTTACTTATATATGATTCACGACTAAAAAACGGTTAAAAAATTATTCATACTTATATTTTTGTACATTCAATCAGATTTTTATAAAATAAAAATATGTGAAGGAGAATTAAATCGCAAATTCTAAACATAAACTAGACAAAAATTTCTCAATTTTAACTTATGCAACTGGCAGCCACTCAAAGTTTTTCCAATTGCCGGCGCCCAAAAAATATATATATATTCAGCAACATATTTAGTTTAGTTCTGATGGGTTGTTCACACTAGTCATATATTTCGTGCTATTTTTTTTATGACTTATGACTACAGTGTGAATCCCCCAATTATGTTATTATATCCTATCAATAATTATTTTTTATGTCGCTTTTATTTGTCGAAAAAAAGAAAAGAAAGTTGAAGGCAATAAATGTAATTTAAAGTTCTTGGTTATAAATGTAATTACTTTAAAATGCTATAAACATTTTATAAACATGTAATAAACATTTTGTCCAAAACCATACAAAATTGCTTTGTAATCAAAGATATTAAGAAATTTGTTATTTTGTAATTTGGGCAACACATGTTGCCGTTGGTGTGCTTGACTTTACTCGTAACTTGTAATTATTAAATTCATAACTTTAATAAAACATATAAAGACGAGGAAATTTCCTTTTGTTGTTATTATTTTCTTTTTATAAATTTTAATCTTGATTAAGTGTTGAAATTTGTACAGGTTTGGAAACAACATGTGGTTGCTTTTTAATGGGTTCGTTTTTATGATCTGAGTAAAAGGGATATTTTTTAAACACTTTCATGCTTATTTTACTTATGTATATGTACATGCGAATGTATATATACTCCTGTAATATATACGTCTTCGGAAAACACTCAAAATCAAATTTTCATATACGAGTTCATAATGAAAATTAATGTTTTTAAAATAACCAATAAAACAAATTGTTTTATATGGCATTTGCATCTGCACGAAATCTAGTAGATTTCCATTGAAATCTCCATCAAAATAAATACCGTTTTACACTACTGCTCTCTGGCATATATCAGGATTTCGTTTCAATACCTCAAAAGGTGACAGAAAATGTTTCCTCTGTACTTGTCCACTCCCTTTTTGTGCAAAATGTTGAATATTCACTTTACGTTTTTTAACTGCATTTTTAAACTAAAAAAATTACGAATCTCGAAATTTTCTTCTTTAAAAATTATTCGACTAAAATAAAAGATTGTTACACATCTTCTGGTGTTTTACTTTTGAAAATCGGATGACTTGTTCTCGAGTTAAGGTGAAATATGTCTGTCTACGTACCTGACTAATTTAGGGGGAAAATTGCCGCGCAAATAAAAAAATCCCGATTTGATAGAAAACGGATTTGAGTCTAGCGCATATAGTCCATATAATTTTATTAAAAGGAGGACTTTGCTGCTGAGTAGTCTTATTGTTGCAATTAAATGAGGCAGCCTTTGTAAAAGGTGAAAACGTAGCAGCAAATTTTCCCCCAGATTAATTGCTTCTTTGGCATATTAATTAGAATGTATTATATGATTCCTATCATCTCATCTCAGGGTAGTTTTGCGTCTGATGCCGCTTATCGACAAGTCTAACTGCTGATCTAAACTCTCGTAAATCTAAAATTGTTATTATTTTCTTATCAGCTACACAAACAAATTTAGGTGCACGCGTTCACAAATTTATTGTACTGTAGTTTTACCTTTTGAATATGCTAATAAATATTTTCGAGTAACTGAGATAGTCATTGTAATAATTATAAGAAAAATTAATTGCTTCCGGTCGTTCTCAAGGTGATAACATAAAATGGAAACAACAACAGAAAGTACTAAATGAAACTCAATAATCACAGCAAGCAGGCAATTACTTAGAAAAATTAAATCAGAGATAAGCAATACAGTCCGTGAAGTAATTCAGTTGAAAAGTATTGTCTCAAAAAAGGATAGAAATCGTGTGCGTTAATGTGTTTTGGGTACTTCCGATTAATATTATGGAGTTTGTGAAAATCACTGTGTAACGATTTGTGTTGGTAATTTATAATTGACACTCAATGACAATCAAAATAGTGGTTTACATTAATTTTTAGCAGCTACATTTATAACCAGGATGTATTCATTTAAAGCAGGCCCTATAACCACTATTTTCCTTATGAAAGTTTGTTTTTCGATTTTCAAGGCAGCCTGTGCAAAGCTTTTACAGACTCTTCAACTCAAAAGCTATTTTCGAAAATGATGGTTTTCGACCAGTGCCAAATTTAGGGTACATATCCTAAATGAAAAAGAAAATACATCGCTAAAGCACGGCCTTTCACGGTGTCAAAAAATATCGCAAACGGTTGACCCTATAGGCCTTCCCTGTATCTTCCCGCAAAGCTATCGTAGCCGGGTTTTCGTGCTATTCTATGGCTTTGAAATCTTCGTGTTAAACACTTTTATTTTAATTTTCAAACCAACCGATTCTCATGTAATAAGCGACGACTGATATAGTTGTCGACAAATATAAAAGAATTGAGAGCACTAACCGGTCAGGGGCCAAATTGCCGCATTCGATATCGATAAAAATTTCAATACAATTTGTATACAAATTTCGATCGAATATCGAGTGACGTAATTTGCCCCCTGATATATAATTCCGGAATAAAAAAATAAAACACTTTTCCTGTTCACGATATCTCACGAACAGATTTACCGATTTTGACCCGGATTGCGGTGACCGACGTAGTATTTAAATATTGTTAGCTGTGAAACCGATCATTGAAGTCGTTTAAAAGTTATTCTAAAGAAAACACTTTGCAAAATGTTTTTTTTTTCTACATTTTCGAGATATCTTTAAATTTACTGCTCCGAATCCGTTCGAATTCACATTTTCGAACTCTAATTACTGAAAAGTTTTTCAGAAAGGGTTGATTTAGTTGTGCGGTTCAAAAGTTATAAGCGGGTCACATAAATACACACTCACATACTTCCATACAGACATAGTGACGGGCTCTCATGAGTAGTCACAGAAGACTTAAAAACGAGGAGATCTGATAAGAACACCATTTTTTTTAAGACGCGGTAAAAGAAATAGCTTCCCGATTTTGTGATAATGGTCAATTTTATTATCGGGATGCTAATTTTACTATATATAATTTAAAAAATTATGAAATTATTATTTTTTTAAGCTACATTTTAAAGTTTGACTTTAGAGCTTTTTTACGACTTAAAGCCTAAAGATATAGAACAGGTGTGTTCCGTGCGTTTGCTTAGAATTCTATAAGAAATTTAATGATGGACTTTAAGTGAAAATCAGATGTTCAGGAAAAAAGCCGTAAACAAAATAAAAAAATTTAACATAAAAAAAAGTTTTAAGTGGAAGTAAAATATCTTTCAAACTTGAAGAGATACAAAAGCAATTCTTTACTTCATCTAAACGCTTGATATATCTCAAATCGTACAAAGCTTTTCATTTGCTCCTGATGCAGTTGAGATTCGAAAAGACTGACTGCTCCTTTGCAACCATTTTTACGAAAATCAACAATTTAGAACTTCCATACTGATAAGCACTTTTTCAAATTTATAACAGCGTGTGGTGGTAAACAAAACTGCACATGAGTACTGGTGATGGAAGTGTAGGTGCTAACGAAAACAACTATTCTGTTCTGCTCTACTGTGGAAGTTGGATAATTAAATGGATGTTAATTTTTCCTTGTTCCGTGGAATATTTATCATATTGCGAGTCTTAGCCTGTCAGTCTTAAATGAATTTAATATTCAATAGATTTTTACGTCTTTATAATTCCTCCTCTATCCTTGTAATCGCAAGCTGGAAGCTTTTTGTTGTCTTCCTGTACGTTGTAAAAGAGTGGGCTCAGATAAGGGTACGCATGTGAGCTACGGTATTTATCAAAGTAAACCCACGCCGATGGCTTGAAGAATATTTAAAGGAATTCTCTTGCTTTTTTTCATTGTTTTCTATTTATAAACCCTTTCGTTCGAATTTCCCAGTGGGGAATCAAAACGCAAAAGAAATATTTTATTATTTCTATTAAATTTTGTGGAATCATACTTTTGCTACTTAAGGGAAACGTGCCTTTACGGTCGTCTTTTTTTTATAGAATTATAATGTTGCAATAACTGCATTAGACTGACATGGGGTCACTACTTTAATTTAAAATGTGTGAGCGCGTGTGTGTTAGAGTTACAACCACACAACGAATACACTTAACTATTGTACGAGTTAGTATTCGTATAAATTAACAAATTTATTGCATTAAATTAGAAAATGTGTTCGTTGAAATGGAAAAAGAATATATTCGTCTTACACCCCTTGAATTTGTTACAAAATTGTGAATGTCTGTTAAATGAACTTGAAGTATCAATTTTGTTGTTGTCACTTAAAAGAGAACATATTCCATCCATATTCCGTGGACATTATGAATTATGAATAAATTTATAAAATTATCTTTTGGTTTCGAAATGTTGTAAAATAGAGTAACAAGAAATTTGGTAATAAATTTATAAAGCCAATACATGAAAGGGTGAAAAGAAGAACCCTGTGAAGCCCTGCATTCATATAAATTGAATGAGTTGCGTGAAAGTTCGGAGTTGTCAACTGACAAATTTTCATTTAATTAAATATAAAGACCATAAATTTTCATTTAATATTAAATGAACGGTTTGTAGAAAAGAAGCCACAGATTTTCGTTTTGTTTTATGAAAACTTTACCGATTTATTTTTATTAATATTGCGCGTGAATGCAAGCGTTTGTAAATGGTGCGTTATTTCATCTATAAAAAAAATCTTTTTATAATTCACACCAAAAAAAATTTAGATTTTGTTTTTGTGGATGCGGGTATTTTGCTGGGATTACAATTGAGGAAATTAATTTAGTGCCAACGAAGTTCGTGAATTGTAACAAAAATATTATTTATTGTGAACTGGTCTTATGTGATCATTGTTTGACAAATAGGATATCTCTGTTTTGTTAATAAGCATTTAAAACCTGAAATTTCCAAGGCCTAATAATATTAACGCGATAACCGGTATTTGGTATACTTCTCGATTTCTATAAAGTAAAAATAAATAAACGGATTACCGATTTGGATCCAGTTTACGATGATCGGCATGGTTTTTAAATGTTAAATCGATCCACGAAACCGTTTTAAATTTATACAAAAAAACACTGCAAAATGCAATGAAAAGTTTTTTTTTATATCTTGAAATCAACCGGTTCGAATCGGTTCAAGTACACAGGAAATGTAACGTTTCAGATTTTCTAAAGTTGCAAGCGGGACACATACTTAGGCACACATAAATAACTTGCCGGTTTAAAAATTTTAAATTTTTGTAGCGGGAATTCAAAAATGGCTGCATATTTATCCGATCTTTTCGTAATGCATCAAAGAATGAGCCTGCAGATGTTGTTTGTATTTTCCAGACCCGACGTCATCTTTAAACGTTGTAGCACTCTGGCGAGATTTTGTTAGTATTGTTTTATTTATTAAAGTAAAATTTTGCACATTTAAAATACACTTAAGCTGATGATGAATTAATTGAAAAATTATTTTGTGAAAAGTATATAAAACTATTAAATACGGCTGTACCGAATCTGATAATTAATTAGTTACGAAATCATTTTTATTTAGTAACTGTAGTGTTCCAAAGGAAAAACTTAAATTTTCCAGCACTGGAGATAACGTTTTACATATTCAGATTTATAATAACAAGGATAAGTAAAAAGAGCATTATCGCTTTAATTGATTACTTTTATGTACCAAAAAAAAAAAAGTTTCCATTTGCCAACTCTGGAATTATGTTTCTGATTCTGCTTGACTTGTAATCCCAATTTAATTATTCGTGAACTTTAAACAAGTTTTAATAAATTAAAATTGTTTTAGCTGGTCTGCAACCGTATTTTGCTGATTTTCTGGGAGCGTCATAACACCAATTTCACGTACATCGCTTATTACACTTCCCTATTCATAAGGATCCAGAATATATTTATATTTCATGGAGCCGCCTTATTGATATTGTGGAAGTTACCTTTTACCATTTTTGGTGAAGCGTACAATGAAAAATATATCCCAAAATGAGCTCAAACAAATCGAAATAATTCTAAAGGGGAATCCTTGAGCCTTGTCGTTATCAGACTTAAAAGAAAAAAAAAAAAAATACGCATTTGCATGAGCTTCCTGTCGCAGCTCATTAGCAATTTAGATGCTGAAAAATATCTTGCAAGCGGCTGTGGATCGCTTTGTAATTTCAAAATTATTATTTGGATTGAGGATACTTAAATAAAAAATCTTTATTCATTTAGTGCGTTAAGTTTCATTAAAATATTTTCTTTCACACATCCTTTTAGTCCCTTCATTTTTTAATAATAAAAAAATGCATTCATTCTCTAACCGCTCGAAAATATTATTTTCAATAACTCGCTCGAATTTCATTCTATACATTTTTTTTAAATACACAAATAATTGTAACCGTCAGAAGCCAATAACCTTTTTGCCAGTTCAGTTTTTTTTTAAATTTCGTTTTTGTTTGCAAATTACCCAGAAAACAAAGAGATAAAAAACATATAAAAAGGCGTCATTAAAATATCAAATTTCATAATCCTATAAAACATTTTTTCATTCATCGAATCTATTCAATGTTGTTGGTTTTTAATGTCCATATGTTGCATTGTGTGTGTGTGAGTGTGTGTGTGTGCATGTTTATTAAAAGTCATGAATGAGAGAACGCAGCTTTAAACTATTAGCACTGTTAGTACGAGTATGTTAGTCATAAATATTATCCCAGTGAACAAGTTGCCGAATTTGCAGGTGGATATAAATACGCACAGACCGAAATGTTTGTTTAACGATATTCTGAAAATTTTCCCGTTTAGTCTGAGACTCTTTTGGAATAATCCAAAATGACACTTCTTGATATGTTAAGCAATTTCGGAATTTTTTTTTTTTGCAAAAAATCTAATTTGCGATCCTTTTATTTTATTAATAACGAATAAAAATCCATTCTATAATTAGAGACTTCCGATTCTGAAATTGTAAGGTTCTTTTGACTTCTTCCAGCATGCAATTTTGCTCCTTCTTTCAATATTTTTTTCAACAAACACTGAAAGTTACATAAGTTCTTTTGGGGCTCAAAATTTTTCTATAAAACATTAAATATTATCAGATTAATGCATTTTGAATCATGAAGTTCTCAGAAAATTTAGTCAAAAATAAAAATGTTCGGCATTTTTTGATTTGAAACTTTTTGTTTTCATTTGGTTTCTCAAGGTCCATCAATGGAGATCTTCTCTGGCGAAATGTTAAGTATCAGATAGTTCTCATTTGATCTGTCGAGTGTAAGGAAAAGCTTTGCAAAAATCTTTGCATTCAGCAAAAAAAAAAAAAAAAAAGCTGCGGATCTATTCTGATGTCAGACATTTCAATGAAAATGTTAACTGGGATGCAGCACAAGAACGACACTGCACAATGGCTTAAGAAATAGTTCGATAATTTTGCAGCTGTTCCAAATTGGAAGATGTTATTGTCTGCAATTTCTTCGATATTAATATGCGACACCATACAGTATATATATTCTAGATTCTTATGAAAAGCGATGACGATTGAGCGATGTCCGTCTGTCTGTACGTGAAATGAGTTTTTCCAACCCCCCAGAAGAGTTAGACACTTCGTTCTTGGATTGATGGATTGGAAATGCACTTAAATAGAGTGGTATTGAAATTCAGAAAAATCCGAATTACGGTTCCAGACGCAAAATTAATACCAAAAATCAACTATTTGTTTGTTTGTTTGCAAATTCAATATATTTCATGCTTCGAGAAGCCTCAATTGTCTATTAAAAACTAAGAAAATATAAATTTTTTTCCAGGGATATGAAATTAAAAACTTTTATTGGCCCATTCAGTATTTTGTAGTACATGTAATAAATAAAATGCTTAAAAATTTTAAGTTTTTCTTAAATAAAACCGCTTAATACATCATAAAGACTTGCATTGCTAAACAAATTTTTAAGTTAAAATTTCCCTTCCAGGGTTGGGAAATTAATTTTTTTTCCATGCATAAAAGTAACCAGAAAGGCAACTAGAACTATTTTATAACTTAGGAAGAAGAAATGTGGTACTTAAAAATATATGTAACGCCAGGGATACGTGGGTGAAGGGTATATAAGATTCGGCACAGCCGCATGTAGCACTTTTACTTGTTTATAATCGATTTTATTAATAGTAAAAATTACAAATTTGAAAAAGGTTTTTGTGAGAAGCAGGGAATACTCAGGAGGACTCGGAGCCGTGTTTTATTAAAGTAAACATAAATTACTATTTTTCAATTCTTTATGTTTAATTATATATATTTCGGTTAAAGGTTTAAGGAAAACTTTTCCGAATTCCCGGTATCTCACAGTTAGCATTTTATTTACTATTTAAAATAATCGGTTTATAAAGAATGTCTTTTTTTTTTCAATAAAATTATAGAGCTTTAAAACAGCATAAAACAAAAATTATTTTTTTTAAATGTAAAGAAATTTACTTGTTTCGAAAGACAATCATGTGGCATTATAATTTAATTATGTCTTCTGGCATGTGACGACCACGAGTGGTTCAAGCGTATGTCGGCAATAATACGGCGAATGTTGCCCCCCAATCAATCGTTTCGTGCTTATCGCCTTAAAGACTTCATATATCCCCACAGAAAATAGTCTAGCGGCAGATTCTCGGGTCCTAAGCTTTAAAACATGCGATTAATAAAAATTTCCCTCAATAAACCAATTTTGGAGCGAGTGGTGTGAAATGTGGCGCCATCTCGTTGAAATGACAGCTCTTGCACGTGATGGCTGTCAGTAGTCATGGCCCTATACCGCTCACCATTGACTGCAACGCTTCAATCAATATAGTTTTTGCACAAGTATGGATCAGTTATTCCACCATCCCATAAACCGCATCAAACAGCCTGCTTTTTTTTTGGAAGTAACCGTGTCTAAGTGTATGCTATACACTTGACCAATATTGTCACTCCAAATACGTCAGTTTTTTTTTTTATTGGCTCAAACAAAAGTGAGCCGCATCGCCAAAGAAAATTCACACGATACGTAAAATCAAGATAATTTTGAATAATTTTGGAAGCGTTGATCAGACGTCGGTCTATTTATGTTGAAGTGTTAACCTAAACAGTTGACGAAATGACAGCTAGTTAAGAAGTGTTGTCAGCTTAAAAGTTTATACCTCCATAAAAACACCCTTTACTATTATGAAAGAAATTATTTTCAAAATTATTTTCTTGTCTTCCTTAAAAAACTTATTAAAACAGAGCTGAAGGAATAGTTTTGTGTCACTTAGCCATGGTGACATAAATGCAGTGCCTTGTTTGCGATTTCTTAAATATCTCAAAAATCCATTAAACCTACACTCGATTCTGTTCTAATTAATTTTCTTTGAAGTTATCTTCCTTAATTTCATGAGTACATCTTAAGGTGATCACTAGTTACCGAGCTCTTACCAAAATGAAGGGTTTCTAAGACACTGTGCGTTGCGTTCAATGGCTAAACACAAAAGCACAATGACATGGAAACAAATTTATATGAATAATAAAGGGGTTTCCTACAAGTGAAGAAGTCATTCATGTAGAATGTCCATTGTGACTGTCGTCGTGTGTTTATTTTGTAATTTAGTCGGCCTAATTCTATATTAACTTTAAATATTTTCAAGTCTTAGAAGTTTCAATGTCTACAAATGCAAAAATCTTTTCGAACACAATATGAATTTCATATTTTCTCACATTTCAGTACAAAGTGCTTTGCAGGGATGTTGCTACAGCAACAATAACACCATCGCCAATATGCAAAATATGCAACAACAAAAAATGTATATATAATCCTAAAGTACTTTCAGTTTTTAGTTATCTTTACCTGCAAAATAAGAGCCTTAAAACGAAATTTACTTATTATACAATAAAAAAAATTTATCATAATTTTTAGAAAAGTGTATCAAATTCTTAATAAGCATTTCCGGATTAAATATGAGACGCAAATACTTTTATCATAAATAAACACACAACGAAATAAAACAGAGAGGAGTATCTTTTTACGTCACCATTAACGGCTGCAGTACACGAACGAGTATATAAAAGTATTTCGGTAAAACTTTACTAACATTTTGTGTTGTGCTCATTTTGGTCAACTAGTCTAGACAAATAATTTACAATCCTTAACTAATCCTTAAAGTGTGCAACGTATTAACAACAGCAACAATAACTATAAAAGATGAAAAAGAAGTTGCTACATACGCACACATACACACGCACACATAAATAAATAGATGGATATTTATAAAACACATTTTTGAGCGGGATAATAGAGAATAAAGTTTAAATACAATTACCATGGGTCTGAAGTTGGCAACGGAAAATGAATGAAACAAAACTGTTAGAATGTAAAAAAATTGTAACCAGCAGCCAGCCATAATAGAAATAGATCCTTCTCTTTGAACATTTACATGCCTTATCTGACGTTTGCGTTAAATAGGTCTTGGTTTAGGTTTTCAATATTATTATTTCTTGTTTATTTTTCTTGAATAAGGGTCTTATTTTTTTTAAATATAAGAAAATGTTGTGTTAAAAATACGGGTTTCTACTTCTTTTTAATAAAATAATAATGAAATAAAATATACCGCGTGCAAATTTTAGCTGTACGGAGAACTATAATAATACCGGTTTCGTTAACGCTAACAGAGGTTAAACTGTGCTGCCATTAATATTCGGTAAGATATGGCAGGTCCTCACAATAGGTTTGATCCCGTACTTTTTGGGTGAAGTTCGGTAAAGTGAGAGTAAGCTAAAACTTTCTCTCACATATTGTTAAAAATGTACAAAAGTACGGGAACAGAAAAAGCCAAAATTCGTTACCATCGAAGTGTTTGGAATTTTAATACCTGGTATATGGTGTCTGCATGCAAGTTAAACTCAAGCAGTACTTAATTTATCCGCCATTTATTCTTATTTTATTACGGTCTTTATTTAAAATCTTTTAACAATAGCTTTTTGCTGTTTCTTGCAGTTTTTAATTGTTTATCTTTTTACAACAGCTGACCGTTTGCCTAAAGTTTGAGTACGGGAACAGTTTTCGGTAAGATTGGGAGCCGCGGGCTTCCAATGTAGAGTACGGGATCACACCTAATGACACAACAATACCCCCGAGTTGTGGGAATTTAATTAAAACAGCAAATCTATTGGCGAACTTCATTTAGCCTTTCTTCCACTAATCGATCTAGTGTGCAAGCAATTTGTGACCACTTTCACTCTAATTTTACTCTTTTCGATACAACATAGGCGGCTAATTAGTCGGGCCAACAAGATCGTGTTCTTTAACCCCATGGGATTATTTTCTTTGGGGTTATGACTTATCGACATCGATAAAGCTCAAATAATTCCGCACCTGGATTTCAACAGTCGAAGAGCTATCGTCGAAATACGACTGCATATGCGATAAGTTATTGAAAATCGGGGCTCCTGATTGTGCTTTCTACGCGCCAGTAGTGGCGGCCGCATTGTAGAGATCATATTTAAACATAAATTTCATAATATTTTCTTTCAACTTAAGCCCGTATAATTGATATTAAAAATATAATTTCTTATTTTATTGTGATTAAAACTTGTGTCATTCTAGAAGCTTTTAGAACAGAGTTCCCCAAACTTTTTTGTGTCGTAGACCCCTTGCCATATTTTTCCGTGTTGGGTAGACCCCCTACTTATCTGATTTTGATTTCCTGTACATTTCTAATTGTAGTGAAGTTTAGTGTTAAAAACTTAAAGTAAAAACACATGTTAAATTATACATTTATTAATTGAATTTAAATTAAAACTACTCAAAATAAAATTTTGTATCTGCAATGTAAAATATACGTAACATAGAATAAACTATAAATAAAATAACATAAGCAATAAGTCAATATTTTTAGTGAGAAGGATGAACCTGATGCTTTAATAATAAATTATCAACATTTGGCGTCAATTTTGTAAGGGTTAATCTTAAATCTCCTCGGCTAATGATGGCTAGCCTGTTTCTTTTTTTCGTTAGGAGATTGGTAACAGCGTTATTCACACTTGTCATATTTTTAGTGTTATTATTTCATGACTTATGTATAGTCATAGAGTCTAGACTGTGAATCCCCCAAATCAATTAAGTTGTTGTTTGTTAAACAAAAATATATATGATCTTGATATTATAAGATAGTATGATATAAGTAAATAGGTACTATCAGTGTATGTGTTGAGATCCACTATTGTGGACCCCAATTTTCATTTCATGGACCCCCAAATTTTTTTTCGCTGACGTAGACCCATTGCAGGTTGTCATAGACCCCTAGGGGTCGATAGAGACTACTTTGGGAATCACTGTTTTAGAAGATGTTGTAATCAGCGCATAAAATTCACGAAAATTTGCAAACCTTTTATACACACACACACACAAACACTGATACTAATAAAAGCAATAAACCATCTTCAGAAATTTTCAATTCATTACAAATCTTTGTGTGATTTGACACAACACAACTACATGTAATACACAAACACGCACACACACACTCTCGTATGACACACATACACACAAACACTGATACTAACTAATAAAAGCAATAAACAATCTTTAGAAATTTTCAATTCATTACAAATATTTGTGTGATTTCATACAACACGACTACATATTTTTCATGCAAACACACACACAGACTCGTATGTGTGTTTACATTTTTTAACACATTCACAAAAACATGTACATCTCAGATGTAACATCTGATTATGTGCTATGAAAATAAGGGATAAATAATCAGATATGATCACAATAATAATAGTAGTTCTTCATGTATCACTGCCCCTTTTCTTCTTTGTCAATATATTTGATAATTTTGCAAATGTGTACTTTTCGAATATTGTCTTCAAAAGAATATCTCCATTGAAGCGTTTAATTCTATAAAAGGCTTCTTTTTCAGCTGCACGTTTGTGGGGCAAATGAAGCGAAGAGACGAACAGGGAAGGGAAGCTGATGAGAATAATAGGAAAATAGTTCAAATTTTGTTTATTTTCGGATATAATTAACATCTTTTGAAATATGGGTTATTCATGTGGAAATTTTGAGATATACACACACACTTACGCCATACATGCTGATGAATGTTTGTATGTGTATTGACGCTATGAAAAATTTAAAAGCGGCACGTTGACGTTGATACACTCACTATTAATTTATCGCAGAGTTTAAAATTTTCGCGGGTTAATTTTTCCTCCATTAATTAAAAAATTTTTTTTTTACTGCGAATTCTCTTGCAAATACCTGGTGGTAATATGCCTTAAAATCGATGTTGTTTGTTATCTTAGCCAAAAGCTGTGAATTATAAACTGAAATACACTCTATTTTATAATATCTGTTGTTCTACTTCATTTGCTACTCGTATTAAACAGCCGCTAATAAAATATTTTTTTATATAAAGCAATAAAAAAATATATAAACATAAAGTTAAATCAATTTCAATAAAAATCCTGTACTACGCAACGCAATTTAGGTTGGCTTTATGAGAGAAATTAAATTTAAAAAAAAAATATCCTATGCTACCTTCCGTTTGCTGCACAATATTATTTGCTCAGTTTTCTTTGGTTGCTCTCCTTTCCTGTTGTCTTGTTGTCCTGTTGTCCTTTATCTTGTTTAGAATTTGCTTTATAAATTTTATTATGTATTAACATACTTTGGTCGGATATCCGTTAAGTTATAGAGCAGGAAATTCAGTTACACACATGCATTCTCTTTTTTATGAGGGCAACACAAGTACGGGTAGTGCACTTTTTTTTTGCAATAATTAAAAAGAAAGTGGTGTTTGTCCTTTTACTTCTATGGCAATAAAAAAACAACTTCCTCTTCCGCTTTGGAATCAATTAAGCTTATTAACATTTAATAGTTTTCCTACTATTATGCCATCTGTGCTAATATTGCAGATATGACTCTAAGTGTGTGTGTGTGTATCTGTGAAATGGTTTGTGTTGTAAATTATATCATTCCTGAATTTTTAAGTGGCTGTCTGTTTTATACATGATCCGAAAATTGTAATGGATTTGTAATATTGCAACGATTTGAGTGATTTATTGATGAATTAATGATGTCTTCTTTAAAATGCATTAGCGAGTTTTGTGTTCACGTTGCAACGAAATTAATATTAATGTTCTAAAATTGAATTTTATATGGACATGTGTTTTTAAGTGTTAGGAATATATTGTAAAGGGTGCTTTTTTGAACGTTTACAACTTTAAGTTGTCTTCAGCACTGATTGACAATGATGTTGAAGGCATAATGTCTCGTAATGCTTGTGTTAAGGTCTCAGCGCTTGTAGAAAAGTGTGCGAGTTTTGGACTATTAAAAAAGCACTAAATCTGTCACTAAGGGCTATAAATTGGCAACACTGCTTAGTCATAGAAGCTTTCTGGTATGCCTTAAATTTATATAAGACGTGACCTAAAACCAAAAACGCAGTGTTACCAGCTTCGAAATCTTAAAACTCATCAAAACGGAGAAAAAACACGCCAACTAGAAAAAAGCACAATTTTTGCAACTTTAATCAGGTTTTACAGATTGAGGGAAACGATTTAAAATTTTCTAATAGTTCATTATTTGGCTATAAAAGTAATGGGAAAAACTTTGCACGCTTGAATGAAATTGTATTGAATCAGCTGTATTTTGTTGAACAAGAGAAATAACTCTTGTTCAACACACTAAAAAAAACTGTATTGCACTCACTGTTGGCTGAAGTACTGAGACACAAAGCCTACGATGCCTTAGGTTCCGAGTTCGACTCCGCACTCAGTCATGAATGTGGTGTTGAATTTCGCTGATCTGCTTTAGGTCGCTGATCTGCTCCTTCGTCGGTAGCAGTACCAAAAATATTCTCCGGCGAAGTAAAAATAGCCACAACGAAATTCTATCCTCTTAACACTATCCGCTTCTATCTCAGTTCCAGCGCAATGCACCGCATATGTAGGGGTCGTCCCCTGACTGCTGATCCTTCTCATAAAATCAATTTACCGAAATTTAACAAAGGGCGACCCAGACACCAGCTAAGAACTTTTTAAAGCTCCCAAAATAGTGCTAAACATTAAAAGTTGATTTTGACTTTTTTGGATATGTTGTCGTGGTTATGTCACAACTAAGTTCAGCTTTGATGCCTACACTGCAGCACTCCCCTACATAGGTAAAATTGCGAAAACTCACCGGCGAAGTAAACAATAAAATAGCTATTGATGTGATCTTACGAATTAAACACATGCCTTGGTTAGATTTTAATATTAAATTTAATTGTTAATAAATTAACTATTTGACATACTGTCATTGTACTATTGTAATATGAAATTTATTTGTTGATTGGTTAAGCAATGTCTGTATGCATTTCATTGGCGCTTTTTTGCCAAATCGTCACTAAACTTCAACTACAGTTTTTAAAAGTTTCAAACTTCTCAACTTATTGAAAGACTTTTATAAACCATCATTTATTAACATAATTCTCAGATGGTTTATAAAAGTCTTTTAATAAGTTGAGAAGTTTGAAACTTTTCACGTACACACACGCGCACCCATACACAAACACTAATACACACACACACACCCATACACACATACTAATATATATACACATACACACCCATACAACTATACATCCAGGCACAGTGACGCCCCTCAAAAGTAGTCAGGGAAGCTTTCTAGCATCTCAAAACGTGGAGATCTGATGGGAGGCAAATTATTTCAAAGTGGGGTAAGACCAATAACTTTTCCATTATTGAAAATCTAAAATTTCCCTAGGGCGAAATGAAGCTTTCAAAGTAAATTCCTTAGCACATTGATTACGATTAATAAATTAATTACATTATTAACTTTAATTGGACCGATATCATTTAAGATGAATTTTAATTACACATCAATTACGTGCGTTGAATTCTACGTTAACCGTGACATTAAATTAGCATTCGAAAACATCTTTACGATGGTTGTATGAAATAGGGTCAGGCGAAGTTAAAAAAAAAAAAACTTTTATAATTCAAAGTTTTTTTGTCTTTGAGTACTTTCCCACATTGTCATACACGCAGCATCTTTTTATTTTATAATATATTTCAATTTAAGTTGATATGAGAAAACTGTTTATACACTTTCACAAAACTGTTTGAGAGATCTTAAGAAAAATGATAAACTTTATACGAGTGCGTGAATAATGATCTCCTGTATGTGTTTGTTTAAATGGGCACAATTATTTTTTACTTCCGGTACGTACGACTATCTAATGCCGCATAATTCAAATACACGTATTTAAACGTCCGTTATATTTAATCAACGCAGATATAAATTCTAATAACACTTGAACTCATAAATATGTCAGTAGTATCACTACTAAACGCGTCGTCTCCCTCTCAATGTGCAGGGGTGCAGAAGCGTGTGTTAGTTGAAGCGGAAGTAGGGTGGTGTGGCACAAAAAGTGTTGCTGATTAGAAGCAGCAACATTTCAATAAATGTAATTTGTGTGTTAGTGTGAATATGTGCAAAGTGAAGTCCGATGGTGTGGATATCGAAACTGCGTGAGATTTTTCTTACGCAGTGAGAGGGAGACTGAATGGAGCCACTGACAATAAAACAAATGCTTTCCACTCGTATATATAATTTAAACGAAAGTTTTGCAAGCAATCAAATATGAAATAGTTTGTAGATAATTCATTTGAAAGAATAAATACACGAGTGCGTACTTTCATGGGATATTTAATGAACTATAAAAATTTATGTTGCAACAGCACTAAAAACTATATATTAAAGTCAAATAATATGAGGCTCTTGATACCCCTACCGCTTTTTTTTTTGGTATTTAATAGCTTATAACAGTGTATTTCGAAAACTGGAGCAAAGTGTACAGTGTAGATTCGATTATAGCAGCCCAAATGTCCTTCGCCCATATGGCAGAAACAAGTGTTTGTTAAAGTACATCCCAAATATATTCAAAAGATACTTTGATTACATTCCTAAAACAACCAGGATATACTCTATAAATTCTATCCGGACCAGTGTTGTCATTAAAATAAAAATTATTCGAATATTCGTACAACTTCTCTTTATTTCTGTGCGAAGAAACAACATTTTTATTTTAGAATATGAAAACAGTACGAAAAGTTTTTAACGAATATTCGAATCATTCGTTGTCAAACCTTTTTATAAAAATTAGACTGTATTTGCGAATGTTAAATAGTGTTTTACACTAAATAATTATATAATTATCAAGGACGTGTTGAGTAAGCAAAAACCACATATTAAAATACTTGTGTAACAATGTCTATGTATACAGTGTTATCTCTTTGAATCCTTTGGACATCAGAATTACGGAGCCAGATAAAAATGTAATGAATTTCATTTAATTAAAACTCAAATTAATTAACAACGTATCAAATTATTGAATGCTTTAATATTATTTTTCAACTCGTGCTATTTTCCGTACAATAAAAACTTTTTTAAATAGCCTCCAAAGTTTGAAAAAAAACTTTGTTTTCAATATATTTTATGACAATAATTACGATGAAAAATCAGACCAAGTTTCCCAATATAATAAAAATATGTTACAAATTTTCGAAAATTATATCAATAATGAAAGAAATACTAAAGTCTATTGAAGATGAGTTTAATTATTTGGATATATCCAAGAATAAAACGGACAAACTGGATCTGCTGTTCAATGATATTTGAACCGTTTCAACAACGTCAACGGTTTGCGAATGAAACTATTCCACTTGTTCTTTTATAAAAAAAGGAAAAAATCGTGTAAAAGGTAGAAACTTATTTATCTATTTAATATAATTTCGATAGGTTAATTGTTTGGAAAGCCTTCTTAATTCAGAAAGCGCAACATTTTATATATTCAATTTACATAGCAAAGCAGAACAGCTGTTTTCGAAAGCCACTATACTTTCATCATCAGCAGTCATTTATTAGCACTTATTATCTAAGTGCCTGTGTTGCCACTTGATTATTTTTCTTCATGCCCTATTTTTCAGAATTTTTCTTTTCTTTTTGGTTTGAATTTGATCGTTTCTGGCCTTTTATTGAGTTAAAACCAGATATAACTTTTTTTTAAATGTTCAATTTTAATTTTTATCTGACTATTTATTAATTTAATCTATTGTTTTTTATGATTATTTTAAAAGAAATAAATACATACAATTAATATATTTTTAATGAATATCATCTCGTTTTTAATAACATTATTCGGTTTATGTTAAAAATAATAGGTTTTCTTTTGTAATGGAGTGAATTAATTGGGTAAAAAAAAATATTAAAGTAGTTTGTTGTTTTTTATTACATTTTTCAAATTTATTGGAATAAAACAGTTTATTTCTTAATCGTTTGAATATTCGAATAAAAGTTCAAAATTATTCGGCTGTTCGAACAAGAGAGAAATTATGAAATTTTATTCGAACGATCATGAAATTCGAATAATTGAAAACTGTAGTCATAACTCTACTCTATTTAAACTACTAAATTTATGAAAGCAATTTAAAAATGTAGTCCAAAATGACAGACTTGTCTAACAACAAGTCTTGATCTTTTTAAAAAGTCAACTTTTTCTGTTATAAAAGTAAATTTGATAAGTTCTCATTGCAGTCGTAAAGTTGTAAGTCATGAAAAAATAACGAGAATAATATGACTAGTGTGAACAACGTGTCTTGACTAAATTAATTTGTATGCATTAAAAAACAGCTGCTGCTATATTTCGATTTAATTCTATATTGCGCTTTAATTCTTTTTGAATAATTTTTATATCGTAAAATTGTGATTTTATATGCAGACATAAATTTTTTGTGCCACTGTACATGCCTAATGCTTTCTATAAGAAGTGGCAACGTATTTAACCACTTTTAATTCCTCGGAAGAACCATAATCCTATGCCGTCGTTATCTGAGGAGTAGAAGTCAATTATTGCGAGTGAGACGCAGAATTCTCGAAAGAGATTAAACAATCAGTGGTCAGGCTGCTCGTAAAAAATAATTTATAAAGAGGTTTGATGTTGATTGACTTAGAGTTGCCTTGCGATTGGTTGTGAATGTAATTGTATTAATTAAATTTTGCTTAAAAACGGTAAAATAATATTTTATGAATATCGTTGCTAATACCTACTGAAATTTTTTTACAAGGAAAAATGGCGAAATGGGCCAAAGATCTTTATAAGTTCTCGTTAAACAGTTTGTTTCGAAGGCGAAAAATGTTTTGCTGCTGTATCGATGCGATAATTTTTAAATACAGTGAAGTGAAGTGTGGACCGTTGATAGTGTTGGTGGTAGCTGGGACGAAGCTGCAAGGCGGGGGACGTCTTTAATACTTGAAGCAAAAAAGGTATTGAACATTTTTTGATTTTATTAATTCAACGAATATAAATTTATAGTATGAATTGATGTTTGTTACACACCGAAGTATATTTAAGCTCTTTTAGAACTTATTTATTATGTTCGGAAGATATGTTGTAATTAATTGTTCACGATTAAATTCTTTTAACAGTTTTGCAATTAAAACTTTCTCTTAGAAAATTAAGACGATGCGTGCCTGCTTCTATTTATTGATAATTTTACTTTTAGTTTTCTCAACAGTTTGGAAATCAAATTAAAAGTCAATAAAAAAAACAAATTTATTTCGCTGTGTAACAGTTTCTTTATCAAGTTGGTGGGGGTGGGTGGTGGGTTTTGGTTTCGCTTTCGTTGTGTTCTGATTTTCAAAATATCTCAACTACCTCAAAGACAAAAAGTTTATGTTTATTTATGACCGCACCATCATCAAATTCCTTTTCTATCGATTTATTTTTCTTCGTGTGTTTCCTGTAAACAACAACTTGCAGGTTTTATATCAAATGACTGAGTTTATTGACACTGAGTGAATGACATTTTAGAAATTTCTGTGGCTTTAGTTGTTGTTTTAATGCGGGTGTTTGTATCCTTGTGAGTGAATTGGAATTCCACCCTCTGTAATGACATTCAATTTCACACTGATTTTTTTTGCTGTCTATTTTAATTTTTTCCTTAATTTAATTTATTGTGTTCTATTGTCATGGAAGAATCGAGGTGTTGCCAGTATATCTACTAATCAAAGATATTACAAAATATAATAAAAAGTATCTCAAAATAGAGTGCTCTCATGTTAACGAGTGTTTGAAAAATTCAAATATGATCGGAATTTACCAAAAATTAATAATTATAGCAAAAGCTTTTTAGTTAGATCATGCTGGCAGCCAGAGTCTTGTCGCATTTATTCGGATGTCTTAGTCTGATTACGTTTTCTTTTCTGGAAAATATTAGCATTTTTCCATTTTTTTCTAAAAAGTGGCATTTTGGAGGAGTTTTAAACCAGAAATTATATATAGTCAGGAATGCTGGTTTAATTTTTAAGAAATTCTTTATCTTCAAATGATAGAATGTTGCATTTTTCTATTAAAAAGTGTAGAAAATATAGCATTCTTTCGTAGAAAGAAATCACCATAAGATAGAACGAGAGGATTGCTTGTTTCTGAAGTCCTTCGGTATTGATCCAAAATATTTCACTTTAAATCAACACTCTTATCTCGCAAGCTATTAGTGCACAGAGCTGCCAGATAATTTTGATAAAAAATCGGTATACAAAGAGGAGTTGTAAATAAAAAGAGAAATTTACTCCATTAAGTTTTTAATATAAAAAAGTCGGGATAAAATCGACGAATCACTTATTTTATATAAAAAAAATTATTTTATTTTGATGAGCTAATTTTTCCAAGTGTTTTTTATTCAGAAAGTCCTAATAAATTTTCAAAACTCAACGGAAAGTCAAAATCAATTTCATTATTATATTTGAATTTATTGTAGTTAAAAATACAATAAATGAATGAGAAAAAAGCACTGGGAACTATGGGCTATCGGCTTAAACATCCGTTCGGAAATATTCAACTTATACAGCAGAGCAGAACAGCTGTTTTCGAAAGCCGCTACACTTTCATCATCAATACTCATGTATATTTTTATTTATTAGCATTTGTTAGGTGGCTCAGATGAATTTGATAATAGTTTCTATTTATAACAAATTTTATTATGAATAAGGATAAGAGAATTGAATCAAACTGATGTTAACACACTCTTTTGTTGGTTATTTGGTTATTATATTTTTCATGCTGAAAACTTACTTTCTTACTAAATCTATCTTCGTCGGCCACTTCGTTCATTTAATGGTCAACGTAATCGATCGTTTTCACACTAATTTTACTCACTACAAAACGATCAGCTAGAGAGAAAAATATGCGTAGCGAAGAGAGTATTATTCCTGCAGCGAAATGCTTAAGTAGCAGCCATTACGGTAAATAGCGCAAGCTAACGAGCCATGCCAACAAAATGTTTATTTACAAACGTTAATCAGCTAAACACTAACGATATTTGATTGCAACAAGATGGAAGGAACAATTGTGATATAAACACTTCCTTACGTTTTTGTGAAGTGACGTGGATTTAAAAACTCCAGATTTTACCTTGTAGTACTTGAAGTGGAGGGTTTATGCTTACAAATGCCAGACAATTGCTGCTCTACTGGTCTTTAACATCAACTTTAAATACACGTTATTGAAAGAATAATGCATCTCGTATTCAAGAACTTTTGCCAGACTGTCTCAAAAACGCCACATTGGCGCTGATTAATTAAGAAATTCGACGCAAACAAATTCGCCGATTTTTTTATGTTGATTTAAAAAGCGTGATATTTTGACTCATCATCGGCAACCAGGCGTTTAGTTAAAATAATGACAAAACAGCTAATATGGCAACCCTGCATGTGAGGTTAGGTGAGACATTACACCATGTCCAGCACCCTTGTAGTACTTTATCGGCCAGGGAAAGGCTAATCACTAGTTTTATTTAGTAGGACCATCACTATGCCGGAACTACAAAGGAGAGGATAGTGCTGAATGGACAGATAAAGAAAGATGGGGACACTTCGCCGTCAAATTTTCGAAACAGTGAAAACTTGGATTTTCCAATTAGTAAAAGAAATTTATAATTTTTTTAACTTCGCGTTAGGAAAGTTCAAAACTTAAAAAAATCGGAAAGTTACTCGATCTACGCCGTCTTAAATAAATCAAGCTCTCATCGAATCTCTTTGTTTTCAAGTCCTGGCAAGCTTCAGTGATTGAGTCCGAGAGTTCGTCGTTTGTGTGTGTGTGTGTGTAAGTATGTGACGCGCTTATAACTTTTCAACGAATAAACCGAATAAAACCAAACTGGTAGCGCTCTAAAGAAAGTTTCTGAACCAATTCGAAACGGTAGAAAAAACGTAAAGAGCGCTTTTTAAAGTGGGTTTTTTATAATAACTTCTAAACGGCTTCAACGATTAATTCCACAAGCTCTTGACATTTAAAAATCACTTCTATTACCGTAAACCGGGTCAAAAGCGGCTAAACCGGACGTGAGATATTGTGAACGAAAAAAATCGAAAACATCGATTATTTTTTAAAAACTCTGAAATTATATATCTGATCCGTTATTGTTTTCGATTCTTTGTAGTAATCGAAAACTACATAAATCACCGGTTGTGACGTGTAAATCGGTTGATTTGAAAATTAAAATAATACTGGTTATAAAAAAGCACAAAACCAGGATACGAAAATTACAGGGACATCCTAAATTTGTTAAATACAATCCTCTAAAGATTTTATTTATATAAATAAAATTCCCTGTAAGCTGGAATGTCAATTCGTTTCCTTACAAACCAGCACTTGTGGAAGTTACACTTAATTGCAGTGAATATGCTGGCGAAGAAATTGTGTTCTTTCGTCGCGTATTTGGTGTTATTTTACCTTCAAAATGTTGTTGTATTAGTGAGCCATATTTGCCCCTCTACTTGTAATTATTTATTTTCATTATATTTCCTTCTTTTTCAATATTTTACATTTACTTACACACGGCTAATTGTGTGTAACTTTTTCTTGTAACAATCAAACCGAAAAATCAATTGCCTGAAAATGTATGAGTGTGCCAGCAGTCCTGCTGAGTATTTCATTATAAAAATTTAAATTCTGCTTAATATGGAAATAAAAAAATGAAACAAAATAAACTCATAAAATAAAACAATTCGAAAACTAGAGATAAAAAATAAGGGTGACATGTGGCATGTTTTAGAGGCCAAGTGAAAGAAACAAAACTGAAAACGAAACTAACAAGAAATCAATGGAAACTAACAAGAATGATGGAAGGGAGCCTTTTTGCCAATTTCCAACAAATAATGATATCAAGTCTTAGCCAATTTATTGCTGAATGCATCATTAATGACAATGACTTTGTTTATTTGGAGACAAGTTGAAGCACGCAATAATTTAATGTGATTTTATTTTTGTATTTGTTGAAAAGATTCACTTATCTTGAGTGCTTTCTAAATACAAATAAATTGTTTGATATTTTTAAAAGAAACATCAAACTGATAAGCGTGATTAGCTGCAAATGTAGTTATTGGCCCACTTTCAGATGAAAAATAAAGTAGGCTTTAAGGATTTAATATCTCAACGTATACTTTGTTTATGACTATGAGTCATCCCCATAGTGCAGTCATTTAGAAACGCACTCTAATCAAAAATGACCCCACTATACATTCTATTGTGTTTGCTTGCGACGACATAAAGTGTCACAGTGTGAACTCCACTTTAGACGTCAGAATATTTACGTAACGTAATGTAACCACTTACGTCCAAATATATATAACTGGACATATACACACACTTGCCATAAACTTTTATGTACTCCAACTTATTTATGTAAGACAAATCATTTGAAGTTGGTATAATTTTTTGTAAAATTAATGAGACACGTAGTAACAGCAGTTAGTGGTTGGTTGGTGGTGGTCTTTCAACGGTTCAATGAAGCCGATCATTTACTGAACGTCTCACTATCATTTTACATTTCCTGAATTTGAAGAAGTTTTACATTTTCTTTGCTGTCTAATGCACTCAAATATTTCTTGTTTAAATCTTCTAAATAAGTTGATTAATTTATGTTGTGCTCGTATTCCAAGGCAAAAGTAAATTGCTGGTGCTTGTGAATAGTTTTGTAGCCTCGAATACCATTCAAGTGTATCCAAGAAGAATTTTAAAAATTCGTTGCTACTTTGTTTTATTCTTTGTTTAGTATGCAGTCATTTCACTTAAAAATCAAAACAAATGAAATAATAAAACATGGCAAAAGTAATTGAAACAATAAAATGTTTTTCTTGCGAAGGATCCTCCTTCATTAGGTTTTTCTTTCAGTTGAATTTCTTAAGTGGTTTTTGTCAAGTTTTTAAATTGTTTTCTTTTCAGCTTCTTTCGATTTGCTTGAGTCATTTGTTATTTTCAAGAACAGAGGGATATAGTATAATTTTATTAAAACAGTAAATGAAAATCATTATAAAGAGATTGTATATCTATACACCGAAACAAATATTTATGTAATAAATCAATAAACTCCAAGAGCATTATTATGAATAAAATTAGTTTGTTTGTGCTTGAAAACATTTTTTATGCAGCGAAGGGAACTAAAGAAGGATAATTTCATGGCGTATATTCGCGGTTAACATTAAAATTAATTTCTGTATATCAAAATAAATATTTACAACTATGGCAACACTGGCATTAGTCAAGTGCTGCAAATAGGGTTGCCAGACGAATTTGCTTGACAAAAATTTTAATATTCGCCAAGATTTAAGGAAATAAAAGCCAAGATTTTTATAGCCGAACCAAAAGATATAATGAAGCTCTAATATTAATAAAGGCATAAATCGGTTTATTTGAATATTCTGATGGATAAGTATCGTTAAAATACCAAAATAAAAATTTATAACAATTTAGAATAGAAAATACTCTCTCGCTAAACTCAAAAAGCATTAAAATCTTGATTTTTAAGGAATTTTATTACCTTGTAAAATAATACAAAATATGTGATTTAATGTGCTATCGTCGTCTCGCCTAGAGACTTTCAGCCGTTCCACTCAGATCTCCAGAGCTATTTTAGGACAACACAAAAACGTATCTGAAAGAGTGCTATTATTTTATGACTTTTTTGTATGCAGCACAACAACTTTCTTAAGCTGGTCTAAAATATTATGACTTTATCAAAATATGACCACATAGTTCACAGTGTGAATACCAGAAATATATTTTAAATGATCACACCTTTACTCCAATTACAAGAAACAACTTTATCAACTACAAAGTGTTTTCTGTAACTAATTTGTATCAAACTATTTATTCTATTCTATTACTACCAATTTTATTATCAAAAACCGTTCGAGAAGTGTATCAAACAGAGTGTAACTAGAGATTGTATAACACATTTATTAAAAAACTATTACTTGTGCTAATCCATTAAGATGGCGAAAACGTTCAAATGCACTTAACCAAATGTACTTCAAACCGCAAACGTTTGCCTTAAGAAATATGGACGAAAAATTTAGAAAAATAGGACACAAAAGAAAAGAAATTGTAATAATCAAACGGTTTTAGAGGAACTTAATAAAACTGTGTCACCATTTTTCATATTATACTGATAATGAAATTGTGGAGGGAAAAAACAGCTGTTCCGCTCTAATTTGTAAGTTGAATGCATAAAACTGAAGTGGACTTTGTGCTTTGGAATACTTATCATGAGTTTCTGAATTAAAAAGATTTTCCAACAATTAGCCTATACAATTAAATATAATGTAAAAGTTTTTATATATCAACCTTTTTGTGTTTCATGAGAAATTTGAATAACGAACTTGTCGTATTGAACGAAATTTGCCGTTCATCCCAGTTGTTTTTCTAGCCTTGACGTTTAAATTATTAAACACAAGAATTCGATTTCCTAAGATTTCGCCCACAGGAAAATTTGAAATATATTTTTCTACTTTGATTTGTGCACGATCGTTTTCTATTTCGCATTTATTTTAAGTGTCCCTTATTTTATTAGCGCTGATGAGAGCTTGACTTGATTCGTTTCGTAAATTATTAATTGTTATTTTGAATTTCCTTTCATTCTGTTTTCTTATTGAAACCCATTTTCAAAACAATATTGAATGTTCCGAAGTATTTCCTTTCTGTGCCAATGGAAATCGCCACTTAACGTCAATATTAACTTGAGTGAGTTCTGCATTTTGTGGGCTTTCCTGACATACAATTTACATCATTTGTGTTCTTAATTCCAGAGTAATTGTGTCTCTGCCATAAGGATCATCAAGAAGTTTATGCACTTTATTTTATTGCTTTTTTAAGTTAAATAATCTTTTTCATTTCATATTTGTCACGTTGTGTCAATGTTGGAGGGAAGTTTTTTCCACAGTTTAAATTTTTTTTTACTCTACGAGTATATTAATGGAAGATGCATTGTAATTTAAGTGAATTGGTGTGAAAGTGCCAGCCATAAAACACTTAAAGATAAAATTATTCCATTAAATTTAAATATTTGTTGTTGTGGTGTCAGGCCAACTGCATTAATAAATTGGTGTCGGATTATGGAAGACCTCAGGACTTAATGAAAGGAGTTTATTTTAATGATGATAAATTTATTAAGATAATTTCTTTATTTTTGTAAGAAATTTTCTTTTCCAATTGTGTTGATATAAATCATAGAGATGTTGTTGTTCTCTCCAGGGCTCTTCTTTGCTATCACAGTTTATTCTCATGAGAATCTTAGCAAACGTATTTGGACTGTTTTATATTTCCTACACTTCTTCCTTAAATTATTAAATATGTGTGAATATTGAGCTTGAGGTCAAATTTTCATATAAAAAAGAACGTTTTTCTTATACCCTTTACAAAAAAGTGAAGGGTTCGTCATTCCGTGTGTAATTTCTTCGATATTAATATGGGACCCCATAAAGTATATATATTCTGGATTCTTATGAAAAGCGGTGACGATTGAGCGATGTCCGTTTGTCTGTACTTTAAATTGGGTTTCCAAGCCCCCAGACGAGTTAGAGACTTCGTTCTTGGACTGATGGATTGAAAATGAACTCAACCCGGCGTCATGCAGGTTGGGTCATTATGACCAATATGCTCTTAAATTGCTGTGTAACTGTTTTCAACGTTTTGCGACGTTGCCCGATTTCTCAGTAGCTGGAGTGTATCCCTTTTCCATGTTTTTTATTATTTCATTTCAGTTGATGATTAAACGTGAGCAGAGATAATTGACCGTCAATTAAGAAAAGGTAAATATGACCCAACCTGGCCGTCGGCGTAGCGAGATTTGCTCTGAACAAATAGCTCCTTACTCCAGTGCATACTCAAACTCTTTTCAGAAAGATGAAGAAAATTACACTTTTTAATATATAATTAACACCCATGTGATGAATTTAGCAATTATTTATTGTTTTGTATTTCTAGATTTTAAGTTTATGGCATTATACTGAAGTTCCTTATATTTTTACGTTCGTTTATTGTTTTTTTGAAATAGCTAAAAGAGTCTTGTATATAATACTTGGAGATACGTTTATCAAATTTTGAAAATTATGCAAAATACAATGTCAAAAAAACTAGGGCCATATTTCCCCACCTGGCTGGTGGTTCTTTTATCACCTGCCCGACGCCGGGTTAAATAGAGGGGTATTAAGTAATCCAAAATACGGTTCCGGAGCTGAGAAGCTTACACCTATTCTTCGACGCAAAATTAATACCAATTATTTTTTGTTCTTTTGTAAATGATGTTTTGGGAAGCCTCAATTGTCTGTTAAAACATAAAAAATAAATAGTTTTTGCAGGGATGGGAAATTAAAATTTTTTTTTTTGGCACATTCGTGTAATAACTAAAACGTTTAAGATTTGTTAGTTTTTCTTAAATAAAATCGCTTTATACATCGTGAGGATTTGCATTGTTAAAAATAAAATAAAAAAATTAAAATTTTTCTTCCAAGGGTGGAAAATTGTTGTTTTCATTCATAAAGTAACCAAAAAGGCAACTAACCTTGTTTTTTTTTGTAACTAAAACTATTTTATAACTTGGGAAGTACACAATTGGTACTTAAAAATATATGTAACGCCAGACGTACGTTGATGAAGGGTATACAAGATTCGGCACAGCCGAATATAGCACTTTTACTTGTTTTTTATTAGTTTATACATAAAAAAGTGACTTCTAGCTCAATATTTTTTATATTTTCATATAAATATAAAAATTAAAAACAAATAAAACTATTAAGGTTAAAATTGTAGGGTTTACTGCATATCATGATGTCATAAGACCTTCTCATAAACCTACTCAAGGAAAGGCAGAATGTATGCACATTTGATTTCTGAAAACACTATAATTCTAAAGGAGCTCAAAAGGAATGATGCAATTAGAAATATCTGATCGATGTTACGAGCGACATAGAAAACAAAATTTTGTTGACAGGATGTCGAAAGTGCATGCAGGACGTTCAGTCAATATTCAGAGATATTTAGTTCACTAAAAGTGGTTTATTTTCTAAATTCATTGAAAAAATTTCAATGGACTTTTTTCACAAGTCCGTTGTTAATATCAAAAAACAAATGAAGACTTTACGAATATAGTGAAAGAGTTTCATTGGAATTGGACATAAAGAAAATAATCAAACGGCATGACAGGTGGGTTTTACTTGTTCCTCGGAATATATATCAGGAATCTTATCTTATGATTCTTGTTTAAATTTGAAATATAGCAAAAAATAAACCACACAAGTATTTACAATTTCTTTTCAGTTAGAGTAGCCATCGATCGGTTATAAAAAAGCGTTCTGATATATTTAACAAATTAAAGCTAAGAAAGCTTCTCTTGATAATTTGATAATTATCGAGTCGATTGTTTTATGCTAAAAACTATATTTTATTAAAGTTACGACGAGCAATGGTTTTTACTGGTCATCCTCTGCAGTAATCGGGACCACTCCTTACACGCGTGCAAAGAGTACTACACAAGGGACCAGGACCAAAGAACATCCAAATATATGGGAAAAACATGCGCCATTTTATCATGTAATCCGAAAAAACATTACGTCGGAGTAATACAAAAACTAGTCCACGTAACTACACGTGAATACTCCATGGATTACCACAGAAAATTAGTTTGGAAAACCTTTTATACTATTACCCTGCTGAATATAAACAAATATAGTTTTGTTTTTTTTCATCATGTGTTGCGAGTTTTGCAAAATATCTCTCTTTTAGTCATCATGGTCCAGTTTGCACTACATCGGACCATGTTGTAAGTATTGCTTTTTACTTAAAACGGATCATGTACTCCAATAATTTTTGCAAGTTCCTTGAGTTTGTAGTGTGGGAGAAAGAAACGAGTGATATCTGATAGAGAGCTGCTTGTACCCGGGAAGTTCCTTTTGTTGTGTCATTCGTAAGGAAAAATTTTAAGAACTTTTCAAAATAATATAAAAAATACAGTTCTCGGATTCTTTTTCACAATAAAATTTTTGTAAATTGGAACTGTTATCACATTCAACTAAGCCACCTAAACAGTGGTGATAAACACAATATACACATGAGCACTGAAGATGAAAGTGTAGCGACTTTCGAAAACAGCTGTTCTGCTCTGCTGTGTAAGTTGAATAAAACTGATGTTGACTATCCTGTGTGCCTTGGAATATTTATCATCATGTCTTTCTGAGATTTTAATTAATTTCGAACAATTAGCCTATGAATATTAATTCATATATATATATATATATATATATATATATATATGTATATATATATATATATATATATATATATATGTATATATATATATTTCTTTTTTAACAGTAATAAACTCTTTTTAAAAAATTGCCTCTTGTGAACCTAGACTCATCAGATTGAGTCGTTTAAATTTAGTATAGTGTTCAACTTTGTATATACAAACTAATACGATAATACAATACATAACACTACCACAGTGCAACAAAGTAGCGATTTGATCAATAGTTTTTTATTTCAAACTTTTTCACAATGAAAAAAAACACATTTTCCTCCAAGTCCTCTTCTTTTAACTGCTGTTACGTCGAGACGTTTTAAAAGATTTTTTTTATACAATTTTCGAAATTGAATTTTAACATTGAAAAATATCGTATATTAAAGTGGTAATTAGTTGTAGCCAAACAAACAAGTGCCCATCTCATCTAACAATCTTAAGTGGCCAGACATGAAACCATTGAGACACTTTTTATAAGAATAGACGAAGGCAAGTACTTTATCAATGACTATATTTTTTTTTTTAATGTAAAAGAACAGCTCCATCACATAGTCAAAAGTTAAAGTATATTTTTTTCTCATTCATGTTTTCTTGGTTTTTTAAGGAGACATGATAAAAAAAATATTTCAGATGAGTCATTATCTTTAAGGGTAAATTTCTGCTTAAATGATTTTGTTAAAAAATAATTCGTGCAAAAAAATGAGTGTAAAACAGAGCTGCAGATGAAAGGAAAGACAATACATTAAAAATAAAAAAATAAAAAAGAAATACAAACTAAAAATGAGATCTATTGGGAAGCCTGTCCTTTAATATATTTTAAGAAACTTAAAATCAAATTGACAGATGACCAGTTACTTTATTTTGAAGTATTTTAGTTTCATAGTATATTTACGCTGACGTGGTTTAAATGAATTTTGATTTTAACGTTAACCTCAGGTTTATTATGCAAAAAGATTTTTTAAAACCATCTTTTGAATTGGTTTTAAGCAGATGTTATAAAATGCAACCATGTTTTTATCTGTGCTAAGATGAGTACTGCCAAAGTTATATATTGGGAACGTCTGTCAATGTTCGAAGAACGATTTTTTTATGAAGTAATGTGATTTCTAAGCATTAATTCACTTTGTGTGACCATTTTCAAAATAACCATTTGCAAAATATAACAGAATTTCAGTGAAAAATTTCTTATTTTTGTGTACAAACAAATACACCTAGAGTACAGTTTGTAAATTAAGTGTTAAAAATTGAGAAAAAAGGAACCACAAGAAATGCATCTATTTCTTTGAGAAATTTAATTTATTATTTTTAAATTTATTGGATAGCCTAAGTGTTAAAACCTGGTTATATAAAATCTGCAGCATGACCGCAAGACCACATATTTATGGTTTAAGCTTTCAGTGTAAAAACACTATTAGTGCTGCCAAATTGAGAATGCGCACACTTGATGATATTAAAAGAGTACCGCAATATTTCTTTGAGAATCTGCTTGATTTTTATATGAAAATTTATATTATTTGCAGTTACTGAAATTGAGTGTTTCACATTGTTGGACACTACAGATTTAGATAAAAATTCAGTCTTTCGTTCTATTTTTACTTATACCAACGGATTAAATTGTCCTATTCTATAATTCGTCGAATTTGCCGATTTTCTTCAGTTCATTTTTTCAATATCTCAAAAACCGTCTCATAGAGGAAAATGATTGCAAATTGCTGATTCTTTTTTTCCCAAAATGTTACTTAAAAATTCAAAGTGATCGATTGAGGGGTTTTAGCTACTTTCTATGCGCGTTTCTCTGGGGCTAATGCAGATCATCAGGGAACCTCTTTACCCATCATATCTTAGAATAACTAAAGATATTTATTTAAAACTTCCACTTTAATAAGTGAGAAGCTTAAAAACAAATCAAAGTCATAACAAGAACTCACTGATCACTCTTCTTCTTTTATTTTCTTACGTTTCATTCTACAACTGGTTGGTTTTTTGCCGACTTTAATTGTAGTTGCAAGAGAAATCAATAACAACAACAACTAATAATTGTTTTAATATAAAAAGAATTTATTTAGAGTGTTGACAACACAAGTTGTTTTATTTTGCACATGCACTTGCATTCTTAATTTTTAAATTAGTAAATTAGATTGTAAAGCCATTTTAAATGGAATGCTTGGGTCTACAATTTTGAAGGATGCTGTTTTTTTCCTTTTTCCAGATATACTATAATACTTTTAATAAAATATTCTCAAATCTCATGATATTGAAAACCGCCTTCAAATACATAAATAATTCTTATGTCTTTTGAATTAAATATTTGGGGCTACGAAAAACAAAAAAAAATACAGTTTTTATATTTTGGAAAACCGTAATATCTGAAAAATTTCGAAAATTGATTTAATCAGAGAACGTAAGTTTATTAGGTTTGGCTGATTTTATTTTCAATAATAGCGAGAACTGCTTTTTAAATGTCCTAAAACTTTGAAGGATGTATGCTGTTACCTTTTGAGATATAATTTTTTTTCTCTTAAGACCTTTAAAAAGATGTTTGGGTATTCACACTTCGTTCTTTTAGTCATATTGTCATAAAGTCATAATATTTTAGACCAGTTTAAAGAATTTGTTGTTGTGCTGCATACAAAAAAATCCTAAAATAATACCACTCTTTCAGGTACGTTTTTGTTTTGTCATAAAACAGATCTAGAGATCTGTCTCGAACGGCTGAAAGTCTCTAGGCGAGACGGCGATAGTTCGCCGCCATTACTTATATATGATTCACGACTAAAAAACGGCTAAAAAAATTATTCACGTCTATACATTAAATCACATTTTATAACATAAAAAAATTAAAAGAGAACTAAATCGCAAAAACTAAATTTACACGGCAGCCACCGGACGTTTTTCCGTATGCCGCCACAAAAAATATGTATTCAGCAGCTGTTTTAGTGTATGTATAAAAATATATTTAGCAGAATAAGTTATGACGGGTGGTTCACACTAATCATATATTTCGTGCTATTATTTTATGAATTTATGACTGCAGTGTGAATCCCCCAATTATATCTTGGAGGCTTATATTAAATATTGGAAAAAAGGGAAGTCGAATAACATCCAAATCGAAAGGGATCTTGTCCAATTCTTTGTTTGTTTGGCATGAAATGACACTACTGTAACACTCAAGTTATGAGTCCTGCAGATCTTTTGATGAAATTATGTGCCATTTTTTATCACACTTCAAAGAATCTGTTTTGTATAAGCATTATTAAAGACCATCAAATAAGTATTCAAAATAAAAATGATAAAATTTTGAAGTAAATCGCTGTTTGTCTTATAAAGATTGCCAGGAAAAATGTCTGCTGTGTTCGAAGTGTTTTATTAGTTGCAATAACGCTGCCAACTAATAAATTATATGTCCATAAATTAAATCATACAATTAAAATTATAGCAGTTTGTTCTGAGGCCTGCCTACGTTTGTTATCTGAATGCCTTTATTATTTTTCCAAGATATATTAGATGTGGGAACCAAAATATGTGTAAAATAAAACAAACCAGCTAATCAATTTTGTTGTCTTGGTTGGTTGCTGCGAATAACGAAAATCATATTCCATAAAAGATTTTACCAAAAAAGAAAAAAAGTATCAACAAATAAGGAGAAAAAGAAAAAAATATACAAAAACAAGTGTCCTGGGAATCATAAAAGTGAGCCAGACATGAAAATCTTTTATCACTCTGGTCGTACATTTACAACATCATCATTATTACGAGCAGCACAACTTGAGGGACTTTTAAAATGTATTCCTATTAAAATGTATTCTCTGGGCACAACTACAACAACGATACGATTTTGACACCATTAAATATTTGCTTGTGGTCATTGTCTCAGAAGGAAAGTAAAATTTCTTTTGAATATTTTTACTTTCCTCTTTTTTTGCAAACAATTCGGTTTTATAGTTTTCCTTAATGGTGAAAATGGTAACACATGCATGCATGCATGTGCAAATGCGGGTTAATATGCTGCTGTTGTATCTCTGTATCCAAGGGGTTTCCTTTTGTATCTTCATATCTATTGTTCGTTTGGTTTATAATAACATTTTTGTTTTATATTGAATTACAATACATGGAAATGTTGAAATTTATTGTTGCCTGAATTTTTCTGTATTATTTTTATGTGGATGTGGCATGAATGCGTGTAATCATAAAGTATTTGTGATGTAATTTTGATGCCATTTTTTTCTTGGTTATTATTAAAAACCGTCACACCTACTGTGCAAGAATTTCTTTTTCTTTCATAAATTTTGGAATGTTGTAATTGAGGGATGGTTTGGAATCCTGTAGCATATACAGGGTGGGCAAATTGGAGGTTAGGGAGTAAATTGGCTGTCAAATGATGAAATGTCATCCTTTGACATTTACTGGGTTAACAGTTGGAATATTTTAATCATGGAATGTTTCACTCTTGAAAAAAGAATTTTAATTGTAAAAATTCATTATCATGTGATAATAAATGTCATCCTTGTACAGAACACAAACAACTGACTGACTGACAGATGAAATTTGGCGATGCAAACAATATGTTATTCAAGATTCTGTGAAAAGAGCGGACTTCTGCCAATATGCCAGATGTGGACATTTGCAACACATCGTATTTCATTTTTCATTCCCATATTTTTCATTTATGTTGGTACCACTCTGTTAAAAAATCCAATTTACTTTCTAACCTCAAATTTAAACACCCTTTGAAACACAAATTCCTTTTTTAACGCTACGAAAATTAAATTTTCTTTTGCGCTTAAGCGCATACGACAGTAAAAAATCTTGCAAAAAAAGCTATTTTTATTGAAAATACTTTGTAAATAAAATTTCAAATTAGTACACATTTTCGGAGTTGTCGTTTAAACGTCTTTAATTTTAATTTCGTGCTGATTCTTTTTTTCCCAAATCGTTACTAAAAAATTGAAAGTTATCAATTCTCTTACAAATACAATTAGAGTTGGAAAAATGTCAACCAATCGTAGAATAAAAACGTAAGAAAATAAAAAAGGAAAAGGGATCAGTTACTTCTTGTTGTGACTTTGATATTTGTTTAGGACTTCTCACTTATTACAGTGAAAGTTTGAAGTAAATATTTTTAGTTATTCTAAGATATGTTGGGTAAAGAGGTTCCGTGATGATCTGCATTAGCCTCAAGTGAAATGCGCAGAGGAACTAGCTAAAACCCCTCAATCGATCACTTTGAATTTTTTACTAACATTTTGGGAAAAAAGAATCAGCACGAAATTAAAGAGGTTTGAAGGATATTGATCTATAGATGCTGACTAGTGACGGAATCCATTACAGCGATGTTATTAGCTCGTTCTTGTGGCAGACTGTGTGTGTCGAAGTAGCAACGTAGCCAACCACGGAAAACTTCTAAACAGGGCCGTAATCCTATACAGTTGTGTGACGGGTTAAAGTTAACCAGTGCGACTTTCGAAAGAGAGTAAACGATCAGTGGTGTGGCTGCACTTAAAAATAATTGTCAACGAGGCATGACTTTAACTGACTCAGAGCTGCTTTGTGACTGAAAAAATCAGCTGTCTGTCCAGCTTCATGTGAATACCTGTCGACTTATTGAAGTATAAATTTCCTCGCATAACTAAACATGCTGCTGCATGTTCCATACATGTTCTTGCAGTCGCTTTCTTCATATTTCTCATGTAGAATTGATGCGTCACCTCCAAACGAAGAACTTGTCGATAATCTGTTGCTAACATGTGTTCAGGCACGCTTAACATTAAAATTCAATACCAAAACGTCTAGGGTATCAATCTTCCTGTGCATTGTCAAGCACAGCAGTGTCCATGTGCATGTCCTCTTTTTTTCTCCACGCTACCACATCCTGCAACGCCTTGTGCAAGCTACAGTTTCAGAAACCATAATTGCATAAAACATTGCATAAAAAATGCATACATGCAACATCTGTATGCTAAAACGCCATGAATGTCACCTTGTACACAACTTCATGCAACATGTAGCGCGGTTCATGTTGCTTCTGCACACTTTCGCATGCAGTTCAGTCCAAACAAAATAATAAAATTTAGCATATGCAAGCATAAATATTTTGATTATGCTCACAAGGATTATAATGGATTCAAAGGACTTAACTGATGAAGAAGAAGAAGAAGAACTAAAAAAATAGTGTTTTGAAACATGTGGTGCAGGATAAACACACAACTAAATGAACGGTTTAATAAAGTGAGTGAAAACAAAGAAGATGGGCGCATTTAAGCATTAAGCAAAAGGAAGAGAGGGATTAACTGAGGGTAACTACACACTTCATGACGGCAAATGGGATTCATAATTTTTGTAGGGATGTGAAAAAGGACTTCTGTAAAAACAAAAGCGAAGTTAATGGTATGATTTATATAATTAGATAACATTAAGACATCGAGGGAGGTAAAACTGAAACAAAAACGAATTTGTTTTTAGGGCCACATCAGCAGCTAGAGAACAATTAAAATAAAAATGGTTGGACTTCTTAAAAGAAAAATCAAAGCAGCCGCCAACAAAAAAAAAAAAAAAGTAGGAAAATTCGTGGTTACATATTCAACCAAAAGCACGCAGGAACAATTTGTTGTTCGTGTACCTGCTTGGAAAGAACATAAATTAAGAGCGATCAAAAGAATATTTAGTGATTTTTAATGAGATCCACCACAGAATGGCTGCAACTACAACATAAAAATAGAAACTATAAAAAAGGGAAAAACATTTACATGAATTTGGAATATATTTTTTAACTCTTAAGCGGTAACAAATTTAGTAAAATTTATAAACAAACAACAGAAATGTTCAGTATGATGTGCATTTAAATGCGACAAAACTGTACGCAATGCAAAATTTCTAAAATCTAAGCACTTGTTAAGTGTTCCGAAATCATGAAGTAATTTGCCGTCAGTTCTGTTTCCTGTTGCAATAGCATGACTGAGCAGGAGCCAGCATGAACTTGCGTTTACAAAAAAAAAATAATGAAATAAAATAAAATTTATCATTAACGAGATACCAGACGCCACTTACGCTATTAATTTAAAACCCCAGCAGTTAAAAATGCTTAACATTTTAAATATTTTGGCCAAATTAAAAATAAATTGGAAAACCTCACAACGTGGTGCATAAATTTGAAATTTTTCTTTTTGTTTTTGTTGATACGAATGTGTGTTCATTTAAGGTACCTGAAGCAAAAATGCTTGACTTTGAAAGATATTGTGAGATTAATATTATGATCGTATTTAGCTGAAAATGAGACAATGGGTTCGTTTGATTTTGTTATAATTTATTCAGTTTTGTTGTCGACTGGACCACACACGACAAGTAGATTTTTTAATACTCTCGCAAACACAAGTTTCAAGATGTGCGATCGTTTTTATTTTTTAGATTTATTTATTTTCACTAGAAACAATTATATATATATTCAAATGTGAATTTGTAAAATATAGTTTTAAATACATTCAAGTGAAGGCGTTTATATAATACACCGGCTAAAAAATTAAGATGATTTACATGGGGCAACACTAAACAGTAATTAAGTTGGTTAACCAGCCCTGTCATGAATATATATTTCCTTCAAATGTTTTCCCTTTTCCTTCAACTACAAAAGTGGAAAGACTTTCAATTGAAATGGATTGGAACTCAGTCGTGAAAAATAACGGGCAAACATGTTCACAGCGAACTTTCCCCGTATCATGAATAGTTTTTTCCCTTCCAATTTTTAATATTTCCCCTTAATATTTTCATTTAATTTTTGGTAGGGAATTATTATCATAATCAAATAAATATCTATTTATTTTGATTATTATGTAAATATGTAGTGAGTTGTGCCACGTCTATTGTATTTGTAGATTGTATATGGACTTAATTTTTTATGAGTAGGATCAGCACTCAGGGGATTACTCCTACATATTCAGTGCATTGCGCTGGAACTAGAAGATAGAGGCATTGTTGTAGCTATTTTTACATTTTGGTTCGACGGTGGATATTTTCGGAGCAGGTACAGACGAAGGCAATCGTCGTCAATCGCTGTCGGCAATGTTCAGCGACCAGTGCTATTCCTTCGACAAGCTAACAACAATTAACACAATACTGCACTAATGCAGAACAGATAGTGTCTAAGATTTGCGTCAGTACCTACCAATATGGCCTACCTGACGGTGGTCTTAAAACCGGGTGAAATTAATGTTCACCACCACCCCTGTCACCCTCAGGCTCGAGAACACACAGGTTGCAATCTTATTCATTTAGTACCGCCATGTAAACCAAGACCATACACCCTGCTAAGGTGTTCGGGCCTATCTTAAACCCTTGTTACTTCCGAGGAAACCATGCCATTAGCACCAAGAGGAAGCAAAGGTCAAAGTCATATGTAAGACTTATCCCTCCTGACACTCCCAGCACCAACAATACACCACCACTTTCGCAATATCTACTGATTCGCAGCAGCCCATAGAGGCCACCATCAGCTGGTTCGAAGTCCCGGGATAGCATGAATATGACAGAACATCAAACAATTCTCTGACATCTTTCTCTGACGTGGACTCACTGAAAAGACCTCATCGAAACATCTGGCCACATAATCAGTTAGACAAAGGGGAAGAACGAGGTCCGCCACACGCCATCAATTAGATGAACGTGCGTTAAACAGAGCTTCGCCAGTGAAGCAGACGTTCCACATATGCCCGGCCAGAAGTTTACGTGTATGGCAACATCGTCGCTTCACCCCCGAGCTCAACCAGATCCCGTGGTATCAGTGTAAGGAGACTAGTTACACCTCGCACGTGAAACCAATATAGGTATGCTTCCACCTGTATTTCTTATCTCTTCCCCAGAAAGCATTGCAATAAGGTGTTACGACTGACCAAGTTGCCTATTGTGGCCCTCGGGGGGCAGAACAGAAAAATTCGACACAACTTACATGACTAAGTGCGGAGTCGAACGTGGGACCTAAGGCATCGTGATGTTGTATCTTACTTAAGTCCAACTTTGGAACTCCATTATATGTTCATCAATAATAGCTGCTCTATCAGCTTTTGCATAATTTATTAAAATTTATGCAAATTTTGTTAGAATCACCTTGAGTCTCCATGTGTTTGTGTAGATAATATATTTTCAGACGCAAAGCAGCTCTTTCGAGAGTTTTGCGTCTCACTCGTACTAGTTAAGATCTACACTTCAGATGACTGAAGAGGTTTACAGTTCTTGTGATATTGCAATTGACTTAAATTGCTCAGGTTGCTTGAAGACGTTCCATTTTTGTTTTTACATTTACTGAGAACTGATAGAGAGAAAAATTATTCACGGAAGATCCACGGTAGCTATTGTGACTATCACGACTACAGATGTCGACATATCGAAAATTAGAACAATGAGGTGGGGGAGAGGATTATTTGAAAAAAAAACAAACAGAGCTGGTCTTGATAGGGTAGTGGGCACATGATCGATAACAAGCGTGCGAACGGCCTACCAACAGGCATCGAATACTGAGTTACTAATTTCAGCAAAGATGGACCGGATGGAATATTAATAAGACACAAATCTTCACCACATTCGCACTATAAACGGCATGATAACTGAGCTCTTCGATTTAGGAAGGCATTTAAATTGAATTGGAGCTGTAAATGCCAAAGAAAGCAGAGATGCAGGGATGGTATTCAGAAATTGGAACGATTTTTTGTCATGACACAGCATTCATTTAGGTGAAACTCCGCGTTTTTCAGGCATCCAAAGTTGTAAGGATACATACAGACACAGTGACTGGTTCTCCAAATTAGTCAGGGAAGCTTCCTGGGACCTCGAAACATGAAGACTATAATAATAAATAAAAAATTATTCCCTCCAGAAGCCTGATTTGCTCTTGCATATATCCAAGGAACAAAAATATCCACGGCGAGCGAAAAATAAAGCGAAAATATTGAATATCCCTGCGAAAAATACAGCGCAAATACTGAATGTTATAATTTGGAATTTCTTTGAGAATTTTGAGGATGTCAGAAATAAATTCGTCAAATCAATTAAATCATATTTCCGCTGAGTAAAAAGATCGGTCGAAAATATCTATAAATTAAAATAAATAAAAAAATTTTTATATATTTATTTCAGACTTTTCATGTCTTGGACGAATCTGTCGCTTCTTGTTTTCGTTTCCGCGTGAACTCAAATTTAAAGGACATTAACCAGAGCAAACTAGTCAACGTATTTATAAATGTTTCATCCTGTAAAAATGAACAGTTTAACATATTGTTTATGTTATTCATAATTTCGTCTTGATTTGATAAATGGAAAGTAGACAGCGTGTGTCAGACACGTGAGCATGTTTGTTAAATCTCTAACGATTCCTGCAAAGTCAATATGTTTTCGATGTTATTTGAGATGTTTCTTCAAAAACAATTAAAAGGAAATTGACAGAGTGCGTTAAATGGAAATACTTTCTTCGAGTGTTTCATATTTGGAATGCGGAAAACTATTTACTGGTAGTTAAAAAAAACAGTACAGCTGTACAGCAGGATTTATGCCTGCGTTAATGAAAAGCAAATACCACACACAGCCACACACAGTCACATGTAAAGTGTGGAAAAAATATGTTACTGACGGCTTCGACAAAATCTCCGCACATATTTTCAAGACATCAGTGTGGTTTCATATAAATCAAAGATAAGATTAGATGTTGTGATTGGGATGACCGTTCCTTTCCTGCTTCTAAATGCTAAGGGAAATATGATGGAAAATATTTTAAGACGAAAGAAGTCCTTTTGAAAGTTGGTTCTTTGAAGATACTTTTTACAAACTCAATAAAAACTCTTGTGAAAACTTTAACAAAAAACATATAAGAAGACCTGATTTTGTGTGAGAGAGTTTCATGGCTTTAGGTTATTAATTTTGTATTTAAATTTAAACAACATATCTACTGGCGTATTCATAAAATGTAAGGAGACCTTTAGGGTTTTAAAATAACATTTTTATGAAAAAGTTAGATAATTTAAGAAAACGTTGAATGATTTATTGAATACAAAATTCATTAAGAAAGTATATCCACTATTAACGTGAGTAAAAATTTGCTCACGATCTCAACGTCACAAATTTATACACTCTGTTTTTGAATTTGCACCTTTTTCTATAAATAAATTAAACTATAAGTAATTGGATCTTTTTAACACTCAAAAAGAGTAAAATGAAATGATTTATTTATTTTCTTTCTCTCTCTTCTATTTCTCTCTTGTTGTATATTTAATAATACACTGCACTTTCATTTTTTCACCTGTCTAATTCGCTTGTTCAAAGTCTGTTACAAATTGTCCTCCATTTAACGTTTGAAATTTGAACACATACAAAAAGAGGAGCGGAGGAATGTGTGTGCGTCAAAGGTCCTTTTAAAATTTATATCATCATGAACTTTGAGCACAACTTCATGCTGTGCCGTTCTGTTGCTTTCGTATATTTAATTGTTTTGCAGACATCAGAAAATATTTCCAAATAAATTTTAAATGGAACGAGTATGGAAGAGCACTTTGTTATTGTTAATTGTTAAGTAGTGCGAGAGTTAAAAGAAACTATTGTTGCCGTTACAAAGAAACTAAAACTCTGAAATCAGTTTCTTATTTCCATCTGTTTGGTGACTATTTATTTATATATATTTTTAAATGTTACATCTTTATGGCACTGTATCTTGTTAAGTGCACTGTGGGCTGCAAAACAAAAATGTTTTTGTCAAAATATAATGAAATCGGAATATATGATAATTAAACAAATTATACATTTTTTCATTATAATGAATTACGCAAATAAGAAATTCGAATCAAGCTATTATATATATAATATAGGGTGTGTTTTATAGAGTGATATAACTTTGAGTTGGCATCACTGCTTTATTTGACCACCCATTTAACAGCTGATAGTTGCTTTTTGTTTTGTTTGCTTTGACATTTCATTACGGATCGACAGAACAATGCGCGAGAATTTCTGAAATTTTCAATCGAAATAATGATTCTGCTCGTCAAACTTATCATGCACTTCGTCCATTCAAAATTTAATTTTCCGATGAAGCCCATTGAATGGGTACGTAAATAAGCAGAATTGTCGCATTTGGAGCGAGAAGAATCCACAAGCTTTTGTCGAAACACCATTACGTCCACAGAAAATTAGTTTTTGGTGCGCTTTATGGGCTGGCGGAGTCATTGGCCCATATGATGGTCAGAATGTTACTGCTTGTGAAAATTGGTGTTCTAGATTGCGGCTTGTACGCGCCAGTCGTGGCGGCCACATGGCAGAAATCATACTGAAACATTAATGTCATAAAATTTTCTATCCAATAAAGAGCGTTTCATTGATATCAAAAATATATTACTATGTTTTATTATGATTTAAACTTGTATCACTCTATAAAAAACACCCTATATAAATTATTGATATAAAATATTAGATGTTATTTGAGCAGAAGAAATATAAAAAATATTCTACGCAAATTATTCGAATAAGATCATTTAAGTAAACAAAAGCTTGCAATGCAACTAAAAACCGATAAAACGAATACAGGTATTCGATTAGCTATATACAGTTATCTGAAGTGCGGAAGTTATTTAATTTCGAAAGAAAGTAAGCGACCAGTGGTCTGGATGCATTTAAAAAATTGCCAACTTGGCTTGATGTTGACTGACTCACATGTTCAATCATCAGCAGCGATCAGTCCCTCGATAGCCTCAGCATGCAGTGAAAATATATGAATCTTCCCTATAATGTCAGATTGGGTAACATTATTTCTCAGAAATATAATGGTTTTTATGCCCTTCGCAAGAAAGTCAAAGGTTTTTTATTCCGTGTGTAATTTCTTCGATATTAATATGAGACCCCATAAACGATATATATTCTGGATTCGTATCAGTAGCGATGACGATTGAGTGATGTCCGTTTGTCTGTACTTGAAATTCAGAAAAATCCGAAATACGGTTCCAGACACAAAATTAATACCAAAAACTAATTATTTGTTTGTTTGTAAATTGAGCCTATTTTATGCTTCGAGAAGCCTCAATTGTCTATTAACAACTAAAAAATAAAATTTTTCTCCAGGGATGGGAAATTAAAAGCTTTCTTTTTTGCACATTCAGTATCTTGTAGTACATGTAATAATTACAACGTTTAAAAATTTCAAGTTTTTCTTAAATAAAACCACTTTATACATCATGAAGATTTGCACTGACAAAAAAATGAAGTTTTCGTTTCTAGGGGTGGGAAATTGATTCTTTTCATTCATAAAAGTTACGAAAAAGGCAACTCATTTTTTTTCTATTTTATAACTTAGGAGGAACGAAATTCGTACTTAAAAATATATGTAACGCCAGAGGTACGTTGGTGAAGGGTATACAAGATTCGGCACTTTTACTTGATATCTGACTTATTAGCAGATACCTTGTATTTGTTCATAAAGGAATCTGCTGCAATAATTCTTTTTTGAAAAGAAACAAATTTTTTAATGTTACCAGTCCACAGTGCCCCATGAACACTTTTACAATATTTTCATATTTCTTGTGTATTTAATTTAATTTAATTTAATTTTTAGCTCTGCTTCTACAGTTCTGTACTCCTTCGCTGGCAATCATTTGTCTGTCTGCCTGTCAGTCCGCCAACTGTTTTGCTGAAGCTGACTATTAGTCATGGTGGTCGTTATGAACATTTGCCTCAAAGATGTTTTTCTTACTTGCTTTTTTCCTCCTTTGATATTCACAATAATATAATCGTAGTAATTTTTTCAGACACAATTCCCGACTAGAAATCATCTCTTTCTTTGTGTTTGTGTTCGCATTTTCAATTGTTTGATGTCCTTTGTGATTTTGTAGGATTTGTAGCAGAGTGTTGCAAATGATTATGATTTTCATTTTCATTTTCTTTGTGCCATTCCATGGATTTATTTGTCTGTTATTTATAATTTGTCGTGCTTCTTTGTATCACTTTGAAATGGTGATAGATAATTTTTTTCTTCTTATATTTATGTATTTTAGTGAACAAACTTGTTATTTAAGTTGTCGTCATTTCAATTATGAATTGTTCTTTTAGTTTTTGCATCTGCCTGTAGTTCGTTCTCTTAATTTGTCTTCATTTGCATAACGTATGAGACATACAAATTATAATTACAGGGGCGTTGATTTGAAATTTTGTTTGAAATTATTGTAATTGGCATGTTTTGTGAATTAGTTTAAGTAACTTTTTATTCAGAAATAAATAATGTGCGCACATTATAATTATACGAGAAGAGAATGTTGTGAACGTGAATATGTCAATGTAGGCCTTTTGGTATTAATTTTTATTGAAGAGTTTTTTTTCTAAATATTTGATAGGCATAATGACTTAGAAAAATATAATTCTTGGATTTTCTAGTCGTTGTTTCTTAATAAAAATAATTTAATTGTTTTTAAGAAATATCATTAAATCTTCTATATAAATGTGCTACACCTTTTTTTGTTGTTTATCAGAGTTTCTCTATCCGGCTCTTCAGATGTCCTTAGTCAGGAGATGGAAGGGGGCATTTTTTAAAGGCTTTGGGATTTGCTCTGATATGATTAAAAAAAAAATCATACAATTTAGAACGATAGAACGATCTATATATTTATATCTTCAGGCGATTTCATATAAATATTGACGGTGGCTATCCCTGAAATGGATAGTACGTTGGGTCCAAGAGTTTGCATACTCTCTCCAACATATCGGCCGCAATCTCAAGGAATAAGTTCTTTAATTACAGCTCGTCAGTCATTGCGGACTTGTCTGAAGGTGTTACATAGTACGATCTAGGCGGTTAACCAATCGTGTAAAAACCTGTTTGCCGGACTCGTCTCTTGGTTCGTTGCATCAGCTGCTATGCCGGATGTGGCATCGTTTTGTCAGCCAAGTCCAGTTCTTCCCTTTTGGGAAAATATATTTAACCATTACACGGTAACTCTCGCCATTCACATTTATGTTCCATTGAAAAAGTACGATCCAATGATGCCACCGGATCAAAATCGAAACACTGCTTTTTCGGGATGCATCGGCAGTTCGTGATATGATTCTAGCTGCTCTTCACACCAAATGCGGCAGTTTTGCTTGTTGACTTATTTATACATTCAACCAGAAATTATCTTCGTCGCGGAGTACGAATGAACTTTGAAAATAAAATTTAATAATTTCCAAAAGTTGTTCGTCCGTAAGTCATTTCATGGTTAAATTACAGACAAAACTGAACATGTTTAACAGGAAATGTCGAAACATAATAAATCCATAAACTGTAGAAAAAGAGCAATCTTATAAACGAGGTCCGCAGCAACTTTAAAAAGTGTTCCATACATTTATATTCTCCTTTCTTCTTAAGGAGAATATAATATAATTTTCCAAGTGTGGGAAATTAAATTGAAGTATGGCAGCATTATTGTGAGCATGAGTGCCGACAAGTGAGAATATAAAAAACGGCTTCAAAAAGAAATGGGCTCCATTTCCCAACCGCGTTCAGTCCCAGTTCTGTTTGATCATTAACATGTTGCACGAGTTGACAAAACAGTGTTGCCAAAAAAGGAGTTACGAAAAAATTTCTCTTTATTAAAAGTAGATTGGATTCTGCGTTTAAGATTTACATACATGCGTTAAAGATGAATAAACGGCAGTTGTGAACTGAAAGCAGGACGCTTAAATTTGAAGAATCAATAGTTCCTGGAAGCTCTGAAGAAGAAATCATTGTGAATACAATGAATCTTTAGTCTGAGAAGATTGTTGCGTATGAAGCACGAATTATAACCTAAAAAATACAAAAATCGTACAATATTGTGTTTGAGTATAAACAATTTTTTATAAACGTCATGGATTTTTATGGTATTCAATTCGTTACTGCGATAAATTTATATTCCATTTTGAGCTTCATTTTACTTTCATGTTAAATATATACAAATGTATGGGTGAGCCAATTAGACTGGAATAAATTCGGAAGCTGTTAACTAAATAAATAAACTGTAATATAATTAATTCAAAGATGAATTAATTAAAATATTTATTTGTATATCTCATTTCCATATACCTACATAGTATATATGGACATGTACGTGTGCATATATGTTTGTATGGTGGAGAATATTTACGATGACGTACAAATACAGGAGCTTGAACTCCGGAATGAATCACACACTCTCATATATATACTGCATTGAAAGTCTTTCATTGTGTGTACAAAGAAACACTCGTGTGTGATATAATTAAGGTTTTTTTCTGAACTGGATTTTTTAAAATTGTACACGTTAATATAAAAATAATACTTTTCTGAATTCAAAACAACACACAACATTCATATCCGTCATAACAAGGTGTTGATTTAAATTTGAATGTCGTTAATATATTCTCTTCATTTTCTTTTTCTATATGAAGAACAAACAAACATGAAAGATGAACAGATGCATAAAAATATCTTTAAGTAAGCAATATTTCCATTTGTTCTTTACATGCATCCATCCGCAAGTAAAAAAGAACATCAATAATACTCCGGTATCAGAGGACCATCATCATTAACGCCGTTGATGCTAAACAAAATCTACTCGTTTATATTTATTTAAAAAAAATGTTTGTTATTCAATCAGTTAAATACACACTTCAAGCAAACTTTTCCAAACAAAACATAAAAATTTGAAAAACTATATTCGTGTATTCTGACGTTTATTTGCTCATGTACAACCAGACAGTCATCTCGCTGTGTTTGTTCAACGTGATGGAGTAAAAATATTATTGAATAAAAAAACTCAACTCAATACTGAACTGAAATAGAAGTCTTTTAACAAAATATGACTATAAATTTTCTTTCCAATCATTGAATTTATTGACCTTCTAGACACATAATGAAATCAATATGTGTGTATGTTGTCTATTCAGAATTTAACTTTCCTATGCAACATGTTCCAAATAAATTACTTTAAGCTGTTTACACTCTGGGAGCAAAGCTAATGGTTAACATGTTTTTTATAAAATTGTGAAAGTGCAGAGTAAAATGTTGCATTTAAATAACTTTTTGAATGTCTTGGTTGTATATATAGAGTATAAATATATAAAGGCAAATGGGCCGAAAGCGACTTCGTCTAAATCGCAGCACGAGTCTTTAAGAATCCTGCTGTCATGTTAAAAACAACAATGCCGTTGAAGATGGCTTGAGGATAAAAATCTGGCTCAACTTTAACTTGAATGCTTTAATAAAATCAGGTTTTAACCCTCAGGCTGTCTAATAAATTTAATCACAATATATAAAATCTCTCATAGAAATAGATGCATTTCTTTTTGTATATTCCTCTTTACTGTACAATACTTATTTGACCAACTGTACTCTAGCTTATTTTGTTTGTATAAAAATAATTAAGATGCAAATTTGAAAAATTCAGGTTTTAATCCTGATGCTGTCCTATAAATTTCATCACAAAATATTAAATTTCTCATATTAAATATCTTCACTTTATAATACTTATTTGACAAACTGTACTGTATCTGCTTTTATTTGTATAAAAAATAAAAAAATTAAGGTGAAAATTTAATAAATTCAGGTTTTAACCCTCATCCTGTCCAATAAATTTAATCACAATATATTAAATCTCTCATAGAAATAGATGTATTTCTTTTTGTATATTCCTCTTTACTGTACAATACTTATATGACCAACTGTACTCTAGCTTATTTTGTTTGTATAAAAATAATTAAGATGCAAATTTGAAAAATTCAGGTTTTAATCCTGACGCTGTCCTATAAATTTCATCACAAAATATTAAATTTCTCATATTAAATCTCTTCACTTTATAATACTTATTTGACAAACTGTACTGTAGCCGTTTTTATTTGTATAAAAAAATATATATTGAAAATTTAATAACCTCAGGCTGTGCTATAAATTTAATTAAATATATTAAATCTCTCATAGAAATAGTTGGATTTGTTTTTATATTTTCTTCTAATTTTATAATATTTATTTGATAAACTGTACTGTAGCTGTTTTTATTTGTACAAAAAATAAAAAAATTTAAGTTGCAAAATTAATAAATTCGGATCTTAACATTCAGGCTGTCCTCTAAATTTGATCACAATACTTTAAATTTCTCATAATACTTATTTGACAAACTGTTCTGTAACTGTTTTATTTGTATATAAAATAAAAAAAATTTGAGTTGCAAATTTAATAAAATCAGGTTCTAACATTCAGGTTATCTTATAAATTTGATCACAATATATTAAATCTATCATAGTTTTATATGTTCTTATATTCTCCACTAATTTTATAATACTTATTTGACCAACTGTACTGTAGCTGTTTTTATTTGTAGAAAATATAAACAATGAATAAATAATTTATATTTTTAAAATACGAATTATCTTACATATTGCAAATTAATATTTGAATATTACGGAAATACTTATATAGAGAAGATGCGTCATTCTATGGTTGCCCGATGCTACAGGAGCATCGTAGACTTAGCCCTCCCTGACTGTCTCAGGCATACACCACTGGCTGGCGTGGCAGGCTTTGTGAGAAGATCTGGGTGGTTTTCAAGAGCCAGTACTTCCTTTGTATAGGGTGTGGTCCTCTGGGCATCACCATGGTCGTTTTATTGCCTCCAAGTATTTCTAGCCATCTTGGCGGGCTGCCATTTTAAGCTAACCTAACCTATACAGAACAAACAAATGCTTCAAAATTATATATTTTCTGTACCTTCTCCAAAGATTTTTAGATCTTTCCCATGTATAACTTGGCAGCACTCTACTTAGCACAGCCAAAAATAAGGGTTTATTTACAAAAAATTTACTTAAAAATTTACAAAGAGTTTAAGTGTTTTCAAGCATTTTTGTATATAAAAACAAGCATTTCACAGCTTTCATCTTTTATTTTTTTATTTCAATAAATGCACAATACATTTAAGGCTGATTTAAGTAACCTTTTGCATACTGCATCCTTTTCGCATTTGATTTTCCATTTTAACGAAGGATGTAATTAGCTATTGAGGTTCAACAAAAACTTAATAAGAAATGTATGAAAAACTTTTTGATATCACTGTGAGCAACGCTTGAGAAGAATCGGGAACAAGAAGAATGTGCAACAGGAGAACTAGCTGCTACAACAACTACAACGGCAATTCATATAGAAATTATTAATCATCATAAAGAAATTATTAACTGTTCCTTTAAGTTTAATAAGTAAACTTAAGGGAACAGTTTGTTGAAAGTTTGTTTCAGAAACATTTCGAAATTGTACTCGATACGAAAATCGTGAAGTAGTAAAAATTTTAATTATTAAAGAAAGCATGGGAATTTTTTAAAAAGCTCTATAGATACTCAGTTTGCAAAAAAAAAAGGCATTTAAAGAAAACGCAAAGAATACCCGAAAAGCGTCAAAGGCAAGACTGGTGATCAGCCTTGCGAAAATCCTACCCCATCTGTCTTATTATCCATATTTAGCCCACTATTTGCTCTTTCCATAGCTGAAAAAATTGTTCCTACTTTTAGGGTCTTGAGAAAATCTGTTATATGAAAGTGATACAAAAATATACTGATCTGAAAGTAGATTATTAAACATAAGCACTTATATGCCGAAGAAATTATATATATCAAACAGCTCTCCTACTTTAATTGATCAACTCTTTCTTATTCCTTAAAAATTATCTTGTGCCCAACTTTAGTAAAAAATAAAAAATTAACAAAAAACTTAAATGGTCTTCCGAAAGTCAATATGATCATTAATTTAATTGCCTTATCCGATTTGTACAGGCTATTGCCTGGTGATATGTAAAGTAGAGTATTGATTACATTTGAATACTCTAATAAACGTCCAAAGAAGTCTACGTTACATCTGATATCGTAATGTTGTATCAGTTTACCATCACAGTCGTTAGCATCCATATAAGTATGTTGTCTATTTGGATAGATAATGCCGGGCATAAATAAGTTTATCTCTGGGTTTCATCACATTATTCTGCACGACTCTGTTGTGCTTGAATACATTTTTTATCACTTATAATCTATTGATATGCGTGCTTGTTTTATTTTTTCCACTAAAAATGTTTTTTTTTTTTTCTATAGCATTATCTATGGCTAACACTGTCACTTAAGTTCAAATTGTAGTTGTTCTTTTTTGTGTGTTGGTTGCTGTTTGATTTGAATTCATTGTAAATTTAAAAATTTCATAAGGTTTTTCTTTTTGTGTTTCGGGAAGGCATATTTAATATCAATACTTCTATATTCAGTATTTACAATTTTCTATGCATTCGTTCTTGTATATTTGTGTGTGTGTGTAAGGTCAATTTACAATAACAAATCGACAGCCAACTACATTATAGACATGGTTATCGACATCGGAAATCTTTTACATCATAAAACTCTTGTAAAAGTTTCACTCAACGAACGAATTATTGAATTGGTGTTATTGAACCCTCTTTTCATGTTTAAATAAGATGTACTTTTATTTATATTGAAATTACAATACAAAACAGATCATTTCAAATGTCATTTAATGTGTGGAGAATTACTTAATCTTAAAATGTAAAAATAGTTCTTAAATTTTTATTTAAACTTGAAAAAAACCCGACAAATGATATGAAGCAGATTGCATTTCTTCTTTAAATGTAAAATATTTAGAGAAAGTTTATATACAATCGAATGTCACTCTCCTGCTTCCCACAGGGGTAAAGGTTATTCCCTGAGTGCCGAAACTAATAAAAATAATACAAAATCTTGACTTTATTCTCCACATTCAGCACCCAACAACTTTATGTTATTTTGTGTGTTTGTGTGTGTTTGTGAATATAGAAAAATAAGAGAGTTTTCGTAATCATACTTCACCTTTCGCTTAATTTGTTGCCATCGCTGAGTTACGAATACAGCAATTTTGGCTGTTGGTCCAACTCTGCAAGATATTTTGTGTACGTATTAAAGGAAATTTCATTAAGAAATCAAAACAAATTTATTGAAAAAGGGTATATAAAAACAGTTGACCCTAAAAGTCAGCCTTGTAACTTCCCGCTAATTTAAACCGCAAAATTATCGTAACCTGTTGCAGTTCTATGCTTTTGACTTCTTTGAGCTAAAATAACATTATTTTAATTTTCAATCAACCTATTGATGCAGATTTCGATTACTATCAAAGAAACAAATACACTAACTGATCAGATATAGAATTTTGGAGTTTTTAAAAAATTAGTTTTTTCCAATTCTTTCGTTTACAATATCTCATGAACAGATCAACCGATTTTGACCCGGTATTTGGTGACTCTATTTATTCTAAAAAAACTACTTTGAAAAATGCTTTTTTCCTAAGCTTTTCTTTAAAATTCTTATAAATCTACCGGCTCGATCGGTTTAAATTTACTTTAAATCTAACTCCAGGAACGCTCTTTAGAACGCGATTATATTTTTCTAACTTCCTGCGAAAATCGGGATATTATTGGTCCTTAGCGGTTTCGAAAAAATTGGGTTCTCACCAGATCCAGGTCTTCTTAGAAAATCTCATTAAGTCTGTATGTATGTGTGGGGAGGTGCGGATGCGTGTAAATATGGGACTTAACAACTTTTGAACGGCTTGACCGAATTAAAATAATCCGATTGCACGTAGATTTTCTGTGAATTGGAACAAATTCAGACCAGTAAATCTCGAGGAATCTCAAGAGACTAAAAATTTTTTTTGGCGTTTTTGATTGAAACTGATCAGTTCTTGACTTAAAAAAAAAACCGCTCCAATCGCCGCAATCCGTATGAAAATCGTTCAATTCTGTTGTGACATATCGTGAAGGAAAAAATTCCAAAAAAGTTATTTATTAAATAAAAAAAGTGATCTCGATATTTTTATAGGACTCGTTAAGAAAAATCTTAAGAGAGGTTTTCTACTTATGATAATATCCTGAAGCAGCCTCATGACACCTCAAATTTTTCGGAAGAGTGGGAAATTACTTTATTTCGAATAAAAACAACAGCTACTCATCGACAAAGAGTATGTCGTTTTAAGACGTATGGAAGTATATAAATTCCCTACAACCGGTAACAACAGCTTTGTTATCAGTGCAACTTTAGTGCTGCCAAAATGCTGAGAATAACACTTAAATGGAGTAGCTCGTGCTTTTAGTTTTTTTTTACTAAAATATATGCTTGTGTGTTTGTATGTCTTGTCCCAAACAGAGAAATAAATACCCTTTCCAACTTTCCATGAAATACACTCGTACATCATCATCACGTTATTGATATGAAACAAAAAGGTCTTGCCGGTGCCTCAATCAGTTTAGCTGACTCGCAGAGTATTTGAATGAAAGGAGGGAGGATGCTTTGAATGGTCGGTCTGGTGTTATTCAATGGCAAAAATAAAAATGAAAAAAGTAAAAAAAATTGATAATAACATAAAACTAAAACAATAACAGAAATCTTTTGATGCGACTGAACAACAACAGCAACAACTTTGTTAAGTAGGATGTTTTAAAGTGAAACCAATTTAAGTGAATAAAAAAAGTATTGAATGGACGATAGTTTTTGTTTTCATTCAGAAAGAAAATAAGTAAAAATTTAAAAGGTTAAATTTAGTTGGAGTTCGGTTTTAAGTTAAGAAGAAAATAAAACTGGTGGCTTAAATAATTCGATTGGGAATTTGTTTTTAATCTGGTAGTTGTGCAAAAAAAAATTTCTTTTACAAATATTGACTGGAACCCACTTTGTTATTTGTTAGAAAAACAACTTTACAAAATTAGTTTTAAATATTCTGCTACATTTTAGTGTAGGAAAGTAAGTAGAAGAAAGTAAGTAGAAAGAAAGTAAGATTAACCTCTAAAAGGAAATGTTTTCTATGATATTAATTATTTATTGGTAAAAACTGAGAACTGTTTGTTTAAATATAGAAAATTTTACACTGTGATAAAGAATTTTTTATCGGCTTATATGTACATTGTATTGATGGGATAAAAATTCATTGAGTTGCAGGCCTTAAATTTGAAAAAAAATTTATTTATTTTTTATTTAGAATTATTTATTTCAATTGCGTTATCGGCAAACTTTATATTACACCCGTATCTTAAATGAAATTTTGTTCCTAACGTATCCAGCGTTAAATTACTGTCATTGGAAAAATTATAACGTGTGCTTAATTGCGCATTTCGGGCATTTTTTGCTATAAAGACCTTAATTAACCACAATTTATCATACAATAAGCCAATTAATAAATTGAGCAATTAGTAGTTAATTGCGCAAAGCTCGAATTGCAATCCTGGTCATAAGTATGCTTATTAAGAACTGTGTTCACTGTGCAGAAATATTTTCTATAATGGCGAGCCAAATGTCAAACATTCATATAAACATATTTATAAACAAAACAAACTGAATTTTCATACAGACTAGACTGAGCTGCAATAATAAAATAAATAAACAAAAACGAAATGGCTTTCTCAAACTTTGTATAATTGTCAAGTTTTTCTTTTTTAAGCACTGATAATTTCAAATCAAAAATCGATCGCAATGGCTCCAAGAGCTCTATATTTCTATTACATGCAAGTAAAATTTCTTTTAAACCAAAATTTGCATTCATTTTTAAAATATACAAACACGAAAATTCAGGAAACAAATAAAAACAAAGTTTTTTTTTTTCAGCTGCCAAATGCTAATTGAGTCAGCTGAGTTGAGTATGTGTGAACACTAGATTTAATTGCTCAATTAAAATTAAATTGCCGCAATTAAAATTAAATTGACTCAATTAAAAATGCATGTCCGAACACAGTATTAGATAGTTACAATATATTTAGTGAAAATATCACAATTTTCATAAAAAACTTTTAATTTTTTGTTCTGTTGTTCAAAATAGTGTTAAGTGACAACTTCATATTTTCATATAATTTAGCTGATTGAAAATGAGTACTTTGAATAGTTTTACTCAAAATTATATCAATTGTATAAATTTGAAAAAATGAATGCATTCAGTTAATTAAGTAAGTTTCCTAGACTTTTACATATTATTTTAAAATATTTTTGTTTTAAAAATTATTGGATTTATATCTCGCTTAGCTTCTTTTGGAAATTATTTTTAGTTGGAAATAATTGAAAAGAAAACATTTCTCAATTAAAAATAATTTCCTGTAGAAGCCAACCGATGATTGGCGAAATATCGAAATTAACATAAAAATAACCTTAAAACTCAGATAAACGTATTTAATAAAATAGATTAAAAATAAATCAACTGGCGCTATTTTATTGGAGCCAATTTATTAACGTTTTTGTAAAAAAGGAAGGGAGCATCTATTTTTTTAACCCTGGATTGTTACTATTCGTCGCATTGATAAATTTGATCTTTATCATATAATTCTTTTAGTTTGCCGAAATTCGTTTCGAATTTTTCGAGAGAAAAAATGTTTTTATGTTATATTTTATAATTTTTTTAAAATAAAATACTTAACTAAACTTTTGATTTTTGTTTCAAATTTCTCACCTATTAAAGTGGAAGTTTTAAATAAATATCTTTAGTTATTCTAAGAAATGTGGGGTAAAGGTTCCCTGTTGATCTGCATTAGCACCAGTGAAACGCGCATATGAATTGATCATTTTGAATTTTTTAGTAACATTTTGGGGAAAAAGAATCGGCACAAATTTAAAATTAAAGATGGTTAAAAGACACTTCCGAAAAATATATACTAATTTTAAAAATAAAAACTTTTTTGTTGTTTATTTTTAAGTTAAAACATTGTTCCGATTAAACGAAGAGTACTTTGAAAGTACAAAAATTAAGAGTAACACTCCAGGGTTAAAACTAAAAATTACACGATTTAGAGCTTAATTTCAAAACTTATTTTTCAGTTGAAAACATTATTCCATATAAAGATCGAGGCGAATTTGTATAAACAAATAGTGTGATATCCTTTTGATATATCACTCGACATATTATGAACTTGTTGAAATTTACAAGAAAAACGTCGAAGTGAAGAAAACCATCAATTGTCGCTGTGCTATATTTTAGCGAAGGAATGCGACAAAATGGGTAAAATCGTCACATATAACAACTCTCCGCCTAAATGAGGTGTTTTAACCGAAGATTTAAAAAAAATAGAAATTTAATAGTTTCTGCTTGTTTCAGACTTTTTATTACAGAATTGTCATAATTCTAATACATGACAGGATGGCTAAATTGTGATAATTTTATTACAATAATAATAAGAAAGACTTCTTTATTAGTATTGATATTAAATTACATCAACTTTGAACATGTTTTCCTATTTTTTAAAGTTATTTAAAGTTCAGTTATGTCTGCCTTCTGTTAAGACTTTTTAAGAAACTGCAACCCACAAGAAGTGCATTAAAAATAATCATAAAATTAAGTCAAGAAAAAAAAAATACAAAAGAAATTGGAAATTTAGTAAAATTTTAAAAATTAAAAGCAATCTTTTTATGTTATTATGACAAGATTGAATGTTAAATTGTACGCTATATATTTACCTGCAACGCATACAAATGCAACAAAATGAAAGGAGTGGAGAGGAGAGGAGAGGAAAGAAAATGCAAAAGACAAGGAACACAAGCAATTGAAAGCCACAGAATGACTATAACTGAAGGTTATAAATTTATAAGGGCCCAACGCTGAATTTTAATTAAAATGCGGTGACAAAAATTATCAGCCAGACTGATAATGCCAATACAAATAATATTGGGTTTGCGAAAGGCTTTTAACATTTAACACATTATGAAACTGCAGGTAGAATTAAAACAGAAGACTGCGTTTACAAGCATTAAGAGTATGTAAACGCCTCAAGGCATTAAATCAGGCTAATTGTGTAAAGAGTGCGAACTGAAATTCAATATTGTCTGTAGGTACGGCTTTTTAGTTTCACTTGTGTGTGTATAAATAATGTAAACTTATTGTGTTTATCTACCTTTTAGAGTTAAAAAGAAAAGAGCACTTTGCCGTGGAAGACAGGATGGATAAGCATCCTCTGGTAAAGCATAAGCGTGGAATAAAACAACTGAAAACCCGAACTAAAAATATCATCTATCAATTCTTAACATAATCGAAACCACCCTTAAAAATATTTATCAACTAAAACCGAATTAACAATAAAAATTGACTCAAGAACAGTCGAAAAAGAGAAGACCTTTATTTGATATACAAAAAGCCTACAAACGGACTAAGTGGATATAGACTCGCATTAGACAATCATTGTTGTCAGCATTCATTAAGAGAATGATTTCTTTTCCTCAAATTTTATTATTAATTCCAATTTTATTTGTATTCTATTAAGTCATTCACAGAATGTCTTATTATTATTTCAACAGAAAACTTCAATTTATCATTAAATTACGTCAACAGGCCGGAGTTGAGAATTAAATAGTTCGTGATTTCTTCTCTTTCATTAAATAAAGAGACTAAATACTCATGGTCCAAAGTATAGAGTCTAATTAAAAATAATAAGTGAAAAAAATAATTATAATTTGGCCATGATATCCCGTCATATTAAGTCAATTTTAATTTGTAAGCAGGCCGGTTTCTTCAACCTGCCCTGTTTGGTATTTTAATTAAAAAAATATATGGAAAACGGTTGCCCCTAAAAAACATCTTTGTAACTTATCGGAAAGCTTTCATAACTTAGTTTATGTGCTTTTATATACTTTGGCGTTTTTTATCTAAAACACTATTATTTCAATTTCCAAATCAACCGATTACCATAAAAGAATCGAGTGTACTAATTGATCAGATGTACAATTTCGGAGTTCAAAAAGAAAATTCGCTTGTTTCGAATATATTCGAGCACGATGTCTAACGAACCGATTAACCGATTTTGAAGCGGCTTATGACGATCAACTTGATTCTTAAATATCAAGAGCTGATTAGCTGGTACAATCGATCGGTGGAGCCTTTAAAAAGTTATTCTAAAAAAATAGCTCGTAAAGTTTGTATGGACTCAAAACGTCGAGATCTGAGAGAGCTCAATTTGCCCAAAACGCAGTAAAACCAATAACTTCCAGAATTTGTAAAATTTCAAAATTTCCTTGCGGAAAGTTAAAAAAAGTATTTAAAACGGCGGAAATCATATTTAATTTAAATAAGTCTCGGCGCACAATGGGGGATTTAAGAAAAAATGCAAATAACTCCGTTGTTTCTAAAAAGCAGTCCGATTGCAACAAAATTGCATGCACTTTTACAGCTGGCTGAGAATTTTCTACCAAAAATTATATATAATTAATATATGATTAGGAAAATCGGCTGAAAAGTTATAAAACGTAAAGGGTGTTTTTTATAGAGTGACACAAGTTTAAATCATAATAAAACATATTAATATATTTTTGATATCAATGAAACGGTCTTTATTGGATAGAAAATTTTATGAAAAAAATTTTTAAATATGATTTCGGCCATGTGGAACACCAATTTTCATAAGCAGTAACATTCTGGCCATCATCGTTTTTGAAGACATATGGGCCAATGGCTCCGCCGCCCATAAAGCGCACCAACCAGTCATTTTCTGTGGATGTAATGGTGTTTCGACAAAGGTTTTTGTATTCTTCTCACTCTAAATGCGACAATTCTGTTTATTTACGTACCCATTCAACCAAAAATGGGCTTCATCGGAAAATAAAGTTTTTAATGGACGAAGTGCACGATAAGTTTGACGAACAGAACTATTATTTCCAGACTTTGCACGCGTTGCTCTGGTGTAAGTCGATCCATAATAAAACGTCAAAGCAACTAACAGCTGTCAAATAAAGCAGTGATGCCAACTCAAAGTTGTATCACTCTATAAGAAACATGGAATGTTGAGAGATTTGTTTCTTAAATCCCTGCAATTTTTAGAGAAAATATTCGAAATCATAAACTTCTGAATTTTCAGCTACCTTTTCGTCCAACAAGATTTTTAAATATATAAGATCCCAAGATTTAAGGCTCTAAGATGATGGTCATTTTATTTTATAACATTCTTAAATTTTATGTTTGCAATAAAAAGAGTTCTATTTCGAAAAAATTTGTTTCCTTCAAACTTGAAAATATTTATATTTCAAATAATAATATCGGTATGAGGCTTGTTTTATATACATATATATATTTTTCGATATCCTCTGGATATCTTCTTCAAAATAAGAAACTAAATTAAAAATTATAATAATTGATGAATAATAAAAAAAATTTAATTATACAAACTTTAATATTTTTGTTGTTTTGTTTTTTTTCAAGATTTATATGAAAAAACAAAACAACAAAAATATTAAAATTTGTATAATTAAACATTTTTTATTATTAATCAATTATAATTAATTTTTAATTTTGTTTGTTATCCTGAAGAAGATGTCCAGAGGATATCGAAGAATAAATATATAATAAAATAATATTATAAAAATATAATGTTTTATGGTAACACACTATTTTGTTCCAAACCTCTTAAGTCAAATATTTTTGGTTTGACTTTTCTTAAGTATATTTGAAAGTTTTTACTTTGTTAAAAAATATTAACTTAATATTTTTATAACTTTTAATTGGTTTCTTAAAAAAAATTTTTATTATTTGAAAAGAATAACTTGTGTTATGCAAAAGGAAAGTTTTAGCTGATCGGATAACATTTGACAGCCCTACTAGCCAGATAACAGAAGACCCAGGAAAAATAGGGAAGTTAAATTTAGGTTTTATTCGTCGGTTATCTTCTAAAATAAAAGCGGAAACTTAGCAGACCGTTATTTAGTTCTTGGATAGGAAAACTAGCCTGAAAAACTTATTTATCTTATCAGATCAAAATGATCGGTTTGGCGTAATTATGAATTCCATCGTTGTCTTGAGAAGACCCACTTTTCTAACGACGCCGGCCTCTTGAATATAAACTCTATAGCACCTCTTGATGAGTTAAATACAAAAAATAGAGTTGTTATAATTCGCAAATAAGTTTAATTCGTTCTTTTGAACGTGAAAAATATTACGTTTGAGAAAATAATATGTTTGAAATTTGTTAATGTTAACTTGATCTCAAGCTCAATATACGTCCATAGAATGGTCAATTCACACGGTGCAAGATATTTTGTGGCACAAGAATCCATTCTTTAACGTCATGCGTTTATACAAGAAACGAATATGTATGTATACATGGATTTGTAAACACTGATGTACAATGTATTCTTTACACATCCTTTCAACATTCTCCAAACAAATAGAAGACACATCTACGCACATTCACACATACCACATGCATGCATGCATACTCACAGATACGTTTCACAGTAAATGTTGTTTTATGTTCCTTTTTATTTGCATTCTCGTTGTTGTTGGTATTCAAGTTGTTATTGATGACGATGATGATGATTTGGTTTTGTTTGGCTTCCTTATTTGCAGTGAATACGTGTATGAAAATTTGTGAGCTGGTTGGTGTCGTCAATGTGTAAAAATAAGTACGCCAAGTAAGTAAAATTGTATTCCTTTACATTATACCACGACTTTGTACGGTTGTGTGTGTGTGTATATATGTGTGCTGGTTGTTATTGTATATAAAATACAAAATTTACTTTATCACAATGAAGAAAAATATTAGTTCATTGTTGATGTTGTCTTTTTACGTTTTTGCTGAGTGTTTGTTGGTTTCTATTTATTTGTCTTAAATTTTATAAAAAGCTGGCAAGAGATAAGACAACGTACTCTCTTTTATCACTAGCAGCAAGGGTTTCCGTTTCCGGAAGAGTTGCTTTTATCAAGGGAATTGATTTCATTTGATATATTCAAATGCTGCGAGCATTCTTGTCTTCAGCAATTGCAGATTCGGTTGTTTGAAAAATTGAACGAAAACAATGCATTTTTCAGCAAAATCATTTGAAGTGATGAGGCCTATTTTCAGTTGGCCGCCCCGTTTTTGTGATTTAACGCCGTGCTCCGGGTCCAGCTGAAAAACCGAGCTTACGTGAATAAATTACAATTAATGCTCTGTAAAGCTGACATTTGACGAGATAAGCGAAGCTTTTTTGCAAAATGTGCCTTAAAGTTTTGTGAAAAAAATGGACGCCTGCCGACGTGGTTGTCTGACTTCATATATAAGTTTATACTCCCATATTTCCCATATTTCTACTCTACGTTGATGTCAGCAAAACTGAATTTGTCACAAAGAGCGTGTTTTTAAGTCAATTCATTTCCAAGTATAAAATTTGCCATCCCTTTATTTCATGCTAATTGAAAAAGGACTTATTTTGAATAAATGAACTTCCTGGCGTGATCTCTGTCGCAAACGTGTTGGCTTTCCCTCGCAATAAGAAACCAACATGGCAGATTTTACAGTGTTTTAAGATAAATATATTAAACGGAATATATTTTTATTCGGGAGGTAACCTGTTTTGCCGATATGCTGATATCGGCCGATATTTTATTGCCCATTTATATATTCTTCCGCCCTAATAATTTAATTTTCAGTTATAATATTTTGCATAATCACTAAGAGAAGTAGCACATCAAATCTTTTTTCTACTTTTTAAAATAAATTCTTATGCGCTAACTGTGCCGTGTATTCACATTCAATGCATTGTTTTCAAATCTTATTGATACCAATTTGTTTTTATTAACAACGCCTGCCGACGTACATAATTGTCCGACTTCATGTATAAGTTTTAATTCCTATATTTCTACCTTTTGTTTCATGTTTATTGAAATATTATTTATATTGAATAAATGAATTTTTATTAATAACTTCTTACACTTTGATATATTGAAAAATATTACGTTTGAGAAAATAATATGTTTGAAATTTGTTAATGTTAACTTGATCTCAAACTCAATATACGTATCGGTATCTATTTCGCCGATATTTTCTTATAAGTATTGGTATTATATCGGCAAGAAGAAATGTATTTAAAATACTGTAGGGCGATAAGAGCGAAATTGTACAAATTTGTTCTTATAAAAATTTGTGCATTAAACGATTAGCGAATCAAGAGTTTTGAAATATATAATTGCCTTCCATACTCATACGATTTTTAGATTGGCAATAATTAAATTTAATGCGATTCAATTTATTTTTCGAAATTCTTCAAAATGTATATGCATTTCATAATATATCAGTATTAATTATTACATTTGTGATTAATATGATTGTGTATGTATTTCTCGAAAATTCCCATTTTTTGTTCAAAAAATCCCTCCTTTTAACTTATCATCATAATGAGTTGATGAAAAACCTGCTACTAAAAGAGAGTACAGATATATAAAATCTAAATGAATCGTCTCTTTTAGTTCTCACATCAATAAATTAATAAATATGAAAAAACTTAAAGAGAGAAAATAAATAACATAAACGCGAGAGTTCAATACAAAGCAGAGACGGAAAGTTTAGCCCAAGTGTAGTTATATATTCAAATAATCTTTATATATCTGAAAATAAAACTTTATTTTGGACCAAACATTTTTCTCTATTAATTAAAAAAATTCCCATATGAAGAACAATATGACTTTTTTCTCAGGCAATTTATTAAATATACAAGCGTTTTATTGATAAATTATAACGTTTCATTGGTTCTTATACCAAATCTTTCTCGCGGCTTAAAAGGCATGACGTTAAGATGGTACGGGTTCAGGAAAATGAAATGGCGGAAAGTAGGTTCGGCCTTTGATTAAGCAGTTTCATGAAGGGATGTTGTTATTCTCTTGGTTGAGGTGTTATTATTAAGGACTGGGCAGCAAGTGCATGAGGTGGTCAATTATTACCACCTATAGGGTATCAAAAACTCTAGGGTATTCAAGTTTCTAACTTTTGAGAAGAATTCGCTGGCACTTCTGCTAGGAGTTCAGGCGGGGGATTTACGACCGATGGTCGCTGCAAGAGGAGTCAGTACAGTATATTTTCTGTCACTGCGCGGCTCTGCAGGAGAGTAGGCTTCGATATCTAAGCTGTGGTTTCCTGAAGAATCTAGACTGTCTCAAGGATGCACTACCGGCTGCTCTAAGCATGCTTTTTGGGAAGTTCCGGGTGGTTTTCAGAAATCAATATTTCATAGAATTGTGTAGGGTGTAGTTCTCTGGGAATCCCACTAAGCCTGGTGTTTTCTCACTGGCATTTTTCACCTAATCTGACCCAGCCTACACCAAATTATCAGTTGACTTCAGCCTAATTCAGCATGTAGAACTATTTAAGCACACAATAAATAACGCAGAGAGCATGTCAGAGAAAATTTACAATCAACATACACGAACACTTCTTGTATTACAACCTTATCAGATAGAAGTGGTCCTAGTTACTTAATATACCTTCAGACACTTTAACTTATAATTTATCTTGTGTTAGAACACGGCTACTGCTCTATATAAATATTTGCATTTGCTTTTTTATGCAAAATATAAACACACAAACTTAGGTTGTATGATAATAGTGCAAGATCTAACAATCGTCCGATAAAAGCGTCAGATTTTTCTTGTGGTTCAAAGATAAGTAAAAGATGGTAAAAATGCAACTAACGTACTCATGATATCAAACAAGTCTTTTGAAGTTAAATATTTTTACCATTTAAGCAAACCAGTTCTCCATGCCTGACACAAATGGTGGTTGTTTTAAAATTCAACATGTACGTATTGTTAGTAAACGCACAGGCAGAATGTGTGTGATAACTTGTCTGCCAAACTGACTCAATGACGGCCTGTACATGCAGTAAACAAAAATTTACTTTTAAAATACAAGTCAGTTTTTGGCGGAACTCTGAACGTTACACATCCAGACAAGGCGACAGCGGTCGTTTTTTGGAAATTTGTACCCTCAAAACATACGAAATTTACTAAAGTGTTTGTTTATTTTAAAAAAGTATTTAAAATGAAACACAAAATAAAATGTTTGCCAGAAATGAAATACAACAGGCGGCAGTGATTTCCAAACAAATATCAAAGCAAATATATCAAGAAACTTAGGGACCAATTATTTAGTTTTAGTTGATAGTAAAATAAGTATTTAGTTTCATTTTACCCAACCAAAAGATAAAATAAAATTTAAAAAAAGAAGTTATTTCCCAAAATGTTTACTACGCCAAGAAAAGAGAAGCAACAAAACTCTGCCATGGAGGCTAAAGATTGTGATAACTCGCCCCGTCGCAAGAGTCTAATAAATATAAATTCAAACACCCCTACGCCGACTACATCTCATAGAACAATTGTATTTGAAAATGGCACTATGCTTGGCAACATTACCAACAACAACAGCAACAACAACACGACTGCCATAATGACTGCAGTAAACAGTGCCAAATTGAGTGGAACATTAAGCAATCCCACGACTACAGACACACATCGAGGAATACCAGAAATAGTGATTAGCACAAGCTGTAGCTCAAACAGTCTCAATCAAAGTCATTGTGAAATCTCTGAGGCCAATAATGAAGAAATTGCCATCGAAAGCACTGCATTGCTAGAGGCAACTGCAACACCTTCAACCATTAGCAATGAGTGTTGCGATGAGCCAGCAGTTTCTCAAGATGAATTTGATCAATTTATCTTGAATCGTACAACATCGGAAAGCAACATTTTAGAATCCAGCATTTACAGTGAACTACACTTTCCACCCTCAATACATAGTGGCAGTATAGTTGGCATTAACACGAGCAGTGGCAATGTTGGCATTGTTGTTGGTGGTGTTGGTAGTGGTGGTTATGTGAGTGGTAGTGGCGGGCCCACTGCTGCTGCTGCTGCCACCACCACCACGGCCACACAAATGACCGGACCTCAAACACCACCCAACACACGCCAAACGAAACGAACAAAACGCAAACACAAAACGAAAGCAAAATGTACGGCCACCGCAGCAACTTTGGCAGCAGCTAGCCAACGCTCATCACCCACGCACTATCCTCCACGTTACACAGCCATATTCATGGACGCCAATCAATACGGCAACATGGTGACTACAAGCCAACATCATAGTGGCGGTGGCGCTGCCAATGCATTGGGACAAATTGCAAGTGCGGCAGCGCCATCGCCCTTCATAAATCCACCTGTTGTCGCTGCGGACACTGCTGCCTACATGCATCCATTTCAATATTTTCAACAAAGGCCCATGGTCACTACCATGGCTCCTATGGCTGGACATTATCGTCATCACAGGTAAGTTGGCATTGAGAAACTACGAAGAAGGACGGATTTTGGGGTTAAAAAGATTTTAATACCACAACCAGAAAAAGGGGGTTTGTTTATTAATTCAACGTGTTTATTTGTGAGTCTGTGGTATTTTCAATCTTTTGCTGTTGAGTTTATTCAAGATTTTGTTGGCTTATTTATCTGGTGTAGAATGTTCGTTGCCCTGATTCAAGAAAAAGTGAAAGCGAAGATGGTGGGGATATTTTTGAAAACACAAACACAAAATTAATTTCCCTAAATGTTTTATAATAAATTTTATATACACAACTAATGCATTATATAAGTGCATGTGTCTACTGGCTCCTAACTATTGCTGCTGTAAAGGGAAAAAGTTGAACGCCGGTTTGTTAAAAATTATAAATTTCTTTAGCTCGTGCTAAAGTGTTGTTGTGATTATTATGCAAATATGAGACATAAATATATATTATTGGTATGCCTCATACTAATTCTCATGAGCATCTACACATACAACAGGGATATATATATATATTTTTAATATATAACTTCTGTATGAAGTAACTGATTTTTAAGAAATTTGTGACTGAGTGTGGGATCGAACACATGATCTTCGGGTTTGTATCGAAGCCGCACAAAAAATTAGTTAGACATATACGATTAAGAAAAGGAATTAAAATATAAAAATATTTTGTTCAAAATTTCAATTTCAAAATATGTGTCACTTTTTATTTATTTATCTCAAATTTACTTTGCAAAATTTCGATGCACAGATGCCGACGGAGTGTCTTGGCCATATTCTGCAAACGATCAGTGGTCTGGCTGTACTTAAAAAGATAATTCCCAACGAGGCTTGAAGTTGACTGAATCAGCAGAGTTGCTTTGCGACTGACTTTTTATTTATTTTGGCAGTTTGATGGATTTTATAAATTTTGTAAAAAAATTCTGTTTTTACTCCAGATTTTTTCTTAATTTTTTTGTTTTTGCAATCAGTGTCCATGTTCTGTAACTTTAGTGAGAACTTCTCGCGTCGAAAGCATTGTCGTCATTGTGTAAAACACGGGATGAGATAAAAAATTTTTTTCTTTTTCAATCCCCTTTATTCTGTAAGTCAACATGTTTATTTTCATGCAACCTGCAAGACATTCGGGAATTTTTCCGAAATTGTACATGCAAGTAAAAGAAAAACAATACGATCACCAAATGTATTGCAAGAGAAACTACTTCCTTCAAGGAGTTTCTTTGAAAAGCTTTTTCATATAATTCAATATATTTATTCAGGACTTAACTGTTGATTTTATTTATACACACACACACACACACACACCTAAAATTTACTGTTCTACATTTAAATTTATTATATTTTCTATGAAATTTCCAAAAAAGAGACCAGAAATTATATTATATTGTTATTTTCTCATGGATTATTTAATTAATTTATAATCTAAAGTTCATATTCAATGGAAATTATTTAAATATTAAATACATAATTAAATTCTATATAAGCGTATTGTATATAAGCGTGCAGTCATTTATTATTCTTACCATTGTACTGAACATATTTTTAAATACAATACATGCTTATGAATATTTAAATACAGTGTGACATGACATTAATCATCCAAAAGTGTTTTTGTTGATTGATTTTTATTAAATAAAATTATTATTATGAGTGATGGAAATCTTTAGTCTTTCGATTAAGTGGAAGAGATGATATCTGAGATCGTGCTATAGACACGATTTTCAGCGATATAACTTTTCATATTCTTCGGGAATTTTCTCTTTAATTGCTGCAATCGTCAAGGGATCGCCGGCATTAATCCGCCACGCCACAACGCTTTCATTCTGGCTTCTGCTCTGTTCATCTTTTCAATAGCTTCCCGCAGTAAGAAGTCAAATATCATGGATGACTAGCGTCCGCCAGTAACTTTTCTTGCCAATGGCATCCCTTAACGAATAGGGACCAATCACTTCTGCCGCCATAACGTGATTTTGAGTAGATGTAGTTGCTCTTCCATCAACTACTGGACTTTCGATTTCCCAGAAAATTAGGATTTGTTTATTGACAGAACCGCTTAAATGGGAATGCATTTGACCGCTGAAAATTAGAGAAAATCGTCCGCTAGCGATACTGACGGTCAAGAGGCATTAATTGATGCACCCTGTACGTGCCAATAGTGACTCAAGCTTTACTTGGGTTAATGGTGACATGGGTGTCACTCACCGGAGCTTTCAACGGTTTTTTTTTAACTTCCCGCTAGGAAAATTTAAAGTTTTAAAAAAATTCAGAAAAACCAATAGTTTAACGCTAAATCTCGATGTTGTGAGTCTCTATAGCAAACGATCTTGACTAGTTTTGGGAGGATGTCACTATATCTGTAGGTATTTGTGTGAAAGGCTTAACCGATTCAAACCGAGCTGTTGGCGTTCGAAAAAGTACTGATGTTGAAAGTGTAGCGGCTTTCGAAAACAGCTGGAATATTTATATCATGTCTTCCTGAATTAAAAACACTTTTCGAACGTATCGAAATTGAATTTATTATTTAAAGGCGTTAATAAAAAACAAATTCAGCAGAAGAAATATTAATTTTTTGTATAGAATTGTTTTATGGAGTTTTGAAATCGTGTGCTATACTAGATGTATTAAAATCCAAATATATGAATTTTTTTTAGAAATTCCAGGTCAAATCGATAAGAGTGAGACCAAAGACTCTATAATATATATATTATAGAGACTTTGGTTAGACACAATCCCTCTCGATTTGCATGAAATTCGGTCAAATTATCTTGGTTATTCAATTTAGTACTTATACTAAGTTTTAGTACTAATAATTTTGCCGACTTCGCCGCATTTTTTCAATATTTCAAAACCATCTCATACACGAATATAACTCTTATATCATTTTAAAAAGAATATTTGGGGCTCTAAAATAAAAAATTAACTGCCTGTTCGCCGATGTCGAAAGCTATCGTTCGTTCGAATAAATAACATTCAAAACAAAAACAATTTTCAAAACTTGTTTTTGTTTTGAATGTTATTTATTCGAACGAACGATAGCTTTCGACATCGGCGAACAGGCAGTAAATTTATTTACAGAAAAAATTTAATATACATAAATACTCGTATAGGAAGTTTTGAAAATGGAATTAATATATAATATTGGCAGAATTTTGTTATTCAATAACAGCGCTAACTGGCGTTCAAGGGTAATGAAATTTAAAAGCATGAGTTTCGTCCCTTTTTAAGATATTTTCAAAACATTTAATAAAATAATGTGTCGTTAATGTGATTTAAGAATTAAAAAAAATTATATCCTAAAAAGGGGAAAAATCTTCAAAATATCAGGACCTTTAAACAATAGTTAATGCTATTCAAACAAAGCAAAATATATTTTTATAAATAAAATGCTCCACTCATAATCGCATTGTTTTTCAAATCTCTGTATCATTTAGTATACTAAAATTGAAATACGTGAACATTTTAAAGAAAGCTATAATATTTAAAAAGATGCGGGTGATTAAAATGTCAAATCGACACGGCCCCTTTTGCTTTACTTGAAATCTTGTCAGAGGCTCTCTTTCACTCTATTTGGTACTTATAACAATAGTAAAATACTAAGAAACAATTTTCCCAAAACTCTGCACCGTACAGTCCATCTACAACACCGAATAACTTCGGACAAAGATAAGAGAGGATGTCTGCGGAATACGGAAACACTACAAGACAAGAAATCGTAGCTCTAATTATAAAAACATATCTCTAAGTAAATTTTCTTTACTTTAAATAAAGTAAAATATAAATTTTGTGTGGCAAAATTATATAGTTAAAAGTAAAAAGAGGCAGCACTTCAGCCTGAACAATGAAATAAAGTTAATTTTGCTAAACACGTTAGGTATTTAACAGTCATTTCGCTCAACAGATTTCGAAAGCAAAGTGCTGTTAATTTTTTTATTTCGTTATAAAAAAGAAACGAGCATCAAAATGTTGGCGGGGTAATAATTTGTATCCCAAATGGAAACGCAATAAGTTAATGAATAGCTTCTGTCTTTAATGTTCAGAAAAAAAAGAATATTTGACCATTAATTGCAGGCTAAATGAAATTATAAAATAGGTATTTCCTATTAGGGTTTTGAGTAATTTTAGATTTAATACATTTTGCGCCGTAACTACTGAAACAATGATTTACAATCGTTCACAACTTTTTGAGGCACAGATATTTCGAAATCTATAATTTAGTTAGAACTCATTAAATTAACATTTGCCAGCAGCAGCTTTAAATTCATTAAATTGTTTTTATTAGCTTGTGGCCCTACCGGTCCTATAATTAAACATTTTTCAATCGTTAATTGTTATTGGGAGGGAAATACATTCACAAAAGTATTGAATGTATTTTAATTATCTCTCAAATAATGCATTTTTAAAAGCAATCTGGGCTAATTATATGGTTTCATAAGATATTTCAAAATATTATTGCATCCAAAAAATACGACCTTTTTCTCTTCATGTTATTAACAGACCACCACACTTACGAAGTTCACAACCTCAAGCCAAATGGAGTAGAAAACTGTAATTATATTAATTATATTGCAGACTAAAAACCTATTTTTTTAAACACAAAAAGATTTAAATTTAATTTCAGTTTAGTTTAGAAAAAAACAATGACTACAGTTTTTAGACGGAAATGTAAAATATTTCATAATTTTCTTGGTAACAATTACAATATGGTTATTTGGCTTAAAAATCCATAAAAAGAACATTAAACTTAAGAAATATGTTAAAATAAAAAAAGTGCTTGACAGTGTCATATTTAGAATTGTAATTGGCATGCTCCGTCTTACATACTACGAACGAATGTGTGTGCAGGGAGATGGACAAACAGACATAAAAAATTGTTCCCTTAAAAAATAAAATACTTTGTCATATTATTTCTTCTGACAGACCCTATTTCTTGTGAAAGTGTGCGTGTCTAAAGCTGTGTGATTTCCATAACAACACACTGATACTTGTACTTGACATATTCATGAAAAAAGTTTTTGGGGGGACAGCAGCTACAACAACAAAATGTCCATTATAATATTTGAAATACACAAGATACCACAATAAACTCTAAGTGGAGATTTCTTTAATACGAGAAGTTACAAGCGACAACAATGACACAAACATTCATTCATTCATATATGAATGTACGTATGTATGGACGTACATATCGCTTGCCAAGACGCACCACTCATGCAACATCAAAAGCACTTATTGCCACACAGCACAAGGAGAAAAAAGTATAAACAAAAATATTCAAAGCGTCAAACAACAATGCCAATGATATATTTTCTTCTTCTTTATGAAATGAGTGTCCCCTCTAGCCTACAATATCACAAAATCCATCTAGATTCAAAAAAAAAACAAAAAAAAAAACAAAAAAAAAAATTAAGAACCGTAGTCGAATTTGGCTGTTGCTGATGATGATGATGCCAACGATGATGAGGAGGATGATGTGGAGAAAAGGCAAAAAAATAAAAAAAAACATGTCACGCATGCAGCAAACTAACAAAACAATTGGTAGTTTTGGTAGCAACCATTTAAACAAAAACTACAAAAAAAAAAAAAAGAAATAGACGGACCGAAGAGAAGCAAACGAAGAAGTATTACAAATGCGTAGCTTTTGTATTTAAAACACTTAAGAAATCCTCAAGATACAAAGAGCAAAAAATAAAATAAAATAAAATAACATGGAAATGGAGCAGCTTTTGTTTGCCAGACATCATACATGCATATAGGGGTTAATACGCATTGTGGAGGGGCAAAAATAATTTCCGCGATGAAAACTGTTATAAGGTTTCTTTAAATAAATTCACCATCAAACTTAATTAGAGTAAAAGCAACATTTCGAGATATTCGAATGCAAACTCACGTTCACCTTTTCCAAGTTTTCTTACGATAAACATTTTTAAGAAGAGAACTTTTTTAAACTTTGCTTTCTGGCGGTATAAAAAATGAAAACAAAAATATATAAGAAGCTATGCATTTGCAATTAATAGTTTCACCTGAAATATAAAAAATATATTCGTTATTAGAAAACTCATATTTAATATAATTGAAAGAAAAAAGTCCTTGCAACTATTAAAGGTACGTGGGGAATAAAGTCGGTCACGTGCGACATCGTAAATGTAAAATAAATATTATAAATATTTTAATTTAGATGTGGTCATGTTATATATCACCTGGTATATATTTTAGCTTTTCTATTCAATTTAAAACTGTCCATTTTAGATTAACTATTAAACCGGCTAATTTCTTTTGACTATCTGATTAACCGTGTGAACAAAATTTAGTGTTTTTTGTAGTTTCAAATTAGTTTTTTTTTATATCGAGGTTTCACACTGCAGTCATAAGGTCATAAGTCACAAAATAATAGCACGAAATACATGACTAGTGTGAACAATCTGTCCTAACTTAATCTGCCAAATAAATTTGTAAACTGAAATAGGTGCGGCCTTAATATTGGCTGAATATATATATATATATATATATATATATATTTTTTTTTTTTTTTTTAATATTTTTTTTTTGGCGCCAGTTATAATGATATAATTCTTTCTCTTTTTACAAATGCGAGGGGCGTTCCTATATGAAAAGTAGGACAAAAAGCACCCGGCCTTTTTGTTACAAATATACTTGAGTTTTAATTTCTTATCGTGTTGTGCTCATTTTGAAAACTATTTCTAGCTTTTTAATTCGATTTTTTAAAAAGCGTTTCCTTAAACTCTATTTGTTTTTTATTTCTTAGTTTAAAGTTTTTCGAAAGCGTGTAAAAATACTTGCACACTATGAGAAAATGAGAACACGAACCATTCTCACCATACGAGTACAATGTGACGTATGAGTAAAACTATTAACAATATTAAGTATACGAGTGGAGGCACAATCCAAAAGGAGAATTGGACAAGTGAACGTAAAAAAATGTGATGTGAAAATGTTTAAAGATGCGCTTAATGTGAAGCGGTTTCAACTTTTCATTATCCAATATTATTCGTCAAGTACCAGTATTTTTTATACAGCACAGGAGTATTATCTAAAGAATTGGGCAATAAACCAACTTGCTAAACTTTCCCCTATGGCAATTACAATATAAATAGCCTCTTTAAGAAAATTAACCGAAATTGTTTGCAGTGGCCAGGTACTGAAAAGTTAAAGCAGTAAAATTGTGGCATAATGGAAGGTTTTATATGTATTTCGAAAAAAAACCAGAAAGGCAAACATTTCGAGTTTTTCAACATCTACAATAACTGCAAGGATCATTTGAAGTTTTATTAACACTTAACAATGAAATCGTTGAATCTAGTCCTAAGCATTTGCGGCAAAAGAATAATTTAGGAGACATCTGTAAGCTACTGAAATATGTGATAACATGATCTGATATCTCTTTTATTAGAACATTTTTATTAATTCCTAAGTTAGGTAAAGAACAACTTATTTTCACTAAAAATAATCTAAAAATAATGCATGATACACATTTTTATATATAGAGAAATATTAATTTGTGGCCGAAGTTTGTGGCAATTAATAGAAGGCTTATCCGATTAAAACAATATCCCAATTAATTGAATATGTGGGTAGATATAACATCATAAGTAATGCCTTAACGAATGACATATCTTTTAAGTTTATCAACTGAAAGATTCTAAAACAATTGAGCTGTTCCACAGTTAAATGGATTTGTTTTTGCAAGTTCACGTGGAAAACGAGTCCTCCATGGATTTGAGGCAAGAAGCAAAGAGAGAGAGAGAGAGAGAGAGAGAGAGAGTTTCCGCTGAAATCGGTATTTAGATCGTTCGCCGCGATTATCGTGTAAACGAAAATTAATAATACAGGGATCAAGTTGAGACGCCATTATAAATTTTTTTCTATATTTGTTTGTTATTATTTTACTACGTTGCCGAACTTTCAATACAATTCTAACGAAAGTTATGCGCTTTTAGTTACATGATTTCGAATAGAATATATTCTTGAAATTTGTTTTTCTTTTGATGATTGAATGAAAGCGTGTGACTTCGTGGAACAGGTAGATAGTCAAAACAAAGTATTCTTTAAGAATTTAAGACCAGGGGCCACACATTGATCGAAATTTCCATAGAATTCAAATACAAATATCGGTCGATATCGAATGTCGTAATTTCCACGATCATAAAATGAGCTTGAAAAGAAAATTGTTATGCAAAATTTTCTTCAAATTCCAATTTAATCACAATAAATAAAATCTGTCATAGAAATTGCAGTATTTGTTTTAGCATTTTCGGCTACATTTGATAACACTTACTCAGTTGATGGCGGTATTGTTAAGCAAGTATTACGCGTTTAGCATTCAAGAAGAGGGAGAATAATTATCATATTCACGCTGTAGTCCAGAGCCAAACTGAATTAAAACTTATTTATGCAGCTCTGCAGAAAGTACGTGTATTTTGCTTCTGATGAGTCCAATTCATTTGGCAAACAAATCATTTTGACACTTCTCTAAGATTTAGCTATAAATAAAAAGTATCTCAATTTCTATAATTTAATCTTAAAGCGTAAACAATGATTCGTTTATATTTCTTAGCTCGGGTTTGAGAAGAGAGCTTTAGTTGTTTATATTGAACCAGCACTTGATCATGAATAGTTTTCTCTTAGAAAAACGCCGGCGAATTGTAACCTTTGCAAATATAGATCAATTTCCATAAGTTTTATATTAATTCTATATAAAATTTTGAAATAAAAAGAGGTTGAATTGTAAATGTTCTTCTAAAAGATATTTATACTGACTTTATTTATCTGTAAAAATAATTTATTTTCCAAATTTATTTATATGATTCATGTATATGACTCCCACTCATTACAGCTAATATAAAACCAACAGTAGATCTCTGACTGATAGACTTCACATAATATCATATTGCAAGACTTTCGAAGCTTTTTTCCCTTACCCAATATTAATTTTTCCTGAGTGTGCTTTAATCTAACAATACAGTAGCTTTAAAAAAGAACCAACTTAAATACTTTAATACATATTTTTATGCCAGTTTACCAGGAAGTTGTTTTATTTAAGAAGTTTTTATTTCAATTATTATTTCTTTCCAACAAAAACCTTTTGTTTCTCAAGATTTTTTTTAAAGATTTAAAGTTTTCTTTAAAACCTGCTTTCAAACAAAATCCCATGCCAAGTCTGACATTAAAGTGCCATGAATTTATATTAAAAAATTTGTAATTTTCATTTAAAACATCTTGTGTGAGATAATTTTCAGCAGACATGTGACTGAATTATTTTTTAAATACATCCTTTATGTACGTATATTTTATTGTTGGTTCCCTTTTAGGACGAACTAAAAAATATGCTTGAAATCAGGTCAGCTTATTTGTTTCGCTCGAATAATAAAAGTATGGAAATATTGAAATAATGTCGTGCTATTTAATAAACTTTTCGAACTGTTATTTCACTCTTCTGTAAAAACACAATTAATAGCCTGTAATTTATTATTGAATGCCTGATATATACGATGTGCTTGATGTGTTTTCAGAAAATTTTAATTTGTAAACTGCTTGTTGGTGCATGTAATATAACACATAATTGGATATGCTCAATCTGTATACTACTGAATCTTTTTTGGTAATAATGGAATTATAAGCGTTGAACGAAATATGTTGGTTCATTTTAGTTTTTCGAATAGAGTACTTTTTTGAAATTAGTTTTTCTTTTGAGGATTGAATGCAAGCGTGTGACTTCGTGGAACAGACAGATAGTCAAAACAAAGTATGCTTTAAGAATTTAAGACCAGGGGCCATACATCGAAATTTCCATACAATTCAAATACAAATATCGGTCGATATCGAATGTCGTAATTTGCCTTCACGATCATAAAATGAGCTTGAAGAGAAAATTGTTATGCAAAGTTTTCTTCAAATTCCAATTTAATCACAGTAAATAAAATCTGTCATAGAAACAGCAGTATTTGTTTCAGCATTTTCCGCTACATTTGATAACACTTAATGTACAAACTGTACAGCAGCTATTTTCGTTTGTGTAAGAAATCACAAAAATTTACATTGAAATTTAAAATATGCATTTTAAAACTACGAAAATACTTATACACTACGAGTGATTGTTTCAAAAACACTGTATTTGAGATGAAATCATGCAAATCTGAAAAGAAAAATGCAGATGTGGTGTTTTTTTTTGGTTCTTAATACCGTGTTCAGACACACCCCTTAATGGCGCAATTAGGGCATTTTTTGCAATAAAGGCCTGCATTGAGTACAATTTCTCATACAATAAGTCAATTAATAAATTGAGCAATCAGTAGTTAATTGTGTCACTAATTGCGTAAAACTCGAATTGCAACCCTGGTCATAAGTATGTTTATTAAGAACTGCGTTCACTGAGCAGAAATATTTTCTATAATGGCGAGCCAAATGTCAAAAAATATAAGCAAAATAAACTAAATTTTCAAACAGACTAGACTGAGCTCCAACAAATAAATAAACAAACAAAAACGAAAAAATTTTAAAAATTGTCAAAAACCGATTGCTATAACACCAAAAGCTCCATATTTCTATTATATGCAAGTAAAATTTCTTTTAAACCAAAATTTGCATTCATTTTTGAAATATACAAACACGAAAATTCACGAAACAAATAAAATTAATGTTTTTTTCGGCTGTCAAATGATAATTGAGTCAGCTAAATGGAGTATATGTGAACACTAGATTTAATTGCTCAATAAAAATTAAATTGAATCAAGTAAAAATGCATGTCTGAACACGGTATTACATATTAAGAGATATTTTCTATGTATAACTTGGCGGCACTCAACTTAGCACAGACAAAAATATGAAAAAAGGGTGCATTTCATAAAACCTATTTAAAACCAATTCCAAAATAGTTTTAAGACAATCATTTAGTATAGTAAAACCAGGTTTGAATGTTAAGGCCAGAAATTTTTAAAAACACAGTTTTTATATAAACTCAGTACATATTTGCTCATTCTTGTATATCTTTAGATAGTTGGTATATATTGCGGGCTTTGAAGTAGTTCTCAATCCACACTACACAAGTTCCACAGACTTTATTATAAATTTTGTTTGTATCTACTAAAATTTTCGAGGGCACATTAATAATACTCGTATATTTATGTGAATAATATTCACATTTATTATTAACATCATGATGTTATATTTGTTATTTAGATTAATAAAAAAACAAAATATTTTCCCAATAATCAATTTAATTAATAAACTTGGCAAATACAAGAAGCTTCATAGAATGTTCACTTTATTTGAAACGCAAATATTTTCTTAATTTATACTAATAAAAGGTACTAAATACAAATACTGAGAGCAAATAAGAAAAGTAACAAGTACGTGGTATGTGGTGCCACTTACACACAAACATCAAACTCGTAGATACATCAGGCACACATTTCGTATTTTCCTTAACAGAGATCTTGTAATAATAAATATGAAGTGAAAAAAGTGTTAATTATAATAAGCCAGATAGACGAAAGTAGAAATGAAAAGCAAAAAAAAAAAAAAAATTTATTCCATCAACCAGCTGACAGAAGTGAAAGAGGGCTTGGAAAAACAAATGTGCGTTTGTCGGTTGGTTATTATAAATGTGTTTCATAGATTTATGAATTTTACCTTTTTATTTCCATCAAGTTATCTGACACCATCTCAAAACCATAAAGAAAGTACAGCCATAAACATATTTCCCCCAAAAAAGAGAAAAAAGAAAAGAAAAAATATGAAATTGAAATCGTGTAAAAAACCTGTCTCTTCTATCTGTGACGGACGATTGAAAGACCATCAATATCAGCTTTCAAAAACAACATGTTGTTAAATTTTTTCAATATTTTTCTTTTTCATAAAGGCCAGTTCGAAGTGCCAGCCAAGCGTTGAACTCTTATAGAAATATAAGTATAAAATAGGAGGATATGAAAAGCAGTCAATTTATTTTGAACGATTCCTATAAAAACTTTTCTAGAAGTAGTGCTCGCTCGGATTATGTAAACAGCACTTAAGTTTTTGTTCGGTTTCTTTTATTTCTGTAATTGTTATTGTGGCGTTTTTCCAAACATGAGTGGGAAACAACATTTTTAAGTACTCATTTTCGGCAATTTAGTTTTTGATATTCCACAGAACATTTTTTAAAATGTGTGTGATATGAGAATACGTTTTTGTTAATGTTTTTTCTTTCCAACGGAAAACTGGCCAAACAACATATTCTAAACTATAATGACACGTGAAATGCATCAATTTCAAGTCTTCTCTTTCTTAAATAAATAATATGAAAGTGTTCAATTCAAACAGTTTATTCAAAAGAAAACTTTAATTAGCAAAACATTGTGCCAGAGTAATTTAAATTTTAAAGTTTAACAGGCTGTTCTTACAACACATGTGAGTTTCAGATGAACGGGTTATACCCAGATTGTTTCACATAAAATCATGTAAATCGGAAAGAAATAATGCAGATGTGGTGGTTTTTTCTGTGCAACGTTCACACTTTAACAGATATTTTCTATACATAACTTGGCAGCACTCAACTTGGCACAGACAAAAATATGAAAAAGAGTGCATTCGTAAAACCTACTTAAAACCAATTCCAAATCTGGCTTTAATATTAAAGCGAGAAACTATTAAAACCATGTGATTGTGTCACAGTTTTTACATAAATTCAGTGCACATTTGCGCTGATTTATAGAAATATATGAAGCAATTTTTGCGACTCATTTTATTAAAAGTTGTTAATTATTTGTTTTCTAAAAATACGTTCTCGAATACGTAATAAGTCGTACGAAATAAATTTAACCAGCAACTCATACACGAGATGCTCTACTTTCGCTGCTTCTTGAGTGGCCAATTCAATAGTCAGAACTAAAATCTTCAAATCATTTACACTTAATTATTAGCCAATTAAGTCTTATTAACGTCAGAAAGGACCTTTCAAAATAGCAAATTGCGAACGTAGTAGATAGAGTTTACACTGCGTGAAATAACGAAAGGTGACAAGATACTTGTTAGTTTTCAAGTTTCGCTTTTTTCGCTGCTCAACAAATTTTAGAAGAACATCAATAAATTTTTTCTTTACGTACTAAAAATGAAAGAGAAAGATTGATTTTTTTTTTAATTTCGTATCACTTTTACAATTTTCATGCTAAGAATAGAAAAGTCATTGGTGTTGTGCATATCTAAACAAAAATGCCTTTTGAAAAGTATTTATTTCATCATTATTGGCAGATGATAAGATACCTAAAAGTGTACCACAAAAATGTCAGTGGCCTTTTTATTAGGGTCCAACCATAACGGACGATTTTAATTGAAAGTAAAACAAAAACGTCGAGTATTTGACTTTTCTTTGCTCAGTGTTTAACAATTTCAAGCATTAAGAGTTACACAATTGAGCAGTGCGTTAAGATTGTTGAAGCTTTCTACGAAAATCGGCATTCAAGACAACATGTATTTCGTGCAGTTCGTAATTTTTTGGTCAGCATAATCGAACAACTGTGTCCTCGTTAAGTGGAAGGATTGCCGCATTTGGCCAAATGAGAGGTATTGAACGATTGTTGAAAAGCTGATGCTGCCACAGAGAAAGACTGTTTGGTCGGCCAAGTAGTCACCGTGAATGATGATAAAGCCCTTCTTGTTCTCTGAAATGAAGGATATAGACCCGTACAATATGTGGTTCCAACAGGAACACCTGTCATACAGGCAACGAAACAGTGTCTCTTAAAAGCTGAACATTTTTTGTTTTACTTAGAATTAACACCGTCCGTCGGGGTTGGCTACCACTCACATTTTTGTGGTACTCCTTCAAGTACTTTATTATCTACCAACGGTGATGAAACTAGTACTTTTGAAAAGGTATTTTTGTTTACATGAGCACAATATTAACAACTTTTCTGTTCTTAGCATAAAAGTTGTAAAAGTGATAGGAAACTTTTTTCAAAAAAAATCATTTCTTCTCTTTAATTTTTAGCAGATAAAGAAAAACCTTTTTTTAAATTCTTCTAAAATTTGTTGTTGGAAACCGATTTTTTGTTTGTCTTAAACTTCAGTAGCTATAACTTCAGATAATAATTGCTTGTACATTCACACATAAGAGAGTTACATGAAATATAAAAGCTAAAGCTTGAGCTTGTAGTACTGAGCGATCCTGGTGCAATTAAAATTGGTAAGAAAACTGCACCACTCGGTTCATATTATAAAATGTTAATTCCTTGCAATTTTCTTAAATACGTCAATTAGTGCCACAGAGACAGCGGCAAAGTTGCCGGTCTTTGTCATATAAAGTTTAGGAACTCAGATCAGTTGCTTGTCCCTGGGAACCACTCATGTCGCCTATCTTGTGTCAGGCTGTCTTGATTATTTTAAATTTCTAATTCTCTAGCTCTTTTATAACAAATTTGCGTTCGCAGATCTGTTCAATTTATTTTCACACATCATTCATAGTTGCCTAATATTTTGGCTGCAATACAACTTGTTTTGTACCAAAGAAATATAAAAGTCTATTGTAAAAAAAAAATTAAGGCATTGAACTATTTAAATTAAAATACTCCGTGTCCTATTTGACTTCAATTTATTTCCTTAGCAAAAACTAATTTCATTTCTAAAGCCCCTATTTGTTTATATTCATCTATTTGTTTTATTTGTCTTTTTTTTCGTTTACAAAATTCAATTTAAATGGTGTTGGAAATGATGGAATATAAAAAGCTTAAGGGTGTCAACAAAATCACAACCCTCTAAAAGACATTTTCCTTTTCCAAGAAGCAAATGATTTTATGTAAAATTCGTTTAAATCATCTGCAAATGGGGTTAAATTGAAAATATTTCTCTGGCAAAATACAAATCGTAAAATAAATTTCTGTTTTATATCTATTGCCCAAATAAATTTTCTCCTGCAGCCCGGCCATGGGGAGTCGTAGCAAAAAAAAAAAAAAAGAACTTCTAACAGATGTCAGAAGAAGTGGCGCAAAGGGGTGTTTTCTATCTACGAGTATTCATCTATTTACCAAAGAGCCAGTTAGAGCCTGAGTGTGAGTTTGTGGTTAATGTATTGCATTGTAATTTGATATATTTAAGAAGATTTACTTAAGGCTGATAGCTGAAAACAATAGTGTGCTTAGAGATATTGAAAGCATTTGAATACGCAAATGTAGCCAAGCAGTAGAGATTTGAAAAAAAAGAAAAATCCGTTAAAAATTTAAGCTGTTATCACGTTTCCTTTGAAATTGTCAAGCCAGTTGATAAAAATAAATGCACGTCACGGCAAAGTTGATACTCACTCGTTAAGCAATTACTTTAAGATTCTTAAAGCGTTAAGACTAACAAAACTTTATTGAATATTTTATCTTCAATTTGCAACACACTTTGCACGACGGCCTTTTCCAACACAGTGATTTTTTATTTCAAATAAGTTGTACATGTTTATGGACCATAAAAGAAAATTTTACAAAATGTTTGGAATGAAATCTTAAGAAGTTTCCGGAAACACTGTAAACGTTTGAATGTTTGACTAGAAATTTCTAGAGCACAATTCCTGAATTGCGAATATCTAGAAATATGTATAATAGGATTGTTCGTTTCACTGCAAATAACAACAATGTTAACATATTCTCTGAATAATAGTTTTCCAACGGCTGATCATGGCAGAGGCTAGCGAAAGGAAATATGCGTGTTTCGACGCATATAGACTTCTCTCTGCTTTAAAGGTATTTTTGATCTGTCCTAAAATGACTTATATTGATTTCTTTTCTAGAAAAGAATGTAGCATGTTACACTTTAAAATGTTACACTTTTTTCAGAAAAGAAAACGCCTTTAATAAATATGTGTAGCTTTGCACAGTGGTTACCGGCCATGATATAATTAAAATAAAAATTTAAAAAAAATTTTATTAATCGAAAATTGCACCCCGTTGACGCTCACTGTTCATGCAATCCAATTCAATTTCTACTCATAAAATTGTTGTACATAAAATCTCTAGAATAAAAAGGATGCACTCCAAATTTCTCAAAAAAGAAATAGTGAAAACGTTTGACCCAAAGGTCCTCCCTCTAACTTCCCGCTAATTTTAAACGCAAAACTATCGCAATCTGGTTTGTGTGCTCCTCTATACTTTTGACCCCTTCGAGAGAAAACTCAAATCAACCGATTCCCACCTGATAAGCGGTGGTTGATATAATTTCGGAGTTTCTAAAAAAATATCACTTTTTTCGTTCATAATATCCGGCAAACGTATTAACCGATTTGGACCCGTTTTGATTTCTTTTAAAAAAATTCTTTGTTTTTACGCACTTGAAGTCTACTGGCTCAAATCGGTTCAAATTCGCCAGAAAATCTAAGCTCAGGAATGCCACCATTTCCGTTCAAAAGTTATAATCAAGTCGCATACTCACACACGCATGCACATAAATACATACAGACACAGTGAACGGTTCTCAGAATTAGTCAAGGCAGAGCTTCTTACTTACAAGGACAACGAATACGAGCTGAAATAGTTGACATTTGATATATTTAATTTGTACTAAAAATCTTCTTAGAACAAATACCGCAGTGCTCTTAGAATGGGAAAAATTACAATTGTGTTCCACTGTGCAGTTATCGCTCTAGGGATACGAAAAGCTGTCGAAATATTAAATTATTCACGCAAAAGTAATAAAACTAATTGTAGTGTATCAGAATATAATTGCTCGGCTGTACTTATCGTCGTTACTTTTTTGCAATGAAAATTATACAAAAATAAAAAAAGATATGAAGATAAAAAGATATGAACCATAAAGAACGCTTAGAAAATTAGAAAAGCTATTAACTGCAGCTTAAAAACTTTTAAGACTTTAAGAAGCTTAACAAATACATAATATTTTACACTTTTCTTTTGTAACTTTTTTCGTTCTCTTAAATATTTCCAGTTGTCATTTCTTATGCAAGACCAAAAAAAAAAAAACTTAAATAAAAGTTATGAAATACTGATTTAATGGTTTTACGACATATTTGAAATATCCTATAAAAAATGTTTAAATTGAAAATACATTAAAAAGATATTTTAAAATTTGTTTAATATTCGAAAAGCTTATGAATATTTTTCATTAACTTCTTCTATAATAAAGAAGGTTTTTAATCTTCTATTATCAGCGTTAATGAGACGCAGCTTTTTCCAACCGAATGGTATCTAACCAATTGGACCAATTTTCATAAATTATATAAATATCTTTGGGATTAAATGTTAGTGGAAATACAAATTTGTGTTCTCTATTTATGGAAACAGACAAGCCTGTTGTAGACAAAGTCAAAGTTTATCACTTCAAGTGTGAACAATAATTGATAAAATTATGTTCCAGCCTAAATAGCGTTGCTGTAAAAAATCGATTAGACAAATTATACAAGAGATTAGAAGTTTCAAAAGAATATTTCACAGCTATTTCATTAGGAATTGGTATTTTTAGTTTAAGTCGTGGTCAGACGACGCAAAAAATAGTTTTATTTGTACAGCAGCAAACAATTTTTTTAACTGGATAACTTTTTCTACAAAAACGGCGTTTTTATTGCCTTTTCTGGCAGAATTAAACATTTTTGGATTACTAAAATTCATAAGAGTTTAGGAATAAAACAGATAAGAGCGCTGTATAGTAATAAACCAACAGCTGTGAAACTATATATATTGAAATCAATAGTTCTCATGCAGCTAAAAAAGGCAGGTATTGAGAAAGTTTGTGGATATTAAATCAATTATAAATTCTTTTAATTATTTGTTTATTACAACAAGAAAGTACTAGGCAAAGTATTTTAATAGATCAGTTTTCAAATTCCCATTTGCCTTTTTGTGGTGTGAAATTTCTTCGTACGTATACCGAAATCGGAAACTGCTATATCTCCCATTTGTTAACTTCCCTTATCTGAAGCAAATGACTGTCAAATTAATTTAAAAATAAAGAAAAAAAAAAAAAAAATTAAAAGCAACTTGAGGCAAGTTTCAACAAACTGTTCACACCTCAATGGTCCCAATACTTTTGAAATGTATTTATTTATACTCTGTATGTGCATAAAAATATCTTGCTGTCGAGCATTTGAAATTGTAAACTTATTCACACATTAAAAGAAAAATCTTTACATTATTTGAAGAGAAATCTTATCTTCAATATTTTATTTGAAAAGTTAGAAAATGTTGAAAACATTTAACAACAAACTTATTAGCCGAATACACTAACGCTTCCAGCTAATTTACGAGCTGCATCGTTTCACTGTGACGCAAAATGCTTTTAGTGAATGAAAAAAGAAACCCGGTAAAGTTTTGGATTTCAACAAAAACTCTGCCATAAATAATGCCGGTACTTGCGAGTGTGTATGTAAGTGCAGCAGTATGTGAGTTGTGAAAACATTATTACAACTGGCAAGAGTAGAGTTACTTGCAACATTTATGTGCATGTGCAGTCACTAATGCAACATGCATTTGAAAACAATAAAAATTTTGATTTTATGTTTTTTTTTTCGTATGGCTTCTTTCTACAATTCATTTCTTTTTGCTTCTTTCCGTCTTTGAAATTCTAAAGAAATTCTGGAAAAAAGTAATCATGTAGACAATTTATAATACAATTTGAAGATTTTCCTTGTGTTGGAAAGAGCAACTAATTGAAAATCAATGCGGGTATTGAAGCAGTTGATTGAGAGTAATAAAACTTAAGAAATTTAATGTAAAGTGTTGTAAATGTTTTTTTAAGTAAATGAAAAGTTTAAAATTTTATACGATTAGAATTTAATGAAGAGAGGCAAATTGCAGCCTGACAAATGAAATGCATAAATTAGTTTAAAATAATTAATTTGTTAAAATAAACGAGATGCCATGATTTGATTACGATATTTGACTCTAATCCAATTGATTTATTTACATCAAAATATAATAAAAAGTTGGGTTATGTCAATTAAATCTTTATCATTATCTTTAACAGGGATGGATAAAACGGTGCCGATGTCAATGTAGGTGTCTATTTCAAGCCATTTTTTTCTATATATATTTCGACTCAGACATGCTAAATATTTCCAGAAATTAAAAAAAATCAGCATCAATTTAATTATTCAACAGATTTCGGAAGCCGCTGCACTTCCATCACTAAGTATTTGCGTTTATTTCGTGCCACTTTTTAGATGGCATTAGTTTTTTTTTATTTGCTTATAAAAATTTTATAAGAAAATTTTATAAGAAAATTTTATATGAAAACTGCATCAATACTAAACAGATGTCAACACCAATTTAGTTCCAGTGCTACCGTTTGGTTATTTTCATCCTGACCCATTTTCTGAACTTCGCTTGTAAGCGGAAAGGTTTAATAGTAGAATCTGTCTTCTCTTCCTCTTTTCATGCATTTTGGATGTTGTTGACACCCTGAAAGCAATAACGTTTAATTTTTACAATTTAACAAACGGATTTTTAGAATGTAACATACAATCCGTCTGAATATATTTCTCATATATTTTAAATGTTATTTTGATTTTAATGTAAATGGTTGATTTTTTAAAAAGTGTTTTAAATGCAGAAAACACGATAAATATTCCAAAGCACAAGGGAAAGTCAATAGCACTTATACATATTTAACTTATACAGCAAAGCAGAACAGCTGTTTTCGAAAGCCACAACACCTTTATCATGTGTATCTCTATTTATTACCAAAGCTTAATGGCTTAGTTGAATGTGATAGCAGTTTTTATTTGTACTAATTTTTTTACGAGAAGTATATCAAACCGATGGTAACATACTTTTGTACGTTAGTGTTTAATATGAAACGTGAAGAGTGAGTAAAAGAATTATATGCCAGAGAAAGAAGTGTGTATTTTGTAAAGTATCAATCGAAACTCTCTCTGAGAAAATGCGAGTTTTAAAAACTATGACTTAAAATTAATCCAACTATCCTTTTTGAATTTGTGCCAAAATAGCTGCTATCCTATTATGCAAACGATTTTTATACGCAACTCATCTGAAGGACTCTACCCATATGAAATAAATAAATAGAGTAGCAATTGAGCGATAATTATTTGTTAATCGAATTTTCCATTTTTTATTAAGCGATCAAATAATGGAAAAAAAAGTTATTCAAATAGTCGTATAGCGTTTCAGCCATTGAATTTTGTGCGGAGTATGATACAAGTTTAATATATTAAAAAGAATTTAATAAATTATATATAATTCTATCATAATACCTGCACTTATTATACCAAAATTGTAAAAAATATGCGACTCTAAACCGATCCCAAATGACTCGATATTTTATAGCTGGGATGGAGCACATCCTACGAAGATCACAACTGGGAAAACGAATTTCGAACAACAAACGAATTCGCCGGTAAAATTTCACTTTGTAAATTCTTCATATGAAACAAAATAGAGACGAAAAAATAAACGCTATAATTGGTGAAGTTGTAAATAGTTTGTGCGATTTAAAAATATAGCATTTTAAAAAATAAAACATAACAAATCATACTCAGAACTAACAACTTATTTTATACTCTTTCTCTCAATTTTAGCTGCTCTTGTTGTTTCCTTTATCTCTTGCAATAGTTAGAGCTGGAAAAAGCCAGTCAATACAATAGAATAATAAAGTATGAAAATAATAGAGTTAAAAAACATTTAATGAAAAGCGAACTAAAAAACGTAAAATAAATTTCGAAAATAATTTTAAAATAATAGTGAAACAAAAGCGTGTATTTTAGTTTTTGTACACTTCACAAAAAGTTGAAATGGTATATATAGGATTGTCACTCGATATTAATATGAGACCCCCTAAGGTATATTATTCTGGATTCTTATAAAGGATGACGATTGAGCGATGTCCGTCTGCTTGTACGGCAAATCGGTTTTCCCTCAGAAGAGCTTCGTTGTTGAACTGATGGATTAGAAATGAACTTAAATAGAGTGATATAGAAAAATCCTAAATACAACTCCAGAGCTGGGAAGCTTACACCTATTTCTCGACTCAAAATTAATACCAACAACCAATTATTTGTTTATTTGTTGGTAAATTGAGCCTATTTGATGCTTTGGGAAGCCTCAATTGTCTATTATAAACTAAAAAATTAAAAATTTGTTTCCAAAGATGGGAAATTAATTTTTTTTGTATTTTGTAGTACATGTAATAACTAAAATGTTAAAAATTTTTAAGTTTTTCTTAAATAAAACCGATTTATATATCACAAAGATTTGCATTGGTAAAAAAAATAAAATTTCGTTGCCAGGGGTGGGAAATTGATTTTTTTTCATTAATAAAAGTAACCAAAATGGCAACTAAAACTATTTTATAACTTAGGAAGAACAAAATTGGTACTTAAAAATATATGAATGCCAAACGTACGTTAGCGAAGGGCATATAAGATTCGGCACAGCCGAATATAACACTTTTACTTGTTTAAACTTAATTTCCTCTTTTTTATTTTTTTGCTTAAAAGCGTGTAAAAATACTTACACGTAATGAGAAGATAAGAACATGAGCCACACCATCTACCTTGTACGAGCACTCTCTGACGTATGAGTAACTCTATTAATAATATTAAGTACGCATGGATGCACAATACAAAACGAGAGCTGGATACATGCATACCAAGCCACATATATAAAAGTGAAGATAATAATAGGAAAATTATCATTAAGTTTTTTGTTATGATTTGGATATTCGCGAAAACGGATAAGAGCACCAGAAACAATATTCGTCAAATTTAAATTCGTTTAATTAGGATACGTTCAATTTGTAAAATCATGAAAACAATTTTATAAAAAAAACTTTATAATACTGTTCGCGTACATAAAAGTTGATAAAATGTTTCCAAAATATTAAAGATTAAAAAAGAAAGGTTTTTGTAACAAATTAAAGTCAATACTGTAAGACAACTTTATTTAAATATTATTCTTATTATTATTTAGCAGAAAAGTCTGAGTGTAGTGAAAAATCTACACAAATTGTAGCCAGACTTGGATCGAACTCATTCATTCGCTCAATTCAACATAATTTTAATGAGTTTGATCTCAGACTAAAAAGACCAAATGAATGAGTTCCACCCGTGGTTACACGATCTTTATTCAATGAAACTTTTAAATTTGCTTGCCATTTAGTCAAGATTTTCTTACAATTTTATTTGTTTATTTAATTAATATTTTTTGCTTATCAAATATTTCACAAGTATTTGGCCAATTATTGAATGAAATGCGAATGGGAATTATCGAATATTCTATAAAATTAAGGTGGAAAATTGAAAATGTCATAAGGGTTACCTCTTTGTTAAAAAAATCGACTTTTTGAAAATTTTCTCAGAAATGGCTAAATCATTGTAAACACCGTCCTTTTTGCCAGTCGTTACCAAAATAAAGCAATTCTAAAAGTAGAAAAGCTAATATTTTGTTTTAAGAGAAAATTGCTAAAATTTAAAATCTCATAAGGAGTGCCTCTTTCGGAAAAAAAAATTTATAAAAATTTTCTTAGAAATGCATACATTTTTGTAAGCAACCTCTTTTTCTAGCAACTTCCAAAATAAATAAATTTTTTTTGTATTTTATGAAGAAAATTTTGAAATTTATACTGAAATGAACCATGGTCACACGGTAATGATATGTTCGCAGTGTTAATAAATCTGCTGGGTAGTTCACGTCGTAAGTTAAATTTTGGCGATGCCTTAAATGCGTGTCTTTTCATATACACAAATGAGTTTTATCTTTGCCTACGAATGAATACTGACTCCCCAAAATTCCCAACTCCCACTTGTATTCCCAGAATCCAATTGTAAAACCAGTATATGCGTGAAAATCCTTGCCCTACTAATAATACATGTGACAATTCTTTCATAACTTTTATTAACATAAACTAATCAAAGCGGCGTTAAGAGTTCACTAATTTAAACATTTAACAATCCAAATACGAAATTTTCTTAATGCATTTTAATGATTCTTTTCTGTTCGCACTCTACACTTGTCGAAGAGACATAAAATTTAATGCAACACCTGCATAATATTCAAATAGTTCTAAAACCCCAACCGCAAGCTAATCAATGAGAGTTAAAATTTAAATAACAATTATTAAGTCAGAATTAACTTGCATCAGCACACTTGAAAGGTGCCTACAGCTCCTCCAAAACTTTAGCCCTGACAAATGTGCTTCATTATAATTCCAAGTAGATACTTTGGGTTTTCTTTGAAAATTAATTTTTATTTCAAACAGCTGGATATCAAACTTACAAAATGTGGGCACAATTAAACAAAGTCATTAGCAGTAAAATAAGCCCAAATCGATAAATGACTAAATGATAGAGAGAAAGAAAAAAAGTAACACAAGACACGTACTTGTGAGTTGTTGCTGCTTTTGTTAGATTTTTGAATTCAAATACACAAATAGAACGTGTATTTAAATTTTTAGTCTTCCAAAATCATTTTATTAGTAAACTTTTTTCGTTAACAACAAAACACGAACTATTGTCAGTCTGAAGACACCCATGGACAGGAAATGGCGGTATCATTTGAAAGTATTTTCAAATGTACTTAAACCATATAACAATTTTAAGTATACGAGGGATAGTCTGATGTAAGTGCTAAGAACTTTTAAATAGAAGGAGTGCTATTATTGAAGTCTTATTACATACACATAAAAGAATTGTAATGATATGAAAGCTTGGGGCGTTGTTGAGGCTGGATATCAAATAATTTTTATATAAAAATTGTTTTGCTGCAGTGAAAAGTTTGTGGCATTAATATTTAGACAATAAACTGGCATTTGCAGCACTTAATCCACAATCAACATAGTAAAGAGCCTGTGAAATAATGCTATTCGTTGTAAATTTGTACATCCTTGAAGACAAAGTTGAGAAAATATATGACCCACAAACGGTATGGTTACGACAACAAAAGTATATTCTGCGTTACTAAATAGAGTTCTGGGAGACCATCAAAAGATTTAAAAAAAATTAATTACCCTCCCTCGTCGGTAGCTGCAGCAAAAATATTCACCGGCGAACTAAAAAGTAAAAAGAGCGACAACAAATTCTCTATTCTCTTTTGTCCTCTGAATACTGTTCCCTCCTTTACCAATTCCAGTACAATGCACTGCATATGTAGGAGTCTTTCCCTGAGTGCTGGTCCTACTCATAAAAACAATTAATTCGGAGTAAAAAATGTAAGAAAATAAAAAAGGAAAAGTGATCAGTGAGTTCTTGTCATAACTTTGATATTTGTTTTGGACTTCTCACTTATTAAAGTGGAAGTTTGAAATAAATATCTTTAGTTATTCTAAGAAATGCTGGGTGAAGGTACTCCCGGTGAAATGCGCATGATCACTTTGAATTTTTCAGTAATATTTTGGGAAAAAAGAATCAGCACGAAATTAAAATTAAAGACGGTTAAAGGACACTTCCCAAAAATATGTACTAATTTAAAAATTAATTTATTAAAATTAAAGTGTCAGTATTGAAAACTCTGAACGTTATTATATTCAATATAATTAAGATCTATGGGCTCCAGGTCGTAACGTGTATTTAATTTAGAGGCAGATTATAAATATTCCAAGGAAGAAGTCAACATCAATATAATTATTCAGCTCACACAGCAAAGCAGAAAAGCTGTTTTCAAAAGCCGCTAGACATGCATAATCAGTACACTTGTGTATATATGATTATCTCCACATATTAAGTGATAACAGTTTTTATTTCTACAAATTTCGTTATGAAATATCATACAAGAACTGCAGTGGAGCAAAAGTGCTACAGCACTTTAAATCTGTCCCTTGCTGTTGTTTGAATATATTCTTCATGTAATATTCTCTGTTTGTATATGTTAAAGGATGTTCGCTTATATCACTGCTGTAAAATCGGCAAAATTTCATATAATTTTGATATTTCGGTTGCTCAACGTTATGCCAGAGCGTTTACACCTGTCTCGACAGAGATCGTTAAGTGCGTTCACGTAATCGACGAACGAAATCTAACGAAGGCCGTTACTTTATATTTAATATTATTATGATGAATTCTATTGAGTTTCTAATATGGCTGTAAATTATATGTGAGTTTTGTTTGTTAAGTTTTCTAAGATTTCGCTTGTGTAATTCTCAAATGGTTTTTGAAAGTTTGTGCACAAACTGAGTTTTTTTTTTTGTAATTTGAAATGCCTTCTGATGACTTGTTTTAAGAAACAATGAAATACACGGTGTTGTATTTAATAAACTTACTGAGAAAATTTTCAAACAAAATATTTTAGTAAACATATTTTAGTTTCAACAAAAAGTTTTCTTCTCAGTTCTTGTGCGGCCTTGCATCATTTCTCTGATTAACTTGCAAGCTACGGGTACCATTGTGAGCGTTTAGTATTGTAGCAACTTAACTCTCTGAATTTATGGTATGATTGCCAACCAACCAAACTTATATTCTAATTGATTTTCCTTAATCAAGTAAAAATACTACGATCACAATATATATGTGTAACGTGTCGTGGATATGTCTTAAAAATATTGTGTTTTGCATTAGTGCATTATTGTGTTAATATTACAAGGCCAAAGCATAACTCTAATCATTAAGCATTAACGCCACCGATTGACAGTATTATGTACTAACGAACACAATTGAAGCAGAAATTCGGCTGTGAAATAAAATAATCTCATATAAATACAACTCGCATTTTTTGTGGTACACTTTTAACTATCTAATCGTTCAGTAATATTAGTAAGGTATATACAATTTGCAAGCAATTTTTATATAGATATGCACAATAGGAATACTATATATATATATATATATATATATATATATATATATAAACACTGGGCAGATCGTTTTGTGGTGCACTTTTGAGTATCTTAGCTTTCGTCAATGTTAATTGCACGTTAAATGGCTTAAAAGAAGTTTTGATGTAGAATTGCACGGTATAAGTATTACGTCTGAGTTCTTAAGCTTAAAATTCATTAAGGAAAATATTTAAAATTTTTTTCAAAAGCAACGAAGAAGTGAGCACATTTAAGGCCACTAAGAAATGTTCAAAAGTTTTTGTATAAATATTTTGTTGTCTGGTTGTGTTCTTTAATTAATTTATTTATTATATGTGTTTGTGTGCATAAAAAAGTTGACTTTAACTGTAAATGTCCGATGGTCGAATTTTGAGCACCGATCGGACGGCTACAATAAATTTCACTTTTTAATGCTATGCCCACATGCAAAGAATTGCATAAATGGCGGTCGTATTTATAATATATATAAACGAATAAAATAAAATCGTTTTGTAAACTTTACAAATGATGTACGCACATACAATTTTAAATTAATTGAAATAAATAATAATTCATCAATTTATTGCGGCATGATAATAAAATTATTATTTGCTTTTCCAATAAAAAACACATTAAAATGTGCATTTTACATATTCAGCCATTAAAGAAACCCTTTGAAAGGCTTAAGTGATTTTTTATATTCCATCGAATTTCTGGTTTTATTCAATATCTTTTTTCTGGTTTCGTCTTCTTTTGAAAACAAATTGCCAAGCATTAATAACAAAACTATACCCACAGTATTATTTTTTACATGTTTTTTCCTAAAGCTATTAAAAATATTATCCAATAAATAATTTTCACACTTTGACTTTCTTTTTCTATTCGTTGTTTTCTTTATTCATTTCAAATATATGAGGGCTACTTGGTAAAATTAAACAAATTTATTTAATATATATTTTTATAGATTTCCAAATAAAAAATACTTTATCTCAGTTATTAATTTTATCTCTTTGTTAATAAAGCGTTTAATTTATGATTGACAAAAATAAGTTTTTGTTGGAAGAATTTTATTGTCAAAAGAATGCTATAAAAAATTATTTAAGATTTTGTTATAATTTATTACCAGGAGTTTTTACGATAATTGCTAAAGAAGTAATAAAACGAAAGAAAAGAAGTAATTAGAAAAAAAGCTCAAGCTTTTTTATTACAGGGAACTTGTAAAATATTGTGTAGATAAAATTGTAAATTAAAAAAGCCCTTAAACGAACTCCTACTTATTGATAAAATGATGTATTTAAATTCATAATGAAAACATTAATTGAACGCGTTTTTATACGTTAAAACGTATGATATATTTCCTGCAGAGTATCTGTCACTTCCTTTATGAAACATAATTTTTAAGTACTTTCATTGTTTTGTACAATGAATTTTTCTTCCTCTATTAGGTATCTGTTTTAGGAGAATCGTGCTTTACTAGCCATACCTCAGACTTTTTATTTTTGTTGTTGTTACAATATATCGTCGGCTTAAAGTGTAAACCTGCTAAGTCCGCTGATATAATGAAATGATATTTTAATGTTATTCGAAACAGATACCGCATTGAATGGGTAACATTTTTACTCTATTTTGAAATTCTATTTTGCGAAAAAACTCATTTGTTTTTAGATAAATTGGTTTTATTTTAAACGTATTTTGTTTTTCCTGTAAAATGTGTGTCAAGTGGGATAATAGGTTTGCACTCGAAGCCGACGATATATTATTTTTCGAGCTTTGAAAAATAATTTTTGAGCTCCAGAAACAAGCTAATCTAATGCCAATTATTTGCTGTCGAAAGTCATCTCAATATATAAAAGTTATTTTGAATAGAAAGTTGTTACATTTTGCTGTAGTTAAAACAAAAAAATGTTGTTGCTGTAGAAGCTATTTGGTTTTCTATTAGTTCCAGTTTGAGTGTGCTGTTGGCAGAAGTATTTAGTAAGACTGCAGATCCTAAGATGCTGGGTTCAACTCTGCGCTCCGTCATGTCGTGTTGTCGGCCTGACTCAATGACGATGGCATAGCATTACCGATGTTATATACTAAAAGAGCAGATTGCAGTCAGTTTTAATTAAAAGGGATAAAACAATTTCTCAACAATGATAATCATATAATTTTTAAAGTTTCGCCAGCAGTTATAATTGAAAAAAAAAAAATTTACATATGCTTGCTCGAGTTAATCGATTAATCGCCCTAAGCCAATCACATAAATCTGTGCTCAAAATCGGGAATTTTTGTTTGTTTATCTCACTTGAATTTGTTCGTTAGTAGCGTAAAATTTGTGAGAGCTAATATAATCGATTAACTATAATAAATTTGAGCATAAAACGTTTTAAAGCCTACTTTAGCTTTTGTTTATAATTACAAATATTGATCCTTTACAAATTGGTGTAGATTGAAGAGAGTCAGATTTCGTTGATATTTCTAAGGTAGAATCGAATTGGGTTTGAATAAAAATATATTGTGACTTCCTGGATGTGTATTTGAGAAGTCTGCAAAATAATTTTTTGAGCACGCGTCCGATTTTGTTCGCCAGCGTCATAATTATATATTTCAATAAGACAATTGAAGAATGGATATGAAAAAGAAACTTTAATATTCAGTGTTAAAAGCTGTTCTCTTAAAGTGTGACATAAACTGGGTGAAGTGAAGCCATCTCGTTCTTACAGTATTTGTTTTAGCTTTTTATAAATGCTTTTAACCAAAAGTATTCAGCTAATTTGTATGATTTAATTATCAACTTGAGTGTATTATATCTTAATGAATTGAGACATGTCTTTTTCTCTTGTCCCCTTAGTTGAAGAATACAATTTCTTTCATAAGTACACATGAATACATGTTGTATTTATTTGTTAACTTAATAGGCTAATTAAATGATGCATTTAAATTAAAAAGCAAATAACAATATATCAACTATTAAAGCCTTTTAGCTATTTTTATAGCATCTTAATCTTCAGTCAGACTGTAGTATTAGGCCCGAAGGCAAAGTTTGCCATTAAACTTAAAGGCTCTTAAGAGGTAAATTCAAATGCTCCAAAGAGGTTAGATTAGCCAAAAACTCTATAATAAATAACTAAATCTAATGCTCCTACAAATTTGTGTAGGCTGGCTGGCTGCTTTTGCAACTAAATCAATTAGTAAAACTTAAAGACGAATAAGAAACAAAAGTGCTGTGATGCAGCATAAAAACATTAGCGTGTTATCATTCTAAAAGCGCTTCTAAGTTCATCATAAAAATTATCCACTAAAGCCGATAAATCCCTTAAGAAATGCAGCTGCAATAAAACTAAATTAACGACCTTAACACATTTTCTTGACGTACATCGGACTGAGTGTTCAGTGTTTGTTTTGTGCTTCGGTGTTTTTATTTTAATTTTGGTAATTTTGGTAATTTTTCAAAAATTTAAAGAAACTGTAAATTTTCGATTTGTCAGTTGGAATAGTAAAACTTGTCGGCTTTTATTAGGCACATAATAAATTTTGTTTAATTTGTTTCATCTATTATTATTATTATTTTTTTTTTGGTTTGGGTTGTCAGGCAAAGAAAACAGTGCGTTTTCTTCATTTTTGTGTAGAAATAAAAATAAATTTTGACACGCATGATATTTTCAACGAATCTGAATCAACGAATATCTGTTGCTTTTGGCTATTTAATATTCGTTTACTTTGTACATAAATAATTTTTATTTTCTATCTATCTCAACTTGTTTATTCAGTTTAAAGCTTCTGTGATTATTGTGTGTAAAGCCATAAAGCACGATTTTCATGTAAAATTGAATTACGTTTTAGTATCGAATGAAAAAAGAAAAGTGCTGAACATCATTATGAAATTGATTACAGAGCATCACAGTTAAGCCTCTATTCACAATTGGCACCACAGTCGCCGACGACAAATAGAGCCTGTCATTTCAAGGGCACTACTACATGTTGTAAATATATTGGCGACTAATGGATCGTGGGGTTATGCTACATGTTCAATATATATTGCGTTCAGTGGTGGAAATCTGGATGCAATTGTACATATTGTGGTAAATATTCGACATCGTCGGCGCAGTGTTAGTATCGTGACTTACTCGATAAAATATAAAAATCTCATGTGTAGATCGCTTAATGTAACATTCCACTTTTTTGGCTTTTACATGTGCTGGCAAGATCTATTGATAATAGGTGATCTGCCATTTTGCTGGAATATGCGAGCAGTTTCTATTCGAATAACAACACTAGTACTTACGTTAATATCATGCTATGCTAGTCATTGTTCCGATTCTAAGGGCAGCATATTCCGGCTTTTAATTTCTTGTGCCACTACAAATGTTTTACTTGTTTAATGTATCACAGCGGCTGTTTTAATTAATTTATTTCATTATACCTTTCATTTAAAGTGGACTTGTTATTCCGTATGTAGTTCCCAAAATATTAATACATGAACCCTGGGTCTTATAACCGGATAAGTCGAATACTCGATATCCGTCTATCCTTACGGGAAATAGATTCGCCGAACCCCCCATGAAAAAATAGAAACCTGGATCCTGGAAATTGTTTTGAATAGGTCGCTTTTAAAAATCAGTAAAATTCAGAATACGGTGTCAGAGCTGGAAAACGTATACTTATTTGTGTTATAGAAAAGTAAGTAGTTAAAAAATATATTTTTTTATTGATCAAACCTGTTAAATACTTTAGGAGTAATGAAACTCCTGTGTTGGACAATTTAAATATTTTTTGGTACATAGTGGTAACACAACAGCGTTGCCACATGCTCCAGTTTTTGTAGCTTCACTGATCAGAACGTGGGGGATTATGCGAAACGGATGTAAATATTTTCAATTTTGAGTTTTTCTTTTTTAACAAAACACCACCCAACTCAATTGTCGCTTAATTTAATTAGCCCTCCTCTCTTTTATGTGTTTTGCCGACAGCGGCTCCAGCTGTAGTTAGAAGTTGGGTTGTGTGGTTGTTTTTAAAATTCATAGTTTATTCAAATTCATGTACCGAAGCAAATTGTTTTGTGGAAGTGTTTTTGTTTTTAATGGTTATAGTGGAAATGCAAAACAAATGGATTTTCTCAGTTTTAGTGATCATGCAGTTATTAATGATTTGAAATTAAGAAGAGTTTCCATTTTATCCATTTCAAAGGTTGAAAAAATTATGCTGCTCATCGGTGCTAATAATAGTCTCACGCGTTGAATTAACCGACAAAAATACTGGTGACTTCTGCTGTTGTTTCTGTTATTTTCCATGCATTTCAATTAAAGATATTTCAACATCCTGATCGTGAGTCACTAAAAAGTCACGCCTGCGTTGCAGCTTACAGATATTAAAAAGTAGAGTGCGTGATTTTAAGACTTCGATTCTCACACGTTGTCCGATCTACCAAAACTTTAGTTATATATTCTTTGTACTATTGTTCCTTCGAGTTCAAGATATGCGTAAGTATGTGATGTTTCTACAAATCACTTGTCCACAACGTACAGCAAAGAACATATTTTTCACATGCATTTTCCACACTCATTTTAGTGGACGATTGCTTTAATAAGCTTCACTATTTTCATAGACAAATAAGCAGCTGTTGTATATTTCCCTTATGAATTACTTTTGTTTTCAATCCTTTTTGAATTGACCATTTGAAAGAAATTTATAACATACAAAACTGTACCTGATATATTTCTAGTTATTTGTTTTATCAAATCCCTTAACACAAATCAATTTTCTTTTGTTCGTTCTCCCACATACAAAAAAAAGGAGAAAAAAGGAGCATAACGAAACCATAAAAAATTGCATCTTTTTCAATTTCTAAATTTCATTTTAAAAATCTTAGAAATGCAGATAACATCTATAGCATCTGCTCGATTTGTTTTATGATAAATTACTTAACAAAAGATCAACAACAACATCCCCTTTTATATGCCAGTCAGTGAGACAGTCAGCCAACGAACGAACTAACAAAAGAAGCATTCCTCTATTGAATGAAACACACAAAAACTAAAAAAAAGCAAATATATAAATAAAATAAAAAGAATAAACGAAAAATTCTTTTAAAAGCCGAAAATATATTGAAATAAAAACGACAAAGTCGACGGGAAAAAGCAGGTGCTTCATGTCACTTATTCAACTGCTGCAGACTTCTGCATTCAAGCAGACAAACATTTTTATGCAGCAACTTTTTCTCCTCTACGAACATTAAGAATTCATTCTAACTTTCTACAGTTTCCTTCTAACATCTTAAAGAAGTTGAGAAAATATAAAAGAATTTGTATAACACGACAAAAACAATTATTCACACTCAAATCTAAATGCATCCTTAAACTATTGTGTTGGAAATTGTAGCATGATTGTTGTAATTATCCTGCGTGCGTAGGGGTCGACTACCTGAAGAGGATGTTTATATATTCCCGGAGTTTTAACATGTCATTGTGATATGATTTACAGAAACTATTTGAGATTTTTAGCATACAAAAAACGCATGTGAATTTTGATGCTGCTACCGGTTGCTGCACAGAGAGAAATTGTTGCTGAATAAGAAATTAAATGTTAGGAGATAAATTCTACACAAATAAAACTATTCAATCGTATTTACAAATTTACTTGTTTATAAAACAGTTCGACAAAGTTATATTTCTGATGAGATTGACGAATTCGTTTCCGAAACCCCCGTGCTTTTCTACGTTTGGTTAATTTTTCGTTAAGAAAGCGCATCCATTTATGGTCAATGTGCCAACGACAGAGAGCAGTTGTCCTTTAGCAGAACATTCCATATATGCTGTTCGAATGTTTCATCTGATTCTCACGTGATTAGCGCTGATTGCTTAGAATAACTAGAGATATTATTTTGAACTTCCACTTAAATAAGTGAGAAGTCTAAAATAAATATCAAAGTCATAACAAAACTCACTGATCAGTTTGGTTTTTGTCTATCACTGTGTTGGTGTTTTAGTTTGCTGGTAATACGAAAAATACGAAGTTTTTTTAAAAATAATTTGGTATGGCATCGTCAAGAAGAGTTTGGGTCAATGATTCAAATCATTTTGGTTTCCTTTCCAGAGAACACGATGGTGGTTGATGCTTATAGAAATCACGTTGGTCACACAGTGGAAATGAAAGTCATACTAAATATTTTGTTTCAACGTTAATGGAGAAATAAGAAAAGGAATAATTTATAATTCCAAAGTCTCTTAAAATATAATATTTTAAAATTCATTTTTTAATGTCAAGAGAGGCGGAGCCATTAAAGCACAAGTGTCCTTCTTGTGATTTCAGTTCTAGTTTCCACTTAATGGCTATTTAATCTTCATCAAGGGTTCAATAAAATAACAATAAAATGTTTATAAGTTGTTTGTTTTGAAATGCAACTGTACGAAAAAAGGATACGTTTTGATATCGTGAAATACAATAAAAAAGCAGGAAGGCATAATTTGTTTAATGTTTTCATAATTCTTAAAGGGAAAATTTCTTCATAAGTTTTTAACGTTATTAAATGTTCGCATGTTTTTAATTTAAATTACATATTTTCAAAATCTAAATTCTAGTTGTTATAACAAACGGCACAAAATAGCATCAATTAAGAAAAAAGGACGTCGAAAAAACACGCAACAATCTCTACTTCTTATATAAACTTTTTTTAAAGTGCATAGAAATTGAAAAGCATTCTTAACAACAACATGATTTAAGCAAACAGCTTAACGTGAGTGTGTGTGCTCTCTCCATACTCCATATTTCCAAGTACACAAAGCAAAGTGACCCACTTCGGTTCATTGAACAAACAATTTTTCACAACTTTGTTTTGTTTTAGCACAAAATACTTTACTAATTATTACTTTTTGTGCTTTTTGTTTTTAGATCCATATTCGATGGTACCACAAGTGCGGCTGGCATAGAAAATCCTTTAAACCTGCACACAACTACAGCAAATACTGCTTCAGTGGCAGCTGGAGGTGGTATTACGCCACCTTTGCGCTTAAGTTTTCGCAAATGGTTTTCACGTCCCTCTTTGCCGTTTATTATTGGCATATTGGCTTTGGGTGGCGTGGCCTGCACATTGGGTGGCATTGTCTTGGGCTCAACGGGCCTAATCGAGCACTCGACCCAATATCTGAGTGCAGCGCTCTTAATGATTGGTATTGGTGTTTCTTTGTTGGTAATATCTGGGGCAATATGGCGTTTGAGTTTGCCCGATGATGTTGATGAATGTCCTTGTTATCGTCATATGGAGATGTGTAGAAATTGCAACAGTCCGTACTGTAATAGTCGGCTAATGGGTGGCAGCTACTTGTATCCTGAGTTTCAGCATCGGCCACCACCACCTTCCTATTTGACATCATTAAATGAATGTGCTGGTATGAGTTTATTGTTCCATCCCACGGCCTCGGCCCAACAGGCTGCATATAGTACGTTACGTGTAAATACGCCGCCACCTTTATACAGATCTACCAACTCGCTTAGGTAAACAATGAACTCATTCATTTAATTAAAAAATATAGAAACTAAATTCTTATTTTATTTTTCAGTCTCTACAGTTCTACGCCAAGTGCCATGCAACATCATAGCGCTGCAGCTGGCACCACAATAGTTCCTAATATAACATCCAGTGCTGTGGGCATTGTGCCGGATCACAGTGTTATTACAATGAATGCAGTTATGGAAAACTTGCAAGTCCAGACGCAACCCTTAATTAAGGAATTTAATTACTTGGAACTGGATTAATGCTTAGAAAATATTTTATTTGATTCTTTAACCAAATCGACTGATCTTTTAATAGAAAAAACAACAAAAACAAAATAAATCAAATAAGAAAAAAAACTTGTTTATATATTTTTGAATTATGAAAACAAAAATATTAATTATTTATTTTATTAATTATCATTTAACCAATTGATTAGTTTAATAGTCTGGTACAAAAATTTTCTATTTTAAATGAAATAAAACTAAAGTGTTCAATATTGTTTTAACTTGTGTTAAGTTAATAGTTAATTTCTCATAAGCTTTTATTATATTTCCTTTAACCAAATTGTACAAAACAATTACATATAATAAAATTTAAGCTCAAGAATTATTACATGTCTGAAATATGTGTAATTTCAATCAAAATAATCATGCACTGGAAATATCATCTCAGGCGTTTGGGAGCTAATTGAATTCTAAGTTTTGTGGGACAGGATGCTTTAAAACTTCAAAAGTTCAACACCATATATATTTTAGACAATAGTGCATACTTAAATATTCCTTTTTTTAGCAATTGGCTCTTTCCTACAGCCTCTAACCATATTCTAGATCTGTGAGAGTAGCAACAGGCAGTCGCCCGTAGTCATTTGTTGTCCACAAGGAGTGCAGAAATGTCTCATATTGTCCTGACGTGATGTTATCATAAGGTTGCAGAATGAATCGTTTAGAATACCACAGGTTTCCAAGAATTATATTTTTAAAATGCAGCTGGAGTGACAGTTAACAAACAAAAAATAATTGTTTTTGAGTATTTAAATTATATCCATTATATTCATAATATAAAAAGTTTAAATTTATTAAAAAAATTGCATAAAATATTTTGAATATTTTTTATTGAAACATATTTTTCAAAACTTTTTTAAATTCTCAGGCACGATCGTTTTCAAAAAGATCATTTTGAAAAGGTGTGATGAATTCCAAAAGATGTGGAAGGCTAGTTTTAATCCAGTTTCAACTCACTAATTTTTAAAACACACACTAGGAGTTAATATATAAGAAATAGAGAAGAACAATGAAAAGAATTTAAATAAAAGTAATGAAAAGAGCTATTAAAAATAAACTTGGAAGTTGTGACAAAACGACTATAGCAAACACATCACATCTTCTACCATTTTCAAATCGTTTTGGTGTCTAACTCGATTTTAAAAGTGGGGGTAAATCTTTAAAGTTAAAAACTTATATATCCTTTTTCCATGAGTTGAATTGAAAACTCTGTAAAAAATATGTCGCGTAAAACAAGAATATATTTATTAAAATTCCGAAACACTGTTCATCTTTTGTGTTGGACAAAAACAACTTTCGTATCTTTATACACTTGTCAGTCAATGGACTCAGTTAATATTATCAGATACAATTCGGTTCGTTAACTTATTTGGATTGTCCAATCTGACACCTCTCGAATGAAATTTTTTTTTATTCAAGGAAAAGTTTATATTATATAAAATATGTTCTGCATAAAATTAATAGTATTAACTCCATTTGAGACATGCTGCTGGAACAATTTCGAATGGAAGGCATTATATATATGCATGTGGATATAATCATGAGCATTCATCCCGAATCGGGTGTACTTCGGCGTAAAATAGATATTTATAAGAATATCTGGCAACACAGTCGCAAGAGCTAAACTTTTATTTGCAACTAGTTTAAAAGGCACGCCAATATACAAATTTACCTATGGTTTTTTTTTTCAGTGCAAATGAAGCAGAAGGATTCAAATTGCGGAAATGTAAATTTTATTCCGTTAAAAAGGATTTATACATATTTGCATACATGTGCACCTTTCACACAAATTAAACCTTCGCCATCAGTAAAATACCAGAAAATACCCCAACACAAATTTTGTATGTGGATTGCATTAGTAATCTGAGCTACGACGAGGTGGATGTCCAAGCTAAATAATTGACATGAACAGCCAGATGACACAAACTACAAATTTAACCGGGTGATTCACACTTCTTGTCTGCCTGCAGAGAATACTGTAAATATATTTTGCTATTGTGGGCCGTTATTTTAAAGTCGTTTGTTTCTATTCTTTGAAATACATTAAAACAATATAATTTTTTTTTCATACTACAATAAAAAAAATTATTTGTTACCGAGATTGCCACCTATTCCTAGGAAGTTTTTCCCAATACTGGAATTTTTTCAATATTTTCGCTGCATGCTGCATGTGTCGCTATACGTAGACATACAGTCTTTTGTAAAAAATTAGGAGCACATTAGGTCTTTAGATGGCTGGAGTATTATTTGGATAGTTAAATTTTGACTTGAGACAAAGTTGAAATAGTTTTGAACAAAATTTCATGTTGTATTTATCGGTGGGCATATGCAGTGCATTGTATCGGAGCTGGAAAGTAAGGAAGAGTGTTGAGAGTTCAGATTATGAGAGATGAGAAGGTAGGGAATTAGACCATTAAAATTGACATGCTAATCAGTTGATATATGCATTATGAATAGCTCTATTTGAAAAATTAATTTCTGATATGGCTTTTGAAATAAGTCTTTTAAGACTATATTAGCAATTTTAACTTACTGCCTATTTTGTGAATAAATCAAATATATTTCGGGACTTTATATTGAAAGCAAAAACAAAATTTGATTTTATTCTACTGTTGCTTCAATATAAATACCCAGATGAAAAGTTTTATTTTGTTTACAAAACACCAGCAGTTATGCTGGTTATAATTTTTTATTGAAAATTTTTCATATCGAAATTGTTGGCTTTAACTAAAGAATATACAATATGTTTATATTATATGTATATCATAATAATATATGGCATCATCGCGTCGGTGCTGATAGATACATTTTCGTTTATCCAACAACAACACAAGTATTATTTACCCTACATTAATTCACGCAGTAGTTTTTTTCGCTTCGGACAAAGAATCTAGTCTATGCAACGTAAAATAACAATAACAATTTTCTGCTACAAATTGGAATGTGTTATATTCCGTTTCACAAGTTTTACTGTTGAATGCTCTAGGCAAACCAATTTTGTTTGTTATTTGAACAAATAACTACGCAAGAGAAGATGAAATATGTTTGACAACACATCTTTGGCGAATATGTTCGGTGCGGGTCGTAATATTACAACCCGCTTATAAATTTTTTCGTGGTTGTCATGGACTATCTTATATACATAATCTTTGCTTTAACCCACAAAAGATTTTACTTCACCACTAACAAAACAGCCGCAAGCTAAATTCCAAAATTTTCTTTAACTTTTCGTAACTTGGTGGTAACATGATTAGTGTGGACGTGGCTCCGGGTATAATGCAGAGCTGATTATGTTTTACATATGACAGCTCTTGGACTCTATCAGCAGCACCATCCACAAGCAGTAACTATAGCGAATTTAAAAGAAATGGTGTACGATTAGTCCCTCCCAGATTGCAAATAGGGCGCAAGACAATTAAAAAAATCAAAAGTCGACAGGAACTCAATGCCGCACTGTCTACAAGTTATTTTATCTTTTTATATTCGTCATCAAAGTTCTTGAGACGCAATTTCATAGACGAGCATTTACTTCCCTCAGAAACAAAACAAACTGTGTTTTGGTCTTACATCAAGTATAAGATTCGTTCTGTCGAGTGTAACCCTTCTGTTTTACTACAATTAAAGTGTTATTAACTGCTATTATGTTGCGTGGTATTACAAAATAGAAAATTCCACAGAAACGCCTCTCAAATTGAATATTCAAAACACCCTTTTTACCAAATTAAATACCATTTAGAAATAAATATAAATAAAGTTTTCGTTCGGCAAGAAACCATTTTGCTCTATATAAAAAGGAAACATTTTTTAGTTGCTTTTTTCAATTCCTTGTATCTGATATGAGCTTAAGAAAAGAAGTTTAAAATGAGAGAAACGTTTTATAAGATCACGATTGGATTTTGTGTAACTTTGGTGGCTGTTGGTGTCCTAATTGGCTTAATATTTCCCAGGCTAATGGAGACAATGATTAAGAAAGTAATAAAATCACAGGATAAAATTAATAAAAAATGTTTTTTAAATAACTTTGTTTTGCTAGCAAATAAATCTCAAGCCTCATTCCGAGACACGAGAGATGTGGGAAAGTTTTCCAATTTTTGTCAAGTTTTCCGTATACGTTTTCAATGTCACCAACCACCAGGAAGTAGAAAACGGTGGCAAGCCAAAACTACAAGAAGTGGGACCGTTTGTATTTGAGTAACAACTTGAACAATTGCAGACAAGTGAGTCCTTTTTTTCATACAAACTTCCCTTTCAGAGAATGGAAGGATAAATTCAACATAGAAGATATCGAGACAGAAGATGCAGTGGAATTTAATATGCGCAACACTTTTATATTTCGCCCGGATTTGGGATTGAGCGGGGAGGAGATAATTATAATGCCTCATCCCTTAATACAAGTTGTGTACTTAATTTAAATTTGTTTTATTACTCACTTATAAAAGATAATTCTTTTCAAATTAATACAGATTATGACCATTTCGGTTAAACGCGATAAAGTTGCAATGCTAGACATGATTGTGGAAGGTTTACAAGAGATCTTTAAGCCGGCCAGTGCTTTTATTCGAGCCTCATTTATGGACATTTTCTTCAGAGGCTTCAATGTTGACTGTTCAAGCAACAACTTCGCAGCCAACGCAATTTGCTTAAATTTCCATACAGGGAGCGTTAAAGGAGGCGTGAAATACAACGAGACGCTTTTCAAATTCTCGTTATTAGGAGGGGTAAGTGAAACGTTTCTCCAAAATTATGAGAAAGAAAATTATTTACTCAGCCACGTTCCAGAACTCAATTCCATTCGATAACAACATTTTCAGAAGTAGAAAAGCTCATTTTTTAAATTATGAAAAGTACGTCGTTTTGGCCAAATGAATCCAAAATAAATCGTTTGCAGCCATTAAAATGTTTATTTTGAATACTTTGGAAGAGGGTTGAAAATTGAAAATTTCATAAGGGGAACCTCTTTGCAAAAAAATCGACTTTTTAAAAATTTTCTCAAAAATGGCTAATATTTTGGCAATAGCCTCGTTTTGGCCAAACGATTTCAAAATACATCATTTCCGGTGGTCGAAATGTCAATTTTTAATTTTATGGAAGAAGGTCGAAAATTGAAAATTTCATAAGGGGTACCTCTATGCTAAAAAAATCGACTTTTTAAAAATTTTCTCAAAAATGGCTAATATTTTGGCAATAGCCTCGTTTTGGCCAAACGATTTCAAAATACATCATTTCCGGTGGTCGAAATGTCAATTTTTAATTTTATGGAAGAAGGTCGAAAATTGAAAATTTCATAAGGGGTACCTCTTTGCTAAAAAAACGACTTTTTAAAAATTTTCTCAAAAATGGCTAATATTTTGGCAATAGCCTCGTTTTGGCCAAACGATTTCAAAATACATCATTTCCGGTGGTCGAAATGTCAATTTTTAATTTTATGGAAGAAGGTCGCAAATTGAAAATTTCATAAGGGGTACCTCTTTGCTAAAAAAAACGACTTTTTAAAAATTTTCTCAAAAATGGCTAATATTTTGGCAATAGCCTCGTTTTGGTCAAACGATTTCAAAATACATCATTTCCGGTGGTCGAAATGTCAATTTTTAATTTTATGGAAGAAGGTCGAAAATTGAAAATTCCATAAGGGGTACCTCTTTGCTAAAAAAACGACTTTTTAAAAATTTTCTCAAAAATGGCTAATATTTTGGCAATAGCCTCGTTTTGGCCAAACGATTTCAAAATACATCATTTCCGGTGGTCGAAATGTCAATTTTTAATTTTATGGAAGAAGGTCGAAAATTGAAAATTCCATAAGGGGTACCTCTTTGCTAAAAAAACGACTTTTTAAAAATTTTCTCAAAAATGGCTAATATTTTGGCAATAGCCTCGTTTTGGCCAAACGATTTCAAAATACATCATTTCCGGTGGTCGAAATGTCAATTTTTAATTTTATGGAAGAAGGTCGAAAATTGAAAATTTCATAAGGGGTACCTCTTCGCTAAAAAAATCGACTTTTTAAAAATTTTCTCAAAAATGGCTAATATTTTGGCAATAGCCTCGTTTTGGCCAAACGATTTCAAAATACATCATTTCCGGTGGTCGAAATGTCAATTTTTAATTTTATGGAAGAAGGTCGAAAATTGAAAATTTCATAAGGGGTACCTCTTCGCTAAAAAAATCGACTTTTTAAAAATTTTCTCAAAAATGGCTAATATTTTGGCAATAGCCTCGTTTTGGCCAAACGATTTCAAAATACATCATTTCCGGTGGTCGAAATGTCAATTTTTAATTTTATGGAAGAAGGTCGAAAATTGAAAATTTCATAAGGGGTACCTCTTCGCTAAAAAAATCGACTTTTTAAAAATTTTCTCAAAAATGGCTAATATTTTGGCAATAGCCTCGTTTTGGCCAAACGATTTCAAAATACATCATTTCCGGTGGTCGAAATGTCAATTTTTAATTTTATGGAAGAAGGTCGAAAATTGAAAATTTCATAAGGGGTACCTCTTCGCTAAAAAAATCGACTTTTTAAAAATTTTCTCAAAAATGGCTAATATTTTGGCAATAGCCTCGTTTTGGCCAAACGATTTCAAAATACATCATTTCCGGTGGTCGAAATGTCAATTTTTAATTTTATGGAAGAAGGTCGAAAATTGAAAATTTCATAAGGGGTACCTCTTCGCTAAAAAAATCGACTTTTTAAAAATTTTCTCAAAAATGGCTAATATTTTGGCAATAGCCTCGTTTTGGCCAAACGATTTCAAAATACATCATTTCCGGTGGTCGAAATGTCAATTTTTAATTTTATGGAAGAAGGTCGAAAACTGAAAATTTCATAAGGGGTACCTCTTCGCTAAAAAAATCGACTTTTTAAAAATTTTCTCAAAAATGGCTAATATTTTGGCAATAGCCTCGTTTTGGCCAAACGATTTCAAAATACATCATTTCCGGTGGTCGAAATGTCAATTTTTAATTTTATGGAAGAAGGTCGAAAATTGAAAATTTCATAAGGGGTACCTCTTCGCTAAAAAAATCGACTTTTTAAAAATTTTCTCAAAAATGGCTAATATTTTGGCAATAGCCTCGTTTTGGCCAAACGATTTCAAAATACATCATTTCCGGTGGTCGAAATGTCAATTTTTAATTTTATGGAAGAAGGTCGAAAATTGAAAATTTCATAAGGGGTACCTCTTCGCTAAAAAAATCGACTTTTTAAAAATTTTCTCAAAAATGGCTAATATTTTGGCAATAGCCTCGTTTTGGCCAAACGATTTCAAAATACATCATTTCCGGTGGTCGAAATGTCAATTTTTAATTTTATGGAAGAAGGTCGAAAATTGAAAATTTCATAAGGGGTACCTCTTCGCTAAAAAAATCGACTTTTTAAAAATTTTCTCAAAAATGGCTAATATTTTGGCAATAGCCTCGTTTTGGCCAAACGATTTCAAAATACATCATTTCCGGTGGTCGAAATGTCAATTTTTAATTTTATGGAAGAAGGTCGAAAATTGAAAATTTCATAAGGGGTACCTCTTCGCTAAAAAAATCGACTTTTTAAAAATTTTCTCAAAAATGGCTAATATTTTGGCAATAGCCTCGTTTTGGCCAAACGATTTCAAAATACATCATTTCCGGTGGTCGAAATGTCAATTTTTAATTTTATGGAAGAAGGTCGAAAATTGAAAATTTCATAAGGGGTACCTCTTTGCTAAAAAAATCGACTTTTTAAAAATTTTCTCAAAAATGGCTAGTATTTTGGCAATAGCCTCGTTTTGGCCAAACGATTTCAAAATACATCATTTCCGGTGGTCGAAATGTCAATTTTTAATTTTATGGAAGAAGGTCGAAAATTGAAAATTTCATAAGGGGTACCTCTTTGCTAAAAAAATCGACTTTTTAAAAATTTTCTCAAAAATGGCTAGTATTTTGGCAATAGCCTCGTTTTGGCCAAACGATTTCAAAATACATCATTTCCGGTGGTCGAAATGTCAATTTTTAATTTTATGGAAGAAGGTCGAAAATTGAAAATTTCATAAGGGGTACCTCTTTGCTAAAAAAATCGACTTTTTAAAAATTTTCTCAAAAATGGCTAGTATTTTGGCAATAGCCTCGTTTTGGCCAAACGATTTCAAAATACATCATTTCCGGTGGTCGAAATGTCAATTTTTAATTTTATGGAAGAAGGTCGAAAATTGAAAATTTCATAAGGGGTACCTCTTTGCTAAAAAAATCGACTTTTTAAAAATTTTCTCAAAAATGGCTAGTATTTTGGCAATAGCCTCGTTTTGGCCAAACGATTTCAAAATACATCATTTCCGGTGGTCGAAATGTCAATTTTTAATTTTATGGAAGAAGGTCGAAAATTAAAAATTTCATAAGGGGTACCTCTTTGCTAAAAAAATCGACTTTTTAAAAATTTTCTCAAAAATGGCTAGTATTTTGGCAATAGCCTCGTTTTGGCCAAACGATTTCAAAATACATCATTTCCGGTGGTCGAAATGTCAATTTTTAATTTTATGGAAGAAGGTCGAAAATTAAAAATTTCATAAGGGGTACCTCTTTGCTAAAAAAAATCGACTTTTTAAAAATTTTCTCAAAAATGGCTAGTATTTTGGCAATAGCCTCGTTTTGGCCAAACGATTTCAAAATACATCATTTCCGGTGGTCGAAATGTCAATTTTTAATTTTATGGAAGAAGGTCGAAAATTGAAAATTTCATAAGGGGTACCTCTTTGCTAAAAAAATCGACTTTTTAAAAATTTTCTCAAAAATGGCTAGTATTTTGGCAATAGCCTCGTTTTGGCCAAACGATTTCAAAATACATCATTTCCGGTGGTCGAAATGTCAATTTTTAATTTTATGGAAGAGGGTCGAAAATTGAAAATTTCATAAGGGGTACCTCTTTGCTAAAAAAATCGACTTTTTAAAAATTTTCTCAAAAATGGCTAGTATTTTGGCAATAGCCTCGTTTTGGCCAAACGATTTCAAAATACATCATTTCCGGTGGTCGAAATGTCAATTTTTAATTTTATGGAAGAAGGTCGAAAATTGAAAATTTCATAAGGGGTACCTCTTTGCTAAAAAAATCGACTTTTTAAAAATTTTCTCAAAAATGGCTAATATTTTGGCAATAGCCTCGTTTTGGCCAAACGATTTCAAAATACATCATTTCCGGTGGTCGAAATGTCAATTTTTAATTTTATGGAGGAAGGTCGAAAATTTAAAATTTCATAAGGGGTACATCTTTGCAAAAAAATCTACTTTTTAAAAATTTTCTCAAAAATGGCTAATATTTTGGCAATAGCCTCGTTTTGGCCAAACGATTTCAAAATACATCATTTCCGGTGGTCGAAATGTCAATTTTTAATTTTATGGAGGAAGGTCGAAAATTTAAAATTTCATAAGGGGTACGTCTTTGCAAAAAAATCTACTTTTTAAAAATTTTCTCAGAAATGGCTAAATTTTTGGTAACAGCCTCGTTTTCGCCAAACGAATCCAAAATAAATCGTTTGCAGCCATTAAAATGTTTATTTTTAATATTTGGAAGAAGGTTGAAAATTGAAAATATCATAAGGGGTACGTCTTTGCAAAAAAATCGACTTTTTAAAAATTTTCTCAAAAATGGCTAATATTTTGGCAATAGCCTCGTTTTGGCCAAACGATTGCAAAATACATCATTTCCGGTGGTCGAAATGTCAATTTTTAATTTTATGGAAGAAGGTCGAAAATTGAAAATTTCATAAGGGGTACCTCTTTGCTAAAAAAATCGACTTTTTAAAAATTTTCTCAAAAATGGCTAGTATTTTGGCAATAGCCTCGTTTTGGCCAAACGATTTCAAAATACATCATTTCCGGTGGTCGAAATGTCAATTTTTAATTTTATGGAAGAAGGTCGAAAATTAAAAATTTCATAAGGGGTACCTCTTTGCTAAAAAAATCGACTTTTTAAAAATTTTCTCAAAAATGGCTAGTATTTTGGCAATAGCCTCGTTTTGGCCAAACGATTTCAAAATACATCATTTCCGGTGGTCGAAATGTCAATTTTTAATTTTATGGAAGAAGGTCGAAAATTGAAAATTTCATAAGGGGTACCTCTTTGCTAAAAAAATCGACTTTTTAAAAATTTTCTCAAAAATGGCTAATATTTTGGCAATAGCCTCGTTTTGGCCAAACGATTTCAAAATACATCATTTCCGGTGGTCGAAATGTCAATTTTTAATTTTATGGAGGAAGGTCGAAAATTTAAAATTTCATAAGGGGTACATCTTTGCAAAAAAATCTACTTTTTAAAAATTTTCTCAAAAATGGCTAATATTTTGGCAATAGCCTCGTTTTGGCCAAACGATTGCAAAATACATCATTTCCGGTGGTCGAAATGTCAATTTTTAATTTTATGGAGGAAGGTCGAAAATTTAAAATTTCATAAGGGGTACGTCTTTGCAAAAAAATCTACTTTTTAAAAATTTTCTCAGAAATGGCTAAATTTTTGGTAACAGCCTCGTTTTGGCCAAACGAATCCAAAATAAATCGTTTGCAGCCATTAAAATGTTTATTTTTAATATTTGGAAGAAGGTTGAAAATTGAAAATATCATAAGGGGTACGTCTTTGCAAAAAAATCGACTTTTTAAAAATTTTCTCAAAAATGGCTAATATTTTGGCAATAGCCTCGTTTTGGCCAAACGATTGCAAAATACATCATTTCCGGTGGTCGAAATGTCAATTTTTAATTTTATGGAGGAAGGTCGAAAATTTAAAATTTCATAAGGGGTACGTCTTTGCAAAAAAATCTACTTTTTAAAAATTTTCTCAGAAATGGCTAAATTTTTGGTAACAGCCTCGTTTTGGCCAAACGAATCCAAAATAAATCGTTTGCAGCCATTAAAATGTTTATTTTTAATATTTGGAAGAAGGTTGAAAATTGAAAATATCATAAGGGGTACCTCTTTGCAAAAAAAAATCTACTTTTTAAAACTTTTTTCTCAAAAATGGCTAATATTTTGGTAACAGCCTCGTTTTGGCCAAACGAATCCAAAATAAATCGTTTGCAGCCATTAAAATGTTTATTTTTAACATTTTGGAAGAAGGTTGAAAATTGAAAACTTCATAAGGGGTACCTCTTTGCAAAAAAATCGACTTTTTAAAAACTTTCTCAGAAATGACTAAATCTTTGTAATCATCGTCCTTTTCGCCAGTTTTTTCCAAAATAAAGCATTTTCAGAAGTAGAAAAGCCTTTTGGCCAGTCTAACTCTTTGTTGATTTGGCATGGAACTGCCCATATCGCAACATTTATACGCATTTTTCAAATAAACAAATTTTTTTAACATAAAAATGACTTAAAATTTTATCATCCAGTATTGTACTTATGTTAGCGAACTCCCACAAGCACAACGCTACGTAAAAGTTAACGATCTGTCTATAAAGATAATAAGCCAAGTTTTCAGTCTTCTAATATAAAATAAAATTTTGTATGCAATTTGTGGTTTAAAAAAAATCTTTAAGGTTAATAATTTTTTATTAATATGGCAGATATTATGGTGACATTTACAAACCAGCTCTAAGTCAATCAACACCGAGCCTCGTTGTCAACTATATTTTTGATGCAACCAGATTACAGATCGTTTACTCTCTTTCGACAGTTTTGTGGTTCCTTGGCAATCGTTAACTTCCACATCTCAGATAACTGTATAGGATTACGGTTCTTCTGAGATGGTTGCTCTGGTTAACCACGTTGCCACCTTTTTTGTGAGTGCATAAGTCGTGCATATTTAGAACGGATAAAAATACAGTCGAACAAGATCATTGACATTTGATTATTAATTTATTTAAAACGGCTTTATAATAATTATAATAATAAATATCTAAAAGTTAACAGCCATAGATTTCCAACATACAACAATAATGTTAATGTGAACGATAATTTTAAAATGATGAAAACAATAATAATAATAATAATAATAATAATAATAATAATAATAATAATAATAATAATAATAATAATAATGATAATAATAAAGATAATAATGACAATATATGGTGGTTATTAAGAGTATTAAAACATTTATTTTCTTAATTTTTATATAAACTTTATTTAAGCAGAATGCTTCAAATGAACACGTTCACACTGTGAAACTTTTGCTGCAACCGTTTTTACATTCTAGTGAGAAAGAGCGAGAGGGAAGTACAATAATTATGTAATTGAATTTTATCACTCTCACACATCATAAAAACTGCTGAAACAAAAGTTTCACTGTGTGCACCGGGACAAAAAGGTGTAAATAATCTTTGTGATTGATATTCAAATAAATATTATAAATTAAAATGGATTTTTTAAGGAACAGTCTTACAATTATTATTAAATCTAACATATTACATATATTTTTATAAATTACTACATACAATGACATTTTTTAACACTGAAAATAAAATTCATGAGCTAAAAAGTTCCTCCTTAAGAAATTTTCTATAGCGGGAATCTCAATAGGAACGCGTCTACATGATTCGTTTCATTTCTAACACGATTGTAGCGCTTGATTCTTGTTTCGACTAGATCTGCCATAATTATCCTCCAACGTTTCGAAGCACTGGGCATGCCTCGTAAAACCAATGATGTTATGGGTTTCAAAGCTAATGATTGCAAGGCTTTTCCCGATTTATGATGAGTTCTATTAACGGGCTGTGCTTCTCTTGCAGCTGGAACTGCTACACTGAACAAAAAAATATCTGTAGCTTCAGGAAGAATTACTTTATTTTTAATTATGATATGCTGTCTTTGGCGCACTTCATCCTGTCTGAGGATTGTTTCAACAAAACCTCCAGCATTTATTTGCATATGCTTATGGCATGTATATACATGCTGACTTCTAAGGCTATTTACTACAGACAGTTATAATAAAATCCTTGCAATATAACTGGCAGGTAGTTAATAGCAGGTCGCTCAAAATTTTAAACATACATTAAAACTTCGTTAGGATGTGAGTCGTGTACTTTATTTAAGTATTAAAATCTAAAGTTTTTGAAAAAATATTTCAAAGGTATTGCGTACCTTCACCACAAGTGACATGAACCCCTGTTAAGGGAACTCACCATATATGTTGTATGTATGTGTGTAAGAGCATTTTAATTATGAAAATTTTCAAATATAAATATTCACACTTTGTGCTATTATAAAGTCATAAAATTTTAGAAAAGTTTAAAAAAGTTGTTATTGTGCTGCATATAAAAATGTCATAAAATAATAATTAGCACTCTTTCAGGTACGTTTTCGTTTTGTCACAAAATAGCTGAAAGTCTTTAGGCGAGACGGCGATAGCATATGTTTGCCGCCGTTACTTATACATGATTCACGACTAAAAAACGATTAAAAAATTGTTCACGTCTCTACATTCAATCACATATTATAACATAAAAAAATTAAAAGAGAACTAAAACGCAAAAACTAAATATAAACAAGTGAAAATTTTTTCTCATTTAACTTACGTAGCTGGCAGCCACTTAACGTTTTTCCGTATGCCGCTGCAAAAAAACTTATTCAGCTCATAACAAGGCGGCAGCTGGTATAGTTTATGTATAAAAATCTATTTAGCACACTAAGTTATGATGGGTTGTTCACACTAGTCATATATTTCGTGCTATTATTTTATGACTTATGACTACAGTGTAAATCCCCCAAATGTTACTAACGTATTACAGTGTGACCTGTTTAATTACCACACGCTTAAATAAGTTTCCCAGTTATTAGCAAGAAATTTAAATTTCAGCTTTATCGTAGTTTTTCAGCACTACGTTTTATTACGCAATGAAGTCGTATGCTTAACTAACCCAATACAAATCAATTAAAATAGTAAATTTTTTTTTTTCAAATCTAGTCCATTTAATTGTTTGAATAACATATTACAACAACACTGAAGGTAAAGCAGTAATTTTTGTTTTAGTGTTAAGGCCCAACTATAATATGCGTACGCTAGCGCCGGCGAATTTGCGAATGCATGCAATCAAATGTGTACAACCATAATTTGCTTTGCTAACTTTTCGTTGAATTTAATTTTCCTACGCATAGAGCGAAACTAATCGCATTTTCTTTAAAGGCCAACTGTTTGTTAGTTGTTATTGATAATTACTTTTAGATACACACATACCATAGACTGTGATACGTGCACACAAGAGAAGCTGCAATGTAGGCCGAAATCAATTCTACAAATAATTGAATAAATAATGTCAAAAATTAATGGAAACATTAAATGTTTAGCGTTTGTTTATTGTATATATATATATTATAGTGCATTAGTGTATTTTCCTACCATTTATGATACGTTGCCAACCACTTGCACACATTTTTATACATTGTTGTACATTATAGTACTTTCCAATTTATTTCTTAAATTACTTTCTAAATTGGTAATAACCTACTTGTGATAATATAATTATGTATGTATAAATTGAAAATATTTATATATGTATTTACTTGTTATGTGTATATCATAAATTAGTTTTTGCAAAAGTGCATTGCTTTACAACTGAGTGTAAGTATAATATAGCCACACAAATGTTCGCATATGCATTTGACAGTCTTTTCGTCGAGTTTTGACAGTAGCCAAAGCTAGCCTACGCATATTATAGTTAGGCCTTTATTGTTTATAGTATAAACACAATAGCGACGAACGGCAAACTTCACACAACGCGACGAACTTATCATGAAGAAATTGCTGCTTAAATTCGTGGAATAATTTAAATGTCAGTTAGGTATGTTTATTTAGATTACAAAAATAAATAAAAAAATTGTGAAAACATGAACAAAAAGTGTGACCATTAAGAAAATAATAAAGTAAAATAACGACAAAAACGAATTAAAACAATATTATATATAATTAACAAACTGGTTATTGAATTTATGTGCTGTAAACAAAAAAGAAAACAATTATTTGTTGTACACTAAAAAATGTAAAAGAAAAATGGCCACTCTGCACCAATTTATTCCTCATTCTTCGGCGTAAGAAATAGGAAAGTTCGTTGTGCACAACGTATTTCGTCTAACGTACATATTGTGTGTATTTTCATTTAAACGAATATTCGTTACGAAAAATTCGTCGTTCGTCCCCGTTGTGTTTATAGCATTACTCAGGTTTCTTAAATGAGGAGCTGGCGGACAATAACAGACTAGTTGCGTTTATATTTTTACAGGGCAGGCAAGGAAAAGTTAGCTTTCATAAGAAGAAGAACTTGTTTTGAATAAAAATATTTCATGACTTCATGGATGCTTTAAATATGTTATTTACCGAGGACATGTCTAGTTTTATTCGACAGCTCTTCAAATTACATGTTCGACTTTATGTATGAATTGCAACCTGCAACAAAAAATGTTTGCGAAGAAATTATATTTTTATTGCAGGTTATGACTAATACAACAATAATATGTTCTGAAAATTTTACAAAAAACTGCTCCGCAGCAGATTTAAAAAGAATAAACTAAGACCTCTCAAACGATATACACATTTGCCAAGTTTATTTAAGAAACCTTTAGAAGAAACGATATAATTCTCCAGCAAACACATTTTTGTTACTTATTCCACTTTTTTACACCTAGAGAAATTTTTATGCAGTTATTCTTACAGGCTACATGTTTAATATAATAGGCGATACAAATTTCACGATTTCGCAGGATATTGGAGAGTCACAGGACACATGTGGATTCCAAGTTTTGCCATGACAATTATCAGGTAGATGGAAGTACGCTAGATGTGCCCCGATATAAGCGCAAAAAAATTACTACTTTTTACCGGCTTAATGGCACAAAATTGTGTTGGCTGGAGACATACACACACGTTATCCAAAGCTCCCCATTCGAAATTTATTCTTTCTAGTGATTTAAACATTGCTAAATACTTACCAAAATTATTGAACTTCATGTGCCCGAGAATATCTTTTTTACCACGTCCATCCATTCAATATGTAAATTTGGTATTTTATAGGACCTTTATCAAATTTTATATGAAACAAAAGAATATATTTCTTCTCAATGCTGTATATTCAAATAACTTTATTAGAGTTCGGGAGGGCTATTCCTTGTTCCCTTTCCCAGTGACCAAGGGCGGTCGGTCATACACAATAAAGGACGAAGGTAACGAATCTGAAAAATACACAATTTGCATATAAAATTGTTGGACATGATAGGGACAATTTGAGAAGCCGGCTTCTTAAGCCGTAACTCAAAATTCCGGAGATGTTTCGGATATCACAAAAGCAGGATCTTATGGTACACAACAATACTTACAAGAATCAAGTATTTTATTTCCCAAGTATTACGCTCTAATATATTTCCCTAGTTATTAGTCCAATTGGCTCAGTGCAGGTTTTAAATCTATTCGTTTAAATGCGTTCCCAGCAAAAATTTTAAATTTTAGTCGAGGAGCACTCTAATATTCGTATACCATGTAGGCTGTAGTCCCTAGCACATACAGTCGTTACCGTAGAGCGTCTAAAGTGTTTTGCCAATTTTCGTGAAAATTTATTTTGAATCCTTTTGCATCAGTTGCATTGCTTTGTTGCTCTTGTTGAACGAGCAAAAATGTTCATATATCGGAATATTTTACATTCAATAAATTCGACTTGAAGGTATCACAAATTATTTCTTAAGCCCTGGAGTTAAATGCAATATTATCGGCGTAAAATGGTGTTGCAGTAATTGTCAGAAATTGATGAAGATATATTCTCGTTTTTGCCAAAGTACTTTATCTGCAAACACGCTCTTGCACTTTGCGACATCTCATTTGTGCTGTAATTTAAAAATGTACAGTTCACAACAACAAAATACAAGAACATGAGAAACTATATCACTGCTGCACAATGGGTTTGTTTCCTTACTCTTTGGGCAAGGCCCGCTGAAGTACGAGAAGAAAGCCAAATCACAATAAATATATTATTGGTTTGTTTTTTGTTTATTTCTCAAACAGCTGATTGCTTAACTACTTTTCCAAACTAGGCAGAAGAAGAAGCACGGGCAGTTTCGAACAATAAGAGGAAGTAGGCCGTTCTCTAGAAATCGCTCTCATATACCCAGTTTCCTAGAATGGAAACGCTCTTCGACTTTAAGGGAATAGTACGCTTCTTCTTCTTGCACTAAGCAGACGTACTATTTCTTGGGATTAGTTTGGGTAAACAGTAAAGCAATCAGCTGTTTGGGAAATAAATAAAAGCAAAGCAAAAATATATTTATTGCAATTTGGCTTTCTGCCAAATCTAAAAGAATGGAAGTCTTACAGAAATAACTTATTGCACTTTTATGAATATGGTAACATATTAAATAAAATTATATGTATATGTTTCATACAACGTTTTATAACTAAATACATAAAAAGTTTCAAAAACGAAAACGATCAAAATATTCAAAACAAACGCAATGAGCTGTCAACCTACAGACTCTCACTTTACTAGACATTGCGCAAAAAGCAAAGGAACAGGCCTATTGTATTTGCTGAGTCTTGTTTAAAAAATTTGTTTTTTTTAAGCAATTCTCCTCAATTGCCTTTTGAAACTGTTTGTTTACACTCGGACAGTCTGCGTTGATTTTTTTAATTTTTTTTATTTATTTAATTACTTTATTTTATAAAAGATTTTTTTGTTTTGTTAAGAGCTAACAGTCATGTTGTTGACAGGGTAAGTTTTCTTGAAGTCTGAGTTTATAGAAGAGAGAGGAAAAAAGGGCGCAGATACATAGAATTTTAGTGGACCCCAATATGCTTAAAGGAAATTTAATAAATTTCCTTTAAGCCAATGATTTTTTAATCATTTAATCATTTAATTCTAAAATATGTTTTATTTTAAACTAATAATTATGGTCCTTAGGAAGTTATTCCTTAACTCTTTCTTTGATATCTTTAAAGTTCTTGACAATACTTTTGCTCAAATGGAAAATAGAATTTTAACTTAACCGACTTTTTGCTGTTACGAACAAATTTAAGAAAATTAAAACTTTCAAAGCAAAAATTTATTTAAGCTAAATTATCTTTTGCTATACTTCGGTAACGCTACTTCAAATGTCTTTGATTGTTGGAAAAATGTCCCAGATGATAAAAAAAAACAATAGATATTCAACAAAAAACGGGTTTTGAATAACATGGCTCTAAGATCGTTATGACTGTGTTTACATCAAATTTATAAGCGCGAATTATATAAAAGCAAAAAATATTTCCAATGGAGATCAGATATTAGTGGTCCCTGTAGAGAAACTTTTATCTTTAACTGAATTTTCGAAATTAACTTGTTTATATCCTTTCATTCAGAGTAATCACACCGATGCCGGTCGCTTTAAAGTGTCACGTGGTATCAACAACAATCGCATGCTGGGTCAGGTTTTAGAGTTTGAGGGCGAAGATGAGCTGAATGTTTGGCCTGGTGAAGAATGCAACAAACTACGAGGAACTGACTCCACAATATTTCCACCTCTAATGAATCCCAATGATGGACTGTGGACTTTTTCAGCAGATCTTTGTCGCTCGCTGGGACCACAGTATCAAAAGAAAGTCACTTATAATGGTGTACCAGCCTTAAGATATACCATGGACTTTGGTGACGTTAAGGTCAGACAACTTTCTTAAGTTTCATAGTTCAAAATTTTCATTTATATATTCTTATTTTTATTTACTAAGAATGAACCAGAAAATCATTGCTTTTGCACCGAATATCCCGATAATTGTCCAGCCAAAGGTACTATGGATCTGTGGCTGTGTAACGAAACTCCCATGGTTGCCTCGATGCCTCATTTTCTAAATGGTGATGCGAAACTAACGAAAGACGTTGACGGCTTGCAGCCGAATGAAAAGAGTCATGGCATCTTTATGGATTTTGAAATTGTTCGTTTTATGTCTTCAAATTGGAACATTTTGATTTGAGTACATATATTTTTATTTACATTTCAGATCTCTGGTACACCCTTGTCTGCAGCCAAACGTCTGCAGTTCAATTTGGATGTGGAACCCATTGCACAGTTATCGGTCATGTCAAAATTGAAACCGTTGATTATGCCACTTTTTTGGGTTGAAGAATCTGTTGACTTGGATAGAAGTTTAACCGATCTTATCAAAGCGAAAGTGTTTACGTACGTTTCAAACTTTATGCCATATCACTGGATTATTTGTAATTTGTTTCTTTTATTTGTAGAACCAAAAAGTTTGTTATGATTTTAGTGTGGATTCTTGTTACTATTGGCCTGTGTGGTGGCATTCTTGCTGGTGTGCTCTTGTTTGTTCATAAACGTTAGAGTGCACACCGTTCATCTAATAAAGTATTGCAGATTTTAAACTATCTAATTTACAATTTAATTGTTAACTACCACTCGATATTAAAATTATTTTCTTTGTATTGTTAAAAAAGAAATCCATTGTTGATCCCTAAAACAAGTCGTTTTTATTTTCTTATATATATCGTTGGCAAATTTTGAGAATATTTTCATTAGTTTAGGAAACTAATTGAGAATTACACAAGCGAAGTCATAGAAGGCTCTGAAAGCTTTTATGCTTTCTCTCACTTAATTCTCAATTGGTTTTTAAAAGTATTTGCATAAACTGAGAGGCACTTGGAATTTTCAGAAATTTTATTCAATGCTACTGAATATATGAGGCGGGAAATCTTTTTTATTGAAAGCTGTTCGGCAATGAGATCGAAAAATCACTTTGATTTTTCAAAAATATTTAAATAGTTAAAATTTTGTTTTAAAATTTTGTATAAGATAGTTTGACTTAAACTGGGTGGGCCAACTTTAGGTTAGGAAGTGAATTGGCTGTTAAATGGTACTACGTTAAGAATTGATTTGTCATCCTTTAAGATTTATTTAGCAAAAAGTTGGGAAACTTTAACTACTGAACATCTTAACCTTGAGAAATGAATTTTAACTGTGAAAATTTACTATCGTATGGATTGGCTGTCTGGAAAACTAAACGGAAACAACGTATTTTTCGACAACTTCATCTTAAGTGATGAGACCCATTTGCAATTGACCGTCTCGATCTTGTAATTTAACGCCGTTCTCTGGGCCATTTGATCAAACCACTGGCTCTTTTCACTTCTTGTGAAAAGCGCGGACGTTTGCACATCCTTCATATACAATTGTTTGTTTTTTGCCCTCATAGCAGGTATTGATTATAGGCCTCAATATATAAAATAATGACTCACTATGAGATTAAAGTAGGGTGATACTTTCTTTCAGAATATTCACCAAATAAACTTTTTTTATGAATAAAATTTTATGAAATTTTGCTTAAGCCTGGATGGTTACTGTTCGTCGAATAAACGAAACTCGTTTACTCTTTATCATATAACTCTTCTATTTCATTAAATTCGTATCAAATTTTAAAAGAGAAAAAAATTTTTGGTGTATTTTATTTTGTTTTTTCAATAATATAATTAACCAAATATATTTTTGTTTGCTTTTAACTTCAATAATTGTTCCGCTGAAATTGTTTTGAAAAGTTGTTCGCCGATTCAAAGAAGAGTAACTTTAATGGACAAAATGAAGAGTAACCATTGAGGGTTAATAATCGTTTGCAAACCTATTGTATCTTTTTATGACTATGGCTGTAGAGCTTCATCCCATTTAGCGCTGCTACCAGGTAGCTATTTAAAATTACCCCTAAGCTAAATTTGAGCGGACCAACGTTATGTTGTGGTTCATTATTTTGAAAATAATTGCGCTGGCATTACTGACACTATTTATGTTTCATTAGTAGTTTTTTTATTATTATTAATATTTTTTGTGAACAAAATAATTTACTTTGGTTTACAGTTAAATTTCAATATATTTTTCAATAATTAAAAATATACATAATAAGACTAAATTTTGTTAAAAATCTTTCTTGTGTTGGAAGAAACTATTAAAACAACCGAATATACACACATACATACTTTCATATATACAGAACTAGAATTAAATTTCGCTTATATTTAATGGACATTTTAAGAATATTAAAAATATAACAAGGAATTATTCAAATACCTTATAAATATTACAGCAATTCCTTAGATTCATAACATTTTTGTTTTGTTTTTTTTTTATATCTTAACAAATAGTAATAAAATATTTAAGACAACAATATCACCAATTTTAATTATATATGAAATCAATTATAAATTTCCTTCTTCCAGTAACTATTTCAGGGCGTCAATTTCCGGGAGCATCAAAGAAAATTGCGTACTCTTTTCCTTGAGAAAACCCCTATTGGAATTTTCTAAGTAACGTATTTATAAAAAATAGTGTATATTAGAAGTGGGTCTTAAAACCTAATTTTTATTCAAATTTATATTTAAAAGTCCACATTATCAAAATATATAGCCAGAGGATGTCAGCAGTAATCTGTTGTAGTCCACAACGACTACGTAGTGGCCTTATTTTGTTACCGCCTTGACATTGACTTCGACAACTGGTTACTGAATGAAGTTATTTATTATATAAATATATTATTTTCTAAAGTTAAACTAAACTAAAGAAATTAACTAATAATTGTAACAGACATTTAATTGTTTACATTGTTTTAGCTTTTGTTGGACTATGTAAAGTACGTATCACATCAATGCGTGCTAGAATTCGACGTATTAGAAAATACAGCAGATACAAGGCGGCCAGATACAAAGCCGCAACATCAATCAAATAGTATTGCAGCCAACTGAAATGTATGAGAGATGAACAAAAGATTATTCCTTAAATGCATTTTGCATTGAATCTTATAATTATTCAATACAACAATGGGATGCCATTTTTCTAATGGAATGTTATTATTTAAAAATCTATTTGCTTAGAATAATCCTACCTCATGTTACGTGCAGGAGATTGCAAATGATAAGCTCCTTTGTGACGCAAAACATATTCTGTCCAATATATTGATGTTTCCAAGGGTGTTGTACGCTGGTCCAATAACAAACGTTGACGGAATCTTTAATGGCAGTACAACAAAAAAATTTTATTAAAACTTATATTAATTGGAGTTTAATTAGTGCACACTTTTATTACAACAAGTGTGAAGTTGTTAGTACAAAAAGCACCTGTTTTCTTTGCCAACCAATTAAAATACTATACAGACCCCTGGGATCGGGAACCGAAAATAATAATTATTCTTGATGGATGAAATGAAAATAGAAAGTATAAGAAAACATCGGAAAGCACATACTTTTGATAATTTTCCACAATATTTTCAGAAAACCATGTGCTTCTTTTCATATAGATTTTTTTCTCAAATTATTATTGTTTTATTTTTATTATACATACATATATATTTTTTTAATTTTTGGAAATTGTTATCACCTGATTTTCAGTTAAATTTTAATTTATGAAACTTTTACAGAAGTAGTTGTTATAATATTTAATATAATTTTATTTTTGAAGACATATCTGTCATATTCTGACTTCTAACTATTTATTCTTTTGCAGACTTAACAGTATGTAAACATTTTTTGTTCTGGCAAAAATAAAAGAAATAAAAAAAAAGACAATAACAATTGTTTTTGTCAAAAAAAAAAAAAAATATAGAAAATGGTTGGCCGCTTATTTTAACTACAAAGCAATCGGAAGTCTTCTTTTTAGTTTTGAGCTCTTCGAGCTGGAACACTATTATTTTAATTTTCAATGCAACCGATTACCACTTGATAACCGGTGTTCGATTGCTGTAAAATAATAGAAAACACTGGCTGATCAGTCATACAATTTTGGAGTTTTTGAAACAAATCAGTTTTTTTTAATTATTTTATTCACGATATCTCACGAATGGATCGACCAACTTTAAAGTGGTCGTGATTAAAGTGATGTTTCAATGCGAAGAATTGATGGGTAAATTTCTTGAAAAAATTTTTGGAGATTTTTTAAACCTGCGAGCTCAAAGCGATTCACATTAAGTCGTTAAAAAGTTGAAAGCGGGGCGCATAATAACATACAGACACTTGCCCATGTACTCATACTTACAAGCACAGTGGCATCCTATAAAAGTTAACCAGGAGAGTTTCCTAGAAATTCAAAACATCGAGATCTGAAGAGAACTCGAAAACGACAAATATTTCTGAGAAATATATAAAATCTTATTTTAACAATTCCTTCTGACAATGAAAATAAAAATCAGAATATGACATATAACAACTATTTCAAACAAAATATATACGCTCTTCAGTCCGTATAATTTATGATACTGAAAACTTATGTTCCATTCATACTGTAAGAATTTCTGAATAAAATTACTTTTATACCAATACTTTATTCCCTGTAATTAATTTCAAGAAATATCAGTTGGAAATCATCTGACCAATCGCCCTATCAAACTGAATTTCTACTCACCTCGCCGCATTTCTATACTGTGGATCGTGTATGACTTTCATTATTGACTTGTATAGCTGATGCGCTGACAATGTGGCCAAATCCAACTTAATGGCGTAACCATCAACTTCAGCTTTTGCTGAATTGACATCATGATCACAAAAGACTGGCATGGTTACCACCGGCACTCCATGAAATACCGTTTCATACATGCTCAATAAGCCGCCGTGAGTAATAAATGCCCTCAACTTCGGATGACCCAAAATATCTTGTTGCGGCAACCAGCGACTTAATTTAACATTTTCAGTCAAGCCTTCAATGTCAGCAGCATTTCCTTCATACTTCCACAGCACATGATAAGGCAAACGAGCGAATGTTTGTACCATTAGATGCTTTAAAATTGGTGGCATATTGGCTGCTTTCACCGAGGAGCCCATAGAGACATATATGAACCCAGATTCACCGGACGAGGCTATAAAATCTTCCAAGTCTTTGGGCAGAGGTTTTGCTGGCTTGCAATGTATGCAGGCTATTTCAGCTACATTGGGATTCAGCGCACGAGGATAAGAGACCACGGCGTTGCCGTTTTGCAAAATGAAACTAACATTTTTAGAAATTTCGTAGGGATGAGGTATGTGGGCGCCAAACCGCTGCTTCATAACACGGTGCACCAACGTAACAACAAACTTTGAAAAATAATTCAGTTATTTAATATTTCTCTTTAATATATTTTCTTTCTCTTAACAAACCCTGTGCATTATATCAGAGAACAATTGAACTGCCGTATTCATGGCTCTCTCCAGCAGATTCATGTTGTCCGTAAAACTTGTATAGAAGTTCGGTGTTACCGCATAAGAACCGGGATTGCCTGATTTAGCTAAGCTGCCGGTATAAAAGCCCACTGTGTTCATATACATGAAGGGTATTTTATATTGATATACCATACCCAGGGCGCATTCGGGAAATGCACCATCCAGTATGGCCAAAGCGAAATTGCGATTCAATATTGCCTGTGTTTCAGCATCTTCCAACATAGCATCGCATGACTGGAGAAGAAATAAAAATATAAAAATTCATTATTAAACAACCTTGAACAATGCAAGTGTATGATTTGAATTAAAATGCAGTTTGAAGAAAAACTTGTTACGTGCAACTTGTTGTATCAACTTTTTACTTTTTTGTCGTAATCTTTTGGATATTTAGACTTGCCTGTTTTGAGCAGCTTGTAGGAAATTTATGAAATCAAACTTATATGGAAAACTTTGCATTTGAATTGTTAATAAAAAGAGCATATAATAAAAGAATCACAGGAGTCTAAAGACTCGAATTATATTTATCTCTGGCAAATGTTGTACTACATTTCGATTATACTTAGTTTGAAGTCTGGCTAAATGAGAATATTGTGTCTTCTTTTCTAGGAAAATCGTAAAATTTTTCACTTATTTTACAAAAAGTGGCAGTTTGCAAGAGTCTTAAACCAAAAGCATTTTTTCATATAGGATGTTGACTTAATTTCTTACAAATTCTACATTTTCATATGGCGGAATGTTGGAATTTTCTATTAAAAAGTGCCAAAAGTTTTGATATTTTTTTTTTGAAGAAATCAATTTAAGTTTAAAAAATGAATTCTGCTATTGTTAGCAAAAAAAATATATATATATAGTTCACATCTCGTGTATTATGCAAATCGGAAAGTCTGTAAACGATCTCATTCTTAGTGGGCAGCCTATTGCACAGTTTTTCTTTGTTTTGTTGTACAATTTCATTTGTTTTAAAACTAAAATTTGAGCTCTATGTTATTTGTTTTAAGCTTCTCACTTATTAAAGTGGAAGCTTGAAATAAATATCTTTAGTTATTCTAATCATTCTAAGAAATGTTTAGTAAAGGTTCCGTGATGATCTGCAGTAGCCCCAGTGAAATGCGCGTAGGAACTATCTAAAACCCCTCAATTGAGAAAAGAATCAGCACATAATTCAAGTCAAAGAGTTTAAAAAAATTTGTTTTCTTGTTTAACTTTAAAATGCTAACAGATTCCTTGGAAATAAAATATGGTAAAACAGTGCTGTGAATAACTCGTATATACGGGTTGGCAAATATAAGGTTGTACTGTGTTCAGACATGCATTTTTAATTGAGCAATTAAATCGGGTGTTCACACATACTCAATTTAGCTGACTAAATTATAATTTGACAGCTGAAAAAACATTGTTTGTATTTGTTTCGTGAATATTCGCGTTTGTAAATTTTAACAATGGATGCAAATTTTTGGTTTAAAAGAAGTTTTACTTGCATATAACAGAAATATGGAGCTCTTGCCCTAGTTGCGCTATTAAGGAGTATGTCTGAACAGAGTATTAGAAAGCAAAGTGGCTATCAAATGATGAAATGTCAAGAATTAAGTTGTCATCTTTTGACATTTATTCAGTAAAAAGTTTGTAAGTTTTACACTTGGGACGCTAAAATCTTGAATAGTTAATTATGAAAATTTACGATCAAAATGGATCACTAAGATTCTAGCGGATCTTTTTCGTAATCTGGGACCACTACGAGCAATGCAATCTTTAAATTCAAAGTTGACAGTGCTGTTGCTAATAATAAACCAAAACAACACACTCGTTTTAATGCAAATCATTATCGATTAGATGACAATCGGCCCTACATTGACGAGATAAGCGAATATTTGTTTCGAAATGCGGTTAAACATTTTGTGACAAGAGCGGGCGCCTCCTGAAGTGCTAGAGGTGAAAATTACTCCGACCCGACAATATATTTCATTATTAATTCCCACATTTTTACTTTACACTGGTATCAACAATACAGACTTTGTAAAAAAAAGTGTGCATTTTAAGCCAATTTACCTCCTAACCTCAAATGCCCCCCTTTATTTGGGGTCACGATATAGAAGAAAATGTGCTTTATATCCGTCTTATTCGAGACAAATAATTTCTTCTGTGATATCTCAAGCCAAGTTAATTAATTATTTTCGATACATTTCATTGTGTCGCATTGTGACTGCTGTCACAACAATTTGACACATTTAAAAATGGCTATTCTATTTTACTAATTGCGCGGTACCTGTTTAACTTTAAAAGTTTACAACAAATTGCTTTAAAAGCTTTTAATAATTATGTCAAAATAATTTTTTTTTTTTGTAAACAATAATACGAGTACCAGCAACAATTAATTACTTTGAGTACAACAAAATTAATAAAAGGTTTTTCGCTGTAATTAATGGTTGTGATATGGACAAGCCAGTGGACTAACGACAAAATAATTAAAATGTACTGAAACTACGTGAATGATACACAAATTTAACATTATGACCGACAATTTCTTGTAATTTTTTTCCAATTTCTCAACTCACCTCGAAAGCATAACGGACACCGTCCCATATAGAAATTGGCATTTCGCCTGACATTCGTGCCCCCAGCAGATCCCAATTTGTGTAATTTTGTATATATTCCACTAGACCGGCTGGTGTCACTTCATGCAAGCCGTTAATGTGAAAATCGGAGGGGAAACCATTCAGAAAAGTTATGTTGTGACCTCTACCATATAATAAAAAAAGAAGTATCTTAAAAGTCTTTTTAGGTTATATTCAACTGTAATTAAACTTTTTAATTGTTGTCGTTATAAATTCATTATTATTTATATGTATGGATGTGTGCAAGACATAAAGAGATTTTTTATTCTTAAAGTTGCTTAAAAATAAATTTTGTTTTAGGTTTTTTGTATGTAAAAATATTTGAACAATTATTCTGTTTGTGTGTGCGTAATACGTGTGCGTAAGATTTGTTTACAGAAAATGATTAATTTGCAGTCCAAAAAGATTTTATTGGCAGTTAAATAGTTTAGAACGATTACGTCTACTCCCTTGTTTAGATATAAACAAACATTTCAAACTTTGTTTGCTTTTTTATCGGGTGATTTTTTAGCTGCATGACAACTATCGATAACTATAGTTTGATAGCTGAGAACTTCAAACGATATGATTTGGGAACTCGCCATGAATAGCGTAATGCCAGGACAACGCTTGTGGTTTGCGGAAAGTTACTTTTAAAAAATAAGTCTGTCCGAGAAGCTCTCAGAGCCGTTAAGGAATCATAATGACTATTTGATGTGCGGTAGAAAGCTCTACTAGACGCTTATGAGGACCTAACCTTAAGGTGATTATATGGGTCTATGAAGCGATTAATATATCCATCGTAGCGTCAGAGGCTGTCGTATAGTGGCCGACAACCAAACAAATAGTAGCCACCTCTTGACTGAACAGGGTGTAGAGGTTGGCTTGCCCGCTCGCTTTTAAAGTAATGAGGACATGCCCAACCCTTGTTATCGAGGACTTGATTAGACTGACACCCAGATTCTGCTGCTTTTCAAATGTGAATTTAGAGATCTCTTTTAATTTCTGGAGAGTCTTTCTTCTATTCTGGATAACCTGTATAGTAAGATACTGGCGGCTAGCCGAAAGAATAGGCGCCGCAGTCTATAGACCCAATGTATGACTGTTTGTGGCTATTAGCAAGTGACCCAGGGTCCTCAAGGTAGTGATTCTGGAAAGCGTTATAAGTTCTCTACTAAATCTTGGGAAGGGAGTGTTCAGATAGTGTGCCACTCTAAAGGATCTTCTTTCATACAACAGAAGGTTCATTCCTAACATGGTTTGGAATGTGTTCGCTTAATGCAGATGTTATCGGAAGGTTATAAGATTTCTTAGATTATGTAGCAGATGAAATAGCCAAGATTAGCCCTCCTACTTAATTTGTAGGCCCAGACTCACTTTGTAAGTTGGGCTGGATAGAGTTTATTTCCTTGGTCAGGGAGAACGAAACAGTGGTAACAGGGTAGAGTTTTAGATTGCTTCTACAGTTATGAGACGAGCCAAGGCGTTGATGGAACGTTTTCTGTCAAGGATGTACTTGAATTTTGTAGATGCATACTGTAACTGGTCCCTATTTTCTTACTTATCATTTTGGACTTTATGGAAGAATAAACAGGTGGACTCATCTGTACGGTATCGAGCTTCTTCTAAATCCGTACTGACAGTCATTACGAGTGTCATGGAAGACTTCGACAAAATATATTTATTTAGAGTCATAGTGTCTGTCTCTGGACCAGATCCTTTATGGTTTACCAATCTTTATATTTATTTATATTTAAAAATCAACGAGAATAAAACAAGACAGTGCAACTCGTCACATAAAGCACTTATCAATTAATTTATTGCAAAATTAATTTGATGACAATTTCAGTTCCAGAAGTAGTTCAGTTCTGGTTCACCTTTCACATGAGTACATTAAGTCATTGGCTTATGCCGTCAAACCAGCATTGGAAGCCAATATTCAATTCAGTATTGAAGGGCAGGTGTATTGGAAAAATTTGCCAAAAAGTGGACTGATTCAATGGACCACGTAACTCATAGCCGCCGGGAATATTGTTTAAGAAATATATGCCATGAAATTATCCACCAGATTATAGTAAACAAATTATTCTGATAATATTTTTGACAAACATATATTTTCATGGAGTAAAAATAATACCCATTATTTAAGAATGCCTCCGTGCGTGTAGGTATTCTGTTTTTGGCCTTTGTTTACAACCAAGTTTATCGCGTTTTGTTTAGAATATGTTCGGATAGAAAATGTGCTAAGAAAAATCGTTGTGGCCATAATAACCAATTGTTGTGTGCTAAATTCCTCCCAACAGATCGAATAAATTTTAGATGATTCACAATTTTTAATTTTAATATTTCCTTTTGGAGGCAGTATTTATATAATCCGTGTGAGAAAGTGTAGCCTCTTCTGACATGACATATCACAATATGCCTATTAATCTGTTACATCAAAAATTACTCGTTTCCCCATTTTTATTACTTTTAATAAGACCCTAGATATTTCATAATATGAAATAAATCTTTTTGTAATATTCTGTTCTGTTTTGCCCCCTGCCCTGCGAAAGTTACCGTCCACCGGAAAGTAAGTTTTCTTAAATTTTCTTTGAGAGTCTTGATTGTGATGTGAAATCACTGGTTTTCGAAGCACCTCTTCATAATGCTAATTCATTCACATACATATATATAGCATATAATATGATTTCCAAAAAATTTCTTAGGCGAAGAAGCTTATCGGAGATATGGGGGGTAACCAGCTCTAATGATTCTCTTGAGCATCGTCGCAATTTGGGATACGTTTTTTTGTATTATCGTTGCTGTAATAGGAAGTACTTTGATGAAATCAGGAAACTTGTTCCCGAAACCCATTCCCTTATACGACCAAAACGTTTTTCAACAAGAGCGCATGCATTTGTGGTCGATATTCCAGCGAACCACACTACGCACTACAAAATAGAGGTCGCTTTTTGGAGGAGGAACAACCCGTATGTGGAGCCTACTACCTGCAGAGAAGGCTTAAATCGAAGTCCACAGGCACTACTTCCTTTTCCCCCGTCCCAAAACCTATCTTACCAGTTCCAGCGCATTGCATTGCAAATGCAGGGGTTGTTTTCTGAATCATGAAATATATGCTCAAAGTTACTTCTGAAGTTGGCTTTTGTGTCTCTTCTCAGTATTTTTTTCTTAATCAAAGAATAACTCATTACTTGGCAACACTGTTTTACGTTTAATCACTTTACTTGCTGCAAGTGTCAAAAGCTGGGTCTTAAGAGGGAGGTGGGTGGAATTCGTGGTGTGAAAGTGAAATCAACTGTTAATTTTTTTATGTTAAAAATAAGTTACAACTTTATTTGTGAAAATGTAAAATATGTTTAGTTTCGTTTAGCGAGCAGAACTTTTAAATGAGCCCGCTTTTTACGGGAACGGGTTCTACGATTTCTTGAACAATGGTTTCATTTTGTTCCTCTAAGTACACAAATTCGAAGTAGTTCCCGAATTCGACTCCCTTTCTAGGGAACTATTTTGGCATTTTTTTAAATTCACTTTCACACTACACAACACAATTCTCGTATAATTTACATAAAATATTGCCTACATTTCCGGGACACTTTCCTTGTAAGAGGGCTAGCATATAACTAATTCAGCACTCTAACCGAAAGATCACACAGAAATATTCCTCACAAAACTTGTCTAAAGGCTTCAATTTCAGAATGTGGAATAATTCAATATTTAATGGTCTGTCCCACGGAGTCAGTAGACGGCGTTCTGTCGAACAAAAACATTTAAAGCCAGAATAAAGTTTTAGATTTTACGATTTTTAGTGTTATAGTGGGACCTGAAATAATTGTGTTGCGGTGTGTAAATTGCTGGAAACAAATTTTTCAAATTACCTGTGTATTAACCCTTTTGCCAATTCCCAAAAGGGAATTTTATGTGATTTCGTACCACCCATCGTTACCATCAGTATGTCTGCCGCTAAACAACTTCCCATGCACAGAAGCAGCACAGTGCCAAATATGAAATATTTCATGCTGCAAATAAAGAATTGAGAATTTTATTTTAAATTCTTTTAAAAATTAATTATTTATATCCAAAATATAATTGCACACTGTTCAGCAGTCAAACAACTTTTCGAAAATGTTGCTTTCGAAATTTTTAAAAATATTTGCTAGCAAGAAACAAATGCATTCAACTGCTTAATTATATAACATTTTTGGCAAAATCGTAATTTTCTTTTATCTTTTGGAAATAAATCAACAAAAGCTTTAAACTATTTAATTGACCATGACCACCACCACTGACTAAAATCAACGAGCATTGACGCCTGGCTGACGATCATATAACGCCGAAAGAAAAATATTTAAAGCATACCAGCGCTAGTTAATGTTTGTTTTCTAGAAATACAACAACAGCAACATAAAAATATATTTTATTTCGGTTTTTTTTTCTTTTAAATACTTTATTGGAAAAAAAACCCCAAAGAAGAAAAACAACAAAAATTCATACAACATCAATGCAATTGTGCAACATATATCAGTTCAAGGGAGGGCAGAAACTATTTTTTTTTTAGCTTTCGATATTTTAAAACAGCAGCGATATGTATTTGCAACATGTATGGAAACTTACCACAGTTTTTCTGACGATCATGATAACATTGTTGTGTACGATGGTGCCCCCAAAAGAACTTAGATAAAAAGGACAGCAGAAAACGACTGACTGTTTAAAAGTTGTCTTAATCTGTTTCAAAGGAACCCCCGAATTCTTACTGGAACGATAAAAAAGTGCTACACTAGTAAATGCCACGCTTTGCTTTTGAAATGAAATCACACCGAGATGACCAGCGTGTAGTGGAAATATATTCTTTATTCCTTCACCTCCATGTATTTAGTTTTAATAATAATACTATTCCGAGTATTAAATTTATATATTGTTGCACGAATATTTGAAACTTATTCTTTCGCATTGGCAAAGAGTATTAAAACTTTCTGTAAAGGGTGGTTCAACAATATTCCACGAGTAAATTTGTAAATTTGGAGAGGTACAAAATTGAGCAGCGTCTTAAGATTGCTGGATCCCGTACAACTTAAATTTAAATTTGTCGTCCAAATGTGTCTACAATCGAGAGAATTGTGTGCAAGTTTTAACCAACCGGATCTGTAGGAAATGTGAAAGCATCTGTGCTTGATAGCCCATTTCGTTCTTCAACTTATGATCTGGCGACGTCAGCGAGCCATACTTCTTCGAAAGTGAGGTCGGCCAAGTAGTTACCGAGAATGGTATTCTCTCTTGTGTGATAATAATGAGCTTCTTGTGGTTAGACATTGAAGATTGTTGCCCTGGACGATATGTGGCTCCAACAGGATGATGCCACTAGCCCCACAGTGGAGACAACAATGACTCTTTTGCGGGAGATAATCAATGACCGCGCTATTTGATATCGTGGCCATAACGATTTGACGCCGTTGGATCTACATAGAGTGCCAAGAACAATTGAACAGCTAAAGGATGAGACAATTCGGCACATTAACGACATCACTTACATCTCAAAATCATTGCCTGTATGCACCATCGGATACAGGCATGACAATGAAACTTTGGCCAATATTTTGGTTCACATATAATTGTCACAAATCCCTTTATCATAATAAAAATACATCGTTTATTTTATTTGGTTCACTATTTACTTATTAAATTAAAATTTTCTTTACATAGAAATGAATAATATCTGCCTTATTCATAAAAACTATTACATGTTACTAGACAAAAGTTAAAAAGTCTAAAATATATTTCATATACAGCACTGTTTGGATGGGATGAATTAATTATATTCAGCTTATCGAATAAGAACTATTTCCTTAATATTAATCGAATAAAATGTTTGATATATTCGAATAAAAGCTACTAACAAATTATTAATTAACAAAGTTCTTCAAACGAAAATTATTTATGTTAAATATATCCAAATCAGATCGTACGAATAAATAAAATTATTTATGATATTTATTGAAATGAAGTAACTCGATAAGATGTTATCCGATAAAAAAATTTTTTCGGTCTAATAATTTTTTAAGTTAAAAATTTAAATTTGGAGACATGAGGGAGTCTTTATGACCGGTTTTTGGTGTCTAGACACGTTCAGATTATAATGGCATGTTCACAAAAGTTGTTCAGCTTTACCGTGGCTACAGTTTTTGAATAGAGTGTATGAAAAATCAGGATTTCCTAAAAATTATGATAAAAAAACTGAATAAAAATTGTTTGTTCTCTAACTTAAAAAAAAAAACTCTGAGATGAAATACATTTCTGTCACAAATTTCTGTCTTGGCTACATTTTTGCCAAACATAATTAAGCGATATTTTTAAGTGCTAATTAGCTATTTGGCAAAAACTCATGACACCTTTTTTGGGCATCATGCTAATATTGGGAAAATTTGGAGGCTCATAAAAAGAAAACGGTCACCAAATGGGCCAAACTGAGTACAGGGTTTTACTACAATTTGATAGTAGAATCGAACCCTTATTTGCAAAAAGTCTTAATTTGTCGCATAGTGTAATTAATTTAATTTGCCCGGTGAAACTATGTATTTAAAATTTTTTTTCAAAAGCTCTATCAACATCAGAATGACGTCTTCTTAAGAACAACAAACACTCTAAAAACACAAATAATGTTTAATCCTACATCTGGGGTATTCAATTCTAATTTAGTGTTGCATTCAAAAAATAAAATTATCCGAATAATATCATCCAAATTTTAATTTATTCATTTACGTGTATAACATTAGAAAACAATAACAAATTATTTACTGGTGAGAATTATGAAAAGTCCAAGGTAGGCTCACAATATTGAAATAATGCTATGAAACAAACATTTTTAGAATACATTTTATGCCACTGCATAATAAATTTGAATAAAATTATTAGAAAATATCAATCAATTATTAAAATTATTCGAAAATAAAAATATTGGTCAATTATTATTAACTGAATAAACTATTTCAACAGGTTGGTAGTGAAATAGAAATTAAAGCATAAAAATTTCATTCACATGCAAAAATAAAACTATTTCAAATAAAATTATTCAAATAAGACATCATGGAATTATTTAAATAAACCCATAATATATAAAAAACTACCACACAAAAATCAACACAATCAATGCAAACACTTAAAAGACAAAACTTTAAAATGAAACTTATTGTTAAAATATATTATTCGAATATATAAAAATTATTCGAATAAATCAAAGTTGTTTATATATAATTCAATTATCTAATTTTTTAACTCTTTTGTTGTACTAATTAATAGACTTGCTTGAGTTTTTAGGTTAATTTTATATCAATAGTTGATATTCAATATTTCTGAAGAAGCTAACCGACGGTTGGCGAAATATCGAATATAAATAATTAAATTAAAAATGATCTCAAAATTCAAAATTATTTATTAATTGTTCAAAATTGTCAAGAAATGTTTCAATTATATAATTACTATTTTAACAACTAATGATTTTCGAAATAAATAAATATATGAATATTATTCGAATAGAAATTAATCGAATACCTTTAAGAAATTATTCAAATACATAAATATTTTTTTATAAAAATCTTATTAAAAATATCTAATACTTATTCGCTGGTATAATTCTTTTCGAATTAATAAAAATTATTCGAATAAATAAATATTATTGAAATTTATAAATATTATTCAAATATATAATAATTATTCGATTAAATAACAATAATTCGAATGTACAAAAATAGTTCCAAAGAATAAAGGTTAATCGATTAAATTGTAATTATTGGAATAACAATTTTGTTCAAACGAAATAAATCGAATATATCATTTTTCTTTTTATATTTTTTTTAATTCCATGGATTTGGAATAGTTCTCCTACAATCCTCGTACAGATAAGTTTAACAATTTTATATGTAATTTTAATAAAACTGGCAAGTGGTTCTTAATTATCTGAATAAGAAAAACAACAATTACAAAAAAAAAAACAACAAATTAGATCGCTGTTGACTATTTAGAAACATTAAGCTTGTATTTGTTTCAATAATCCGGTTTGTTAATTTTGTGGTTAAAAAAGCAGTTTTTGCGTTTCTCCATGTCTCTTTTGGACAAAAGTCCATGAGAAATCTATGTTATTCAAGGCTAGTGAATATATTTAAGAACTCAAACGGTCACAACAGTCAACTACTTGTTCCAACTCTTCTAGAGGCCTTCAAAATGAATATTCTTAGTCCTTGATAATGTAAATTAGCGTAGCAAAAAATGACTTGCAAGAAACTTTCAAACGACTGTTAGCGAAAAACAGAAATGTGATCGTATTTTTATAAAATATTTGTAATGCAGGACCAATAAACTTTTAATTTAATAAATAATTTAATATTTCATTGTTTTATTGCGACAGAAGATGTTAAGCACAAAAATATTCATGTACAAGAATTGCTATCAGGAGTTTAACAGGAACAAAAAAAAACATTTAATTAGTTAATGGAAAAGTTGCATCAAATGATTTTCAAACAACAACAATAATGTTTAGCAACTAGGAACGGAAAATTTTAACGTCAACCACCAATTGAGAACAACAAAAACAAGTTGAAACTTTAATAAATCGTTATTTGAGTTTACAAATCTTTTTTTTTCTAAAGTATTATTAAAAACTTGTTTGATTCGCTGCTTTGTTTTTTGGCAACAATTTATTATTTATCATTTCATAATGGTATTTTTTTAATAAATATAAATTGTAAACTTAGGCATTTATTTGTCTGAATTTGAAATTTTTTCAAAAACATATTACATAATTATTTGTATGTTAAGCTTCGTATTTAATAAATCAAGTTTAGCACAACTGCGTGTCTACAGAATTGATTTGAAATCTTGGGGATTAAATTATAAAAAATCTTTCATATATTGCGTGTTGGAATTAAGACTTCTACAATACAAAAGATACGTAACATTAACAATCAAGGACATTTCACTATACCTACAAATAATAGTATAAAAACAGAAAACTTTTTTTTTATAATAATATAACCAACAAGGAATATAAGAAGAGTTCTGTAGTATTATGTTTAAGATTTTCATATCATATGATTTGAAGAGCCACGAGACCACACAATGTTTATATAATATAATATATAATTATAAAGCAATCAAGTTCATTTTAAAATTGTTGTCTAATTAATAGTCTAGTGTTCGCATGCCATGATAAATAATCTAAAGATTACTTGAGAAATCCACATCAATTTATTATATTTAATTTTATAGACTAATTGTTAGAAAAGTATTTTTTATTTAGAAAGACCTGATAAAATCAGTTTAATACATTTAGCTTGTACAGCAGAGCAGAACAGCTGTTTTCGAAAGCCACTTTCATCATCAGTACTCATGTGTAGCTTTATTTATTACTCAATTGAACGCGATAACCGTTCCTTTTTTTACAAGAATTCTATGCAACCGATGGTAACATACTTTCGTTAAGTCGCCGGGTTGCCCTTTTATTTTTATAACAAAATAGGGTTCCTGACATGGGAAGCTTACACCTTTTTCTCCACGCAAAATTAACGCCAAAAACCAATTTTTGTTGTGTTATTGTAAATTGAACCTATTTCATGCTTTGGGAACCCTCCATTGTCTATTAAAAACTAAAAATATAAAAAGTTTTTTTTCCAGGGATGGGAAGTTAAAATTTTTTTTTACACGTTCGGTATTTTATACGAAGTTTTTCTTGAATAAAACCGCTTCATATATCGTGAAGATTTGCATTAGTAAAACAATTTAAGAAAAATTAAAATTTCGTTTCCAGGGTTGGGAAATTGATTTGTTTTTAATTCATAAAAGTAAGCAAAAAGGCAACCGACGTTGTTTTTTGCAAACTAAAACTATTTTATAGCTTAGGAAGAACAAAATTGGCACTTAAAAATATATGTAACGCCAGACGTACGTTGGTAAAGGGTATATGAGATTCCGGCACAGACGAATATAACACTTTTACTTGCTTTCATGTGGTTTTGTTCTAAGGAATACAACACTTTCATATACTTCTGCTATTAAAATTATATTTCATAGTTAATATATTAACTCTTTTAAAAAATCACATTATAATAAGAAATATAAATAGATTCGTATCGAATAAAAAATAGTTTTTTGAGTTTTAGTTTGTATAAGTTTCATAGCCTACTACACTTGTTATAATGTGATTTTTTTAAATCATTTGTGGGGTTTCATTTAAATTCTCAAATGGTTTATAGAAGTCTTTTGATAAGTTGAGAAGTTTGAAACTTTTCAAAACTATGGTTGAAAATGCATATAGACATCGCTTAAGCACTCAACAAATAAATTAATGCATTATTATATTCTTTTATAAATAGAGCAACCTACATTGCAGTGCACTGCGCTGGGCCTGGCAAAGGTGTGGATAATGTTAAGAGGACAGATTAAGACAGATTAGGGATAAAGAATTTCCTTTTGGGTACTTTTACTTTGTTTTTACTTCGCCGGTGGATATATTTGCTCTAAGTACCGACGAAGAAGGATGCAATATCCTGCATGAATTCAAATCTGAAAAATTCGACACCATATTAATGACTGAGTGCAGGATCGAACTCAAGTCCTACTACTTCATACAACAGCACCATCTAAAATGAATATTTAACACTTTTGACAAGACATATTTAGTACAAAACGTTGTGATGGCTCAGCACCATTTCCGAATCAATATCAGCATTAACAGCCAACGTTGAGAGAATATTTGCTGATGTTGTTGTAAATTAACCCAAAATGGAAACTCCCATTTTATGTGAGATCTGGCGCAACAAAGAGTACGAGCAAACCAATTTTATATATAATAATACATAATAAGAAATTGTAAAACAAATATGTATGCAATAATACACACTAATTAAACACTATTCTCTCTATTTGTGATCAATTTCATGGTACATTTAATCGGGGTTTTATTTGTTATATTTCTGGTTTTTATTGCAATAAAAATGAATTAAAAATACACAAAAAAGTTGCATTTTCCAAATCTATTTGGAAGTTTATTTTTTATTTATTTATTTTATATTGGTTTTGTTAGTTCTTGCAATAACAAATAATAGTTGATATGTTTTCGTGGCTGTTATTAAAAACTTCTTGAGAAAAAATAGTACCTTTAAGTTGGTACTTTTTTTTAAGAAAATAAAAATTAATTGTATATACGCATATTCATGTAATAAGAAAGTGGGCTTGGACAGCAAAAATAATTCAATACGAATTTCAATAGTAAATGTTTTTTCAATAGTCGAAACACAACTACTGAACATGCACTTGCTGAGTTTTTACAGTGTGTAGAAATCTTTGAAGAACCCTATAAATAGAAAAAAGAGTTTCTTTTTTGTGTATCTTCATCACTATAGTGTTGTTGTGGAAGTATTTAAAACAAAACGAAAACGCTTTTAAGCACGCCCTCAAGAAGCTTCACGTTATGCAGGGCTCTTTCAATCGATTACTTTTTAAATGCATACGCTGCTTCAAAATAATAAAATAATATATTTTCAATTGTTCACTTTCATTCGCAGTTTCAATGAAAATTCAGATTATTTTGTTTCTTTTTTTTTCTTTGTTTCCCTTAAACAAGTACTTCTTTAAGTCAATATAAAATTCACTGTCAAGTTCAAGGTAATATTGTGATTAATTATCTATCATCATAATATTTTTTTTTTGCTATTTTAGTTTGATTTTCAATCTTACAGAAACGTAGTTTGTAACAACGAAAAGTAAAAGTAAAAAAAAAGTTAATAACAATCATACTTTAAAAGTTGAGGGGAGCGGGCTGTAGAAAAGTCGTCATTAAAGATAATTTCAATTCATATCTCAAAGTTAATATCGGTTTTATACTGATTTCATATAACAATGGTATTGAAAATATTTACAATTGTGGTCAAAATAATAGTATAAATATTTCAATGGAAGTGATTATTTACTTTTTCTGTCTTTTTGTAATCTCAAATAGATTTTTTCAAATATTTAATTAATATATTTATTTATAATATATTTTATTTAATTATTGCCTAAGCACTAAAATATATATTTAACCAAATATATATGTAAAAAGTGACAGATTATGCAATAACTTACAATTTAAAAAAAAAAACATCATGCCAGAATCTTTTTTTAGCATTTGAAATAATAGATACAAAACTGTTTTGGAATTTTTATTTGGTTATTTTTTAAATTTTAATATATTAAATATATCACAAAAAAAATTTATTTGATTTGTTATTTTACAAAAATATATATCAACTATTATTTCCGGTTATTTGTGCTATAGTTTTGCTCTCAGTTGTACGTTCATTATTAATTCTGAACTACAGACACAATATTTGAATATAACAAAGAAATCTTATATTATGTTGGCATGGTGATTAGCTTTTCATCCACGAATGTAGCACGCTTAAGCACAAGTTTATTGTATTTTACTTGAGTTAGTGTTAAGTGGAACTTTAAAACAATTTTCTTAGTGTTGGAATTAACATTTAATTTGTGATTTCGGCCCAATAATGAACGTTTAAATTTTAAGGGAATAATTTTGATTCAGTTGTGAATAGTTTCACTCTTATTTTTAGCTCAGTCGTATCAAGTGAGCGGTTCCCATCTCCAGTTTAAACACTCAACGAACAGTCCAACGAGCATAGAAACAAAACAAAAAATGCGTAAAATAGAATATATTAGCAAAACACAAGCGTGTCTTGTTAATATTTTTTGAATATATTAATATTAATGTATTTTTAACTGAACCATTTCATTATGAATTTTGCAATTTTGATGTAACATTTTTCAGTCAGAGATTAACAGAGAAATGAAACAAAAGACTTAAGAAGCAAACTTTAAATAAAATGTGTTAATAAATCGGAATGAAACACAGTGGGGCAGGGCTAAGCAATAATTAAAAGAACTGTAATTAACATAATTTTTTAGTAATATTTTGAGAAAAAAGAATCAACACGAAACTAAAATTAAAGGCTTTAAAACAAATCCCAAAAATCTAGTAATTTATTTCATTTATTCAATATGTTGTTGTTGTTTTAGGGTCTAATTTTGTAAATCACTTTGTGTTAGCGAAATTTAAATGTTTCTACCCAAAAACAAAATGGCAAATAGTTTTTCTTTCTTACCTGTCTTGGACTCTACTTGATATAATATTTTTATAAAAATTTCAAATAATTTGAAAGAGGAAGACAACTGATGAATTTCTATACGTTAACTTGGTGAACGTATTATATACAAAACATAAAAATATTTGAAAATTTCTTAAAAATTTGTGTTTCTTTCCCTAAAAATTTCGGGGAAGTGCTTTACAAAGTCATGGTTTTAATGACTTACAGCTGAAGTGAAGGAGATAAACTGAAATGATATACATATAATTATGTGCCTTTACTACAATAGAAATTATTTCCGATTTCATTTCAATACAATATCTGACATGTACAAACATCGACTGGAATTGGTTAAGATCAATGGAGGAATGGTGACAATATGTTAGCGACAACGTGGTCTATGTTGTCCGACGTCTCTCGTTGATGGTTTCACATTTAATTGGAATACTCTTTAACCTCCAATCTTTTATAGAAAATATTTATTTTACAAAAACATATTAATATTATTATTATTATTATTATTATTATTATTATTATTATTATTATTATTATTATTATTATTATTATTATTATTGTTATTATTATTATTATTATTATTATTATTATTATTATTATTATTATTGTTGTTGTTGTTTTTGTTGTTGTTGTGGTTTTTGTTCCTGTTGCTTTTACTCTTATTATCAGTATTTAATAAAAGGCACTTAGAAACTTAATTTTGAATTCCAAAAATTGCATATGCACTTTGTCAATTGTATGTTAGTAAAAAAGGAATGAAAACCCAAATTAACAACTAAAATTAAAAAAGAAATTCGATTTGAAAAAAAAAACATCTACTATTTTCTTGTTAATTAAAAACAGAAACTTTTATATATAAAAATTATATCATCCAATATTCATCATTTATATAGCGTTATAAATAAATTTTCAAATGGAATTTTGATTGAGTTTATGCTTCATTTGAAGAAATATTTTCCTCAATATCAGCGGATCAAATAAAAAGAATATTATTTCAACATTTCAACCGAATTATTAATATTTGGGATGTGTTGTTTTAAGACTTTTTGATTTTAATTTTGTGCTGATTCTTCTTCCCCAAATTGTTAATAAAAATTCAAAGTAATTAATTGTAGGGTTTTAGCTAGTTCCTATGCGTATTTCACTGGAGCTAATGCAGATAATCGGGGAACCTTTACCCAACATTTCTTAGAATAACTAAAGATATTTATTTCCAACGTCCACTTCAATAAGTGAGAAGTCTAAATAAATATCACAGTCATATTTCATTTTACAATTGTTTGCCTTTTTTCACTCTAATTGTAGTTGTAACAGAAGTAAAGAACAACAACAACTAACAATTGTTTTATTGTAAGAGAATTTATATAGAGTATTGACAACATGCGTTGATTTTTACGCGGGCACTCGCCATTTAATTATCAATTTTTGTGATTTGTCTTTTTAAGACTCTTTTTTCCCAAAATGTTAGTAAAAAATTCAAAGTATTTAATTGAGAAAACAGTTCATGACTCAATATATATAAAAAGGTATTAGTCTTGCAATCACCTTCTTTAACCATTCATGCAATAAAATGCACAGACGTTATCAGTCTCCAATGAGTTACTTAAAAATGGGTTAGCAGTTGGAAAAAATATGTGTTTCGCTGGAAAAATATCTCATTGTGGTTACATCTCTTAAGGGCACTGGAGCACCAATAACTATTTGGAGAAGCTCCTATTTATTCCTTTTCCACAGATTGACACTCATGTAGGATTTTGAGGCCTCAAAAAGCAATAAAAATTGTGCGCAAAGCACTAAGAAGGCATCACTGTTTGTTATATCTATATAATTGTTATTTATTAGTAAAGCTCTAACTCTGTAAAGTTAGAACTTTGACTAAAACAAAAACAATTAACGAAAATACACCCCGAAGTCAATATTAATTGAAAACTTTTACTTTGCTCAACTTCTTTCTTTTCCTTAAGCGCAAAAACTTAAGTCGAAATATGTGTTTCCATAAAATTCTGAATATAAATAAGCCCTAAATTCAATTTTAAATGAAAAACGTTTCTTTGGGAAACTTCTTATTCTTTCATTCTTTTGAAAGCAACTTTTAATTTTTAAATACTTCTTAAAAGTGTTACATTCAATTGAAATTAAAATTATTCTGCTTTAATACTTCTTTTTCTGTAGCAAATTATTTTGCCATGACTTTTCCAATGCAAATGAAATGAGTGGTCAAAAGCAAAGCCCAACATATTTACAACCACATGAATTCACATAATGATGTATGCATATATATGTATGTATGCATATCGTCAAGCTCAATTAGCCAAATGTGTTGTAATACTTTTTCAACATTCAAATAAAATTTTGCAATTGTTTTCGATTAAGTAAATAACTACGAGCAAATATGTGCAAAATAAAATATCATAAAATTATATTTTTTAAAATAACACACAAATACATTTCTTTTGTAATAAAACGTGTTAAGGCTCTTAATCGTGGAATAGTGAAAATAATAAAATCAATGGAAATAAATAGTTAAATAATATATATTTAACAATAATATTACAACACAACATAATGAAATTGAATATAATGCAACTTTAATAAGAGCATGAAATACAGATGGGAAATATGTTTATATTTTGTTTTGCATAAAAATAATTGAATTAATAAAAAAAAATAGAGCGAAACAATATTCCGTGAAAGATTTCAAAACAGTCATTCCTTAAGCAAAGACAAATTTTTATAGATCAATTAAATCGATCACAAAAAACAAAAATCATCAAAAGTTTTGTTATCACTTCCGGTATTTTAGAGCCGTAACAATAGTTTTTGGCAACGGTTTTTAGTGTGTTTCCATGTTATTAACAAAATCGGCCAAAAAATCCTGGTATTGCTTTTTACGTTGCAAAAGCCTTTTTATTAACTTTTTTACCACTTTCAATGAAAACTGCGAAATCTCATTAAAAAAAATTTACTAAACGGATTTGTGCTTGACTTAACTTTTACAGTTTCCGACAATGTCATAGACATGCATGTCTACGCAAGCACATATTGGTCGTTTGCTGAAATAATATCATAACTCACAAGCTTAAAACAAACCCCAATCGAACGAAGAGTGTCCTAATTTTGTAAATCACTCGGGGTTAGGGATATACACATATATTTATATATTTAGTCTCCTTCTTCCTTTTACTATATTTATTTTAATTTTCAAACAAATTTCTTGAGGTACGATCACATTTGTGATATATTTTCCCAAGAAAGCGTAACCACTAAATCCTAATAAAAAATTTTATAATTTAGATAGACCTTAATTGAGTAATACTGTACTCAGACATGCATTTTTAATTGATTCAATTTAATTTTAATTGAGCAATTAAATCTAGTGTTCACACATACTCAACTTACCTGACTCAACTATCATTTGGCAGCTGAAAAAACATTGTTTTTATTTGTTTCGTGAATATTCATGATTATAAATGGATGCAAATTTTGATTTAAAAGTAATTTATAGACCTCTTGGAGTCAGTGCGGTCGATTTTTTATTCAGTGCTTAATATCAGTGCTTAAAAAAATATAAAGAAAAACTTGCGATTTTACAAAGTTTATTTATTCAAGTTCAGTCTAGTTTGAATATTCAGTTTGTTTTGTTCATATATTTAGACATTTGGCTCGCCATCATAGAAAGTTTTTCTGCTCACTGAACAATTCGAGTTTTACGCAATTAACTACTAATTGATCAATTTATTAATTGACTTATTGTATGATAAATTGTGCTCAATTAAGGCCTTAATTGTAAAAAAATGCTCTTATTGCGCAATTAAAGGGTATGTCTGAACATGATATAAAACAGTTTTCAATAATATTGGATTTTACAAAACTGTCTATTAGTTAAACACGTATCTGAATCAAATTATTTTTTATTAGTATTTATTGGCTACGCTTTTTTGAGCAAATATTTGACCAGTGTAAACATGCCCCTAGAAACTTTGGTTTTACTTTCCTATAAGTTTCAATAACACAAAATTAAGCGGCCCTAAGTAAATATATATTAAAAACTAAGTAGAAACTCTCCTAATTATATACTCATAATATAAAAAGTTCTACATGTATCATATTTACTTGAAACCCGTTATATGGCTACAAACATATAAAATTGAAGATCTCATAAAAAGAACATATATATCTCATATATGAAATCAGCTCGGAGCTGATTTTATATAATTCACAAGTGTTTAGTTGTGAAAAAACAATCTGAAATCGGAGCTACTACGAATATATTGGAGACCACCTGAAAGAGATTATACGCTAAATAAAAGAGTATTTGATCAAATCAATGTTTCTCCGAATATGTTGCAAATTCTCCGAAAATTCATTATACCAACAAAATTCGGAAAAGTGTAAAAGACAAATAATTAAAAGCGACCTTAAATACAACGACATCACTAGAAGAGACTGATTACACTAGAAGAGACTGATTATATATTTAAAAAATATATACAACAGAAGCATTTAATAATAAATTTGTATACTACTTCGAATATATTCAAAACTTCCAAGGCCTAGCAAAGTAGATTAAAGATATTAACATAAAAGCCCAGATACTCCGAAAAATTCTCCGAAATTTATTGGCATTGCATTTAAGCTAAAATGAAACAATAGTAACTCAATCTCATGGGAAATACATGTTGCCTGTCACTGTATATCGTTCTGTCGACAAATTATATTTAAGCGAAAACAAAATTTTAGAATTTGTTTCTTGTTCGAAATATATTTATGTCGATAGAACGATATCAAGTGACATTATGGGATAGGCAGATAATTTCACAATATATAAAATATAAAATTCACAAAAACTATAATAATCACGAATAAAATAAAAACTCTCCGCAAGCAATAAACTAATTGGGATTATACCAGAAGATTATCGAATAAGCCAGTGTCATTAAAGAAATTCGCAAAGACATCAGTGTTACTCCGAAAATTTTCCGAATTATATAATATATAAAATGAAAATTATTAAACTATTTCTACGCGTTCTCGTACTGATATTCCAATTTTTTTTAACGTGACTGTATTTATAAATAAAGTTAAGGGCTGTCCGACCATCTGCATTAGTGAAATGCGCATAGGAATTATTCAAAAACCCCTCAACAATCACTTTTTTGAGGTTTGGGGAAGAAAAAGAATCTGTATAATTAAAGTGTTAAAAATTAATATTCCACATTCAACTCGCATTACTTTCTACATTTTTAGTTGGCTTGTTTTGCCAGCAAATGATCAACATGTGTAGAATGCTTTCGTTTGTTCAAAAATGAACGCAAACTTATTGACTACTTAAGTTTACACTTTTTTTTTTCATAAAATTCCAATCGTATTACGAACATCGAAAAGCAAATACAACATGAAAACTTGTTAAAAAGTGCAATTTTTAAGTACCGGCCATTGAATACACAAACTATCGAGTGCATGCTTCAAGACTTCAAACAAAACGATGTTGCAAAATTACGCCAAAGCAAATTTTCATAGAAAAAAAACATTTTACTTTGTATTAAGGAAAACATATTCAATTATAAATTTACACAATGAAAAATGTTTCATGCATTTCGCCTTAGGAGAGATATTTTTACTTGGATAAAGGAACATAAGATTTGTTTTCCTGATTTTTCAAACGCACAGTTTACGATTTAATTCATTTTGAATAGTTTTCAGTAACGCCACCTGTCGGATATCGGTCGTACCAACTTAGAAACCTTCGTCGGCTCATGCGCAACAACTTTGCTAAAGATCATAACTTTATTCTATAGAGGATATACAGACAAACATTATTTTTGTTATAGATTTATTTATCATAGGTATTATAGATTTATTATTTATTATAGGTTTTATTTTTGTAATAGATTATTAAAGATTTTAATATAATAAATAATAATCCATTATGAACACACATGGCTATTATATTTAAAACAAAATATATATATTTTTTTATAGGAAATGTCTTGCAATTGTGTTGTACATGGTTTCAATAATTAATTTTTTAATCATGTACATTCCGCAGAGTTTGTCAAAAGAAGCTGCAGACTAGTGTCGACATCAAGTGAATTGAACCATCAGCAGCAGCTGTAACCATCTTGGAAATAAATATACCGAAAGCACACTTGTTTGGCACTCAATGGTTTGCATAAAACTCAGTGCTGTAGCTGGCACAATGGCTGACAGACATATACAACAATGTACGAGGGTGGTCAGAAAACTATGTGAAACATGAATATATGAAAAAAATTGTTAAATGAGTGGAATCGATATATGGAGTTTTTCTCAAAAAACAATTAAATGTTTCAATGTTATCGACTTTGATAAGACCGAGTCTTGGGGCTTTAGTTTTTATTAGGACCAGTTGAAAGATAAAGAGCGTAGTATTTATTGAGATTCTATTTAAGTTTGGTCATGTCACACGTTACAGAAAAGATCTCCATATACGCTTATGATCTTAATGAAGAGCGAGAAAGAGGTTTGTGAATACGTTATAAAACTTCCAATTGGGACAAAAATAAAACTATGAAATGCTCCTTATATTGAAATTACTTCCGTTAATACTGAGAAAAATTTTCGAAACTAATGCAAACAGTATTTGAACAGAAGCTACTGGAAGTAAACAGAGCGTAATCGAAGCAAATCAAATAGCTCAAGAGAAATTAGTAGTCAAGGTCTAGTAAACGTTAAGAAAATAATATTTCTTAATTCTAAAGGAACTTGGAGAGGATAAAAAACCCTATTCAATCACTGGATATGTGTGAGTGTAATATTTTTACATTTAAAAAGAGTCGTACAAATAAACTCCTCAATCACCATTTATAGTTTTACTTCGTAGTTATTTTTTGTTATAGAGACGGTATTGGGCATTTTCAAAATTGTTCTAAGAGACTGAACATTTTTTACTTTTTTATTATAATATAATTTATAATATAATTTAAAGATGTTCTTAGCATTTTTATTTTAAAAAATACCACAGAAACACAGGATTTTATTTAAATATGCTCCTACATAAAAGTACATTTCAGTATGGTATTTAAAGTGTTTAAAGGTTTTCAATTTGCCTTCAAGATCGCAGTTACAACTCGTTAGTAAATTATTTGGTATACGAGTGTGTATATGCGTCACAGCAGTCGCAATTTTGTGATCCCAATTAGTCCTTTATTTGGATTAAATCACAAAGAATTTCTATTATTATATATTTGACTATATTTGCAGATGAATGTGGAAGTAAAATATTATTTTTACAATATATCACAGTTCTGCAAATTGGCATGCATTTGGCTCATATTTTGAACTTCTTTCAATTATAAAATGCATTGGAATTTAGGGAAATAATTTCATTGTTCCAAACTAGCAGTTGGTGTAACACTGAACTATTCGAGCTTAAATAGTACGAAATAATAAAAATATAAAGTAAAAATCTACTTAATGATATTTTCTGAAACCTGCTGGAAGTTAACTGACATTTTCTTTCAACCAGAGATAAATTTCTATTGAAAAATATCAAACGTTTTTGATTTTTATCAACAATAAAGGATACCACTTAATAAACTCTATTTCTATTTTAATTCGTTGAAAACAATTTTAATCTTTTAATATATTTAATAAATTGTGCAGCACTGACACAGAGTCCTTTGGGTTTTCCGTTCATTTTTTCAATAAAAAAAATATATATTTAAAACGGTTTTTATGTTACTAATTTGGCGATTAAATTAAGTTGTGGCAACTGCACAATAATATGACAGACGATCAAGGCAGTGTAAATATTTAATTATCAGACATGTCACAGATTCCATTCAGAATGGATTTGATTCCAATGCTATATTCCGTAAGAATTTATTTATGGTGCTTCTAATTCCGATTATTTCTATCAATTAGAAATTAAAAGTGTAAAACGTGTTTCATGTTTATAATTTGGAGGTGCTATTAAGTAGCAGCCACACCATAATTAATTAACAGAGATAACAAAGAAACATTCGTACAAAAATGACTGTATTATAAATCAATACCGATAATATATTTTATTTTTGTCTCAAAACAAGTATTTTCGAAACTTTCAAAATTATAGTGTTTGTACACTGAAACGTAAAACCCCCGTTCATAATGCAAATTTCGGTACACAGGCTGTCCAGTAAACTTGATCAAAACGAATAAAATTATTCAATAATCTTCTTCGAAAATAAATATATTGAATTTTTAACTTATTTATCGATGAAAAATAGTTCGAATTATTTATCTGTACTACAAAACAAGAAATCAAGTATGCCGTTCATGATATTAAAAGTGATTTGATTTAAAAAAATTTAATTTCGGATTACTTTTTCTGAAGAGACAAACTGTGGAATGAGATCTGTTTTCAAACGCCATTGAACTCTGTGACAAGCCTAATTAATGTATTTTTATTTATTGAAAATTTATTCAATTCACTCAGACGATTAATTAAATAATCGATTAATTAGAAATCCGATTAATTGAATACCCTATTGAATATATACAATTTGCTTTATCAGCCTTTGAGTGGTTATTATGAGTAACGCAGTTACACTTTTTGCAACTATTATTTTTGACTCGGAACTTATGAAACTGCCCTCTTAGTAGTACCATCTTTTACCAGCTCTATTGTATAAACAACAACAACAAAAACACGACACTTCAGTTTGCAAAAATGAAATTGGTAAATGCATCAAAACGAGAGATAAGAGTGAAATTAGCCAACATTTCTACTTTAAACATTAATTTCAAACAAATTAAACTTTCAAGAAAATAACTTGTAGGTACCTTAAATAACATTTTCAAAAGTCATAATGATAATTTCATTTCATAAATTTGCGAAGTACTTTTATTAAATTTATTACTACGTCCGCATAGTAAAAGCTTTTTATAAATTTATTAGCTCCCATTATATTCATTAAACTCGACATTACTGCCGGAGGTGATTATTTATTTCTTTTGCAAATATTTCGTATGTATATAATTAATTTTTAATTATTTCATTAACATTATTTGGCTAATAAACTTTTTGCGTTACTTTAGTTTAGCAAATGAACCGCATGCACTTTTTTGCATTTGATGCGCTATTCAAAACTATTAAATGCTCAACACGAAATCGAAAGTGATTAATTATATCGTTTGGAAATAGGGAAATGAAAATTACAAATAATAATAATAAAATAAATAACTCGTTAAGTTAAAGTTGCGCTGAAGCAGACATACATATTTGCGAAAAACAAAATACTTAAGACACGAACTTTAATGATTCATTTTTATAATTCACAGTGTTTTCAAATGAATGAAACATAAAAGTTGCCTCATAAGTTTCATAAAATTTGAGGGGAATTGATTATGTTAGATGAAGGAAATTCAAGGTGAAGTATAGTTTGTTACCAAGAAGTATATTCTGGCATAGAGACGATGTAAATATCTGTCATGAAAGTAGAATTATGAGATCGATTATTGCAATAGAACCTAATTAAATGAATAACATTTTCGTTTTCAAATACTCTCTTAAGAAATTGCCACCGCTATAGTTTCTTTTCATTCAAGATTTTTAATGTCTGCTTAGATCATATCTAAGTAGTTTCGGACTTTTTCCCACTGGAGTTTTAGTGGAAGCAAATTTTCATTTTACATAATATAATAATGGGTGTTTTTATAGAGTGATACAAGCTTAAATCATAATAAAGCATAGTAATATATTTTTGATATCAATGAACCGGTCTTTATTGGATACAAAATCTTATGACATTAATGTTTAAATATGATGTCGGCCATGTGGCCGCCACGGCTGGCGTGAACAAAGCGCAACCTGGAACACCAATTTTCACAAACAGTAAAATTCTGACCATCATCGTTTTTGAAGATACATGGGTCAATGACCCCACCAGCCCATAAAGCGCACCAAACAGTAATTTTCTGTGGATGTAATGGTGTTTCGACAAAAGCTTGTGGATTCTGCTCACTCCAAATGCGACAATTCTATTTATTTACGTACCCATTCAACCAAAAATGGGCTTCATCGGAAAATAAAATTTTGAATGGACGAAGTGCACGAAAAGTTTGACGAACAAAACCAGGAAATTGTCATTTCAAAATATTTGAGAGTATCTCTCTCGTTGGAACTGTAGCAAAAATGTTCATCTATCCTCTCAACACTATCTTCCCATGATAGTTCCGGCACAATGCATTGCAAACGTGAGGGTCATTTTATGAGTGCTGGAAACGGTTTACCCTAACCGTCATTCCTGTAACTTTCCAATCATTTTAACCGCAACGCTATCGTACCCAGAGGCTTAATTACCGCATTCGAAATCGATCGCAATTTCACTACAATTTATATATAAATTTGGATTCACATCGAGTGCCGTAATCTGCTCTCTTATTATTGTGCTTATTCTATGCTTTTGAGATCTTCGAAATCAAACAATATTATTTTCATTTTCGAACAAACCGATTCCCACGTGATATTAGCTCACTGATGTAGTATTCGATTAATATAAAAGATTCAAGAACACTAACTGATCAGGATACATAATTTTGGAGATTTTCGAAATAAATCAGTTTTTTTTTTGCTTATGATATCTGACGAACGGATTGACGTGGGATTTCAATTGCAACAGCTAATTAGTTTGTGAAATTGAACTTTAATGTCGCTAAAACGTTTTTGAAAACAACACTGAGAAAAGCTTTTTTTAAGCTTTTTTAAGATATTTTGAGATATACCGGCTCGAATCGGCTTTCCAGAATGCTTTTCAGAGTTCTACCAGTTTAGTTTATTTCAGTTCAGCCGTTGAAAAATTGCAACCTGATCATATACTTACACACGAATAGACGTAGTCACGGGCTCTAAGAATGAGTACGAGAAGCGTCCTAAAACCTCAGGGTGCAGAGATCAGATGAGAGCCCTATTTTTTTAACAGGGTACAACTAATAACTTCCCGATTTTTTTTTTTAATATTCCTAGCGGGAAATTAAAAAATATGTAACTAAAAAAACAAACTGCTAAACTTTACATTTGTTTGTCTGAACGGAATAATTTGATACACATTAAGAAAAAGTAGAGACCAAAAAAGTCTCAATATCACCTGTAACTTCTGTACAAAACTTAATGCTTTTATTGACAAGATTTACAGTAAAAATGACTGTTATTTCGCGACCAAAAACTAAAATTTAATATACTTAGCATATGACGGATGGTCTTAAACAATAAATATTATCGTGCTTTTACTTTCAATATATTTATAGTAAATCAGTTTCATTGTTTGACCAAAAATACTTATACAAAAAAAATAGTTTGCAGTTCTGCTACGAAAAACTTTTTCTATTTGCATACTGTTGCCACGAATGTGATGACAGTGAAAGTACTTAACGTTGCCATTCATGCTTGAAAACATGAACCAATCACCAACAACTGCTGGCTACTCACAAAAAAGTGTTTAAGCACTATCTTCAGTTTTATAATGTTGAGTCGGCATATCATTATTATTGGTTTTTGAATAAAATTGTACTTTTCATATAATTGATTTAATTCGAATAGTTATGCTTGACTGATTTTGTTTTTTTTAAAGATTTTAAGTCGAACTATTTAAACTGTTATAAAAATTTTCAGGAATAAGCGCGCATGTCAATTGTAGCAGATTTTATTTTACACCTGCTGGATCTCGTGAAATATGTGAAAACGATTTTTAAGTTTACAAATCTTTTGCAATGACATAACAAAATGCTTTAGTATAGGTAGGGTTTTTGAGAGGGCCTTTGCACTTATGTGATACGCCCTATAAGGTCTTGTTGACGGCTATTATTATGAAAATCTAACGAAAGTAGTCCTTAAATGTTATCTATTCAATAACTTTAATAAAATCTGGTTAAGTAGCATCCACAAAACAGCGCACTTTCAGCCGAAAGTGCGCTCGAAATAATCCGATGACAAAAGTGATTTATAGTCACACTTTTGTTTTTTAATCTAAACAGATATTTGTGCTGCTATTAAAGAGTTTGTACACAAAATTGTTTACAAACGTGCTAAACGTGGTTTCTCTGAGATCTTAAGGACCCAGTTCACACATTAATGAAAATGTGTGACTGTAAATCACTTTTGTCATCGGATTATTTTCTTTCGGCTGAAAATGGGCTGACGTTCTCTAAGAAACAATAAAAATAAAATAATACTTCGAGGGAAAACTCCGAGTTTCAGAAAGTTTAAAATTAATCTCAAAAATAAATCCTTGAGAGTTAAAAGTTGTGTAATCGATAATTGAAAATGGCAGCGTGAGTCACGTCATCCAATCAAAAATATATAGAAGAGGTTAAATATTTATATGAGTATGCAAAAACATCAGCAATCGTTTTATATCTTTTGATCTTCTATCCTATTCTATAACAGGATCTTCTGATTTTTGGCAAATGTTAATGGCCATTTTGTTAAAGTTACATCTGCAAAATTAGTTTTATTTATTCAGTCTATTTTACCAAATCACCATATCGCTATTATCGTCCTAGCGCGAGGACTGCTCGCAACGTGGTGAACAAATCGAAGAGTGTTCAAGCACACACGGTGACATCGGCCAGACCATCACTGACAGCCGTTAATAATTATCATCTTCTCTGGCCTGAATTAGATGATCGTGCCATTCAGTTCACTTTTTGCTGTTGATTGTTGACGACTAACACCTAAATTAATTCGTGAATAAATTAATATGTTGGGAGAATACTCAGTAGCGAATGATTTGCAACTTTTGTTGTATTGGATGTTCTGCATGAGCGTGATAGTCTTACGTTAAAGCAGTGTAAACTGACCACTGATACCATGCGATTTGACCACGTTCGACTTTTTCTTGTTTGGTTTCCTTAAGTAGCAGGTGTATGAGAATAAGCCAAGACCGCTATAGGTCCTCAAAAACAATATAAACCCTTGACATCGGTTATATTCAAACTGATGTAGTTTCAAGCGAAAGCTGAACATTTCGAATGCCTTCCACATGGAGAAGGTGGAAAAAGAAGCGGCTTTAACAGGACTATCAAATTAATAAAAAAAAAAAATTCAGTGACAGCTCACACAGACGTGGTTTTATTTAAATTGATACATAGTAAGCGCTTAATGAAGAACCCTGTAGAAATTAAAATATTTCTTTTGCGTTTAATAATTAAAATTTGATTTTAGTTATTCAATGAACTAAAGCAAGTCAAATTTTAATTAATTATTCTCGATGTTGCCATAATTTGTGAAATGTGTAACCGAGTTAACAGCCAATGCGATAACTTTAATATTCTATTGACAATAAAACTCATTGATATCTTCTTTATTACAAAAGTTTATCATTGAAAGTTGGTCTTATTTTAGTTTTAACTGACGTTGTCTTCAATTACGTCATACAACTTTTTGCATCTCATAGTCGACTAATGTTAATAAAAAGTATATGTTTTAAAAACTCTTTTAATGAAGTTGTGCATAATATAAATATATATTTGGTGATCTTAATATAAAAGTAATGAAAAAGCTGTTTTATAACGAATAAAACAAGATATATGAAAACCAATTTTTTATGTTTCTTAAATTTCATTAGATTTAATTTTAAGATACAATCGCGTTTAAAAATTTATATATCGTTGTAACATAAAATATTTAACAAACATTTGCTTTGCTTATTACGAGTTAATTATGTCGATATGCCTGCATTTCATTAAGTCTTTCACCAGTAGACTTCAACCTCTTGACTGAACCGTTAACAATGAGACTACAAAGGTCTAACATCTCGGGCTCCACTTCGCACTCAGCCATGACTATGGTATCGATTTTTTTTATATGCATCAGCGCATAGTTTGTTAATTGTTGACAGCTTGTCTCAGTGACAAGGGCATGGCACTAGTCCTTCGTCGCTACTGCAGCAAAAGTTTGCTAACGAAGCAAGAAATGAAAATGACTAAAACAAATACTCCATCTAATCTTTCTTCATATGTCCACCCAACACGATCTCCTCCTTTCTAGTTCCGACACAATGTACTGCACAGTAGGGAGTATCCTCTAAGCGCTGGTGCTTCTAAGGAAATCTTAGATTATGTACGAACTCTCGGAAAATAGACGCCAGTTTTTTTTTTTTAATAATCAACAACCAAATTCTATTCGATATGAATCTATTCCATTATCTAATTAATTGCTGCACTTCTTCCAAGTTTTATATCTCCCACGAAAGATCTTTATAAAATTTAGTATAGACAATTTTTTCAAACATTATCTGCCACATATTTGAACAAAGAAAATAATTTTTCAGGTTTACTCTTAATCGAAAACTATCGTTCAACTCCTTTTTATTTTTACTTTTTTAAAAGAGATTCCAATACCTCCAACTCCTGGGTGTAGGGACGAGACTGTTAAAAGGATATTCAAAATGTTTAGTAAAATAAATATATTTGGATATTTCGAAAGAAATTCAAAGATTAGAAATTTAAATAAACGTTGATTGTGTGTATGGTTTTATTTATATATGAGCGATGCCTTCAAATAAAGGCTACTGAAGTTTTATCCCACTTCCAAGCCACGAAATTAAAAAAAATATTTATGGTGTGTATATTTACAGAAAAATAGCTTTTAATTCGTATATATTTCATCAATGTTGATGCACAATACGCTACATAAAAATGTACCGAAAAAGTGTATGACTTTTTTATGTATTATTGGGGTATTCACATGGTGTGCTATTAGTCATATTGTCATAAAGAAATAATATTTTAGACTGCTTTAAAAAAAGTTGTTGTGCTGCATATAAAAAAGTCATAAAATAATAGCACTTTTTCAGGTATGTTTTTTTATTGCCACAAAATAGCTCTAGAGATCTGAGTAGAACGCCTGAAAATCTTTAGGCGCGACGGCGATAGTATATGTTTCCCGCCGTTACTCACGACGAAAATAACGGCTAAAAAATTACTCATACTTAAATGTCTGTACATTGAAGCACTTTATTATAAAATAAAAATATGTAAAAGAGAATTAAACCGCAAAATTTAAATATAAACTCGAACAAAATTTCTCTCGTTTATCTTATGCAACTGGCAACCACTGAATGTTTTTCCGTTTGCCGCCGCCAAAAAAGTGTATTTAGCTCATATCTAGACAGCAGCTGTTTTAGTTTATATATACAAATTCATTTAGCAGACTGAATTATGACGCGTTATTCACACTTGTCATATATGTCATGCTATTGTTTTATGACTTATGACTTTATGACTATAGTCATAAAAAGGAGCATGTTGATCTAAACTGAATACGTGCAGGAATATAAATGAAAATTGTTACGTTCACACTTACTAAATATTTACCCAAAATAACGTAACCACTAAATCTAATAACAACTATATTGATTCAATCACGTATTTATGGAGTCACACAATTTGATATTTAACCAATAAAAAGTGTCATAGAATCTATGTTGGAATCTCTTTAACTCATTTAACACTTCTCAGAATCAGAAGTTACTGGTACCGTTTATATATTTATGCATATACTATTTATTTATTTATTTATGTCAATTCTAAAGGCAAGACTAAACTCTCTTATTGCAGTATAGAATGCTTTAGTGTGAAACTAGATATTTTTTTTTATTTTTAATTGTTACTTTACTAAAGGCAGTAACTTCAAGACATATGCTGTTATTAACAATAACCACGTGCATATCCTCAGCACATTTTTATTAATAGTTTGTGTATATACATAAATATTTTTAAATGTGTACATATTCAATAAGCGAAATGTGAATGACTTGTGTTTTATTATTTGATTTTTTTACATGCTGTAACTTTTTTTCTTTCGGCTTTTCTTTGTTGGCCATGAATAAATGGATCGTTAGTTGGTCGGTTGTTTAGTGTTTGCCGGATCTTTTTATTTGTTGTTATCATTTGGTTCAGCCAGCTTAATAGCTGTTACTAAAATCGTTTTTTCACTTTGGCGTCTTTTAGGGCTCATATTTCCTAAACCGTTTGCTCTTTTTTATTTCTGTCTGTATCACCTTTCAAATAGTTACGCCAAACTTAAGCTTTCTTCAACAAATTCAAATGTATGTATAACAAAAGTATGTATTCGTTTTATATAAAGATGCTAAATTATACATAATAGTAAATTAAATGAGTTAAATAGCAAAATAAAAAAAAACTGGTATTTTATCAAGCATAAAAAATTGTTTTCGATTTTTTCTATTTCAAGGTCCCATCAACATGTGGGAAATACGTATTAATTATTGTAAAAGAATTTTTATGGTCATCATAATTAAAATGTTATGAATTTATGAAACAACAGAGTGAAGAGTTCTTGGCTAAATAGCAAAAACCACTGTTTAATAGTTTTTAAGCTGAAACGCAAAAACATTAACAATGTTACCAGTATCTGGTCAAGATTTGTGTATATATTTACAATCGTAATGACTTCTTTTTAATAAATTGGAAAAATTAAAACTTTAATGCGTTTGCTTACAGTTGGATCTTTTTTCATTTTATTGCTCTCATTGAGCTTTAAAATTATATATCCTTAAAATTGTATCTGCCTGTTCAGTGAAGTCGCAGGCTATCGTTCGATCACACAAACACAATTTAAAAATTGTTAAACATTTTTTTGACTTAAATGTTATTCATGTGATCGTCTCATACTTACAACATCGTATATTTTTAATAAAAGTTATTTCAGTTGCTGCCTCAGTCAAATAAGCATTTTAATGGCGCTTTCTTTTCTAGAAAACAATGTAAGATTTTTTACTTCTTTCCTCAAAAGGAACAGTTTGCAGGAGTTTTAAAACAGAAGCTATTTTTTTGTAATTTCATATCTTCAAATGGCAAAGTGTTGCCATTTTCGCTTAAAAAGACTAAATAATTTAGCATTATTTTCTAGAAAATATATCAATATTAATAATATTTCATAAGATCGTTTGAATTTTCATAGATATTAATTAGACTTTTTGTAACTTTTTGGATGTGGCCTATCGATATAAAGAGTTTGTCAACGAGAGCTGAAAATTACACTTCAATGGACTTGCAGATGGAGTTTCGAATGGTGTATTTCTGTGACATTTATTTTTAACACTTAGAATGGATTTTTCAGTAAGTTTCGATTTATAGTTTACTTTTTCAAAAATTAAATTGATAAATATTGTAACATTCCGGTCAGATAATAAAGTTTTAATATTTTTCTTTTTCAGATTTTAATATATAAATATTAAGAAATATCTCTTATATATAAGCACATACATGTATTATGATCCAAATAAAATTGTGCCAGTCGTCTTCCAGACATTTCAAAAATAAGGGTGAAAATTTGCCCCTCCCTAAAATGCAGCACCTTTTGGCTTTTTTCATAGTCCCGCCAAGTCCATTTTCTTCATGTCTTATACGAAGACTATGATTCCATGTTTTATTTCATGATCGTTTTGGATCTTTCCCCACTAATTTCAAACGTTTCAAAATAGTCCTACAAAGCCCTACTATTACATTTATTCTCTCCTTATATGCTACATTACATCAGGCCTATCCCTAAATAAAACGAAATGCCACCAGTCATAGCCTAGAATGTACGTAAAAATATATTCATCACTAGAGTGGGTAAGAAGCGAGTTTTAGTAACTGATGACTAGAATGTGATCATTAAAGAGAGAAATGTAGCGCCATGAATGTTTTGATCGGACTAAAAATGGCAACACAGTAAACAAAATACTAACAGGGCGATATTTGTAGACGTGACAATATATAGAAAAACTATTTTTGAGTACATTTTCACCTGATCCTCAATAGTAGGGGCTGACTAGCACAATTTTTTATCCATGACGATACTAAGACTTTAAATTTTTTTATTTCATTCCATTCTTAAAGTAGTCGATTTCGGCTGTCGGTCAACTCGCAGTTCGACCATTCCTCGTCTTCTCCTTTCTCGAAGAAGGGTTCTTTTTAAAGTTGGGGATTATGGTTTCAATCCATTCTCCAGTAAATTTTTGTTTGTTGACCAGTTATTCAAATGAAGCCATGCCCTGTGTAGGGCAGGTAAATTCAGGAATTTACTATTCTGCACAAGTTTACAGGATCACGTTTTGGTTACCAAAAATGTTTATGTTGGCAGAGGTTTCTTACAAGCCCATGTAGCTTGAAGAAATTGTTCGATTTCGTTGTTCTCTGAAGCACTTTAACCTGGAGGCAGAGCTCTAATAAAAACAATTATTTTATTGTCTTATTATAAACTCTGTCTTTAAACTTTATTTGATCTTCTTTTACACAAAATAATTAAAGCAAAAAATTCTTATGTATTAAAAATTGTTTAGCAACAGCTAAAATCATAAAGTAAATAAATTATAATATATAATTTATATGAACAATTTGTTTTTGCAATCATATAAATATCTTTTTCTTTCTAATGTAATTATAGTCGTGCTAATCTTATTTACCAAACATTTTTATTATTATCGAAATCGATCGTAGGGAGTCGTAGTTGTATGTATTTACGTCTCTGAAGGCAAAAGACTTTATGCTCATCAAAATTAAAATGTTATGAATTATTAATAAACAACAAATTGAAGACTTGTTGGATAAACAGCAAAAATCTCTGTTTGTTCGTATTTAAGTTAACACGTAAAAACCAATAATAATTTGACTCGTATATAGTCAAACTTTACAATGCTAATTATTTTGTTTTCCATTATATTTTTTATTTTGACCTTTTTTAATTTTATTGCTCTCGTGCACTTTTATTATTAATAATATATATTTCCATCATAGAAAGTGAAAATGCCAGAGCAAAATTGCAATTTGTTTCCTTCGCTCCATGCAGAAACGAATGAAATGTAATTTACAAATAAGAAAATTGAAAATTTACAAAAATCAGGAATTACTTGATCTTAGCACGTTTAGAAAACACGATTCTTGTTAAATCTTCTTGACTAGTTTTGGGAACCCTTCACTATACTTGTATGTGTATGAGTATGTTAACCGCTTATAACTGTGGAATGGCTGCACCGAATGAAGCCAAACTGATAGCGTTCTGAAGAATGTTTCTGAGCTTAGACTTCCTATGCACCGATTCCAGCCGGTGGATCTCAAGATATCTTAAAAAATCTAGAAAAAGTAATTAAATGTTTTCAATAACTTTTAAACTGCTTCACCGATCGAGTCCACAAACTAATCACCTCTTAACATTTGAAGATCACGACGATAAACCTCAACCGAGTCGAAATCGGTTGATCCGTTCATGAGATATCGTGAACACAAATATTTGAAATATGTGATATTACTTCATAAATTCCGATATTATATTTCTGATCAGTTAGTGCTCTCGATTATTTTATGGTAATCGAAAACCACATCAATCACCATTTACAGCGTGTTTAAGTTGAAGAGCTTAAAGGAATAGAATAGCACAAAAAACCAGGTTTTGGTATCTTTGCGGTTAGAAATAAGCGAGGAATTGCAGGGATGGTTAACCGTTTCCCACACATTTTTTAACAATTTCATATTGAAACGAATCGTTTTGGAGGTAGAATATGGACGTTGGATTTGGAAGGTGAACTAACCACATACATAAACACTTACACACTAAACACTTCATAATATACAACATAAAATCATTTGGGGTATTCACACTGTGTGCTATTTTGTCATATTGTCATAAAATCATAATATTTTAGACCAGTTTAAAAAAGTTGTTGTTCTGCTGCATATAAAAAAGTCATAAATTAATAGCACTCTTCTAGGTATATTTTTGTTTTGTCATAAAATAGCTCTCGAGATCTGAGTCGAAGGGCTGAAAATCTTTAGGCGAGACGGCTGTTACTTATTTATGATTCACAAATAAGAAACGGCAAAAAAAAAATAATTTATTTATACTTGTATGGCTGTACATTAAATCACATTTTAATCAAATAAAAATATGTCAGAGAGTGAATTCTCGAAATCTAAATATAAACTAGACCAAAATTTCTCTCAGCCACTGAAAGTTTTTTCAATTGTCGTCGCCAAAAAGGTGTATTTAGCTCATATCTAGACAGCAGCTGTTTTAGTTTATATATACAAATTGATTTAGCAGACTAAGTTATGACGGGTTGTTCACACTAGTCATATATTTCGTGCTATTATTTTATGCCTTATGACTTTATTTATAAAGTGTGAATCCCCCAATTATGTTAATATTTTTGGTTTGTGTTGTTATTTAGCAACAGCTTAACAAAATTGGCATAATTTTATATCATGCTGACTTAAAAGACAAGGTGAATTTAAAAATAAAAATTTTTAATCAAATGGCATCGTTAAATAAAACGATTTATAGAAACTTTCAATTTTTCGTCTATAAAATAACAATTTGAGACAAAATTGTTCAAAAACTTCAATTACAAACTGAAAGTTACACACGAATTATATAAAAAAATAAATTGAAATATGAACATTCAAGTGGTTGGGCAAAAGAGAAATAGAGTCGAAAGCGCAAAAATGTAGGCGGCTAATGTTTAAGCAAAAAATATTATTGCATTTTGTAAATGATCTGTAAAAGATTTATTGAAAGTTTGGGTTTTTTACTGTTTTTTTTTTTGTTGTAAAAATGCAAAAAAATAATGTGTTTTTATGAAAGAGATGAAGATGCTTCTATCGATTATAACACGACTCAAACTTTGAAGGTCTTTTGGTATGTGTTTATTTGGTTACAGAGAAATTCATTTATTTGCCGAGCTTTACTGGTTAGTAAATTAATGACTTTTTATGTACAATAATTGTATATTTTATATACATTTGCAAAAAATAAATACATAAATAATTTTGGACGGTTGAAGGGTTAAAAGCTAAAACATGTTTCCAAAGTTGTTATAAATGATTTGAAATTTTGTTAACGCATGTGAAGGAGCCATTTAGCGACCAGATAAATTATCATTTGCTTGACAGCGGTTTTATTTGCATTTTAGGAAAGTCTTAAAAACATGTTAATATAAAGAGTTTTACGAAATGCCTATTGATTATATTATTTTAGGAAATACAAATAAAACGTCAGTGGAGTTGAAAAAGTGAGACTGTCATTTCACAGCTTATTGTAAAATACCGTGAAAGCCGATTGCACTCGCTTAAAGTGCACAAAATTCTACATCACTAGACAAAGTATATATATCAAATAGATGAAAGCTAACAAAGTATGTTTAGTTAAAGACTAAAATCTTTGAGCAATCAAGTCCAATTTTCTTTAAGCAATTTTGAAGAAAAAAAACTGAATTCAGATATTCAATCGAATCTTTTGGCCAAAGTTCGCAATAAAATTTGTCTGTTGAAAAACTTCTCAATTTAAGTAGACATAAAATTATTAATTGAACTCAATTCAGCAGAGATTTTGATTTCGTTTTAATGACTTATCAAATGAGCCTTATTTTAGAAAAAATCTCGTTGCGCATCGGTGCGTCCCTCAAAGTTATCGACAAGTTAATAATTGTCTCATGCGTTGAGTTTAAGTTATATTCGCACGACGAAATGAAGCAGCTGCCTGGCACACTTCATTAAATTGAAAATACATAACACGCGTTACTTGCGTTGCGCGGATATAACGTTTCATACTTTAGGCGCCTTTTGCAAGTCAAGTTACATCAAAAGGAGAGAACAAATATAATTGCTTAATACCAAAATAGAGAAAACCATGGTGAGTGTTTCAACATTAGAAAAAAGTCATTTATAAATAATTTCATACATGAATTCTTACATAAAACTTCTCCCACAACTGATGCGCCGCATAAAAAAGTAGAAAGTTAATCTACTTCACGCGTTCTACTCGTTGCGCTCTGTAACTTGACACATGCAATTGCACCTCTTCAACTTTTTTGACAGACGCTTGTAACGGGTGTCAACTGGACAGTTCTGTTTGATATAATAAAATTCATCTATTTGCATTCCCGTTGCATTTTTTATTATTGGATTTTTCGACAAAAAAAGTGGCTAAAAATTGTACCAAGACTTTTTCCTTTGGAAATATTTTGTATAACTTTTTTTAACTTCTTTTGATTTTAGGGTTCTTAGTTTTCACCAGTTAATTTAAAAAATCGAGAAGTTACTATCCAAACCGTTCATCAGACTTCGATGCTCTGAGCTTCTAGAAAGCTTTCCTGGTTATTTCTGAGATGGTGTGTATATATGCGAGTGTATGTATGTAACGCACTTATAACTTGAGCTGGAACGTTTCAAAAAGTTTTACCAAATCTAAATTTCTCCAAACAACTATAAGTATATAAAATTTTTGAAGTGCTGACAAACCATTTCGATCGCCGCTAACCGATTCAAAATCAGTTAATTCATTGGCGAGATATTGAGAACGGAAAAATAAAAAATAAAAAACGAAAAAAGTTACTTATTTCTAAGCTCCGAAATTAATCATATGATCAGTTAATATTTTCGATTTTTTTATAGAATCTCAAAGTCTATAGCAGTTTAAATATTAAAATAATAGTTGTGGTACTCACACTGAGTGGTATTTAGTCATATTGTCATAAAGTCATAATAGTTTAGACCAGTGTAAAAATAGTTATTGTTGTGCTGCAAATAAAAATGTCATAAAATAATAGCACTCTTTGAAGTGTGTTTTTGTTGTGCCATAAAATAGCTCTAGAGATCTGAGTCGAACTGCTGAAAATCTTTCGGCGAGACGGAGATTATCGGTGTTTTTTATAGAGTGATACAAGATTAAATAATAATAACACATAGTAATATATTTTTGATATCAATTGGAGAGAAAACTTTATGGAATTAATGTTTAAATATGATTTCGGTCATGTGGCCGCCACGGCTGGGGCGCATACAAAGCGCAATCTGGAACACTAATTTTCACAAACAGTAACATTCTGACCATCATCGTTTTTGAAGACATATGGGCCATTGACTCCGCCAGCCCATAAATCGCACCAAACGGTAATTTTCTGTGGCTTCTCCTCACTCCAAGTGCGGCAATTCTGTTTATTTACGTACCCATTCAACCAAAAATGGGCTTCATCGGAAAGTAAAATTTTAAACAGACGAAGTGCGCGATAAGTTTGACGAACAGAACTGTTATTTTGATTAAAAATTTCCATAATTTGCACTCTTTGCTCTGGTGTAAGTCGGTCCATAATAAAATGTCAAAGCAAACTAAACAAAAAGCAACTATCAGATGTGAAATGGGTCGTCAAATAAAGCCAACTCAAAGTCACATTTTTATAAAATAAAAATATGTAAAAGAGAATTAAATCGTAAAATCTAAATATAAACTAGACAAAATTTTCTCTTATTTAACTTATGCAATTGACAGCCGCTGAAATTTTTCCAATTGCCGCCGCCAAAAGGCGTATTTATCTCATATCTAAAGAGTAGCTGATTTAGTTTGTGCGTACAAATTCATTTAGTAGACCAAATTATGACGGGTTTTCCACACTAGTCATATATTTCGTGCTATTATTTTATGACTTATGACTTTATGATTACAGTGTGAATCCCCCAAATATTTTATCAAACTCTCTTCGAGCTCAAAAGCATAGAACAAACACCACGATAAATCTCAAAGGGATGGTCAACGGTTTTTATTTATATATATTTTTATTATTTATATGTAGGAATCTCGATAAAAATCAGAGAGGACAGAAAGTTACTTGTACTTTGCATGCTGCTGCAAAACGAAGCATGAGAGAGCCCGTGTGAATAAACTATTGCCATCGCAAAGCGCTTCGTGACTTTTGCAAACACTTAATTGCTGTTCTTGTTGCTATTTTGATATATGTATGTTTTGATTAGAGACGTGCCAAAAGGGCGTGGTTTGCTATGTGTGGGCTGTGGTATAAAACATAACGGGTTTGCTTTCAAATCTTTAATCCCCACGTTTCGTAAGCTGTTCTTGGGCTTGTTAAAAATTAATTTTTGAATAAACTATATCCCAAGTCATTGAATGGCAGGCAATTCTGCGTTTCATTATGAATTGAAAAGAGCTTTGGAAGGAAATCAAAACATCCCCGTCAAGGCAAACTTGCCCTGTGAAAAACATGTCTTCGGTGACTTGGTTTTAAAAGAAAAATATACTGATGTTGACTTTCCTTTGTGCCTTGAATCTGAATTCGATTTAATATAGAAAGAAATACTTATTTAATTTTCTTTGAACAAAGAATAGCATTTTCAATTTTGATCTTGTTGCCATCGTCCCGGCAATTGAAAATTGTTCACGCCGGTGAATCGAAAAAGTACTAAAACGGTGCACCAAATTAACAACACTGATGCAACACGTTATCACCACTGTTCTGTGGTAAGATATCTACAGAATTAAAACACTTCCCAGTAATTCATTCAAAACTAAAGGACATAATGGGTGTTTTTTATGGAGTGGCGTGAGCTAAAATCATGATAAAATAACGAAATATCTTTCTAATATCATTGAAACGGAATTTAGTTCAAAGATATATTTTTTAAATTAATGTTTGAAGGAAAAGGAACTACAAACTGTTAAATGATTGCTCAAATAAAGCAGTGATGCCACCTCAAAGTTATGACAATCTAAAAAAACACGCTGTACCTGTTTCTATTCCCATAATTTTTGGTAAAATCATAATTTTCAAAATTATTTTGCCGCCCTTTGAAATTAAATGTGTGACAAAATTTTTTACAGACGTGTATTTTTATTTAGTAGCTAACAAACGTTGAAGTCGTAAGCACCGTTTACGTGTTCGCAACATTTACGTTAGAGCAACGAGCCTTTCACATTGACTTTTAGTTGCCAGAAATCAGATTTTGAAACACACTTTTAAATCGCATCTAAAAATACCTGAATAAATTTATAAGTCAATGCTAAATTCAATTTTAAGCATCAATCAATTTCGTTGCCATTGATCGTCTAAAAGTAACAATTAAAAAACTGCATATCAAACCGAAATTGATATTGACTCAGTTTACGGTCATTCGGTTTGATGACTTCGTGGAACCTGTAGTTTTAGGTAAAAGAAATAAATTAATTTGTTTTCTTTTTATTGCAACTAATTAACGCTTTTTATTCAAAATGTTTCTCATCGTTGCGTTAATAGCACAATAATGGTCTGACAAAATATTACAATAAAGTATATGAATGATCGTGTGCATTTGAAAAAGCGTCGGATATATGATAGAGATTGTTATTAATCGATTAATCAAATGTGTTTAATAATTGTACATCTTTAATTTTTGGTGCAAAGATAAACTTGTTCATAATTTGGCCTTACAAATAACTTCCATTGGCCTCGGTGGAACATTTAGCTCTAGATCTCTAGTGAACACTTAGTGAAGGCCTAAAATAGATTTTACGCTCTTTGTAAGTATGACTTGAATAAATGCGACTGGTGGACTAGGTTTTACTCTTGCTCAACAGCGATTAAGCACTAGACTTTTGAGGTCTGTATCCAGTGCCTCGTTTCTGTAACTGATGTGAGAAGTTCTCACATCGAAAAACTAAATGCTTTTCATTGTAGGGTTATCCATAGAATAATATATTTATTATTATAAAAAACCAACAAAACTTTAAATGCATTAAGAAATATATTCTAACTCGTCCAGAGTGATGTATCTAACACTCCAGAGTGATGACAGTTTTTTCGATTCGAGAAGTTCTCACTTCAGTTGCAGAAACGAGGCACAGAATCCCTGCAACTATTTTTTGAATTAATATAAGCAACTGAGAGGACGTTTATTCTCAGCGGTACATTTCAATTTACAGTTGTAAACTTTCCCGCTGCCTAAATGCTCCTGCAGGGCAACTGCTAACGCAGCGTCACTTATAAGGGCGAGACATATAGAATCCGTCATACGTTATGCGTCGACTTTTTCAGCTGATATTAACACATTGACGGATAATGTTGGAGATTACCCATTTTATCATTGTAAAGGGTGTTTTTTATAGAGTGATACAAGTTTAAATCATAATAAAACATAGTAATATATTTTTCATATCAATGAAACGGTCTCAATTGGATAGAAAATTTTATGACATTAATGTTTGTATAAAATTTCGGCCATGTGGCCTGCACGGCTGGCTCGTACAAGGCGCAATCTGGAAGACCAATTTTCACAAGCAGTAACATTCTGGCCATCATCGTTTTTGAAGACATATGGGCCAATAAGTCCTCCAGCCCATAAAGCGCGCCAAACAGTCATTTTCTGTGGCTGTAATGGTGTTTCGACAAAAGATTGTGAATTCTCTTGACTTCAAATGCGACAATTCTGTTATATTCAACAAAAAATGAGCTGCATCGGAAAATAAAATTTTGAATGGACGAAATACACGATAAGTTTGACGAACAGAACCATTATTTTGATTAAATATTTCCACAATTTGCACGCATTGCTCTGGTGTAAGTCGATCCATAATGAAACGTCCAAGCAAACTATATAAGAAGCAACTATCAGCTGTGATGCCAACTCGAAGTTGTATCACTCTATAAAAAACACCCTATACCATGCCATTTCCTTTACACCGTTTTCTTGCATGAGAATGGCTGTGTTGCTTACATGCGGCGCATCTCTTAATAACAACAAATTCGCTTTAAGAACTTTTCATTTAATTAAATTTTGTAGTATTAGCAACAATTTACAGTTATTTTGTCTAAATACTAATAATACAAAGATTAGTTGTAGCCATTTTAACTTATCTTGTAGATGGTACTTTCCTGGACCTTCTTGTACTGGACTTGAACTGAGTAAATAAACAAATAAAGTAAATAAATGTGAGTTATTTTAGTTATTCGCGTATTTGAGACAAATATGGCCGCACACTCTGACAATCCAGAGAGTATCAGGAATAATTTTTGAGGATTTTGAAAGTAGTTAACTGTTATAATAAAGAATATTCGCTAAAAATAATTTTCTTCACCAATTTTATATGTTTTTATATCTCTTCTTTTTTTGGACAAGAGAAATCAGGGACATTTTCACTGGGTTTTATGGATCATTTCATTGTATTCATTATTAACTCGTGAGAGCCTTTTTTGAAGTATGAATAAAATTTCTTATTTATTTACTTTATGTCTATTTTTTAATGATTAAACCAGAACCATTAAATATATCTATCATAGAGCAGAACATTATAAAATGGAAAACACCATCGGAATTATCGAAAATCATTGTCAAGAGCGTGCCGTGTTTTAGAAGGCACAATCAAATAACTCAAATTTTTGTTTTTTACATATTCAATTCTTGATAAATATTAAATTTGACTATAAAAATATTATAGCAACGCACGTTTCTTTCTTAAGTCTTTTGTTTATAAAACAACAACATCTCACTGTAATAAAAAAAATTATTATAACGTTGTCTTCATAACAAATACTCATAAAATACAAATTTATAAATTACAATTGTTTATTTTATGATTATTTTTTCGTTAGATAATAAGCTCATGCTACCAACACGCTTTAATGATTACAAAGCACTTTTGGCCAGGCCTAGTCATGTGTGAGAGCACTTATGAAGATCACTGATATCAACACGATGGATTTAACAATAATTGTATTCCATTGAAAATAATAACATTATAATTGTCCGAAAATAAAAGCCGTTTGCTTTGATTATGTCAGAGTTTGTGGTATTTGGACAAGAATAATTGTGAATTTATGATGTGGCTATTAAAACAAAAATCTATCAGATTTTTTTATAATCGTCATTGATTCGTAAAACTTTAAGTACTTATAGTTTTTATTATAGCTCGTGCCCAAAAGTATAATTATTTGAAATTTTTATGTTCAGATGGTTGTTACTCAAAATTTTTAACACCACTATGAGTTTTATGAACACGAAATTTATTTTCATAACTTTACAATCTTCCGTTTAAAGAATACATGAATATATTTTTTTATTTTATTTTACACAAATATCTTGATGAGGCTAGAAAAGGCTGCATTAACTTTAACCCTAACACTCCTGACACCGGGATACCCTAGCTAACTTTAAAGTTAAATAAGTCCTTAACGATGAAAGACACAAAGTTGGGGTTTCGCAAGTTCCTTAAACTATTTATTTTCTTAAGGTTTTTATCTTTCGAAGCTTTCCTCACTTTTTTGGGTAGGCTGTGGACTCACCGAATGTCAAATATTTTTATCCCGTTTTGATATTTCCGATGGGCCTACGGCATTCTGGGAAATTTCCTTATGGATGCTTCTGTTATTCATAAGCTCGAGAGCTGCTTGGGCGTGTGGGTATCGTGTAATATGATTGCCATTGGCTTTTTTTCATATTTTTAGTTGCCAATTCTACGCCAAGTGATGTCAAACAACCACGACGGTAGCTTTGAACTTTTTTGACATTTAGATTGAGGACCGAGAATATGTCCCTGAAGCATCCACGACAATCATGTTAAAAAAGGTAAAATGGCCATCTAGTTGTTTTACGTCTTGACATCATTTGGTCCATACCATCAACTCCGCCTTTTGTTTTATTGTAAAACTCATTTATTTCTTCCTTTCCATTAAAAGCTTGCCCCCTCGAGTATAATGCATTGTCGGTAAAAAATAAACACTTTTGTTCTCCGTGGTTACAACTGATGGAAAAGTTCCGTTTTTACTAAAACCATATCGTGGTGTTCCTACATCATCAGTTGCGTTTGGCCGTAGCTCTTTCGGAATATACGGTTTATTTTGACGAAGAACACTTATTCCTCTCATTTGAAGCTGATTTTCCAAAAGGAGCGACGTAAGAAAAAATAATCAGTTGTTATATTTATTCCAGGATTTGATATACAATCATCCTCTACTTCAATTTCACATAATATGTCAATATGATCTCCAGTTAGTCTATATATGTATATTTCGCGGAACATAGAAGAAAAATAAACGAAAAGTAAAATATCTAACCACGCTTACGCAGAAATGTTAAGATAACCATTACGCCAAGGTAGTTGATCTATAGACGCAGACTGCGTAGTGCCCAATCCTGCAGCACTTGTTGAAACTCCAGATATTGATCCAACACCATTAGGTTCAGCTTCAAATTCATCTAACTCCATAATATTTGCAGTACGTTTGCGCGACCTTATTAAAAATAAGAAAAAGAAGCAAACTCGACCGCACACATCAACAGTAAAAAAAAAAGAACTGGGAACGAAAAATATGGCAGACATACAAAGAATTTATATTTTACATTTAAATAACAATCCTGGGACCCCCCGAATTATAGCACAACGCACTGTTTTAATATATAAATCATAGCAAAAAAATTAGTATTCACCGGTACCAGGGGGCCCTTATCAGGAGTCTACGCATAAAAATGTTATCAGTACGCTTAGGGTTAAACAAGAATGGAAATTTAACTCGCTATAAGCTTAATTACTTCTTCGCGGCTGCTGTAATCACCTGAACAAGTTACAATATACATATATATTTAATAACATTATCTTTGCAATCGTCTTCAATATATAACGTTGCCGCATTTGGACAAAACCAGTTGAAATCTTTTACTTTTTGATTAACAATCACTCGCTTATGCAAAACAAGTTACTGCAGCGAAATGATACGCTACAAATTGTGTAAAATAAAAAATAAGCAAAATGCTGCTGAGAAAAGTTCGTATAACTGCATATTTAGTTTTAACAATAAAACTGTATCGACTCAAATATATAAAGCAATTTCACAAGAAACGAGTTACTAAAAAAATTGGGCCACCAAAACTTATACAAGAGCAACTCACACAAACCTACAACCAGACGATAACTCTTTTTCATATATCTTTAAGGACTAAAACTAAAACTGCTTTTACAAAACCAGAGCAAAATAAACAACAGCAAACTCGTAATTGAAAAACAAGACTGCTTTATATAAATACATTCTTAAACTAAAATAAACAATAAAATAAGTGGTATAGAAAAACAAAGATTATTGGCTTACCTTAAACGTTTTGAGGGAGGCTTTTTGGCTACACTTATTGTTGTAATATTTTTGTTTGAGGAGTGCAATTGATTGTTTGCCTTTCGAAGTTTCTTTTATTTTGTGAATAACTAAAAACTATTTGCTAATTTTTATATTTTATTTCATATATAATTTAATTTTTTAATTGCAAGAATCGCAGCAGCGACAGTGTCAGCAACAATATAAACCGCAATTCAGGTATCTGGAAAACACGCACTCGTTATGGACACCTTTAAAAAAAAAACTAATCACACCACCAGCACTTTGCAAGAGTGCAGCACAGTGGGCCGTTGCTTGGCTATTTAATTAGAAAAATATTTTCAAATAAAAATTTTTTATTTCTTATCTTTTTGGGCAAAGTCCGGCCGCAAAAAACCAAATTTTTCAACACAAAATAAAACTTCTGCAAATTGATGGATCACAGTGTTTGCTTTGCACATATGAATGCATTTCTTTCTTGAAACTTTTTATGTGGTCAGTTATAAAATGCTATTTAATCTGCTTTCGTAATCACAAAAATACAATAAATACTTTTAAATCTATTTCAATATAACTTCCAATTTTTTCTTAGTTCTTGCAACACACTTATTTCTGTTTTGTTTTTGTTTATTTCTTAAACAGCTGATTGCTTAACTATTTGCTTAAGGTAGCGCGAATAAAAAAGGATTAGCATTAAGAAATACGCTCTTCGACAATTAAAACACCATCATAAGATTCCCAGTAGACTTTTCTACAATTGAAAATTATTGCTGAACGTTATTCGGAATATTATAATCGTGATAAGAAATCTAATTCAAAACAAATTAAAAATAATTTTTAAATTCGCGGTTTTGAACTTGAGCCTAAATAATAATTCTTCTGTTGATATTTAATCCCATAAGTTGGCCCATAATAATATGGGCATTCATGTTCTTTAGGAATTTGTAAAGCAGGTCCTTTTTTGTTTCGTTTTATTCACATGCTAATTTCCTTTTTGTCTTATAAATAATATTTTAGTGTTTTTATTTAACCTCAATTTTTTTTTATAAAATTATTTGCGTTGCATAATGTGCGGACAGCTGATAATGTGAATCCAAGGAAGATTCTCTATGCTAAATAACAGTAGGACCCACTGTGATTTACTTAAAATTATTGTAATAATGATAATATTTTTTTTCTATTGATATATTTGTTGTATTTATTTTTTATATGTGTACATACATGCATGAGTATATGGATGTATGTATGTGAGTATGTATGAATTTGAAAATATGTGGCCAAAATAACTTTAGTAGCGACATAAAAAGCAATCAGCGCGACGATGATTGCGACGAAATGCTAAATTTTGTTGTTATAATTGTTGCTGCTACCACGGCGGACTGCTTTTGTTGTTGTTATTGTTATTGTAGCAAACTTGCATGCACACTTCGTCGCAATTTTGGCACACACGCACACAAGCGCGCATTAACAAAATAACACCAAAATAACGGTTTGTTGCATTTATTTCAGCATTTCATTAAGTTAAAATTTTTTATTATTATTAGCAATTTTGGCTTAGCTGAGGAAAAAAATACGTGCATTTATATTCCAAGTTCGAAAGCATAAAAAGCCAACGAAAGGGGCGGTGTTGGAATAGACATGCTGACTAACTTTAACTGAGTGCATATAGTTTCTTGAATTTATTTGATTATATTTTTTTTTTCTGTTAAATTCGTTCAAAACCCTCTTTGAAACCAAGTTACGAAACTTTCACCATTGAAAAATAAAATTCCGTAAAACAGCAACACCAAAAACATAAAATATCACTAATTTTATTAAATTTTTCAACAGAAAAATATTAACGAAATCTTTTCTTTATTATTGAACCATTTTTTTAAATATTTAAATTTAATTGATTTTAAATTTATATCACCACAAATTTTTACATACATATTTCGTATGCAAAGTAAAAATATGCACAACAACCTGCTCAATACGATTTTTTTCTTTTCTTGTTCACTTTTTTAAGTTTGAAATTTTCATTTCAACTTCGTTTTGCCGTTTTTCGTAGTTTCTCTGTGCCCAGACGTTTTGCAACTGACTTTGACGTTGTCTACCGTTACAACCAACTAAAGTTTTGTTTATGTTTTCCAAATAATTTGTTTTTTTTTGGCCACAGTTGAGTTTGAGTTTTGCTTCATATTTTTCTACCACTGTTTCCTTATTAACGCTTTCGTTACTTTATGTTGGGCTTACGTTGAGTTATAAGTCTGAGATTATACCGCAAATTTCTTATTCATACTACATGGCTTAAACATTTTAGTCTTATACTTCCTCTCCATCTCTCTCACGTTCTGTCTCTCTCTCTTAGCCGTTCTCTCAATCATTATGAACTGATTACATGGTTAAATAGGTGTAGTAAGCTCAACACGACGTTTATGCTGCAACTTTTATTCAAAACGAGAGTACGCAGTACATCAAAATCCCAATTAACACCTGCTTTACGCATTTGCTTTTTTCCGGTTTACACACGTGGTGTTGTTTTGTTTTTTTTTTTTGCTTTTTTTGGCCAGTTACTAAGTGCTACAAAAATTCCTGATTACATATGGTACCACAACCACTGACGACAACGAGTTCATGTAACCACAATGTCGCATTGTAGTAAAGTCAATCTCGTTAGAGGTTGTAGTTCCAACTATATTTATTTATATCCCTTTTGCACTGGAAAAGTTTACTTTTAAGAGTTGTAATGCAGCAGGTAGAAAAACAGAGAGATTTATATTTCAGTTTTCTCAATTTCTAAGAACTGAATTAAAACTTTGCAAAGTAAAGGACTCTTGTATTTGTATTTGTAATGTATTTGTAAAGTACTTGGTGCACAGATGCCACTGGTTGACTGAGACCATATACCGGCGATGTTGTTAATCCTTATTTTATCCGTTTCTGTGGCTGAGTGAACACAACCTCTATGCCTTCATATAAGAAGTAGCAACGTAGTTAACCACGGAAAATTCCTCAGAAGAACTGTAATTCAATACAGTTAGTTGAGGCGTCGAAATTAACTAGTGCGAGTGAGACGCAAAACTCTCAAAAGAGAGTAAACATTCGGTGGTCTGGTTGTACTTAAAACGTAATTGTCAACGAGTCTTGATATTAACTGACTCAGAGCTGTTTTGCGACTGGTAAAGTACTCTTCTATATTATTTTTGTATTGGATATTGTGTAAAGACATTAATTAATATTCCAGTAAGCAACTGTCTCCTAATGCGTACATGAAAATGTGGGACTGGTTAATAAGCCTCTGACTATTTGAATTTTACTACCAACAGGAAACTGTCAGTTGAATCCTTTCTAACAAACGCAACAGTGTGACAAATGCGCAGGGATGTTTGGCAATGTTCAACCGAAACGTGCAAGTTTCGTAACCACGGACGAAACGTAGCTCCACGACAATCTTCAGAAGACCAGGCTGAATGGGAGCCAAGGAAGCAAATTTGCATTTGCCAGCTAATTAAGTCATGACGACAGCTTTTTGGGATACACGCGGTGTAATCGATATTGACTACCTTCCAAAGGGAAAAACAATCAATGGCGATTATTAAACCAAGTTATTGGGTCGATTGAAAGAGAACTTAAAAAACGGCCTCATTTGTCTAAGAAAAAATTTGTTTCCCACCAGCACAATGACAGGGCGCCCTCTTGGGCAGTTTACATGGCGAAAATCCATTAATTATGATACGAAATGCTCCTTTATCTGCCCGAGTCTCTAGATTTAGTACCGAGTGACTATTTCTTGTGTCGAATCTTGAAGAAATAGTTCGTCGGAAAGAGATTTGGCTCCAATGTCGAATGCCCATTTGGATGACCTCTACAAATAATATTTTTCGGAAGGGATAATATGTTGGAGTAACTGTATAGAATTTAAAGGGGAAAAAACCAAAATACCTTTTCATATAAAAATCTCTGTTTCAACTCTTTAATATAATTTTAATCGTAGCTTTTAGTTCGTTCCTATGGGCATGTTACTGGGGTTAATGCCGATCATCAGAGAATCTTTACCGAATATTTCGTAGAATAACTAAAAATTTTACACCAAATATCAAAGTAATTATATAAATAGCTTAAATATATATCAAGTAATTCCACGACCAATTTTTGCTTTTGGTTTTATGCGTTTCATTCAAAAAGTCACGTCGTTATTGGCGCTCTCTCCTAATAATCATAGATCGAATAATAGCTGGTCATGTGCGTTGTGATACGCTATCCCCATTCTTATAAAATTAAAATAATCCTTGTAAGAAAATTTGTTATAAAAAAAAAATTCATTATCTTATGAGAAATCGGAGCAAATAGATTTAGAATATGTTACAATCCGTACGACTGACATAAACTATAAAACTATTTTAAAGTTAACCAACATTTATGATTACAGCTTGTGGAAATGTTGATTAAGCGTTGTCAATTAAATGGTTAAGAAATGGAATGCATATAGACATTGATTAACCACCCAACAAATAAATTTCATATTGTAATAATACAATGATAATATGTCAAATAGTAAACTTTTAAACAGAAATTTTTTTTTAATCAAAATCAGCCTTTTAAAAATTAAACCTATTTGTTAAAAAGTCCCAAACTTCTCATCTTATGGAAAGAGTTGTATAAATCACCTAAGACTTTACACACGATTTTAAAAAATCAAATATTAATAATTAAACTTATGTATATAAACCAAAGCCAACAAACAACTTTTATTCAATATAAATCTACTACACTTGTTCTAATATTATTTTTTAAAATCATTTGTAAATAATAAAAAATAAATTCCATTAAAAATAATTGGGCTGTTTAATAAAGGTACAATCACATTCGGACAAATAAGTGCTCAATATAAAGTGACCACTAAATATTAAGGAGAAACGTTTTGATTCTGCCAAGTTTTTATTCCAATCGTATTGGATTCTACATCACTGACTATCAGTTATTTATGAAACTTAAAAAATGGTATACAAATAAAAATATATGTCCTTGCTGTTTAGTGGTTACGCTTTTTAGGGCGAATTTTTGACAACTGTGTCCGTACCATTCATTATTGGCTTAAAATCCAAAAATTACTTGTTTCAGAAAAACAACTCAAACGGAAGTAAATAACATTAAAACTTAAATATACAGAATAAGAAAATTAATAAATCAATTCGAAATAACTACCAATAATACTTTATTAGTATTGATTTTATATTTGTTTCTTCTCCTGCAAAAATAATAATAGTGTAGCTAATGTAAAAGCGTTTTCGTTAAAGGTCATAATAACAGGACCTTAGGCTTAAAAATAATATATATATATATATATATATATATATATATATATATATACATATATATATATATATATATATATATATATATATATATATTTATATATATTTATATATATTTATATATATTTAGGATGGACGAACGACTGAGCAACTTATACCTCTTTCTGAAAAGTTATAATCAAAATGCTATCGAATTTTAAGATATATTATATCTATAGAAAATCTTAAATAAATCAAGATTTCTTACACTCTCATTATAAAAGTTGTATATTAACAAGATGGCCCAAATATATCAGTAGCAATGGTCGGAAAATTTTTGTAATTTTTATTTTAACAGAAACAAATTAAATAGAGCATAGCTCGTGATTCACTTTTCCATTCAGATACATAAATACAATAAATAATTGTAATACATGCATAAATACATTTGTATGCAATTAATTTTATTGACAATAATTTTGTATATATAATCAAAATAGTCAAATTTAAAAAAGGCTTCCGGCAGAGTTATGTTTTAGGATACTGTTATTATTACAACGAAAATGGAATATATGAAATGAAATGTATAAAAAAATAAATGAAGTATAATATTGAATGCGTTGCTAATTAATCTAATAGTAGAAATAAGTTTATATAATAGCTTATAAATATGTAATTTAAAAACGTAAGAACGTTATTTAATGCCAAATTAATAGGGACGTCTCGAAGCTTGGCGCAAATTTTTTTCAATTTCAAACTGCCGTAAATCGGTGCGTTGTAAAAAGTCTTGTCTTTCTAAGTAACTGTAAAGATAGATAATATTGATTTTAAGAAATTTACATTTCGTATTAGCAACAGCTCACCCATCTTTTCCTTTGTTGAATGTTTGTAATTGCTCATCTATGCCTTCAGACTGTTTAAAACATTTCCAATCCATTTGCGATTTTTCTAAAACAGACAATTTCTTCTTTTTCCCCAGCTGATTTAATATAGAGCCTAGGCCTTGGGCAGAGCCTGTGGCAGCCGTAGGAGCTAATCTTTTCATTCCCACACCCGGCATTATCCGACTAAATGGCTGTTTTTTTGCTACCTGTATAGTTGCAGCTTTGTTCTCCTTTACGCTAGAAACATCGATTTCACGTTCAATGCTTACTTCTTCGCCAGCAAAATCTAAGACTTCTGCTAGTACTGTTTTATTTTTTTCTATTTGCGGGGTCAAATTTATATTTATTTTAACTTCATCTGCCCTTTCATCCCTTCTCTCTTTGCCTTTAAGACCGGAGGAACTGGGTTCATTTTCAGTTTTAGATGAATTACTTCTGGAAGCAGTTTCGGTATGATTAACGTCTTTAAGAAAATCTGCCCACAGCGCATTGGTACGTGACTTATCCTCCTCGTCCGATAGCAACTCATCTTTTTCCAAATTTTTAGTTTTTCTATTTATTTGATCGCTTTTCTGTCTTGTCGATCTCTTTGAGGTATTTACGTTTTCGTCATCCGATTCATCTTCATGTTTGGTTTTATTATTTGAGAACGATTTTTTATTTTTCCCTTTTAGTTTAACAGATTTTTTTCTTAAATCGTCATCCACCCCATCACTAGCTTCACTATCATCTTCATCATCTTCACTAGCTGGAGATTCGCATGCTGTATCTTCCGGTCTAAAATCCTCATCACTTTCGTCAGTGTCTGAAGCGTAATCTTGTTCCTTATTCATAGTTATATATGTATTTAATATATCGATTATAAATGTTGTGTAAAAAATCCCTTGCTGGCACGCGAGAATTCTATTATTTTTTGATTTTTGCTACTGCACGAGCCGCAATGTCAATACAGCGCTTTACTCATTAAAAAGAGCGATTTCCAAACCGTAGTACCCAGCAATGCTTGTTGGTTTTTATTACATGTTATTGGGCAGATATATATCGCTATTGTAGGCTTATTAAGGTATAATATAGCTTATATATTTAGCATTTATTAATATGATAAAAATTCCCATATTATAAGGTCTTCATAACATACATGTTAACAACCCTTTGCACAAGTACATATAATAATATTTCTTACTTAGCGCGTTGAAATAAAATCAAGTGGCTAGCATTGATTAATTGCCAGTTAAAGTCACCAGACTACTCGATGCTATCAAGCTGCCAGACTGAATTTTCCGGATGGTACTGTGAATATGTGTAAGAAAAATCCCTGAGAATACTTTTGCATAAAAATCTCATGTGCTCATATGTCAAATTTTTTTTTTTTAATTCGATATCTACTACGTTTTTTATATAATACACTAACTTTCGTTATGGTATTTATATTGAAGCAACCGTAAAAAATTCAAAACATTTAAATTCTATGTAAGGTCCCAAACAAAATTTTGTATATTATTTACAAATAACTGACAGTTAATATTGATGACATATTTAAATTTCATTCGAACAAAGAGCTACTTTTCTCATATATATATATATATATATATATATATATATATATATATGTATATATATATATATATATATATGTATATATAAATATATATATATATATATATATATATATATATATATATGTATATATGTATATATGTATATATATATATATATATATATATATATATATATATATATGTATGTATATATATATATAAATATATATATATATATATATATATATATATATATATATATATCGACTTCTAAACAGTGCGCACGGCATTATGAACTCAATCAAAACCTAAAACATTAACTAGATCTATGGACAGAATAATAAATTACAATAGATTAAAACAAAATTTTTAATCAATAATTATTTATTGTCTTCAAAAATTATGAATCCAGACAAATGAGATCTGAATATAAATTTATCATTAATATATGGTAAAGGTATAAATAAAACGGCATTCTAAAATATATAATAACAATTAGAAGGCATCAGACTATTGTATTAGCCAACAATTAATTTATTAGAATCATTAAAATTGTATGTAAAAAAACTTGAGCTGTTTTCAAAAAACATTAAATACTAGACATTAAATATAAGTATAAAAAGCAAATATGTAAAAATGTTATTATACACATGTATGTATAAGGTGTGTATGTGTATGTACGGTAGTAACAAACATATTTAATATAATTTTTACAAATATTACAAATGACATACATAAATGTACATACATAAATAGCAGTATGATGTTGTTAATTACAATATTTAAAATTATTAATGAGTTTATATGAATAACTTCTATAATTTTATACTTATGTACAAACTATTTGGCTAAAAATGGTAGTACATCTTTTATTAAAAAAAAATACTGCGAACTTTTTCAATCATCTTCGCTTTGGTAGAATTTTTTGCGGAATGACATAAGATTTTGCCTTTCATTATCTAAAGCTTGTTCCAATTGTAGAACCTTAATATGCATTTCCATTTCCATGGCTTTCTTCTGGGAAGTAGTCAATTTCGTCATGTCAATTTCATTTTTGTATTCCAATTTATTACAGCCATCTTTGACGGTAGCCACAACTAGCCCAGTGGCAAGGGAGACGTCGCGAGATGCTTTTGTTAAATCGATAAGATTTTGGCTATCTTTATTGGCTTTAACCTTACTAGCTATTACTAGTTGAGCTGTACTAGCGGCTATTTCCTGTGCAGCTACAACTATTTCAAAACACTCATTCGATTCTAAGACAATCGCCTTATTGGCTGCATCAACGAGATAGTTTGCTCCTTTGGCCACACTTTTAGATGCTGATATCAAACCCTCCGTCCATTGGCTATTGCGCTTGTAGAATTCCTTTTCGGTAAACGTACCCTTGCCGCGTACTACTATTTCATTTTGTAAGGCACGTGATTTTTTGATAAGATGTATAATGCACTGCATCAGATTAGTACAAGAGTCTAAAATTTTTTCATTTACTTCCAATTTTATGCCTTCGTTTTTAGATTTTGAATTCTGTTGTATTTCCAGCATTTTTTGAGCGGCTTCTTCGATCATTTTATCCATGTCCCTTAGTTCTTTCTGTAATAAATCGCCAATATTCAAATTTTCTGTAAAAGAATTGGTCATAAGCAACAACAAATCCTTTACTTTTGCCAATTGCCGAAGAACATTTAGTTTCTGTTTTTCTAATTCCTCAATATCTTTGTTACTATCTATCATCAATTGATAAATAGAGATAAATGAATCACGTAAACCATCAGATTGAGTGCGCAAGACATGAGCATTTTCCATATCGGTGGTATTTTCGGATATAAGCATAATATAGTCGTGAAGGTTTCTTAGAGATGAAATCAGATCTATACATGAATTAACAAATACCCCGTTTAGCCTCGAATTATAATCAATACTGCATTTATAACCCTGCAGAATGCTAAGCATATGTACACTTATTTTGTCGGCGATTGTTCTAGCCTGGTCCAGCACTAAATTTGCGTCGAACACTTTGTAGACAAAGTCTGTCTCTAAGGAATGTTTGATTGCTTGAATGAAGGAAGTTATAATGTTGTCAACAGTAACGTTATGCTCAAGTTGAGACTTCTTCAAGTCCTCTACCTGTTCTCGAACCATTTTCAACTCCAGCGATATGTTTTCTTTTTCATTTGTAATACTGATCAATTTTGCTTCCAATTCTTTCCGAATGGTTTTATACTTTGCCTGATCACTTAAAAGTTCTTCAATTCGTACCTGTTTTGTTTCAGAGTCTTTTCGAGCATTTTCTCTAATATATTCGATATCTACAAGTTGATTTTTTATTTGGTCTTCTTTTTGCTTTGATAACTCTGTATATTCTAAATTACGCTTAAGCGCAAGTTCTTTTTGCTGAGAGAGTTCTGAATTTAGTTCTTCTATCATAATGTCTCTGTTTGCTATAACGTTTTCATATTCCTTACATTTTGACTTCAGAGATATATCAATTTCTTCCGTTTTGAGAGCTTGATTTTCCAATTTTTCTTTGAGAGTTTTAATCTCAACCTCTAAATTCTGTTTGTCTTGTTTTTCATTTAACCGCAGCTGATTTTCCGATTTTAATATGCATCTTTGTTTTTCAAACTCTTCCAATAAAGAAAGTTTTTCCTCCTGGCTTTTTTTAAGCTGTTCATTCAGCTTAGTTATTTCGTTGTCCAAGTTTGCAATATCACTTTCTTTTTTTGCTAAAACCACATCATGTTCCACTGTTTTTGCCAACTTTTCATTTAAATTCGAAATTTCTTCTTTAAGCTGCATGCATTCTTTCTTCTCCATTGTCAAATTTTTTGTATCTTCATTGCGCATTCGCAATAGACCAATATGTTCTTCTCGCAATTTTGAGTACATGGTTTTGATTTTCTCAAATTTCTCCTCTACTTGTTTTATTTTCTCATGGCTCTGTTTTACTTCTTCTTCCAGTGTGGGCATTGTTGATAGTTTTTGTCGCATTGTTTCATGCAGTTCGTTTAATTTCTGCTCCAAGTTTTCTTTGGCAAGTACGGTGTTTTGCAGCATGTCCTTTGTCATCGACATCTCTCGCTCCAGAGTTTCATTTTTCATTTGATAATTGTTAATTTGATGGGCCAAATTGGAGTAGTGTTCCAAAGCCATTTCTTTCTCAGATAAAGCATCTGTCAACTGCCTAATAATGCTTTCCTTCTCTTCCATAGCCTTTTCAGCTTGAGTATTGTTATCTGCAGCATTTGCCAAATCAACCAAACTTTCTATATTAGGTTCTAGTTCAGGTTCAGGTTCTTGAGGCAAAACCATAACCGGAGCTCTGTAATTCCCCAAATCAAGTTCGGAAGAGAAATTGGGCGCAATATCTGGCAAATGTGGGAGTTGTATGACATCTGAAAAATATTGAAGAGGTCGAACATTTTCGTAAAAGGCATTCAATTTCTTAAATATTTCATTGAAGCGATTACGATGACCCATGAGAACATCATGAGGCAAGCCGTCATGTAGGCGAAACATTATACGAACGGATATATCGTACAAAGGATTTGAATCTTGTATCAAAGTTATCAGAGGAGCAAGACGGCACTGTCCTTGCGGTGTCATGGATGATAAACAATACGTGTTGATTGCCAAGAAAATTTGGGCTTGTACCTGTAGAATATGTTCAATATAATCGAAAACCTCCACACATAGCTGAAAATAGAGATTTAAATCATCGCCAACATTTCGTACAAAGTTATTGAAATCAAGTGCCAGTGAGCCGGGAATGTTTGCGTTTTTCTGATGGAATTCTAATTTATTCACCAAAAGTCTCGTGTATACCTCAATACATTTACCAACACCGTCTTGCAGATGACCCCACATCTTTCCCACTTCCAGAATAAGTGTCTTGTGAGTCTGAGAGTGTTTAACTGCACTTTCGTGGCCTTCGCGTAATATTTTATGCAATAAATGACAAAATTTCCAAGCCGTAAATCTGTGTTCCATTATCGGCTGGCGTGTGATAACCGTCCAAAATGGCTTAGCACTTTTCGAACGATGTGTTGCTATGATAACTGACCGGGCGTGTTTCACTTTAAGTGGAGCTTCCGATGGGCTTAAAGCTTTAGTTACACTGATGTGTAATTGATATTCCTTGTCCATTTTCGTTTCGAATTACTTTCTCTTGATGCAAATATGTATAAGTAGAGTCTTTATTGATAAAATTCAAATACAACACCTTATTTCTCGATTCCAAAATAACAATAAAAGGAATATTATTTAAAATTTTTGCATTTTTATCTTATCGAAATTATTTCTGATATGCAACACCAATAAAAATTACCAATAATAATAATTTAGGCAGTGCTGCCACTCGGTGCATTACTAAAAAATCGCAAAAGGAAAATAAAACTAATTGCATTACACCATTTCAAGCCACATTTATCTATCTCACGGATATCTCTATGAACATTTTTTTTTTTTTGCAAAAAGCGCAATTTTAACTTAACTTAATACGCTCTTGTTGCTCAAGTGATATACTTATGTTAATAAGTAAGGAATATTCGCCAGTTGAAATCCAATACCACCTACTTACGTAAATATGTATGTAACATATTTTGTATATTATAACAAACCGAATGTGTTATATATTGAAAAATAATCGAATGTGCTGAGGTTTCAAAGAACTTCCTTGTTTTTTTTTTTGAACTGAGATTTTCGTCAACAAGAACATTTAACTCCTATGAAGTTGTTGTTCTATCAGAATGAATTCAAATGTGTTTAGTTTTTGTTTTGCAAGAGTTTTTTATATTTAAAATTAATTTTTACAGAGCGATTATACTTTCAGGCACGTTTAAAAATGACAGAGGTATCATCAAATTTTTCACCCAGAAAAAAATGCTTTTACGCGTTTTATTACGAACAATAAAAATAATTTCTTACATGATTGTGTTATTGAAAGTTAAAATTTTAAATATCAATTTCTACAGTTGAGAAAATATTTAACACGACCTTAAAAAATAGTGTAGCTTAATGAATCTTAAAGTTGAAGGTTTTGTCTTAAACCAAGTTTCTATAAATTTTATAACTCTCGTCAAAGATTGCTATTAATCAACATTATTTCTAAGATCTCATATTTCTAAACTGTTATATATGTATGTATTGCTTTTACTAAATTTAATTAGTAAATATACTATATATATACTATATATTTTCATTTGCATATGTTTCACGTACATTTTTTATTTTTTATTTATTTTTGCGTTGAGTGATTAAATTCTGAATGAAATGCTTGTAGCAAATGCTGAGAATTCGCTCTCTTTATCTATTATTGTGCCGTTTGTAAGTTTTTCATATTTTAAGTTTTCTCTTTTTGTACTTTTACTAGATTTTTCAGATGAAAAATAATCATCAAATTCGACTTCCTCAAATATGTCAAATTTACAAATAAAGTAAGCACAAGAAGAAACTATAATGAAAAGATTTAGGTTGAATTGCTCCTTTCGTTGGCACATACGTCCTTAGATGCATTTATACTATTCATTACATTATAAAAATTTAACTTGGTTTTATTTAAAACTGAAAGTAATATATATATATATATATATATATATATATATATATATATACATATATATATATATATATATATATATATATGGCACAAATTAATAGGAATGGCTATTGAGTGAATTTACCATTTCATTCCATATTATCTATATTTTAAATCCTATGCACGTAAATAATTATATATTGATTGTATTTACATGAAAGTGTACTTTGCGTTACAGTAAAATTTTAAAATATAAAACATAGTTTTTCTGAAAAAAATAAAAAAATAATTTTTCTATTCTAATCTACGAAGGTAGGAAATAGAGCCTACACAACGCTCGACTGGATTATTACGGAAGTATTATTTAATTATTTTTTGTTATTTATTTCATGTCGTTTACAGGCAGATATTATGCAAACAATTTATATTTCAAAAAGTGCTCAAATAACAAGGAAGGATATTACAGATATTTAGTTATACCACTCTAATGAATCCATTATAAGTAAATAAAACGTGCACCAAAAACAAACATACAATATGTTTGATAACTTAAGTCTTCGTCTAGACATTATGCAGGGGAATTTAATATTTAACAATATTTAGAACTTTAAAATATCCGAAATGTAGAGTTGAATAATTTTTAAAATTTTTTCATAATAACTTATTGTAGGATTTATTATGAAAAACACATCAGCATTATAACATTAAAAACTAAACATGAAGTACCATACTCACTGTGTCATAATTTACAGATTCAAATTTAGCATCATTGTTATATTCCGAAGTCTGTTCTCCATTTGATACACTGTTTTTGAACTCATTAACCTGTTAAAACGTTAGATATTTTTTTAAAAGTTGTTTAAAGATATGTATGAGTATATATGTACATACCTGAATTGAGAATGGTTTTCTTATGGTGCAGTATGGTCTTAAGAATTCCAGCTGATTGAAACACCAAAGCTTGGGTTCCACATCCTCGGAATCTGCACCACTCCTACTAATTTCGTGCAATTCTCTTATATATTGCAATCTCAGTCTGCATTTTTCTGTATTTTATCCACATTTACTTCTTCACAAAATTTATGAAGTTACATATATATTTTATACAAAGTATTTGATCTATAAGTTCGATCTAAATACTTCGGATGACGTACATTATGCGAATGTTCATTTTGCATATATTTAGCTCTTAATAGGTCCACCAAATGTTTATGCCACATTGTGTCATTCATCTCAAAATTATATGATTCAAACTGAGAAAACAGTTATATACTGGATATATCACAGATTTATTGTAGTGCTTGGAAAGATATATAAATAAGCAATAGTTCTTCACTTTTCCAAAATCCAAATAATAACAAGTATTTAAAATTGTTTATATACCAGGATGCTTAAGTAAATCCATTGTTGTGATGTTTTATTTATTTTGTTTACTAGAAAAAAAAAAAAACTCAAGCTGTGTCAAACGCAATGTAAATGCATTCCCATATGTAAGATGGTGATATTACATACAAAGTGGCAGAACTGCGACAGATAGCAGTTCTTTGCTCAACCAGTGTCCTACCATATTGATGTCCAGTGTTTCGGTCAGATTCAAGAGCTATTGTTTCCACCGAAAATTTATTCGATGCCGTGGAAACTGAAAATTATGGGTTTGAAGGCACCTACAAGAATTTTTGTTTGAATTATGCTTGTCATATATTTTATTAAGCACAATATTTAAAATTAAGATTAGTCTGGCATCATCTTCATAGCTGTGTTTTTTTACATCTTTAATTTGTCATAATTCCTCATACATCATCAACTGACAAGTAAACAAATAGCAGAACATGGACTTACTAACAAGTGAAAAATTTAAATGCAGGTATTCGATTTAAGATTTATATACATTGGGCTTACGGGATTGTTACTAATGTGTACAGGCATGTTCTCATTCAAGTGTAAGTTCAGTATTGAATAAAGATACGAAGCAGCATGGGAAGCAGTTTTTGTATGACCAGCAGGATGATACCGCGTGGAGTTCCAATGAGGTGATAATACTAAAACCGCAGGTTTAACTTTTAAACGAGAATATTCAATATTACAGGGCACACCACAGTGGATAGCTGTTGAATTCGAAGACCCACAATCAGTGAAATCTTTTTCTTTTCAATTCCAAGGGGGTTTTGTACCTAAAAATGCAAAAGTTCTGTTTTACAAATTTAGTCAACCTGAAAGCACCAATGTATATGAAGAATCCTTTTATGCCGAGGACATTAACGCCATTCAACATTTTGTACTTGCAGCTGAGCAAACAAACGTGAAAAAAATTAAATTCTTAATTGATAATAGTACGGATTTCTTCGGTCGCATTATAGTTTATAATATGAAGATTTTTAAATAAATTTCAAATTCATGGGCAGTTATTTTGTAGATGTAAGAAATGAATTTATAGTAAACTCATTATAGTGGGGCTCAATCCTGAGAATTACATTCGAAAGTTGCACGAAAAATAAGGAATGGCCGCACTAAGTTTATATTTTAACACGGCTATATCTCTTTCGTGTTTTAGAGTTGTTGACAATGAATAGGAGGAAGAAGCGAAACAAAACTGAAGAAAGTGCATCTAGTGTCTTGATAATTACAATTTTTCATCCTTTTTGCTTAGTAACTGGATTTGAAATGCAAAATATGCGGTTTTATGTTATAAAGAAAATACGACATTTTTATTTGTGGTCAATATTCATTTGAAAACACTTTTTCGATACCTATTGTCAATTTTTTGGACGATATAGCCACAAACGTAACAAAGTCAAATGTTGGGCACCTGTTATTTTCTTAATTGAAGTATTTAATGTTCATGTGATTTCAAAATGTAATTAATTCTGAACAAATGGGCTATTTAGTCCACAGCCATTATCTGATAAATGCCGCGAACTACACAAAGCGAATGAAGTTCTAAATTTGGGGCAGCTTTCATGAAATTCTCGGAATTGAGTCAAATCAAATGTTGAAAGATGCACCGTGTTTTGAGAGATAATTTAGTGTCTACTTACTACCAGAGTGCGCTTTAGTTGCTTTATTTACAACTTGGCAATTGCCTACCATATATAATAATTGCACTTTACTTATGACAGAAAATGAAGAGATTACTGAACACTTATGTACTCGCCTTTGTCCTACATTGATTAATAATTGATATATATATATATATATATATATATATATATATATATATATATAACTCCTAACGTATCAAGTGGACTACAACTGCTTAATATAATCGAATTTTCCGAAAGCTCGCTGGCTTGGCAGCACTGGGCTTTTTGACATTTATTCTCCTTGACAGCCGGATATCGCACGAGCGACCATTTTGAAAATCATCTTTCCTTTTCTCTTTCTTTCGAAACGTGGAAAACGTCAACATTGGGTTGTTTTCTCGTACTGTAAAATAAATTTTACAAAAAAGTTCTTTGTAAAATAACAATGTAAGTGTTAATATGCAACATAACGTTGAGTGTGAATGTTAATTTATGTTCATTCCTTGTTTTTAGATGCCCCGCGAAATCAAAGAAGTGAAAGATTTCTTAAACAAGGCTCGTCGGGCTGATGCTCGCGCTGTAAAAATCAAGAAGAACCCTAGCAACACCAAATTTAAAATCCGTTGTTCCCGTTTCTTGTACACTTTAGTCGTCCAAGACAAGGAGAAGGCTGAAAAAATTAAGCAGTCGCTTCCCCCAGGCTTGCAAGTTAAAGAAGTCAAGTAAACCTGCTTGTATAAGCTATTGTTAACGCAATAATACCATCATTAAAAATTGCAACCATGCTGTAGTTTAAAAAAGTGAATTGTGTTGAATTAATTATTTTTGGAAGTGAGTAAAATCTATGTTTTTTGTAGCATCAGATCTTTATTAGAAAAGGTAGCAAGCGATTTTTAATCATATCATTCATAAGTGTACTGTGTTATAGTTTAACGAAAACAATATAGTAATAAATTAGTATGGAGTTAGCTGTGCAGTGGCATTTCTTTATTACGGCGTTATGTTAAATGGTCAGGCTAGATTGGAAATAATCAGTCGCTTATAATGGAAATAAACTAGTGGAATAAACGTTCTGCTGAGGGATTCTCTGGTTAACTACGTTGACATTTCTTATGTGACTCTCGGCACAGTAACGGATAAAATACTAGCTGACATCGTCGCGGTGCTTATTGGTCACTAGTCGGGTATGTGCAACGATACAATAAACCAGTAAAAATTTAACAGAACACTTGACAAAAATAAGTTGCAAAAGCTCGTGTAAATTAGTGATGGCATAATAGTGTTTCTGGCCAAGTAATTGGTCAGCATTTTGATGGGAGTTGGAGAACAGAAGAGGGAAAAATACCTGATGATACATATTTGTGACTGCATCATGGTATGATATTGTGGCCAAGAGTTTTCTTCACGTAATGTTGAACCAATATGAGAAAGTGAATTGTAGAACCTTTGTAAATGAGTATCAAGATGTATATACCACTTTAGTGTCAACTTAGCTCAAATTGAAATAATGTGCAGAATAACCTTTCCATTAATAAAATAAGAACCTTTATAGTAGATGCTTCACGTAAGTTTAATGAACATTTGACAAAATTATTCGTTACGAGTAGGTTGAGCTTTGAAACTCTAATGTTTCTCATCATTATTATCGATTTTGAAATCTGCTAATAACTATTATCTGATGATATATTAATATTATGTTTAAGCGGCATTGTCAAATATAGAATAATCTAGGGAATAGTATTTATTTTTCTGCAACCAAAACTTATTGCACGATAAAAAAACGTAGTTTTATTTGAAGTTTTCGCAAAATGAGAATTGTCTACTACGGCTATACTTTTCCCCAAGATCTTCTAAATGTTAAAAAATATATTTACAGAAATGGACGTTTGGATGTGTATTTGTATTTTTTTTTCTAATTTTTTTATTGTATGTTATTTCTTTTTAGTTTTTATGCTACTTTTGTTGAATTTAAAACAACATGCGTACATATTTATGTAAATACATACATATGTGTTACAACTAGTTATATACAGTATATAAACATGCACACTATTTTCCATTTAACACATAACACAAAATATCGATGTTTTTAAAAATTGCCTTAGCAATTTGATTTAATTAGAGAAACCGATGTCACTCAATATTGTTTTGCTTCACAATTACGTTTACAACAAAAAAACTAATCTAAAATACTGATTTTGTTTTAAATGAATTTGTGCGACACAACTATGCCGAGCGACATCGTGGTCCAGGCAGCTATGCTGCTTGCATGCATTTAAATTTGTATATATGTACACATATATTTTCCTAAATTTGAACTTATTTATTAATTGCTTCTAGGATAACTGCTTATTAATGAATCTATCATCTTCTTCCCCCACTTCTAACATGGCTTGCATTATTTTCCTTTTAAGATGTTTGCGGGATGTTTCTGAATTTAAATTTCGAAATTCATTTGCAACTAGCTCGCCGAACGCATCCCACTGATCACGCAATATGGAAGCCGGTCTATTCGATGAGCTTGATGAGTTAATAGCAGAAATTGACGGTACAGACGGTGTGGTTGATATCTGCGAATTTTGAGAAACAACTGTTACATTATTTGTATTCAATTCTACTGTAGAGGAGTCGTTAATAATCATATCAGTTTGAGCAGCAAAGTTTTGTTGGGTCTGTAAGGTTTTTTTAATTTTTGATGATTTTGTAATACTGCGTGCTGCAGTTGATGTTTGGTCTTGTTGCGGAGGTTGATATTTATGATCACAAATTTCTTCACCACTACACTTTCCCTGATCGGCTTGATCTATATCATTTTCGAAAGAATGAAAATCATCTGTAATGAGCTCCTGCTCATTTGTATTGTCCTCGAACTGCAATTGTGATAAGTCTTCTGTATTTGTATTACTGCTGCTGGGCAATACAGATGTTACATTTACTTCATCTTCTGAATTGTTTAATTCAAATTGTATACGCATTTTCTGCAAAAATTAACACATGCTATAAAAATAATTTATATGTACATATATAAATTTAATAATTTGAAAATACTTTGGGCGGCTGGAGAGTGGTTTGGTAACCCGCTGGTCTAGGTTCTATAACATTGCGCAGAAACATCAAAGACTCGAAGTGGCTCCATTTACAGCGAAATTCAGTATCGTCTGCATCTTCTATGTTGACACCAGCTTCCTCTATACGTTGTTCCAACTTTTTCATTTCCGTATTAAATTGGTTACGTAGATTATGTATTTTTTTTCCAAACTCGAACTTCTGTATATTTAGTTTTACACAAATGTCTTCAATGGCTCTGTTTCGCTTGTCTTTACTTTTGTAGGCTTCATGCCAGTGGTTCCACAAACATTCATGTTTTTTATACAACTGAATCAATTGATTAATTTTTTCTCTAGTCCATATTGTGGCTTTGCGTTCTTCTGCTTGATATTGAATTGGGTTGGGCTTTACCGCGTTATTTATAAACGACTTTTCTTTCATATTTTGTTTTTTAACATTAAATAAAAATTGTATGTTACACTATTTATTATGAGAAAAATTATTTCATTTATATTTTTATTCAGTATTTTTCTGCTTTAATTAAGTGGCTTGATAGAATAATGTGAACACCTGATTTTTATATATTTCTCGCACGCCATTTTGTTTGCATTGCCATTCGCATGCTATAGAATTGTAAACTGTGCTGCCAGACTGCCATGTCTGTGGGGGATCTTTTTAATATATATACGAGTATATATGATATTTATATATTCAATATTTCAAAAATATTTAATATATTCAATTATATACTGCATCAAAATGTAACACATTTACCCACTTTTTATTCGATGTACATTAGAGTCTCCGTTGCTTAACAAACTGTCACATGTCACTTGGACATTGACCAAATTGTTTGCTTGACCTAAAACAATTTTAGAAAAACATATATTTAATGTTGTCATCTCCCATTTTTAAGACCTCCTTCGCACTGGGAAAGTTTGACCCCTTTTGTAAAATTTTTACAAATAATCAAAGCGATAAATAAAATAAGAGTAAATGCAAGGAAGATTTATTCTACGTGTATAGCGGTGTTTCACCGCGTTAGTAAGTGTTCAATGCACTTCGAAACGCTTATATGGTTTTCTAAAGCAAAAATCAAGTACATATATATTTGAAAAATGTAAAATTCCATTCTTTTATTGATTAAAACTTAAAATTTATGATTTCTTCATTTCTATGTGCATTTTAGTAATAAAAAGAAGTTGTGACTAAAAGTACGTGCGTACAAGCTATTTGTTTTTAAAATAATTTAGAAACACAAAAGACGAAATCGATTTCTTCTTAAACTAACAAAAAAAAACATGTTACATACTACATAAAGATAGCAACTAAACTAAAAATATATTGGTAGTTCATTAAATATATTTGTACGAATCAAATAGAAATTATTTTCAATTTTCAAATAAGGCATATTAAAATATGTAATTGAATTTATCGATAAGGTAAAAGTACGGACAAGCATTAATACCCATGAGGGCAATTTTCAAGATTAAAAACTACACATACGGATGTATTTTAATTGGTATTGTGTGCGCAACCAAATTAATTAATAAGGTATATACATAAACGACTTCAAACCGCAAAAAAATAGACTGTTTGAAAGTGAACTGTGGCGAATTCGGCGGTGTTTGCACCTTATCAACTTGCCTTGTGCAAGACACCAAAAAATTTATTTTACAAGAAATACAACAGCATTCGATTTCAGTTGAATTCTATTAAAATTCAGATTGATTTCGAATGTCGTAGTTGGCACGGATGTTATAAGTTTTGATTTTTTTAAATTAACGAAGTAATAAAACTTAAATTAAGTACGAATTTTTTACAAACAGAAAGGCAAAACATAAAAATGGCTTTAAAAATTCATAGGAGAAAAATTTGATTTAAAATCTAAACAAATTTAAAATGTAATAATATTTGAAGGATTTCCAAAAGGTACAATAATAAGTAATGTGATATTATGTACATGTTTGAACGGCATTTGTGGAAGGCATAATGTTGGTGTTATTTACACTTTCTAAGTGATCAGGTTCAATTCTTGTTGTTTGATTCACCACTGTATATTCCTGTTCAGTTTCATTAATGCAGTATGTTTGATCATTTTCATTTAGTGTTTCCATCAGTACTGGTGATTTTTGTAATTGTGTTTCCTCATCTAAGCATTCTTCGAATTTTAAAGATTGCTCCACTTGATGGTTGGCCGTATTTTCTTCTGTTAGAGTTTCTTCTCCACCCGCAACATCATCTATTATACCACCTTCTTGCAGGAATACTTCCTCGGCTGCTGCTGCAATATTTTTATTAATCATCTCCTCTACCATTAAGTGTAAAACCTCTGATTCTTCACGATGAAAATTGCACCAACGATCATCTTCGTCATACATTTCTTGTATGATTATTTTGCCAATGTGATCTTGCTTCGCTCGTTGCCCATACACTGAATAGATTTGTGTACGCTTTGGTTGGCTTTTATCCATGGCTAGACAACTACGTACTTCCTTGTAAATGGCATCTTGTATGCAACGCAAACGATTTGGTGGATTGAAAAAGGCCAATTGGCTGTGAAAATTTGTTGGATCACCATCTCGTAAAATTTCTTCATGTTCTTCGAGATATTCGCGACAAATATCGAGTATAATACGTTCATATATGTTGGTGATTTGCTCGTCCATAACAGAAGCTATTTTCTCGCCTTTTTCATTGCAATATTCTGAAAGATATTCATTTGCTATGTGAAAAATACGAAATTAGTCTGTTATTTAAACTTACCAGTCTTTAGAAGTTTGCAATACAGTTCTTGAGTTCTTCGAAAAGTTATATCTTTTATACGATCTTCTGATGGAAATATTGTAGTCATAGGACTGCCATGGGCCGGTGGAACATATGGAGGTGGAGGTTTATTGGGTATCTGTCGTACATACATATAAGGTACAGCTGTAACATGCTCATATTGTTTTAAATGCTGCAAAAAACAGAAAAGGTTTTAAGAAAATTCAAGCATTGTTAAAGATATTTATATGTTTGTAGTATTTTAAAATACCGAACAGCTACAGTGAAAAATTTTATTTTGAAAATAACATTTTAATAATTATTTTTTGAGAAAACTATTTCTATTTTAAGTCTTGATCAGAAAATAAAATTTATTTTTTGATTTTTATTTATTACTCTGAAGATAAAAACTATTTCTTGATTTTTATTTATTCTTCAGAAAATAAAGGTTATTTCTTGATTTTGATATCGTTAGCACTTTTATTATCACTATTTTTAATAAGAAAACAAAGTAATTTTTAAACTAAAAATATATAAAACAATTTGTTTTATTTATCAAACAAAAGGTTTTGCACGGAATGTGGCGATTAATTCGATCTCACTTCGGTTAATAATATTAATAATAATAAAAGCTCAAGAAGTAGCCTGTATTTTTTCTGATGAATAAAAAACATCAAGAAATAACTTACTTTCCAAGCAATAAATAAGTCTCAGAATATAATCTGTAAAGTTTAGTTTTATTATAAAACTCAAAGGAATATGTGTGTGTAAGTATGTGACCTACTTAAACGGCTGAACCGAATCCAACTAAACTGAAGAGCGTTCCTCAAATAAGATTTCGTGTGAATTTGAATAGGTAGATTTCAAGATATCTCAAAAGAAAAAAACTTAGAATATAGAATTTCTCAAAATGGTATGTTTAGAATAACTTTTAAACGGCTTCAACGATCGATTGCTCTTGAAATTGAAAATTACGTCGACAACTGTAAACCGGGCTAAAATCAGTTAATCCGTTCGTGAGCAAACAAAACTTAAAAACTAAGTGTTTTTTTAAACTCCAAAATTATATATCTGGGGCCAAATTACCACAATCAATATCAATCGAAATTTCATTACAATTTGAATACAAATTTAATAATTTGCCAAGTGGTCAGTTAGTGTTCTTGATTGTTTTTAAAAATCGAAAACTGCATTGATTACCGCTTATTGCATGGAAATCGGTTGATTTTAAAATGATAATAATAGTGTTTTATCTTGAAGATCGCAAAGAATAATACAAAAACCAAGTTACGATAGCTTTGCGGTAAGAATTAGCGGGAAGTTACAGGCATGTTGTTTATTATCAACCGCTGTCAATGTTTTTAGTTTAAATTTAGATTGCTTCGACATCGCGAAACTTGGCAGAGTGATAAACTTACCTCGTTATCGAATAGAAGCTGATGACGCCGCAGTTCCAGTTCATTAATTATATCTGGCATAAGATGATTACTACCAGTCTGATTAGATGCAGCAGCAATAGTTGCAGCTGATATTGTGGGTGATGTTGTCGACGATGATATTGGAGGCGGTGGTGGCGACGGCAAGGGCGGAGGAGGTGGTAATAATTCTCTATCAGGACTGGATTTTTGAGACTTAAAATCCGAATTTGATAAGGATTTTTCATTATTCGGCGACGACAATGACTTTTTAAGTTCATCAGCGTTAAACGTTTTATCAGAGATTTTAGTTTTACTATTTCTTTCGTACTCTTCCATCAGCGCATTTTCAAATTTTTTCATCGACTTTGATGACAATTCTTCATCACCATTGTCGTCATCATCATCTCTTGTCGTTTCAACTGTCGTCTCAAAGTTTGGTATGGTTATATCCTCAATATGAGTTACATTACTTAAGTCCGATTCAAAGTCAGTTTCATAAATGTCTAATATATGATTTTCTATCATTGATTGTGTTAAAGTTTTAGAAGACGTTATGGCATCGTCTTTAATATAGATATTCGATGTTGTTGATTTTATAGTGGTGGAGGAGCCAGTATGTGTGTGCAGAGACGGAGCTGCAGATGACGAATCTTTCGTCTCATTGCTGTCATCCTCTTTTGTAAAGGTTTTCGAGGCTAGAGAAAATTGCATTGATGATGTACCAGGCGAGGAATGCTTGTCAGTCGTAATGTTATCAAAATTGAAGGAATATGAAGAGCCGTCTGCACTCAAGTTAGATTCATCATTTGTATTATTTGCGGGTTCGCCTGTGGACTTGTGTTTTAAATGCGAAGTAGTCGTTACCGACTCGTAAGAGGGGAGGGTATTCATTTGTGAAAGCTGTGTTACAGCAGCAGATATTTCATCCAGTTTGGAAGAAATTTCTTTGGCGGTTGTTTCCGAATTCGTACCAACTTGACCCGAATATGTTGACTTTTGTTTTAAGCATGGCGGTGATGCTGTCCTGAGCTTTGTTGCGGTCTTTGAATCTTCTGTAATAGTGACGATATCAGAAGATGTGTACTGACATGATTGGATGGGTGTTATAGAAGAATCCCCAGAGGACATGACGGGGGATTGTGTTGTTGATTGATGATTGGAACATTTATTTATATTTTCCAAGTCTTTTTGAGATTCTCTGTGCTTGTTTCCCTGAATATTGTCTGTGTAATTTGTTTGTGTTGCTGATGAAGGAATGTATGTAATTTCCACTATGGAAGATTTCGATCTTTGATGTTGTGCTTGGACATCAAAGGATCGCGCTGAACTATTAGTGGTTATACTTGAATTTGAATGACTAGTGATTGTTTCTATCTTTTTTTGACTAGTTGCGGTTTTATCACTCTTGTACTTTGGTGGTACATCTGAAATTTCTGTATCACTTAAACTGCGTTGTAGTCCTTTTCCACCTTGGATTTGTCTGCTACTCTGCATGCGTTGGCTTAAAGCTAAAAACATTTGTACGTTATTTTCCAGGCGGCTGTTTTGCCTATCTTCAACGGCTATTTGTTGTTCTGAAGTAGTTTCTGACGAAGCACTCGAATTTAAAAGAGCTTGGGCTTTAAAGTTTTGCTCTGCCACACTGGGACTATAATTACCTTGTTGAATGACATTTTGCTGGGAGTTATTTGCAGATTCCTCTTCAGCTTCCGAGTGGCCGGAACTGAAATTTAAATTTAACATGGGCACTTCAATTATGTTGCCATCGCCAGTTGTTGCAGGTAAATCCAGTTGGGCTGCTGTACTTGTAGTAGTGGAACTTATATTGGAGATGCTTTTTTCTAAAAGTTCTTTGGCTATACGTTCCTCGTCTTCAGCAAAGTCTCTTAAAACGGCCATTTTCGCTTCTTCATATAAACGTTCTAAATCACTTTTGCACAATTTATAACGACGTGTTGATTCAAATTTCTCTATTTGCTGTGAAGTTAAACGTTTCCACAGTTTGTTAAGTTTCAATCCTGTGGTACGTACAAAATCGAGTTCTTGTGTGGCAACACTTGTTACAGAATCGTCTTTATCGTTATTGGTTTGGCCCAGAACACCCGACGTTGTACTGGAGGCGGATATGTGTGATAGTTCTTTTAAGCTTTTGTCGATGTCCTTGAGACGTTTTTCCATTTTACGCGCACGTGAGGCGCGTATGTTTTCGGGAGTTTTAATAGCTGAAACGTTGGATGGTTCACGCTTTGTTGTACTAATAGTGGTAGGTGAAGTTGTCGTCAACTTTTCCTTAATCGTTGAAGTTGTAGCAGTTGGCAATTTTGGCTGTTGTTGCTCCACCATATGCGGTACATTATTGTAACTCAAGAGTTGGCGTTCTAAATTTAAGACTTCGGCTTCTTCTTCATCGAGGCGTTGATGCCATTGTATGAGACGTTCAACATGTTCGCGGCGTTTTCTCAGATCATCCTCACGCTTTTTCAAAAGCTCTTCTACAGCCCAAGAAGGTTCCAACTCGTGAGTGGCCCTTAAAATGGGAGAAGAGCTCTGGGCATTTTTAGTTTTGACAGTGAGTTGTTGGCTTAAGATTTTAGGTTTAGTAACTGGTGTCGTATTAGATGGCAATCTTTCCCTCTTGTGTTTTGTAGGGGTATTTAGCTGACTATTTATTTTATGCTCTTCAGTTTGCGAAGTCTGTGTTCCACCAGTTTTGCTAATATTTGTCGTAGTGTATAATAATCTGTAATAAAAGCAATTTTTTTCTTCTTAATTTACTTTAAATATGTAAACAATTTTATCTAAAAATGTTTCAACACTAGAAATTTTTTAATCAAGTAGTACACATAAATTAGATAAGACGTTAACAAGATAATTTTTGTGTATATTAATCATTTTTCGTTGTACACATTATAACGAAAGCAGACTTGTTGTTCATGTTTTGTAATTTGATTTTGCGTTCCATCTTATGGTTTCCAGTGTTTTCAAAGTTGACTGATTGCAGGTATTCTAAAAATTTACCGATTTTATTACACATATAATTTACTTTTGAATGCAGGAAGTTTGAAATATGCACATTTTCGAGTACACAAAGGAAAACTAGTTAAAAACTACTCATATTTTGCAAACACAAAATCATATTTTTCTAGTTTTAATATTGTGTTAAAGCTCTGTCATTTGTATTTATTTATTTTGGGGTTTTTTAACTCTTTTATTTTTAATTATGTGCTAGTTCTTTTTGCCCAAAATCTAATTTAAAAAAAATGTTTGTTTTGAAAAAAAATTTCAGAATTTTGAAAATCAACAATCAAAAGGTTCTGTTTCGATAAAGAGCTGATTTTATTAGAAAACTCCACTCAAAATATCTAATTACACTCGAAATAACTTTAATTACAAACTGGACCATACAAGAGTGTCGTTACGCTCTAGGATATTAATATCTTGGGATTATCAGAAGATATTTCAACAATTTGTTGTAGAAGTAAATCATAACCAGTTTGTGAAAATAAAATATATTTTCTCTAAATATTGATTTGTTATTTAAGAAAATTTTCACCTAGGGAGTTTTTAATCAGCTTATATAATCGATGACTATCCATAATTATAGTTTTTTTTAAATCATCGAATTTACGATATTCGACATTCAATATAATTCGGAATATGCACATGATTAATGGATTTTTTTTTGCTCGTTAAGTAAAAAGTCTTTGGCAACATTCAAAAGAATGAAGTAAATTTAAAAGAATGAGTGAAAAGCATGGGATTTTACGCCAATTTTGAAACTTAGATTTTCTTGAATCTTTCCGGCGAAAAGATGTCAGATAATTTTTTTTGTTGTTGCAGTTTTACTTATAATTTCATGAATAGTCAGAACAATAAGTTAAACAATTCAAACAAAATATTCACAAATAGATTAAAAAATTTGTCCTCTATAAAGTTATTATTTCCAAACTTTATAAATTGTTTCATAACTTTTACAATTTTTATTTAACTTTTCCAAAAAAAAAATCCTTATTCTTTTGCTTATTTTTACATTTTTATCTTGCTAAAGTAACATTTATAAATATTCAGTTAAAGAACTGTCATTTACTCCCTCAATTGCTGTCTTCATTTGATATGTTTTGGGTAACCGAACGCAATTTACTAATTTGCAGTCAAGTTCAGTCATATTCATAAAAACTTTGGCGTACCTGATCACAGATTATGAAGACTGATTTGATTGGCGTTGGTCAAAAAGATTACAAAAGAATTTTAAGAATTTAGCAAAAACTATTCAAAAGAGTAAAAATGGCACTCCGAAATTTCCTATTTCAATCAAGTTGCTCCGAGTTACAATTAATATGTCTGAAAACTATCTGAGATTATCAGTGTAAATATTTTGTAAATTGAAAAGTTGCTTTGCACGTTCACACTTACAATCGGCATGTCCTTAATAAATAAAGGATTTTTAGTAGTTAATATTTTTTTCACCAAATCATACAAGTTTTTATAAGTAATTTTAATGATACGTTTGCGTTGAATTGTTGACCAATTTTTTTTTTTTAACAATTATTCTATATGTGTATTGTCTGGCTGTAGGTATTTTAATAAAGTCAATAAATACTTTGTTTTATTTCATATTTATATTGTTATAATTAGATATTTTTTACAAGTATCACACATTTTTATGCAAAAACTATAAGGAGTGGTTCGAGATCGTTAAAAGTTATAAACAAAATTATATTTTTTATTATTTTTGGTGTTGGACAAGCACTCAGGGAAAGACCCCTACCTATGAAGTGGATTGTCTCAGAGCTCTAAAGGAAGGGAAAGTGTTAAAAGGATAGACACAGACAAATTAGAAGATATAGAATTTCGTGGTAGCCATTTTTAGGTTTTCACTTCGCCGGCGAATTTCTTGCTAACCGCACCGACGAAGGAGGGTATCGTACTTTGCTGTTTTAGTACATGACGGTGTTAAGTGCTATCCGTAATGTTTAAATAGCAGTGCTATGCCTTCGTCATTGAGACAACCCAACAAAAATTATTATTAGCAAATATTTTGGGGAATTGTCTTTTTTTTAACTCTTAAATTTTTTTGGAATTCGGGGGAAAAAAAGGAACAGCACATAATTAAAATTGAAAAATTATTATAATCCTGAAATAAAGCAGGTCAGAAAAATTCGACACCATATTCAGCACTACTTCGGCCAACAGTATCATCAAATTTTGCGTAAATAAAGGAAAAACAAAAAAGAAGTTCATTAAATTAGCTCACGTAAATGTTTCAAGTTTAGTACACACATTTTCCTTAATAAAATATATAATTAATGTCGACCAGGAAAAATCCGATGAAATCCATTCCATTCCAATCCATTATTTCTTCATGTAGCATTTCATTGTCTGCTTGGATATCTCATTTCTTAAATTGCTTATACAAAGTTCAGTTGTGTTAAATAAACTACTAAAAATGGCAGACATTTTTGGTTCTTAAATATGAAAATCTGCCTAGCAAAATATATCAAAACTATCAGCTGACAACAGGTTTGAGTTTTGCGTCACATCGAGATGACCCTGTTTGAAGCCTTTAAATGAGATTTATGAAGTTTTATTGCAATTGTACTAAACGCATAGAAACTGCAGAGTCACCTTCAATTTTTACTCAATTCCCTTCTTTGTGCCGTAAGAAAACTACTTCTAAATGGAACGTGCAAAATATTTGCTTTTAAACAGATTCTTCAAATTTTTCTAGTCACTTTAATTAATATTGAATGCAATTTTCATTGTATAACAAACAAAATCGAATTTGCTTAAAACATTTAAAATTTTGAAGAGAATGTTGTTTGTGATACTAGTTTTAATTAAACTATAACGTAATTTATTTATTAGTTTTTTTAATAAGAGGTTTGTAATTTGGCATGTTTAAAGCCATTTTAAAGTATAAATAAATGAATAAATAAAAGCAGCCCTATTTCGTAGTTGCCAATTACTTCTTACAAACTTACAAGCAAAAATAATCGTGTGAACGTGTGTTAGCCATAATGAATTTGAAATGTTTCTTTTTCTTTAAAGCTTTTAATTAATTTTAATGATACGAGTCTTTTAGCACAACAATATATTAAGCCAAATAAAATCAAGCTGTTCAGACCAAATTTAAAAGAGCACAAATGCGATTTTGTGACAAATTTTGTGAGAATAATTAAAAAATTTAAGATTGAAGATTTAGAACTTTTAGACAGCCAGACCTTGAATATGGTTTTAGTATTTAATTCTCGTGTGTAATTTTTTAACCTTTTTTCTTTTTTAGTGTTTAAGAAATTGTATGTCTAAATTAACAATAACTTAAGAAGCCTTTGCAAAACTCACTAAGCATAAATGAGAGATAGAAGTTTAAATGGAGGGTGATATACCAGCTGCGTATGTCTCAATGTCAGTTATTGTAGGCTGGGATACTATAGATAGTACTATCGAAAATAATTACATATAGGAAAATAACCGCTATCGATATAAATTTGTTGAACTAATTTCCTATGCTAAGTGTAGTAAATTATTAAAAGCTTTTGACACTCTTATAACATTTTTATCAAGTGAATTCCCAGGCTTCCACTCAAGGGGACGATATCTACCTTAATATAAAAATTCTTAGCACTGTTAGTACTTGAAATTGTTTACAAAAACAGAGTAGATAAGATATTTTGGAATTCAGCCTACGTTGCAAATAGAAGTAAGTTTTTAATCTGGCTTTATTTCGTTATTGAAATTGATTTTAGTTGTTATAAAAATGTGATACCAAAACAGAGAAAATATACCCCCTTAGCCCGCAAGTAATTATTTACCAACGTCACGCCAAGACACTATTAACAATAGAACACTACTTTTCTTCAGCAATTGATAGTTTCTAACAACCTCTTTCTAAATCCAAGAACTTAAAGAGTAGTCAGAGACTGTTAGAAATACATAGTTAAATGATATTCACAAGTAGTCAAATGTGCTATTATTATTGATATTATCTTGACGTGACGTTGAGAAATAGTTACAGAATAAAGGGTTTGTTTGAACTGAAGTGTACACACGACCACATCTCTTATGTAATACAATAAAAATAACGTGATAAAAACAATGTGCTGCAGCCTGATAAATAAAAATCAATGGATGTACATGTACAAACATTCAGTTGATAGTGCTATCGATAGTAAAATCTGACCTATCGATCGTAGAATATATCGGTGTATACCAACACTAATTATATGTAGAGAAGTTGGGAGGAAGACATATTGTTTTCTCCAACATCTTGCAATTTTATCAAAGTTTCCAATTCCATAATCGATTATTTTGCTGTGATTTTGAGATATTTTCGAATGAACGATTAAGCATATAAAAAAGCGGCCATCATATAAACAATAGCGGAGTTACGAAGGAGAACTTTCGATAAAATGAATGTTAAAACAATTTTTCACTTACATGATGCTTCATATAATTCTCCTTTAGCATTTGAAACAACAAGGAGGTTCTTAAATATAATTCCCATTAAGAGAAACTCCTGACACTCAATACAGATTTAAGGCCCAAGAAACTGATTGCATCTAAGAATTTGAGTTAAGAAAAAAAAATTGACAAACTAAAACAGAACTTTTCCTCAAGAAATTGTAATATGATTTGAATGAAAAATTTAAGCAAAAAAATATCTGTAATAAAAAAAAAAAATTAAAAGTTAAATATATTAAGTTGAATTCGAAAATGCTAACTGCAGTTGTTGCATGTACTTGAGGAGAGTTCCACCAACGATTTCGCGATTTCGCGTTAAATTTCTAAAAAAGAAATCTCAAAATTTATGGAATTTAAAAATTAAACTGTACATTGTTGAGACATGTTTATAGTACTGAATGAGGAGAAATCATTTGGTGGTTTTGTCCGATCTAATTAAATTTGCCTTTTTCCATCATGTAAGGCTACACACGATGCCATCTCTATAGCAAACTTTAAATTAATAAATACTATAAATTCTTATAACTTCCTTCTAATCCCCTAAAAATAAATACTTTGTAACTTTTTGATGATGCCAGCGATACGAAATGAAAAAAAGAAAAATCGTATTAAAATGTCCACCGAAAAACGCTCACGTATCCATTCTCAGCAATCTCAGACACACAAAATTGCGTATTATTGAAAAGAAGCGAATAATTTATTAATATTATTGAACTCTTTAATGGAAAATTAATGAAAATATACATAACTTATGGAACAAAATTTAGTTTTATTTTTTAGTTTTTATTTTTGTATGAATCGTTAAACAGGTGAATATATTAGAGATCAGTGTACGATCAATACAAAAAAGTTTTCAAAATAAACTTGTTTTTCAACGCAATCAACTTAATATTGAAATGTAAACATGTTCACGATCGCTCTTTTTTAAATATTCTTCTCAGTTTAATTTTATTTAAAATTTCATGTTATTGTTTCAAGATCTAAAAAGTATAAGTAAGCACATTCAAGGTTGTTGAAAAATAAAAACTAAATAATAATACGAAAATAAAGTGTATGTCTGCATATGAAAATATGCTGAATTGCAACATTGTGGTTGGTTTGTTTGTATAAGAAGAAAAAATATGTTTTGGTTGCAGTTGTGCTTTTAATTTGTCAGTCAACAACAATTGCAACTTGCAAGTGTTGATTGGCACGGCTACGACATATTATAGTTGAAGTTTGAGGGCGTTGTATTCTCTAGAAACAACAGCAACGCTGCGACCAATATCGTCAAAGACCCTTGTAGTTTCGATTCTCGTTCTTATTTCGCTTTAATAAATGCCGGAAAACTGTAACAGACACAAGCATGCGTGGCTTTTTTGGGGGGGAACATATACACAGACTAAATGCACATGCATGAACAGCGTTGCCAGAATTATATTTTTGTCATGCTTTTGAAGATTTGGTGCGATTTCTTCTATGACACGATGATATATTAGATAAATCACTTGCATCAATGATAGTTATAGGAAAAGCAGAAACAAGTTTCCAAAAGTTTAAAATATTAGTTTTTGTTTTGCATACAACTTGTTTACCAAAAGCACGTAAAGAAATTCATGCATTGTTTAAACTTTGTATGAAATATATAAGCAAACGTGTACAAGAGGACGAAGAGATTAAAAATATTTGAAACATTGAGCGTAACATCTATTATATTTATAATATGTATGATTATTATAATAACATCTATGATATTTATATATAGTTGTTATATTTTGGTTTTAGTTTTTTTCCCCAAATAATTGTTGCCTGATCTTTATTTATTTGTCAGAAATATTTGTCATATTCTGATTATTTTTTGTCAGAAACAATTGTTATCATCTAATTTTATTTTGGCAGTAACAATTTTTTTCTAGCTTATATTTTTGTTTTTGCCAAATAGTTTTGAATATTGGCAATGTTCGGAAGGTGGGGTTAGTTTGTTATGCAAAACAATTTTACCTTTAACCTCAAAAAATAAATGACAAAAACATTTTAATTTATCCTACATTATGTATATATGTACATAAATAAAGGTCATTATGTAATTTTATATCTGCAAACAATTTAATTAACCAAAATTGAGATAATAACAATTGCTTCTGACCAAAAAAAATAAATAAATAAAAATAAATAACTAAAAATCTGAATAAAACAAAATATTTAAATCAGATAACTATTCCTTTTGACAGCAGCAACAAATTTAGAATATGAAATATATTTCCGACATAACATATTGTAAATTATATGTATATAAAAATTAATTATCACAAAAATAAAGCCTTAATATAAAAATTAATTCTGAAAAAATATAATAAAAACTTAGAAAGTATAAGGTTTTCTAAAAATATTGCGGGAATTGATCAAAATGAAGTGCTTGAGTTCTCTGATATTTTTATATATAAAATTTCATTAAATGCAAAGTGCTTTACACAATCAGGAATTTTTTTTACATTATTTCTAGTATCTGGCCGAACACACTTCTCAGACCGAGCCTGAGTGCTAACGCAAATTTCGTTATATTTTTCAAAGTTCGAACCTTTTGTCATTCATTCAATTTATTTTTATGCAAAAAGAAATACAATTTTAGGAAATAATTTTTGGCTTGTCAATAACTCCCCACCGACAATTGGTTGGTGAAAATAGTTTCAAAACTGTTTGAAAGACATTGTAACAATTAAGTCTTTTTTCTTGTGGTTCGTCCAAAACTATAGAGTTTCTTACATATTTGTAATATTATTTATAGCCAAACAAATTTAACATATTTTTTGTAGCATTTGTTAATGAGTTTAGAGATACTTCATAAGTAAATTTATAAAAAAAAAAATTCTGGACTTATTTTTATACAAAGTTATGATTTTAGTTTTTGGGCGGGGTGGGTAGGAAAAACACATGTTTCGTATTTGTCATGCGACTTTTTTCTTCGCTGTTCGATTTGATTCCTCTTTATTTTTAATTTCAATGACATGAACCAATAACTCATCGTGTACGATTTCCAAACAATTTTTCAAAACGTAATAAAACTTCAGTAGTTTTGTTTGAAATAGAAAGTTTTTAATAAAAATATTTGTAATACGATTTTTATTGAGTAATATATTGATTTTCTTTCGAAATCTTCTGGCATCGCTGTGTACTAGTAACACAACACAAAAAAATATATGAATATATTACGGAGCCAACAACGATCGCTCTTGTGAATATATATATATATATAGTATTCATTTTAAAAATCCAAAACACAACAGCTTTTATAATGAAAACGTCAGAAGAAACTCATGTGCACATGACATTCATATATTAAGATGTACGGATTAGAGATGGCCATCGCTCACGTCATTAGCGTGGGTCATAGTGATGGCAAATATATGTATCTATTTCTGCTTGTCAATTAGTGGGAGTCCAAGAGAATTTTAAGGTGGTTATTTCTAATGTGCTACCATAAAATAGGTTATCTGACTCTGTAGGCATTTATTTAATTATATGCTTCCACGAGAGCTTGACCAATAGGCACGCGATACGGTGTGATTTTTGTTCTCCTTTGCGTCTGTCCCAATTTCTCAAAAATTAGCTACTTTATTTCAACAAATCGGTTATGCGGCACAAACACAATCTTCGTATTGATATGTTTGGAAAGTCACTACTACGAAATATTATTTAGTTAGTTATTATGATTATTTGAATTCATTAAAAATATATCTGTCCACGACCATATTATTTGCATATAATTTCTGACCTTCTCTCTGTAATTCTAAATGTCTTTTAAAATTTTAGTTTTATAGACGTATTGTAGTATTCACTAGCAAACGTAAATAATCATTTCTGAGCAAATTTATGAAAATCGAATATTTTCTTTCAGAAAAGTAATTTTACTTTTTGAAATGGCGCTCTACTGATACAAAAATTTATATTTGCACAATAAAATTTGTTCAGCACCTTTCTTTTAGGCAACAGTGTTTTCGGGAATTCAGCTGTTTTCGGCAATTCAGCTGTTTTCGTGTAACATGTTAATGTTATAACGTTGGTCTATAATTTAACCATGAATCTACTTACAAATGAGCAACACTTGCTGATGATTTAATTTTATTATCAATATTCATGCATATTTTTTATCGGAAAATTGTGGCATCATTGGACCGTTCTTTTTCAAAAGAGACGATGAAGGGAGATATGTTACTCTGAATATCGAGCGCTATGGAGCGGTGATTACAATTTTTGTTGGTTTCTACAAGACGTGTCAACTAAGGCTTATATCTATAAGAACAAGCCCGCAACAGTTGACGCACTGGAAATCAATATTGAAGAATTTATTTCAGATATCGTTGAATATGTTGAAGAGAGTATGCCAAGATTGGACCCATAGATCGTTCTATTGACTCAAATAAAGGTTTTATAAATTTTTTTTAATTAATTCCGAAAGCTCTTAAAAATGGCAACCAGTTCATCTTATTATAATTAATATTGGTGGGGTTGGAGATAATTCATATCAATAACCGGTGCTGTTTTGATCACTGTCTGGCCATCATAATGCTGACGATACTAATGATGATGATCGTCATCGTTGTTGGTGTTGCTAAACAAAAATAAAATATCCAACAATAAACGTCACATTTGAATGCAAACAATGACAACATTATGAAAATATAAGCAATACATCGGGTTAGTTGGTTGTAGGAAACGTTTAATTATTAAAGAACAGAAATGAAAATAGACACAGTCCGCCCGCCAGACAGAAATACACTCACTCAGAGACACGAAGCGTTGGGGAAAGATTAAGAGGTTGTTTGTTTGGATGGGTGTTTTCTTCTTTGCAAACGATATGGAATAACTAAGTAACTGGCAGAAGTGTAGAATTTTTCTTTATTTTTATTTTATTTTGAAATACATACGAATACATACAAACATGCATGCATAAATTAATTCATTTAAAAACTATCGCACAGTCATTATGATTTTCTTGTTGTTGAATTTTGTGTTGTTACAGTGTGTGTGTACGTATTCTTTCAGTACCTTTTTGTTTTATGAACTAAGAGCGCGCTAAGAATTTTTAATTTGAATCAATTTCCACACACAGATATTAATAAACTCTAATAAATATTGATGTTTTTCTTGTTTTGTTTTTTTCTTTCTTTCTTTCTTTTGGTTGTGACTAGAAGGGGGAACTATTATAATATTAAATATTTTGTAGTTGTTGTATTTTTTATTATTATTGTTATTTCACCAATTTCACATTCAATATGGAAGTATTAAAAAATATACGTTTAGCGCGATCACTTTGCGCGCGTACTCAATCGCTACACGTTCAAAAGCAAACTCACAATTTTATAACTCAACCATTCATATGTGTACGACGGCAAGTATGATAATCATGTATGGCTGGATGTGGCCCACAAAACATTTAGAATAGAAGTACAAAAACAAAATAATTGAGAAGACAAGTGAATGGCGTTATCATCGACTTTGCAAAGCGCTATCAAAAGTCCAAATATAGTAAATATCATTGTGTTTATAATTGTATATTCGGTAATTTTCTTTATATGTTATGAATGCTCGAGGATGTGTATAAATGGAAGCCTCGTAAAAGCCAATAAAAGTATATTATAATATACTAATTGTTAATAAACTAATTTTTTGACATATTGTCATTGTACTATTATAATATGAAATTTATTTGTTGGGTGGTTAAGCAATGTCTACATGCATTTCATTGGCGCTTCTTACCAAATCGTCAGTAGACTTCAACCACAGTTTTGCAAAGTTTCAAACTTCTCAACTTATTAAAAGACTTCCAAAAACCATCTGAGAATTGTGTTAAATAAATTAACTATAAAAATTCACAAACAATTTCAAAAAATCACATTATAATAAGTGTAGCAGGCTATGAAACTTATACAAACCAAACCCAACAAACAACTTTTATTCGATACGACTCTATTTTATTTTTCTATACCTTTATACAATTAGAAATCCCTTGGATAACAATGAAAGTATTTATAAGGCAAAATGAAAAATAAAATCTCAATTGAATTGTTAATAAACTAATTTTTTGACATATTGTCATTGTACTATTATATAATCTAAGTGCTTAACCACCCAACAAATAAATTTCATATTATAATAATATACTAATTATTATTTAGGCTGAAGTTTAAACCCGCGTGAACGATTTTAGAATATTTATTGTAATCATCATACTAACCATCGGCGTTCTTTGCTTAATTTTTCAACTTTCAAGAAGGTATTGCTCAATGGGAATATCAAGAGTTTCACCAATATTTTTGACGAAATAAAATATGCGAATCATATTTTTAAGTTATGCGATTTTGCATGGTACGAAATTTCCCAACCCTGATGTCTATTATTTAAATTATTCGATTTTCTCTTTGCTTTTGGAGTTCTTAATGTTTAGTAAAGGATAATGCAACAATAATGGCACTGACTAAAACTATATAATTCAATTTAGAGTATTTTGTAACATACTTTTATTGGCCATGTGGTTATTTGTATTACTTTGATCTGAACAAATTGAAATTTCAACAGATTGGAAATATTATCAACATATACTTCGATGGCAAAGCTTACGCTAATTAACACTTCCTTCCTTCCTGAATGCAATTTGCTTAAGAAAGTGTACATCTATTTCCAATTTTTTGAATGCTCGAAGAGTTAACGAGGCTTCCATTTATACACATCCTCGAGCATAAAGAAAATTAACAACACCGTCAAACAGTGTTTTAGACCACATAATTATATACTTTCCAAGTGGAATGGCAATGGGATGCGTTAAGTAAGAAAATACTTCAACTAAAATATATATCTGTAAGAATTGGAAGATGTTTTGCTTTTCTACACATTTAATCGGCAGCTTTAAAACTCTAATTAATGGACCACATATTACATTATTATACACTTTAATATTATTTCTTACACCGGGGTATATTCCATGTAATAGAAAATTTTTTCTTAGTCCGAAGCAAAAAGTGAACTGATGGAAATTAAATGTTGTCTTCGAAATATATTTAATATATTATTTTTATATTTGTCTTGCTCCATATAATCAATTTCATCAAACAGCTGGTGTATTAAAGAAAAAAATTACTGCTAAACTAATTCGGCGACTCCCAACTCACATGCGATTTGAAAACTACGCGAGCGTAAAAACATAATCGTATGTGAATATATTTTTCATATTCTTAAGAAACGGATTTTGCTAGAAGACCCATAAAATTTTATCAACTTTATATAAGAGACGTCAAATTTCTATTCCGCGGTCAACTTCAAGTATAAGTATTCTTAAACTAGACGGTGAGGTCAGATGTGCACACCTTCCCATTTTGTTCACCGCTATTTCCTAAAAGCTCAAGACTTACCGAGCCAAGCCTAATAATTGTGAATCAGCACTTGCACAGCTAAGGAAAAAGCTGCTCTTTAATGTTAGAAAGGCATTGCTAACAGTAAAGAAATTAACAACCGAAGGCAGTAAACAAATTATGTTCAAAGTCGAACATCTCCAAAACTATAACAAATAACTGATACATCGTAGGGAGTTAAACGACACCATGCATATAAAGTGGGGAGGCATTGAGCAGTACGAATTAACAGAGAGCAACAACGATCTTCCTCTTTTAATATTCTCTACTAACGGACAATATTTCTCCCGCTCATAGTTCGGTTTGTTATTATTTATGAAAATTAGTTTCTATATATCAAGTGCTGGTGTGCTTGTTACTAGAACTTCTGCTGTGGATGCCGCGCAGCTTAATTTTGTAGATAAAATCTCTTTTATAATAGGAACATAAACTATGGCCAAGTAGCCGGTTGGGGTGAAGTAGGAGGCCTAAAATGTAAACATTAATATCGCGTAGCTTTGTTGTGTATGGGCAACGAACAGCAGCAACGGCGGCGCTTGATGATATTTTGTGTTGAATTTTATGAATGGAAATATGTATGTGCCTGAGGTACGATGAGGTTAGATAGCGTATAATTAGCAAAAAAAATATAAATAAATATTAAAACGGAAAAACAAGAAAACGAAAACATGTTCACATACGAACGAGTACACACATACATGTGTAGGTACATACATGTACCAGGCTAGCGCATTAAACGAAGGCATAAGCGAGTGATTTTAAAGAAATATAAAAGTAAATAATTGTATGAAACGTCGTCTGCATAAGGTGAGAAATTTTTAGAATATTTATTGTTTTTTCTTCATATTATGAAAAGGTTCTTATTAAAACGTAACTTAGGGGGCCAAATTACATTGTCGGAAAATATTGTTATTTAAATATTTAGCAGTCTTAAGACTGTGTGTGTGTTGTACTCGTATACTTATTGCCATTTACCTGAAAAAGGAGGATAATAATTAAGGTAATATTTGAACCTTGATTACTAATTACATAAATCATTTACTTGTTGGGTTTTCTTTTATATTTCATTGTCTTGTAAACTGAAATCAAATCCTGCAATATGAAACGTTTCTAATTCGAAACCTATAAAATACTGTTATTGCATTTACGTAATATGCTTACGGTGACCATTAATAATGAGTGATTTTTTTTTAGCAACTTTCGTTATCGCAATATTTGCTTTTGACATCTTAGATGTTTCCGTGTAACATGTTAGTGTTAAACATAATTCATTTGCTCTAAAATTCAATCAGGAATCGACTTACGGTCGAGTTATTGAACCATACCTTTTCAACATAATGAAGACAGGAACGTTACTGTGCTTTTAATACAAATGTTTATCAAAATAAAAGAGATCGATTTAGCTGACATGTGGTTTCAAAAAGACAATGCCACATGCCATAAAACTCCCGAAACAATGACCCAACTGAGAGGCGAATTTGATTAACAGTTTATTTCACGTTTGGGGGCGTTCAATTAGCCTAGATCGTGTCATTACAGCTACACTATGGAACTATTCGTGAAATATTCGCCGATATGTCAAATAGACTACGCCGGATTTGGACTCATTGTATGCATCATTTGAAGCGTAGCCCTTACATGAAATCATCTTTAAACACTGAATTATATATGCAGATCGTTCTCAAATCAAGATTTCATCAGTTTCTTTATATTTTTTTTTTTTTTTCAAATCATATCTCAAAGCCCTTAACAAATCACCCATTACTTACTTAAAAAGTAATATTATATTTAAGACCTGTTTCTCAAACCATAACGCTGCAATTTGAAAATTTTTCAGTGCATCTTAAGGCCTAATGAGTTCTTAAAGATCAGGAGAGAATATATAAGAAAAATAAATCGAAAATACTGGAAAACTAAAGTTTTGGGATTTTGAAAAATTTTTTTGAGTTGTGGGATCTCACTGAGAAATATCTTTTAAAATTTGTATAAATGAAAACTGTCTTCCCATTGATGATTTCTCTCAGACTGATGAGAAAGTGTAGCGGCTATTGAAAATAGCACAGTACTACTCTGCTGTAAAAAGCTTTAAAGTTGGTTAAAAAATATACTAGATTCATACATTAAGGCAACTTCAAATTTGATAATGGTTTTTTGAATAACAACGTTAATATTTAGTTTAGTACATACGCGATCTTCCCACCTGACAAATTTATAAAATAATATTAAATACGAAGAGTAAAATAATCAAACGCAAATCAAACACAGGGATTTAACAATCGTGTTAACGTTGGTTTGATAGAGTTCTCGTATTATTTTTCATAACAAAATTGGTATCTAACAACTGTTGATAAAAAAAAAACTGTTACGCCATTTTGTAGTTGTGCGGTTTTCAAAAAACAGATGTCCAAATCTGCTGTATAAAACTGACGTTGACTTTCCTTTGCGCTTTGCAAAATTTATGATGTCTTTCTGAATTAAAACACTTTGGAGCAATTAGCCTACTAAAATAGACTTTAATATTACTTGATTATATTTTTCACATTTACAAAACAAATATTTAGACCGCAGATTCAGTTCATAGTAGTGCATTCAATTAATATGTTTTCTGTTTCAATTACTTATTACATAGACCTATATATTTATCTTTGATGGTTTAAAGAGGTCAGTTTTTCTTTAATGTTAATAAAAGTTGGCTTAAAACAAATTCTTTCTCACCCTAAGCATGGAAAACGATGAATTTTACTTAGATAAGTAAAATTTATCACATATGTATTTAGAAAACGGGACATAAAGAAAAAATGAAAAGGTAACACAGGAACTTGTGTTGACAGTAGTTTAATATTGATACCGTTCTTGTATAAAATTAATTTGTATAAATTAAAACTGTCATCACATCCAACGAACCCGCCTAATAAGCGGTGATAAGCCAAAATACACATGAGGGCAGATGATGGCAGTATACGGGATTCCAAAAACAGCCGCTGTGTAGGTTGAAAAACACTGTGTGAAAATAAAAAAAAATGTCTTCCAAATGATCCAAATCTAGTCGCAAAGAGAATTATTTATATAATTTTGTCATTTTTAGAATTTCGATTAAACCCTCAAAATATAAAGTTATGGCTTATTAAATCAGTATTAGTGTGATATAAAATAATATTAAAAAAACTGGGTTTCAAATTAATTAAAATAATAAATTGGGCCTACAGTTCAAACGTTTAATTCACAAAATATTTACGTGAGCTTAAAGAAAGTTTTAAAATAAATTTTGTATCAACGTTATGTTTTAAAGCATAGATTCTATTTTATACATGCGACAGGTAAAAATTTAATTTTTTAATGTTTTATGTCATAAAATATTGCCCTTTGTTTGAAATAATTTATATATTATTTTGAGCCTTGTTTGTTTTGAAATCAGGGAGAAGACCACAAAGTTAAAAATTATTTCGTCAAAATGGGCAAAGAATATCGTGTTTTATGGATCACTTCTGGTTCTGAGGGTGTAACCAATATTCTGAATAAGTCAAATTGATCTACACAAACCGCTCTGCGAACAACTTAAGGTCATTTTAAAAGTACATATATTTATTTTTTCCCATTGCGTATCACCGTTAAAGTTTTACTGTCTTTCTGAATATAAAACATTACAAAATTCACTTTATCAATCTGGGTTAGAGATAAAAAGCGATGTTTTACATCATGTAACAGATGATTCTTAAATATTCAATTAATTTAGGCCGAAATTTTCAGTCGTTACTTAACTATTGTTTAAGCGTTAATAGCACATTTAAAAACAATGCAACAGAAACCGGTTGGCAATTGATTCCTAGTCCATAGTACTCAAAGCCGATTACCAAGTTGAAAGTGATAAAGAATCCTTTCCATGATCCCCGATAAAGTATGCATTTAATACGTTATTAAAAATTCACACAAGGATGCAAGTTTACAAATAAATAATTGATGACATTGAGAAATAATTATCGTAAAATATTTTGTTAATTCCAACTTCAATTATTTTGCAAACTGCATTTGAAACAATAGTAATAAAGATTGTGCATTCGTAACTCGCTCATGAGCGACAATATAAGAGAGCATAAAACAATTCTAAGCAATTTTAAAGTGATAGATTCGTATCTATTTGCGTTGATCGCGTTTGATACAATTCTAATGAATGGATAATGGGTATTCAGTCTCCCCATTAGCGATTGTAATGATTTCTGGTTTCACATACAGCTTGTGTAGGGAAATCAAATGCAATTTGCCCAAACAAAAAGTTCTACCGACCCATTAACATTAAATATTCGGATTTTGGAATGTTTGCATTTCTTATGAGCCCTACACTAGCTTTGGCCAATTTACTTTCCTCTTTTGGTTCATATTAAAGGACTCAAACTAAAACTGAAGCATCAATACTAGAAAGCTTAACTTAACTTTTTAAACATTTCCCAACAATTGGACACATACACGTAAATATACATATCGCCATATGTTTTCAAAAAGGCCCTAAAAGTTAGAACAGAACTCAAAACGGACTTCTTGCTTGACTATAATGCCTTGTATCAAAATCACTGATACTGCAACATTTTGCACTCCTACAATCAATTATAATATTGTTATCAGCAAGATCAAACTAAAAAATGTTGACGATTTTTTAGAATTGTTCATACTATTGTTTCTTGGAACTCGTGGAAAATTTGTTAGGGCTTTTCTGAAAACATATGACGGACGATATGCATGAATGTGAGTATCGTATTGTAACGTCAAAAAAATGTATTTAGTTTTAATGAAACAGTAGCAAAACGAATAACGAAATCAAGAAGAAATACAAAAAGAGAAATAAGTAAATAAATAAATTAAAAACGAAAACATTTCCTCTTGAAAACATTTTTCAAATAAAATTGAAAACCAACATCTTGCCGCCGCCGTCGTCGTTTCGCAAAATTAATAATGACAGGCAGACTGAAATTTTCAGACAGACAAAACATCACCACCGTATACGAACACAATAATGACAACAACAACAATAACAAAAATACTAAACTATAAAAGAAAAATCATTATGCTTTAAAATCATGTGCTAAAGATTAAAAGGAAAAAGGGCCAAACTAACAATTCCGTATGCCAAGATTCACTCAGTCAGTATCTTTGGGTATAGAATTTTTACTATATTTAAACGACGATCTTCAAAAGTTTAGTATTCCTTTGATATATTTTTGGTCGTTTTTTCGCATACACTTTTAAATGGAATTAAATTTTAATAACGGATGCTTTTTCTAATAAGCGAGAAACTTTAGCATTCTCCGTGGAATTCAGTTAAAACGAATTGTCTTTTAGTGGAAAGAAAGTGGATTTTGTAGAAGAAAGTGGAATACCTTCCAATAATATAAACTATTGTGAAAGGATTGTTAATAATTACTTAATGAAGAGACCTGATCCCTTGATAATACGACAAGCTTATCGAAAAGATTTTATTCGGTAATTTTCACATGTGGATTTCATGAAAATGATGATGAGATTTTTGCAGCATATACAATTGCCTGACCAATCGGTTTGAAGATAATGAATTAGGTGCACCAAACATCCGTAAGCTTTATCAACAAACTACTTTATACTTTAAAACGCTGAGAAAGTAATATTTGAAAATCAAACCAATTAAAAGCTTTTTGTTTCCCAAATCAGAAGTAATTGAAAAAACACCCGATACAAACATTTGGAGAAAAAAAAAACTAAAATAGAATATATTGAAATTTAGATATTTTTCATCACTTTTATATGGAAGGCCTGCACGTATCTGTCAGAACTTAAAGGAAGGAATTCATACATTATTTATTCCTAAACTTGATAACGCTGTAAGTGTCTGTATATAAATTCATTTTTTTCATGTCCTTATTTCTTCTTGAATTTGCATCGAAAAAAATCGCTTATGCGTTTTACAGGAACAATGTTGGAAAATTTTTCGAGGGCAGCGGTAGAAAACTATCCGCAGTTATGGTTTTCAAAATAAGGCATCACAACACACGCTTCGAAGTAGAAAATGGCTCTTTTAGTGAACGAGTTATTTCACGTTCAATCCTAGAATCAAGCAAAAAAAAAAAAAAATATAAGCGATCAACAACATAACACCTACAGTTTTGCGAAAGGTTACGGAAATTGTTTTGGAAAGAGCTCGAATATGCGAAGAATAAAAATATTATCCAAATATACCATATTTTAAAAAAGAATTACATAATTATATCTTATATAATAAGTTATAATGAACTCAAACCTCCTCGGTGATTTTGGACCGCCCCATATGATTGATCTAATTTACAATTCATTTTGTTTTCTCTAGATAACTTAAACAAAAGCTAGTTTCAAATATGTTTTAATAACACAAAAAAAGTAATTCAATAGATTTAAATACAAATTTCAAGTTACTCTTCCCTTCTCGTTCCCATTGACACATGGACACTTATTTTGTAAAATAACTCGCAGGAATATATATTGAGGATGTAACGTGTTTTAGTAGCATGCTCACCACTACACTTTGATCAGCGTTCCCAATCATAAACTAAGTTTAGGTTGGAATTATCGATTCCTACAGCCAATTCTTTTGTTGTTTTCTATATCTAAAGAAATTACTCGATACACACAAATGGAATGGAATGAGTAGAAAATCTCTGCAAAATCTTATATTACAGGTCACTGACATAAGATATCGCCTGAATAAAATGTATAACGTATGAAAGCAGTCAATAACAACAAAAATACATAATACTTATTATAAAAAAATGTAAAATTTTTACAAGGATCATATGCCTGGTCTTAAATCTTTAATTCATTTACATCTCTGGCATTTATGTCTAGGTCGATCGTGTGTGCGTATGTGTTTAAACTTTGAGATTACACAACATAGGTCTTCTATGTATGTATGTATATATCAGAATATACTATATAGTATATACATCTACGCATATCCAGCGCCTTAGCAGTCATTTGTCCATAATGAATACGCAATATCGAGTAAGCAGCTACTACAAATATTCTCATACTACAGCAGAAATATACATCAAAACAAACAGGCCATTAGGAAAATGATGAAAATGTTTCGCAAGTCAAGAGAACAACATTGAACAATAAATTAAAATGAAGTTAAAATAAATATATGAAAACTACACCGTACAATCTGCATATAAACACAAAGCAAGCAAAGAAGTATAAACTGAAATATTATAATTTTCAAACAAAAGCATCAGTTGTTGGTTTGCTGTGCAGTTGCCGGCCATTGGCGTGGCAACACTTTCATTTTCTTGGGTTTTTTTTTTCTTTGATGGAATATCACCCTTCAAAATGATCAAATTTGAATATTGAAAATTTTCAATACTTAGTTTTTTCAATTGTTTCTTATGTATTTTAATAAAATAAAACGAATAAATAAATAAAATTTAATTATAAAAAAAGTTTCACAGCAGTACTTCCAGACGAAAAAACATAACATAAGAACTTGTGTCGTCAGATCGATGAAGTATGGTATTCCAGTGTTAAAATGACTGGTGATGGTACCCATTGCCATCCTCCAGATTAGTATAGACTAATAAATACGCCTATGGATCAGTAGCTGCAAATTCAGTCGTCCAACATATTCCATTCAATGTTATGCTGAATGTATTTATGTGAATATATTATGTATCTGTATAATAAATTTCATTTACTTCATCTAATTTTCCTTTCGATTTCTGGTTATCAGGGCAACCGAAAGCATTTGTAAGAAATTACTTTTTTACACTTTATATAAACATATTACAGCATGTTTAGACATGCACCTTAACTGCATAATTAAGACCAATCAATCAATAAATTAGTAAATGATGGTGTCATAAGTATGTATATTAAACCAAATTCACCATTCAATACTTTAGCGAGAACAAAAAATTCTAAACCATGAGAACACTAAATGTTTGGAAATTAATATACATACATATATACATACATACATGTATGTACATCATGAAAAACAAATTTTCAGCTGACATTGAAGCTTCGTAAGTATAACGAATTTTTAATCGAAAACGTATTTTAAATAATTTAATATCATTCGGAGATAACAAAAAATCAAATAAGGAAGAGCTGGGTTGATATGAGGACAGTGAAATAGCTAAAGCTTTTACGAACACTATGATTGAAATGTTATCAGTTGTTAAATTCAATACTTTAGCGAGAACAAAAAATTCTAAACCATGAGAACACTAAATGTTTGGAAATTAATATACATACATATATACATACATATATGTACATCATGAAAAACAAATTTTCAGCTGACATTGAAGCTTCGTAAGTATAACGAATTTTTAATCGAAAACGTATTTTAAATAATTTAATATCATTCGGAGATAACAAAAAATCAAATAAGGAAGAGCTGGGTTGATATGAGGACAGTGAAATAGCTAAAGCTTTTACGAACACTATGATTGAAATGTTATCAGTTGTTAAATTACAATGCCGTAAGATATATTAGATACATTGAGCCTTAAACAAAGTTCAATTCCATTCAGAAACGGAGTACTTCAGTTCTTCAGAAAACGAATATGTTTTTCCGAATGAAATTATTTTTAGTTTTATTAGCTAATTCCTTTAAAGATATTTTACATGATTTCATACTGAAAATTATTTCGTTTTCGGAGAAATCAAATACGCGAACAATTCCATTTCCTAACAGATAGCTGAATGTATGTGAACACCAAAGCCGATAACAAAATCTAGTTTATTTAAAGTACATCTCTTAATATAATATTAAATATTATTTAATTTTGTCTAACATTTTCATGTTTTGGTTTATACAAAAAACGTTGGCTTTAACAACAGAGGAATTGTTTTTTGACGCATTTTTTGGAAACATAACGTACAGTTATTTAAGAAATCATTGGTTGCCCTGGTGATCACTATCTGGGTATTACAAATGCTCAACACTCAACACACAAAGAAATCTCTTTGAGTTCCAATTGAAATGAAGCGTTACATAAGAATTTTAATGTTGCTCTATTTAAACAACATATTTGAATATCGACTACGCATGTAATAAGAGGGAATTATATATACATATGTATTTTATATGTATGTATCTACATATGTACATATTTTTTTATATGTATGTGCATAATATGTACATATATAATTATTTAATTATAAAATATTTGATTTGATTTTTAAATTTATTCGACTCGGATCAATCTGAATGAAAGAGAAGGTTGCAACGCATCTGATAAGGACTTGGATAACCTGTCATTATATATAAATATGCTACACACAATTTTGTGACACACTTACAAGTTACTTACAGTGCACCCATATCGACAAAAGATATATGGATTGAAAGATTTTTTTATGTAAATATTTTGTATATGTTTTTAGCATAAAAGTTTTGAACTACCGTTTCATATTTACTTAAAAAGCTGCAACAAAATCATTCTATTTCGTGTTTAATCTGTGCTGGTAAATATATACACACATATTCATAATATTTATTGTTCTTTTAAAACAAATTTCAATAGTCCTAACATTTACTACATACAGACAACATTTTTAAAACATATTTATAACTTTATCCACTTCTCGAATGTTTGAAATTTAGGGGCTGATTTTTTCATAGGGTTTAAAATTTGAACATTTTAAATTTTGACTTTATTGTAATGGCCAATTGACTCTTCAAAATTATTTAGTAAATAGTTTTTACCTCCAGGATATGTATGGTCAAATGTTTTTTTTAGGTATATATACATACATTTGTAATAAGTAATTTTACTTACGGTCTTTATCATTTGTCAAATATTGGATCAAAAAAGCGGAGCCACTAAATACTAACGTAGAATCTTTTATATCGCATGTACCTGAATGAATATAATTTTCAATAGTATTTAGTGGTTACGCTTTCTTGGGTGTAAGTATTTGACAAGTGTGAACGTACCCTAAGTAATTTTTATTACATTTGTATACTTATCCTAAGGTTTCATTCGCCTTAAACGCTTTTTATTAGTTTCGTTTTTATGTTTGTATCTAACTCTGCTTTTATATTGTGCTTCCACGCGTATACTTAATATCATTAATAAAGTTACTCAATATCACATTTTACTCGTACAAGGTTGTTAGTGTGGTTCATGTTCCTGTCTTCTCATAAGGTGTAAGTATTTTTACACGCTTTCGAAGTGAATTAAACTACCATATAAAAAATAAATATATTTTAAAGAAACTAATAAACACTCTTCTTAAAATAAATTTTAAAATGAGCTTAAAACAATATAAACCATAATACAAGTATTATTGTGGAAAATAAGCGTGGGAGTTTTGGGTTTTTGTATATCGACCTACCGTTTAAAAATTTTTTATTTTTGGATTTTTATTTCGATTTTCTTAAAAACATGTTTATCAGTTTTTCAGGGGTTGTCCGATTTTATTCAAATCTAGCACAAATTAATAATTTATCTTAAATAAGGGCCATGGTATATCATAGTTAAAACGATTTTACTGCATCGTCAGCCTATATTAAGCCTTATTATTTGAAAGGGCTGGAGTTTACGATATTGTTTGAAGAATAAATAAATAAATAAACTGGTAGAATAGAATTGAAAATCAACTCAACTTAACACTGCTATCAATTAGAAAATTCCTTTGATCCAATGAAAAATGATTTAGTTTATTTCTAAAGCTGTTCGTTTTTAGCTTCCTGAGACACCAAACGACGGAACCAATTACGCTTCAGAGCGCAATCGATGTCTGTGACATGGATTTGTGATTACAAAGGTGGTGGACTGTGAAAAGTTTCTAGAGCATACATTTTTATGAAATTAACTTCTAATGCAAAACAATACAAAATGCATTATCTTACGGACGGTGTCACTCCCATAAAAAATAATTGTTATTTTAGTTTTGGACGAGGACTACTAACCGTTATTTCTTATTATTACTTTAGCATACTAAGGACATATTTGGGTATGGACATATGTGCCCAATATTAGTTTCGGAAAGCTTCAATAATTTAGTACTATATATGAAGCGTTACGTTGTAATAATATATGTACATACATATGTACTTCTCTCTTTCTCTCTCTCTCTCTATATATATATATATATATATATATATATATATACATACATATATACATATATATATATATATATATATATATATATATATATATATACATATATATATATATATATATATATATATATATATGTATATATACATATATATTTGTATATGTGAAGATATTTTAAAATCAAGAGCTGCAGTTACGCGTTACATACATATTCGATGTTAATGAACACATTTCCAATATTAGCGTCCTACCAACAAATATTTCAAACATCGTAGGTGGTTGTGGCGTCATTATTTCATTTACTTAAAAAAAATAAATTTTTTTAAACAAAAATAAACTTAATACAAATAATATAAATAAAACATTATTATTATCCAAAATATATAAAAACCTTTTTTGTTGTTTTCGCCCAATATTAATATCATCATTAAAAACGCACATAATAGAATTATACTGTGAATGCTTTTCCGATGTGGATTAAATTTTCAGTTGTATATTTTTATTTTTTTAATTTGTTATTTATGATTTTCGATTCAGTGCCAATTACAAAAAAAAAATTTGTGTGCAGACGCTCGAGAGGTACGTGAGTACGAGGGAAAGTCAAGAAGTTTTTTAAATATTAATGTCGAAACAGAATAAGTCCATAACGTTGCCTGATAAATAAAATTCATAACTAAATCGGCGGCAGGAAGTTCGAAAGCTCTTTCATAATTTTTTTATTTTCTTTTGTTTTTTCCATTATTGCAAGCAGTTCTGCATCAAAACAAAAGCAAGGTCATACGTTAAGTTAACAGCAAACTTTCTCGTCGTCCAAATAAATCGGATTGATACAATCATATACCAAAACAATATATGTATATACATACAAAGGGATACTCCTTCGTCGTCATATTGTATATGAATGCGGAACCTTTTTTGCTATTTTTGTGTTACACTTATCGCCCGATAATATTTATGAAATAAAAATAAGCAACCATTCGTTTAAAACACGGTAAGAGAATTAATTCTTATTATGAATGTTTTTCTTACTTTTGAAATCCAGCAAACAATTATGTTTAATAATATCAGAAAAAAACTGTGAATAAGATAGTTGACAATTCGAAGTTTCCTTGCAAATTAAATGTTATATTAACTACCAAAGACTTGGTGCTATTTTTGATTTCAATACTTTTAATGGTTTTCGGATATGAACTTATTTTTTATATTAATATTTTGTGGACATTTTGTTTACAAAACACTATACAAGGAAAACAATAACTTTTGAGGGGCGTGTCCGAATCGAACAAAAATTAAATGATTTTTTTAAATGTGTTTTTGGAATAAGTTTCAAAATGCTTTACCGATCATTCCACAGCCTAATTAGCTTTATTAGCTCCGAATTTATATATCTGATCAGTGTTCAATAATACATTTCAAAGTATTTACAGTTACTTAGCGAATTCTCCTCGTACATCAAATTATACAAACAAAAATGAATTAAATTAGCAAAAAAGAAAAAATTGGATGGCGCCCATGATATAAAAGAAACAAAAACAAACACCCTTAAAAATAATTATTTTGAAAATCTATATAGTTTTTGTAGTTGTATATGTACATAAAACAAAAAACAGAAATAGATTTTAGACTACGCATATAATTAAAGGTGTACGTACACGTACATATTTACTTACATATCCCAAACTTTTCGTAATACAGTCATATCCCTAAAAAATCTTATGAAATGGTACGTGCCTATTTAAATATGTATCAAGAAAGTTTTAGCTAAAGGACTTCTTCCAGCAATTTAAATAGGCTGGACTTTTCACGAGCTGATCTAATTCTACTCTCTTAATTTAAATGAGGAGCAAGGACAAATTATCTAGGATCGTGCACAATTTACTATATCGATCAGTATCGCAGTCGTAGTAATAATGTCACTTATGCGGACTTTTTCTACACATTGCCCATATTGAAGCTGTTTAAAGAATGATGTTCTCGAAAACTAAGGCGAAAAGTCACAGTGCAATGCAAAAAAATTATCCCAAGATTATAAAATGCAATGAAAATAAATAATTTTTCAAACTATTTTCCCTATATTATTATTTAACAACGATGTTCTATAAAACTGACATTAATTAAACATTAAGCCAGCACGTTAAGCTATTCTCAAAATATTTTCACAAAATCATACATAAATATAGACATCAAACCAAAAAAATTAAAAGGTCAGGCTTAAATAAAATGGAATAAAAATTCGTTAAATTATGACAAGATTAAAAGATAATTTGTTGTAGCTACAGTACCAATGAAAGGGGAGTGATTTCCCTTATCAGCATTACTTGCTATAGCTCAGTGAAGTCCAGCGAATTTCAAAACCTGATTTCTTGAAATTCAGCACTAGAAAACGGTTCCAGTTCACAGGATATCTAAGTTTGATAGACTTCTTTGGAACGCCACTACATTACATTGGGTTATAAGCGGACCACATACTTACACATAAAGATAGAAGTATTCAGTGAAGCTTCCTAGGAAATCTGAACGTGAAGATCTGTTGAGTACTCTAATTTTGAACAAACGGGGAAAACCCGATAACTTACTGATTTAAAAAAATTTTATATCTTCTCAGCGTGAAGTTATAAAAGCGCAAGTCACGATAGTCCTTAATATAAGAGGTGGAATTCAGGATACTTTACCAGTAGAAAACTCAGATTTTTAATTTATAAACATATTTCTTTTAAGATACATAGATTTATTGAAATTAATTGCATCAAACTGTGGCGCCTTTATAAACAAAAGTGTACATTTTGATGTAAGCAAATATTTTTTTATTTACAAGAAAATTTACGTCAAATTGGCGCCACACAACTTGAATGTATTCAAAGGAAAGTGAAGAAAACTATTATGAAATAAAAAATAACATGACAAGCCGACATTATGGGGCAGGATCATCCAACTTTAAACCATCTTCCAATCAAACTGACAGACAATATGAACAAACGGCACTAATAACATTTAGTATTAAAGCAAAATGTAATTATTATTGTCTAAATGCAGACAATAATTTAATTGTTGCTTTTTGTTTATATCTCATGATTTTTTTTTCAGAAAATTAAAACTTTTAATTTATTTTCCTGCTAAATATGATTTTGGGGACGTTATACATAGATATGTACATATTATGTATTGGTGACAGAAAAAAAAATTATAAAAATCAAAAAATGTATTATAGACCAAATAACAGAATATATAAATGATGAGATTTGTTGAACACGCAAAGTTTAATAAATCTTCTTTAAAACTTATTATCAAACCTGTCGCCAAACTATACGCTTGAAAAATTTCTAAAAATATGTATTAGTCACTTTTGCTAAAGAGACAAAAATCAAGAAGAAAAAAGATGACAGCAAGAAAATCCCTTCTTTGAAAACACTTTGTTAAACATGAAATCTATTTATCACTAAATATACATAGTATATTAGATTTTTTATTTTTATTTTTATTTTGTTTTGGGAAAACGAATTTAAGCGTTATCATTTAGTAAGAAATGTTAGATGGGGAAACAAATTAATGTTGAGTTATTTGCGAATTGTAGATTTGGTACAGAAGTACTGTTGACACGACATTCTGCGGAAATTAAATGCTATTGAACTTGAGGGACAATCAAATGGTATTAAATTTTAATTACAAGTGTTAATATAAATTTTTTCATGTTGAGGTCACATTATATCAAAACAGTTTAAATCAAATGCGTCTTAATACAGCACGCCAAATATTTGCATTTGTGCATGCGATTTGTTGCGGTGTTTCGAGAAACGCTATGGAAACAAATCGCCGACACAAATCCCAATCGTGTGACCAGATTAATACAATTTAAAATTTAGCTTACCGTTTTATCTCTTCCCGTTCTTTTTCCATTTTTAAAAGTATGCCCCGTTGCTTTTTCTTAATTGCGGCAATATGATTTATTAAACCCTTGGCTTTATAACGTGCCTTCTGCACGTCTAGCCAAGCAATTTGACCTTTGGTACGATCCAGCAATGCCTTTTCGCGCATTTTTAATAGAGCTGACAAATGTTGTGACTTATTAGTTTCATTTTGTATAAGTTTCTCGTACTAAAAATAAATGAAATGTCAATATCAATATTAAATAGAAATATCTAATATCATAAAACGTATAAATTAGAAGAGAACCACATCACAAAATTATTTAATATATAAAATACAACAATTTCTTAGTCCAAATAATATTCCTTTCTAATATAAAGGGGTTACAACAGCTCATGCCACGCACGAGCGATTTGAGAATAATGTAATCTCACGTGGAGGTGATTTGAAATGAAACTCAAGATCGCGAGATTTGACCCCGTTAGAACTTTTTTTCCGTGAATAAGCCACAAAGCACAGGGAAGCTTAAAGCCAAATATAGCACAAGGACTTTTGGTCCATTCCTCGTATAATAGTATCAAGAAATTCTCAAACGGCATTTCCGCATTTTATCGAAATTTCAAATCAATTTAAATACAAATTTCGATCGATATCGAACGTCTTCTAAAATTTTATAAAGCGATATGTTTACTTGCATTCGATTTACTGAACAGTCTCGATAATAATAATAAGTTGAAACCCGGTTTCCCAATTTCACATACATATTATTATGTAATTAGTTTTTTTTTTTGCTAATTTTTCGAGCTCTTTTTTTTATAAATAATATAGATTTTCTTTTATATTATATAATTATATATATATATATATATATATATATATATATATATAACATACAGACCTTAAGATTAATATATATTTAAGAAAATATATATTATTAATATATAATAGAATGACTTGGATGACTGTTTTATTATTATTATTCACACTTTAGGATCATTTGTTAAGCTAAGTCACTTTTTGAGCTCAAGTACAGGATATCAAAAAAAAAAAAAATTTTAGTCGCTAGTTGAAGATATTTTCCGCCGAATTTATAAAAAGAAAACAATGCACTTATAATTTACTTCAAAACATAATCTTCATACAAAATTTATTTAAAGCATTCTTCACGTTTCTTTATTTTTACCTTTGAAAAATTTTGAAGTTTTGGATGTATATGTGCCACTTTCAAGAAGAAACACAAACAAGTAAAAAATACAGCAGAATACCGGACTATAAATATGTATATGTATATAGCTATGCATTAATGTATACATACCTACATGTATACGCACAAATATATATATATATATATATATATATATATATATCTATATGTATATATACATACATATATATATATATATATATATATATATATATATATATATATATCTATATGTATATATACATACATATATATATATATATATATATATATATATATATATATATATAAATATAATATGAAATTTATTTGTTGGGTGGTTAAGCAATGTCTATATGCATTTCATTGGTGCTTCTTACCAAATCGTCAGTAGACTTCAACCACAGTTTTGCAAAGTTTCAAACCTCTCAACTTATTAAAAGACTTCCAAAAACCTTCTGAGAATTATGTTAAATAAATTAACTATAAAAATTCACAAACAATTTCAAAAAATCACATTATAATAAGTGTAGCAGGCTATGAAACTTATACAAACCAAACCCAACATTTTTTTTTTTTTCTAATTGTATAAAGGTATAGAAAAGTAAAATGGAGTCGTATCGAATAAAAGTTGTTTGTTGTATATATATATATATATATATATATATATATATACATATTTATATATATATATATATATATATATATACATATATATACATATACATATATATATATATATATATATATATATATATACATATACATATATATATATATATATATATATATATATATACATATATATACATATACATATATATATATATATATATATATATATATATATATACATATATATACATATACATATATATATATATATATATATATATATATATCTATATATATATATATATATATATATACATATATATACATATACATATATATATATATATATATATATATATACATATATATACATATACATACATATATATATATATATATATATATATATATATATACACAATCTTATATGTATTTTTTTCGTTAAGGTCTTAATATTATTATTGCCAGTACTCAATCATAAATATCAGTAATCAGATCAAAAATATTTTTATATATAAACTTGTACTTACCAAACCCACATTTGAATAGTTCAATGAAGTCTCAGACATACTCTCATTCGCATCATGTTTTGTTGTAGACCTTGGGCTATCGCATTGCGAGAAATATTTTACAATTTCGTTTCCAATCGAAACGCGTGTATTCGTCTGTTGTGGAGGAGAATATGTTAAAGCGAGTTGATTATAAGACAGCTTAATTGATGGCTCTGCATTATACAAACTACGCCTTGAGCACGTTTCAGGATAGGGTTTTGAAGAAACACTACTGGTTATTTCATCATCAGCACTTTGGACGAATTCCGCAAAACTAATTTGCGATGATGCCTCGATAGCTTTTTGAAGTTGATTTTCATTGATTTGAGCTTCTTTTGAAATAGTTTCTTGGAAATCACCGCGAGTGCGATTAATATGAGATTTAATGAAGTTTTCAGAATCATTGGGTTTATTTACATTTTTATTATCTTTACTTTTTCTCTTATTATTCAGTGGTATGCTTCTGTTGTCATATGACTGCGATTCATAAGTTTTTTGTAATTCTTCCGCAATAGTGGAAGTTATACCAGCAGATTCAGATTTACTTGCTTTGGATTCGGATTCAGATTTGGCATTTTCTCTAGTCTGTGTGGTACTAACAATTTCACTTTGCGTATCACTTTGTGATTCCATTTCGCTTGCACTTATTCTCTTTTTGTGGTATGCTTTGTATCTGTGGCAATTATAATTTTTTTGTAACATTCGATTATTGTATCTCTGGCTAGAAATCGTATTTGAGTCACTGTTACTATGGGGGAAAGAATTAGCTGTCATATTGAGAGATTTTTCCACAAAATTGTGGTTATGGATTAAGCTATGTGTGGAATTAGAAGTGGTGTCTGCATTTTTATTTAATGGCAAGTTATCTGATAATATATTTAAGCCATTTAGAGACTTCGAAGTTTTCAGAACATCATTATTTTTATATTGCTTTTCATATTTGTGAAAAGTTGTGCATTTTTTAAGAGGAGTCTTTAACATTTCCTTGTTGCTAGAAACACGATCAACATCAGATGCATTTTCTTTAGACTGCAATTCGAATCCACTTAGTATTTCAGAAGATTCACCATTTTTTGTTTCAGGTTTTGACATATTTTGTCTGTCAAACTTTAAAGATTCATTTTCAGTTGCATTTATATTTTTTATTTTCATTTCAATGCTATTTTTCCGTTTATTTTCTGCTTCTTTGCGCTTTTTTTTAGATTCTAAAATTGTTTGTTTTAAAGTTTGTTTTAATTTTTCTATTTCATGCTGGCGATCGTTTGAAGATTGAGATGCTCTTGAAGATGAAATTTGCTCTTCGTTGAAGATACCACTTTGTGAAGTGCTGTGTTCTTCATCTTCTGTATTTGCGGATGAATTTGTTAAAGATTTCAAATCCAAATTCGTTAATGGCTCTATTTCTTTATTAATGAGAATAGTTTCCTGTTCATAAGATTTTTGTGGGTTCAAAAGAGGTTTAACCTTTTCAGCGATTTCAAACAATTCCTGTTTTCTCTCCATCAATTCTCCATTATTTTTGTATAAAGATTGCTTCAATTTGTCATTGTCTCCAGATGTTGTTGATTTCTCAAAATCTGAGGAATAATATTTATCAGTTCCACTGGATATTTTGGATGTGCGGGGACTCAAAATTTGTTGCGATTTATCGAGAGAAGATTTCAACTGTTCATTTACTTGTATGACTTGTGATAGGCTGCGGTTAAAATCTTCTAATAATTGTGTAAAGTCGGTCTCATTTTCAGATCTCTTATCTGGTAGTTTTCTTTCAATTTTTAGATTACCCACCTTTTCCAAGGACAATGGACTTACTGGCTGTGGTTTAACAAATTCAAATTCTTTTGAGTGTTTAGCAAAATTCTTTTCAGGACTGCTAAGTATTTGCGAGGATAATGAAACCATGTCGTCTTCTGAATGTGTCAGCGACTGTTTCATAGGGTTCGTGTAGGTTCTTCTAGATTCTGTTCTTAGAGATGAAACTTCTGTTAAAGTATTTGAAATAGGTATTGGAAGAGATATTGAAGACAGATTCGAATTAATTCCAGAATTTAAACTTTCCATAGATTTGCTATTTTTAGTCAGTTTGAGACGATGCATGTTTTCTTTTAAATCCTCTTGATCCGAACTTAAGCTTTGTGTGGATTTTTTTAAATATTTCATGGGTGATGTTTGTTTAGTGTTACGTATATCTGTACATTGTATAGATTTTTGCAGATATTCAAACTGCGTCATAGAAGTTGCTACGCTTTGCGTTTTTGTTTTAATATTTTCATTAGTTAACTGTTTGTTCACATATTCATTATTTTGCATGTTCTCTGGTAAAGATTTTAATTGCGCACTATCCTTTCGTGTACATTGTTCTTTAAGATTTCTACCTTCAAGACTTTCCTTTACATTTTCTAGTTTTTCTCGTTTTCTTTTAAGTTTTTTAGTTTGTTTTTCTTCCAATAGTAGTTCAAGAGACTTTCGTTTCTTTTGCTTTGATGGGCTGATTAGACCCGAAGTGGTAATTTCTTGAGGTGTGTTGGGCTGTGCTATAGACTCCAATTTTCTTCTGACAGCCATAATAAAATTATAAGGATAAACCTGTGTTGCTGAAGGTCTCAGCCAATAAGGCAATTCATTAGGTTTAGGATCGACATTTAGCATAGTTTCACTACCTGTAAAAGGTTGTTTACTTTCTTCGACTTTGCTTGTTTTTGGATTGTTATCTGGCACGTTTAAGTCACAATTCGCTTCGCCTCCCATATTTTCTTTGTCTTTTTCTTGTTGATTTTCTTCTAATTCATTACAGAGCGTGTTATTCTTGTGATTGATTATTTTATTTTCCTGTGGAGCCATTAAATGTTTTGTTAACATTTCTATATTTTTGTTTTCCTTATCAAAATTATAGCTTCTGTGGCTTGTGAAAGAAAAGTCTTTATCATTTTCCGCTTTTCTCAAAAGACCAATACGTTTTTGATTAGGTAATAAGGGTGTAGTTGCAGGTTTCAAAACATTACTCTTTCCTTGTGAGGATGAACTTCTACGAGTGGCTCCCAGAGCTGTTGATTCCATTCTACTACGTTGTGTTGTGATACTTTGAGATGAAACCTTTGCGTGTTGTTTCACAAATTCTAAATCGGTAGGCGATTTTTTTGTTTCTTTCTTTAGCTCTTTCTGATCCTTTTGCTCTTGCAACTTCGATTCTATATTGGTCACATTTTCTCCCAAAAATTTTTCCTTCTTTTGTATATTTTTTGCTATAAGTTTACGAGTATTTGTCTTAAGATCCTCTAATCTCTTTTTGATTTCTTCTTTTTCTATTCTTGACTTAATTGACGGATCATTATATAATTTACGTTGTTTTCTTTGCATTTCCATATAACGACGAGCTTCTTCAGGATTATATCCAATTTTTTTATTAGTTTGCTTCTCCTTACCGCTAGGAGGCCATTGTGATGACTTTGATCTGGGCTTGTGAGACACTGCTGTTGAAGATCCAGATCTGGTTGAGTCTCTACGAGTAACTCTATTATTTTCTGAGTTTTGTGGATACCTTACCAGTTGGAATTCTGTTTTACTACGACCATGAAATGGGAGATCCTTTTTCTCTATTTTCTCTGGTACAATTTTCGTCGATAATTTAGACTTTCCCGCTTCTTCTAGTGGTGAGTTAACCTCATGTACATCATTTTGTGAATCTTGAGATGAACGTTCACTATTTTTATGCGGTGATTTCATTTTATTAAGCATATCCTGTATTTCCATTATCTCTTGCTCCCGCTCAAATTTCTTTTTAGAAAAGTCTTGTAGTTGTTGTAAGGATCGCGATGACTCAATATTTTCTGTTTCTAAACAAGTTTGTCGCTTCACCTCGGGCAAGCCTTTAGTATTTAAAATTTTCGAAGAATCTTTTTTATTGAGCTGAGTCCTCTTACCTTGAGACATATTACCAGAATCGTTTAGTGCAGCTGAATACAAATATAATAATTTTCTTACTTAAATAATATCGAATAGCGGAAACATTTTTCTCACCTGGCAGAGGTTTTCCAGAAGTCTTTTTTGTGTTTAAAATAAACTCGTTTGGTGGTTGTTGCTCATTTGTTGTTGCAGCATTCCTTAACAATTCTTCTTCTTCTTTGTCTTGTGCGCTGTTGGTGTTGGCACTATTTCTTGTTTTACCAGCAGACATAATTTTGGGAAAGTTTTATAATACCTGATCTACAACTTAATTTAGACAGTCTTATTCTTGAAACGTTGAATAATATAATTTAATAAATCGAAAAGTTTTAAATTTCATATTACATATAAATTCTTTATTTTTTTGACAATATTTCACAAGTCTTTTGATTTGGTATTCTTGTTCTATAAAACATTTTGATTATAAAAGTAACCCTACATTAAAATATTATACTCTTAACTCGAACCAAGTCTTGAACAGATGAACAAATACAGAAACAAATTATAACAAAACCTGGTTTTCACGGTACAAAACTGATTCCTATTGTTGGATATTATATTATTGTTGTATTCTGTTTGTTTATAACAGAGCAGCTTTACACAAGTAGTAAAATTAGGTAACATGAATGAGCAACTGTAAATGGGCATAGAAATAAAAAACGCTCACACAATTTAGTATAGTAAATAGACACTAATCATTGAAAATTTCTTCATCAACATACATATCATTTAATATTTATCTGTTTTTGAACAAATTTTGCAGCAACAGGTAGTTTGCGAAATATTGTTATACGAAAATTTGCATGCAGTTCTGAAAAACAGACACGCTCAACATAAATAGTAGTTGACATCACTGTAATAGTAAAAATAATAGAGCAGAAAACTTCAATCAGCATTTTTTTTAGTTCTATCCGGCAAAGTATACAATATATAAAATTAATCGCGAAAATTTAATGTTTTAAACGTAGAGTATTTAAAAAAGTACACATAAATTGCATTTATAAGAACTAAGCAATCGCATAAAATATAAAAGTGTCAAAGCAATAAGGATATATGTATAAAAAATATCATGTTTGTGAAAAAGTGAAGACTGAAATGATGATTGCACTGTCTGCTTTATTGCAGCGGCAGTAACGGTTACGACTTGGAAGAATTGAAAATGTCTTGTAAAAATATCAATTAAAGGTAGATATATGGAGTTCTGAATATACATAATTAAAATTTTATAAATACATGCTAAATATATTCAGTTCTGTGTGCGTGTGTGTGTGTAAATAAGAAAAGCATAAATGGCGGTTAGCCTCAAAAAAATATATATCAGTTGTATTTCAACTGTAGTAGAATAGTGCCGGTTGGTGAGCGTGTGTGTGAATAGCATAAATGGCGGTTAGCCTCAAATATATATTTATCAGTAGTATTTCAACTGTAGTAAAATAGTGCCGGTTAGGAAGCGTGTGTGCGTATGTGACTTTCCGTCGGTTTTTTGAATGTGCTTTTGAATCGTTGTACAAAATGATAACTTGTAATAATGAAAAATGGCGTGAATAAATTTCGTTTCGATGCCGTACCTTAACAAATGAGTGTTATTATGCGAACTCTCTTCTCAAAGCAATTATATAACTAACCAAACAGATAAAAATGAGATATAAATTCATTCAATGTCAAGGCAATAGTGCTGTAACAAATTACATGGTAAGTGAATCAAAATTTTTTCACTGCTATATAGAATATACTGTTCGAAATTACTGAAAATTATTTTCAGAAGTTTCTTTTTCTATTATGGTTGTTGTTATCTAAGACATTGAATGCCATTATATAAAAAATATCAAATTGAATGAAAGTAATATTTCTATTGCAAAAGCCTATGAAATTTGAAAAAACAAGAAATTCTTCCCGCCTGTAATCTTCATATCAGAAAATTCTATATTCGATTAGCAGTTTATAAATACATTTTTTTTTATGAATTAGGTCTTTAATACATATTAAATTTAAAATTATTGCAAAATTAATTGGTTGTATTAAAATAGTGCGAGTGCAGACTATACCACCTACCTGGTCGCAGATTTCGCAAGATATCGTCCGATGGAATAAAAAACATTTGAAACAAAAACAAAGTTTAAAAATTGTTTTTGTCTTAAACGTTATTTATTCGATGGAACTATAGGTTGCAATATCGGCGAACAGGCAGCAAATTTCATACTTATCGAAGCCTACGTAGCTATTGCGCTCAAAGTCCTAGGCGAAATTCCAATGCATATATATGTATATATATATATATATATATATATATATATGTATATATATATATATATATATATATATATATATATATGTATATGTATATATATATATATATATATATATATATATATATGTATATATATATATATATATATATATATATATATATACATATATATATATATATATGTATATATATATATATATATATATATATATTTATATATAGATACATATATATATATATATATATATATATATATATATGTATATATGTATATACATATATATATATATATATATATATATATATATATATGTTTATACATATGTATATATATATGTGTATATATATATATATATATATATATATATATATGTATATGCATATATATATATACATATATATATATATATATATATATATATATATATGTATATATGTATATACATATATATATATATACATATATATATATATATATATATATATATATATATATATATGTATATATGTATATATGTATATACATATATATATATATATATATATATATATATATATATATATATGTATATATGTATATATGCATATACATATATATATATATATATATATATATATATATATATGTATTGACTGGGTTACAGATTAAACTCCAGTGAATTAAACATTACAAATAATAACCATAATTAAAATAAGTTAATTAAGAAGGTTATGAAGAATAAGTGCCCAAGAATGTTTCGCACATCGGACAGAAATGATTCGTATTGCGGCAAGAGTCCATGCAGTATGGCAAGCAGCAGCAGCACCTGTAAAAATAGATACAAAATTTTTTGTTCATGCAAACTCCAAACGGTTAATAATATTTAAAACTTTACTTACACTACAGTGAGTAACAAACATGCAATATGAGTTTTAGCTGTTGAACGGTGACGGACATTCGTTTTAATCTGACAACGGCAGCTGGGGCATATCATTTCCATAGAGTTCGGACCTACAGGACGGAAAATTTGTGAATTGGAGGCAGTCGTCATTAGAACGGTAGGCGGTATATTAGCCACGGGTTGTGGTTGCGTATTATTAACTTGTTCCACATTTAATTGATTATGTTGCATGTTGATTCCCTGCAGACTGATTTCTCGAACGTTTTAATTAGAAATAGAACTGATGACAAACATAACCAATTTCTTACTAAACGAAATTTTACGTTAATGTGATGGTCGTATAACAAAGTCACTCCCAATGTTTAGATTAGATTACATTTTTCTATGCAGTTGTATATTAATGCTTGTCTTATTAAAAAAAGTGGGTCATAACATGCTTCAAATTGCACAATTTGTATTTTTGTTTGTTGATAAATGAGTTATTGATTTTTGATAACGAAAATGTATTGGAAATTGCTTCAGCATGTCATTGTATGAGACTACTGGTGAACTGTTTGCTCGATAAACTTTTATATTCCTATTGCTATCACTCAAATGTTCTGGTTGAACAGCATATTGTTGACTTTGCACAGCGTCCAGACGTGCAGTATTTTTTTACAGGTAACCGATATCGATGTATCGGTTTTGACTTTGAATAATAAAGAATTTACTCTATTTCGGATAAATTGAACTCAAACATATTGAAAATATTACTTTATATGCAAATTAATAAAATAAGTTTGTATAAAAATCAAGAAGTTTGTTGTAATTGTATTCCAATATAATATATATTCATTAATACAAATATTCTGTAAAATACAGATTAAAATTCTCTGCAGAGTGGCAGTCCCGGTTCTAATAACGGTTACTACTCTTAGACACTCCTACAGTGCATTATAAATAGGCAAACCCTATAAAGGAACCATAAATTTTATTATATGGTTTATGATTGGGGCATTCACACATCGTGCTATTTAGTCATATTGTCATAAAGTCATAAAATTTTAGACCAGTTTAAAAAAGTTGTTGTTGTGCTGCGGGTCTTATCTTATATATTATTCACGACTAGAAAGTGGCTAAAATATTATTCATACTTATATGTCTGTACATTAAATCACATTTTTAAAAGTATAAATTTTTAAAATTAGTATAAATTTTTAAAAGTATTGATAAAGTATATTAGAATATATAACAAAATAAATATTCAAATTTCCGACGATGAACGGCCGTGGCCGATACCAATAATTTCATATAAAATTTCTTCCTGTGTGTTGCTCATTGATTTTTGTATGTTTAATTCCAATCAATATCGATATTTTGAATGGATAATAAGTGGATTTGGTTGCAATTCCTTTTAGTACAATGGCTGAGCTAAAAGTTGTGGTCCTCGTTTAGTTTGCGTCTTTGGTGAAGTGTTTAAAACTCACCATGAATTGTAATTTTATTAGTCACTAAAAACGCCACAGATGGCACTATTGCTCTACATATTGTTGAACTGTTATACGTGTTTCTTTTATAAAACAGGCAACAAAAATTATGCAATAGCTCACAAGAAAATTATAGTTTATAACGAATGGTAGACATAAGAAATTTACCATCGTGGTAAGTAATGAAAATAAAAACTCCTCAAAATATGCTAAGCCTTTTTATTTTTCTTTCAAACACGTGATTGAGAAAAAGAGCTTGTTTTCGTTTATTCAGTTAACTTTGATGTATGAAAGAAATTAAGGATGCATTTCTTAAATTGACATTATAATTAATTCAAAAACTAATATTTTAATATTTATATTTTGAACATAAAGCCACTAAAGATACTTCCACACTTTCTACCAGTGGAAAATATGTTGTCTCGGGAATTTATTAAGTAAATCAGTTTCACATAATCCAATATATTTGGAAACTTTTTAACTCAATAAAGATTTTTCTATACGCTGTTTAGAGCAATTATATGCAAGTGTGAACGTTTCTTAAGAAAAATCTCAAATAAATTAAATGTGAGTAAATTTTTAAAATATTATTTTGACATATTTTTATATCACATATATTTTTATATATATTTTTAATATATCGCAACACGCAGGGCTTTCAGATAAAAAAAACAAAATTTCCAAAAAGTTATTGGTTGTACATTGTCTTGCAAAATTCAGTTTTTTTAGATTTCTGTATGAATTTACGTGTTGGTGTATTTGACCCTCTTATAGCTTTTGAACAGCTAAACCTTATCAAATTACACTGATAACGTTCTAAAGAGTAGATTTAGAGATATTCCAAACATATTGGAAAAAATATATATTAAGGGTTTCTTAGAATAACTTTTCACCAGCCTCATCAATCGATTTCACAAGCTCGGCTGATCCGTTCGTGGGATATCAAGAAAAAAACTCCCAAATTATGTATCTAATAACTTACTATTGTCAAAATTTGTATAGTTATCAAACAAGGAGCGTTCCTGGACTTAGTGTATTTGAAACGGTAGATTTCAAAATATCCCAAAAAACATTTAAAACAAATAAAAGTGCTATATTTGGCTGTGCCGAATTTTATATACCCTTCACCAAAGTACGTCTGGCGTTATATATATTTTTAAGTAACAATTTTGTTCTTCCTAAGTTAACTAAAATTGTTTTTAGTTGGCAAATAAACACAACGTCAGTTGCCTTTTTGGTTACTTTTATGAATGAAAAAAATCAATTTCCCACCCCTGGAAACGAAATTTTAATATTTTTTCTTCTTCAAGATGTATAATGGGATGATGGGATTCGGTTGTTCTGACAATTGAAATAATTGTGTTTTAACTCGCAGAGCTCAAAAGCATAGAATAGCAGCAACACCAGGTTACGAAAGACTTGCGGTTAAAATAAGCATGAAGCTACAGGGATGGCCTTTAAAGTCAACCGTCTTCCATAATTATTTTTTATATATAAAAAGACGTCAAACTTAAAAAACTATTATTCAAAAAATAATAGCGAGGCCAAGATTAACTAGAAATCAGCTTTTCTTCACTCGAAACGAAAATAAAATTAATTCCTATTTATATAACAACAAAAAATTTTATACAAAAGTTTTTATTTCGAATGAAAGCAGAAAGGACTAATTGTATCAATTTCCTGATCTGTGGAATTGTTTTGTACCTTAATTTCCCATAAAATTAATTGAGGGTTAAATTTACTTACCGACACTCCTCCGATTAAAAAGAAGACCATCTCATTTTATTAAAAAATTAATTGTGAGGAAATGAAACAAATTTAAAAAGTTAAACAACGTAAACTACAGAAAATTTAATTCTGATAAGAAAAAACGTTTTTTTACATCAAATTAAAGATCTGCTAAGAAAAGTTTTACGAATTTGAACAGCATCGTGAGTCCGCAACAAGAAAATTATGCGTCGCCACGCATATTTTTATTCAACACTATTTTCTTAGAATTCAGTTTTCTACAAAAAAAAAAAAAAAAAAAAATAATAATTTCAAATCGAATGAATTGAAACCACATCAATAAAAATGTGTGTTCGCTGAAGGATAAAATCGCATTTAAGAATGAGGGATATTTAAGATCGCATCTATAAAAGAATCAGGAAGTTACTTTGCCCAATTTATAAATATCTCGTGTAAAAAATTTCAAAAAGTGAAAAGTGTTCAGAACTTTAATATTAAATCCAATAAATTTTATTCTTTAAATGATCATTTTTCAATTTTGCTTGAAACACACCCATATCGTCAACTAAAATGCCAAATAACGTGATGTAATTTTTCAAAAGTTTACAGGACAAGCAGACAACACTTTATGAAATGGAAACTAGTCGGAATATTTAAGTGAGATTTACAAGTCTAGATTTAAAGACTTGAAAATTTCGTATTAATATCTCAAATAGTTTCCATTTTACAAAATTGCTTGTTTCTCTAACAAACTTTTGAATTATGATGCTACGCTATTTGGCATTTTTGGTGACGATATATAACATCCGTTAATACATATAATTTGCTTTACATAGAAATTTGTATTTTACAAAAAAAAAAAAGCAACTCATTACGGTTCACACATATAATTAAAATTATACCGGGAATTAAAGATGAAATTTTATGACGAATAAGTGCCCAAGAAGGTTCCGCACATGGGACAGAAATGATTTGCATTGCGACAAGAATCCATGCAGTACGGCAGACAGCAACAGCACCTGAAAACATATTCACGTAAATACATATCGTTGGTCTCAAGTAGAAAAGCCCCAACTCGAGCCCTTCAATTAATCGGGGTTTTCCACTACATTTCACACAACTACAGTTCGTCACAAAAGTTGAGTGCAAAACTATCAGAAATGACGACTTTTTCTATTAAGATCAAACACAGTTTCTGTGGGGCCATTATCTGAGTTAGGCCCTTTCTAGTTGAGGCCAACGATATGTGCATAAATGTGTGTATGTGCGTACGCTTGTGCATGCATTCACATTAAAAACGGTTAATGATTTTAATAAATTCACTTACACTGCGCTGAGTAAGAAACAGGCAATATGAGTTTTGGCTGTCGAGCGATGACGGACGTTCGTTTTAATGTGACAACGGCAGTTGGGGCATATCATTTCCATAGAGTTGGGACCCACAGGACGGAAATTTTGTTGACTTATGGGTGGTGTCAGTTGAATAGTAGCCGGGATGCTTGGCATCGGTTGTGGTTGGCTGTCGTATATCGGGTGCACAGTATTAACTTGGTCTATGTTTAATTGATCTTGTTGGGTATAGTGCAGTTTATTTGATTCCATATTGTCGAAATATTCTGTTTGCTTAAGTGTGTAGTATATGTTTGTTTGTGCCTGTGTGTGTGTGCACTATGTGAAATTGGTTTTTGATTTTTGGTTGATGATTTCAAACACTACAAGCAGAACTTGTGATGACCAGCGACAATTGCTTACTAGTCGAAAAATATTTTCAAGATCGAGTTGAGCACAATCGTTGTGATGGATCAGTGTTGCCAGCAATGAGATTTCCCTAAACGTTAATGTGCACTAGAAGGAAAGCCAGGCACGGCAAGAAGTAATGCCATGAAAAAAATTATTTTTTATTAAAAATAATAATGTAACGCTGTTCAAGAAAAGGGGGATGTTACTCCTTCGTTGCTTACAATGGGTGATTTCTTAAGAGCATGTGAATTTGATAAGCCTTAGAGCAACTAATGAACAGTTTGTAGGAGGCAATGGAACGATCTATATAATTCAATATTTAGAAATGATTTCATGTAAATGTGGACCGCGGCTATGGCTCAAATGGTTCATATGCCACAAAATATAACACTCAAATTTCTCACGGAACGTCTGATTCTATATGTTATCGAAACTTTTGTTTTGTGCCACTTTCAAATGTAATTCATTGATGATGATTAAGATTTTTGTATGTACGTGGTGATCTATGCCACTCGAAATGTTTCACATTTAGTTTTACAGACCCAAGACATCTACGTCCTTATTCACAAACGATTGCTAAAGTTAATGTATGCTTTAAAGGCATTTTGATTAAACAAAATTCAGATTTCAGAGCCACTTTAAATCTAATAATAATTAAATACTGTATATCTAATATCGTAAATGTTCTTCGGAAGATTTTGCAAATTCCTATGGATAAGAGTGTGAAAGAGATTCGGCAACACGGACATGCAGTTTGATATAAACTAAGTACAGTAAGTCTCCGTCCACACTTGCAATTTTGTCGCAGCAAGTCTTGAATGCTCTTGGGTGAGAGCGGTGAGAAGCTTGGGGAGGGGCACAGAGGTTCATGTTCTCGGCAATTCTCTTTTGCTTTGCAATTCTCACTATTCAACTTAAAGAAAATATAATAAGAAGAAGAGAAGAGAAGGCATAAGATATACAAGAATTGCAATGCCAGATTTTTCTAATGTGGACACTAAAGCAATTTCAAAGCAGAATTGCACGCAACAAAATTGCAAGTGTGGACGGGGACTAAATGCGGATGTAAGAAACTCGCAAAATTCGTCAACTTATTTTCTTAAAATCGATAATGTTTATATATAAGGGACATTGGCCACTTGATTGTTGCATATGGACGCACGAATTTACTTCTTCTGTTTCTATTCGCTATAAAATTATTTCATTAGAGATGAAACATTCCCAAAAACAGTTACCGACTATTGCTTGGACTATTGGAAATGTAAAATTGCCGCAACATGAATAGAAAATAATATCGTCGGCTCAAAGTGTAAACCAGCTAAATCGGCCTGTTCAAACACATGATATTTTAATGCCATCTGCACGAGAGACGCCACAATGAAGGGCTAAAATATTTTTTTCAATTTTGGTCTCCACAATGCAAAAAAATAATATATTGAGCTAAATTCTTAAGCCATGATGCGAAGAAGACATCAAACGTATTACTTCTCCCGTGTCAAATAAATATGTGGCAGGTAAATTAGCAGGATTCCGACGATATAGAATTTTATTGGAATGTTATAATAACAACAAAAGCAGTACATTTTCTTGTTTGAATTTGAAGTATTTTGATTTAAAGATTTTTCGCTGATAGATGGCAACACTAAAGTGTCAGTCTTATGGTTGTAGAACTGACGCCCGTTGGGGCCCCTGGCAATTCGTTTGTATATACACGATGTATATACAACACAGTTTTTGTGGTACATTTTTAAGTATCTTATCAAGCATTTATATAAATAAAATATATACGATCCACAGATATTTTTGTGTAAATGAGCACAATTTAAATATTTATTCTTAATTGGCATGTACGTCTTATATATTTTAGCTTCCGAATGGCGTCTTAACATTTTTACCACTTATTTTGATGGCGGAGGTTAATACAAGAGCCCTTTATATTCGTTTAAGAGCAATTGCTTTTAAGTTTAAAGGCACAATATATTCTTACTTTCATAACTAATAATATGCAGGTTTCAAAAATTATTTTTCCCCCAAACCGTTTCTCATTAAATTTAATATTATTAGGAACTTTAAATTTGGTGTATTTTGTCGAATAATCATACGTGTCATGATTAAAAAAGTGTACTCTAAGAAAGAACCTTCCAATACGGTAGCTTTTTGAAAAAGTTCCTTCCCTGAAAAGCACCTTGTTAACCAACTTCATATTAAGAAATAGACTTCCAATAAGAAAACTTTTTGAATGAGTAAATTCTCTGAAGAGTATTTTTATAAATATCTTTTAAAGCGCCCTTTCCAAAAAGAACTTTAAAAACGTACCTTTTAAATAAGTACCTACAGAAAAGTACCTTTTTAAAAGCACCTTTCCAAGCAGTACCTACAAAAAAGCATCCTTTAAAAATGTACCTTCTAAATAAGTACTTTTTAAATATGTAATTTTGCTAGGAAGTACCTTTTAAAAAAGTTAATTTCAAAAGAGTATCTTTTGAAAAAATATTTTTTGAAGAATACATCTTTCAAGAGAGTAGCTATTTAAAAAGGTACCTTTTCAATAAGTACCTTTTAAAAAAGTATCTTTTCAAAATATGCTTTTTTAAGAAGTACCTTTAAAAAGGTATATTATATAATAAGCGTACATTTTGAAAAAGTATCTTTTAAAAAATAAATCTTTTAAGAGAGTATCTACTGAAAAAGAACCTTTTAAAAAGCAGCTTGCAAAAAATTACCTTTTAAGAGTGTGCCTTTTGAGGAAGTACCTTTTAAAAAAGTACATTCTAAGAATATCTTTTGAAAAAGTATCTTTTAAAAAATACATCTTTTAAGAGAGTAGCTATTTAAAAAGGTACCTTTTAAATAAGTACCCTTCAAAAAAGTATCTTTTAAAAAACTATCTTTTAAAAATGTACTTTTTGAGAAGTACCTTCTAAAAAGTGCATTTTAAAAGAGTACCTTTTGAAAAAGTATCTTTTAAGCTATTTGCGTTTTAAGAGATCAGGTTCTTAAATAAGTACCTTTCTGTAGGTAAATTTTAAAAAGCACCTTTTATATTACATGTAAAATAAATTACCTTGGGCAAAGTATCGTTCAAAAATGTACCTTTTAAAAAAATACACTTTGAAAGAGAACCTTTTTTGTACCTTTTAAGAAGGTACATATTTAAAAAATACTTTTTGAATAAGTACATTTTACAAAAATACCTTTGACACAAGCTTTTCCAAATAATAATTTTTCTTAAAAGTACTTATTTTTATATGAGTACTTTTTTGTAAAATACCATTCTCTAAAAGCACCTTTTATTGTAGTTTTCATGTCCCGAAATTGTATTTTTCAAATTTATATTTTCAAAACTCATGTGCATATTCAAAAGTTATATATTAAAAAGATACATTTTCACAAAAATCTAGGCCTTTTTTAAAAAGTGCTGTTGAGGGAGTGCCTTTTTCAATGGAGTACCTTTTCTGAAATATATTAAAAAATATAATTGCTTGTCTTTAAGGGACATTTGATAAGTGTACTTGTTTTGAAATAGTACTTTTTTATATTGTACCATTATCAAATACTACATCTCTCAAAAAGCACATCTTTCAAAAGAACCTTCTCTAAAGGTTTTCGTATCCTAAGAATTTTGGAAAAAAAGTATGATCTCCCTTTCACAAAAGCACCGTTTTTGAAAATTGCTGTTCCCGAAATGGGCATTAATATATTTTAAGGAAATAATGTCCCCGAAAAAGTACAGGTTGTAAAAATTATTTGTCAGGCGATATTTCGCAGGGTTTGTGAGTCCGTAAGAATTATACTAATTGACTGAATTAGAAATAAATAAAAAAAAAAACGGAAGATACTCGACTTACAAATCTCTCATCCCCGGCGGGATATATTTTTTGAAAAGCATTAAAGAGAATGGAGTGAGGAATTTTGCTTGAAAAAATTATTTCATTTCTCATGAAAGTTGTCTTGAAATCGGTATAGATCTTGTAATTTGTAGTTGTAGATTTCTGAAAGCGTGCATTTGCCTTTCGTCCACCAGAATGAGAAAAAAATAACATAAAAATAAACTGAAAAAACCCTTCTTACATTGAGCCATCCATATGAATAAATTTTTTTTTGCTATTTATGGTTTTACCGCTGGAATGTATGTGTGTGTATGTGTGTATGTATACAAATAACTCACATGCATGTTTATTGAAAACAAACAAACAGTGAGTTCGTTTCTTGTTTCAATATTCATTAATGTATAAAAGGGAATTTTTAGTTTATTTACAATGAATTAAAAAAAAAAAAATAAATAAAATGCAATTAATATTTTGCTTGCGTGCGCAAACACTTCTATAACAAATTTATAAAGAGTGAGTTTTTAGGGTCTTTCTTTTTGACAAGATTGTTTTTGGAGCTCAACTCTTTTTGTGTAACATGTTACGAATGATGCATTAAACACATTCGGTGCGGCAGGCTACAGAGTGCAACCAGTCAAAAATAAGGTGCATGTAAGTATAACAGAATGGTTATACCGTGTTCAAACAAACCCCTTAATTGCGCAATTAAGGCATTTTTCGCCGTAATTTACCACAATTTATCTTACAAAAAATCAATTAGTAAATTGAGCACTAATTGCGTAAAACTCGAATTGCAACCCTGGTCACAAGTGTGTTCTGCGTTCAGTGAGCAGAAAAATTTCCTATGATGGCGAGCCAAGTGTCAAAATATTTACAAACTGAATTTTCAAATAGCGCAGGCTGAACTCCAATAAATAAATAAATAAACAAAAATGAAATGGCTGGTGGAGAAGGTGACCTTTGGGTTGCATTTTGCTGGACTAATGAAAGGAGCAATAGCTGCTGCTTTTTCAAACTTTGTATAATTGTCAAGTTTCCCTTTTTCTTTTTTTTTTAAGCACTAATAATTTGGAATCAAGATTCGATTGCAATGACTCCAAGACCTCCATATTTCTTTTATATGCAAGTAAAATTTCCTTTAAACCAAAATTTGCATTCATTTTTAAAATTTACTAACACGAATATTCACGAAACAAATAAAAACAATGTTTTTTTCAACTGTCAAATGATAATTGAGTCGGCTAAATTGAGTATGTGTGAACACTAGATGTAATTGCGGAATTAAAATTAAATTGACTTAATTAAAAATGCTTCTCTGAATACGGTATTATTTTTTACTACAACAGGTAACTTGGCTAAACTAAATAAATAAATTAAATTATTTGGGGTATTCACACTTCGTGCTATTCGGTCATATTGTCATAAAGTCATAAAATCTTAGACCAGTTTAAAAAAGTTGTTGTTAAAAAGTTCATAAAATAATAGCACTCTTTTAGGTATATTTTTGTATTGTCATAAAACAGCTCTAGAGATCTGAGTCGAACGGCTGAAAATCTTCAGGTGAGACGACGATAGTATAAGTATGTGTGCCGCCGCACAGTGAACGGTCCCCATAGTAAAAGTGGAAAAAAATCGAAGGAGTTATGGTAGCTTAATGAAATTTTTGGCACACATCTCTCTTGGTCTACTATTTGCGAAAATTAATTAAAATTCTTAGAAATCCTTCTATTTTTCTGGTGCGGCGACAATGAAATACCAAAAATTCCTCCACTATTATTTTTTTTTTAATTTTAATCTGTCATTTTACATACAAAACGATATAGCGTGATAGTTTTCTTATGAAATAGCACCAATCACTAATTATTTAGGGTTGCCGTATATATTTTTTAATATAACATTATTTTAAACTTTTTAATATTTTTTAGTTTACAGTTTTGAAAACAACCATTGGTATTCAAATAACATTATATGAATAGGGTTGCCAAATTGACTAAATATTTCAAAATTAAGTTATTATTTAAGACAAAGAACATATTGAAGATTAATAATAAAGTAACAAAAAAATTCAAATAACACAACAATTTTAAACAATTTCTTAATCACTAAAATAAGGTCCTGAGTTTGAATCAGTGTTAAAAGATTCATTTGCTATTATGTAATTACTAATTTCTTAATTATTGTAGAAATGCCTTGCTTATATTGTATTGTATTTCTATTAGATGAGATTAATGGATCGGAAGAAATTTTATTCATTAAATCTTGATTACTATTTTCTCTTCTATTTTATTTCGAGTGTGCTCAAGTCTGTTCTTTCTAATTGTTTTGTGTAGACATTCTAAAACATTTTCAGAAAGCATCCCTAAAATAAACCAAGAAAATATTTGAAACACAATCTTTATTTCATACAGGTATTTAAATATTACCAATAGGTAAATGTTTTATACTTTCACAACCATGAATGAGAAGTTTATACAACGTCGATGGCATATAATACCAATTATAGTTATTTAAATATATATCTCGAGTTTCCTTCGTTAGCTGTTTAAAGATAGGTATTTTATAGGTTTTCCAGAAGATACTGTTGTTAAGATTAAATTTAAATTATATATCAATTTTTTATTAACTCCTGTAATCTCGGACGATTTGTGGAATTCGTTAAAAAAATTTTCGAGCTGTATTGCCAAAATTAGACTTCACTTTATAAACTGTTAGCCCCATCTCAGATCGAAATCTATCTTAAATTCGTTTTTTTCTTTTATTATGCAGTATTTTCTTATCATTCCTAACTTGCCAAGTCTTAAAAGGCAATCGACACGCAGTGTGTAACATGCTCTCAAAGCATCTAATCAAACAATGTAAAGGTGGAATTCCATATCTATAATGGTCTGCGTTGGAAGAATAAGTAATGCTCAGAGTGTTCATATCTTTAGCTTTATATATATCTTTAGCTTGTCATTTAAAGCACTTCGACGCCGACTTTTTGACAGTTCTCGCTCAAGTACGTATTTGTATCAATAAAGGGTTGGTTTCACATGGTGTCCAAATATGTGAGAATAAATTTTATATGTATTAGTTAGAGTCATCCTACTTGGTATTCTTTGACTTAAAGCATCATACATTATCAAACATTAGAAATATCAAGAAAATATAAAATATGAATGATTTTAAAAATCATTATATCTCAAAAGTTGGCATAGAAAACGCCTACACCTTCTTATATATATTTTAGTATATATATCAGAAAATAAGATTATGGATTCATAAAAGTCATTTTGTGATGTGCCTAGTTTTTCGGGTCCAATGAAGCTGACTATTTTGTTTGTTTAAGTACATATTTTGGGTAATTTTTTCACATTTTTTCTTACAGTGTTGCTATAAATATTTAAATTTTAGGACTGTTTCATTGTTTTTGCTACATTTCTGAATAAAACAAGTACAATTGCAAGCATTTTTATTGAAAAATGAGTTTATTATATACATTTTTCCAAACCCAATTTTTTGTTACTTAAAAGTTATGAAATTATGAAAATAGTTCGACTTTAAGGCCGTATAACATTTTATATGTGTAACGCACAAGTTACATATGCGACGCCTGATAAATTTGACAAATTCATAGAAACAATAAGCAAACAAAATAAAGTGTAAATCTGTTGCATAAGCATAATTCAAAAATATGAAAATTAAAGCAATTGCACTTCCAGTCACACAAATAATTTTCTAAAGAATTGTTTACCAATAAATTGCAATTGGGCAATTTATATAAATTGAATGTTTTTAGCCAATCAAATTTATGCTAATGCAACAGGTGCTGGTAATTAAATGTCACATTTTGAGTTAAAGAACATTTTGTAAGTTAGTCTTAGTTCAACCCTTCTCGGTACAAATACGCTAAATAAAGATACTCTTTAGTAAAAAATTTATTAGTTTTTTTTTTATTAAAACAAGTAAGTTAAGAAAAAAATTCACATGAAAAATTAAACCACCTCTGGAATCGTGGGAGTGTCGGCTTTCATCTCATGTGTATTTTATTGATAAACTCGAAATTTTTTTTTTATTTTTTTCCACTAGACAACTTACTGTGCGGCGTACGGAAACATTTTCAGTGGCTGCCTGCTACGTAGAAGTTAAACAAGAAAACTTTTTCACTTGTATAGATTAAGTTTTTACAATTTAGTTTTCTTTTAATTTTTTTATGTTGAATGAAAATGTAAAAAGGGGGTTAACCACAGCACCAGGAGGGAGATCCACAGTCCAAGAATGATAGAAATCGGCAAATAAATCACATGTCTCGGGAATATTATAAGATTCATGTTCATCCCATCAGGGGGAACGAGTTTTTAGTTTTGGCGAGGTAACTTCTACAACATTTTTGGTTTAATCTATTATCTTCGTTTGTATATACACGATGTACCACGCCACACAGTTTTTGTGGTACATTTTTAAGTATCTTATCAAGCATTTATATAAATAAAATATATACGATCCACAGATATTTTTGTGTAAATGAGCACAATTTAAATATTTATTCTTAATTGGCATGTACGTCTTATATATCTTAGCTTCCGAATGGCGTCTTAATATTTTTACCACTTATTTTGATGGCGGAGGTTAATACAAGAGCCCTTTATATTCGTTTAAGATCAATTGCTTTTAAGTTTAAAGGCACAATATATTCTTACTTTCATAACTAATAATATGCAGGTTTCAAAAATTATTTTTCCCCCAAACCGTTTCTCATTAAATTTAATATTATTAGGAACTTTAAATTTGGTGTATTTTGTCGAATAATCATACGTGTCATGATTAAAAAAGTGTACTCTAAGAAAGAACCTTCCAATACAGTAGCTTTTTGAAAAAGTAACTCCCCTGAAAAGCAGCTTGTTAACCAACTTCATATTAAGAAATAGACTTCCAATAAGAAAACTTTTCGAATTAGTAAATTCTCTGAAGAGTATTTTTATAAATATCTTTTAAAGCGCCCTTTCCAAAAAGAACTTTAAATAAGTACCTACAGAAAAGTACCTTTTTAAAAGCACCTTTCAAAGCAGTACCTACAAAAAAGCATCTTTTAAAAATGTACCTTCTAAATAAGTACCTTTTAAAAAAGTTAATTTCAAAAGAGTATCTTTTGAAAAAGTATTTTTTGAAGAATACATCTTTCAAGAGAGTAGCTATTTAAAAAGGTACCTTTTCAATAAGTACCTTTTAAAAAAGTATCTTTTCAAAATATACTTTTTTAAGAAGTACCTTTAAAAAGTTATATTATATAATAAGCGCACCTTTTGAAAAAGTATCTTTTAAAAAATACATCTTTTAAGAGAGTATTTACTGAAAAAGAACCTTTTAAAAAGCAGCTTTCAAAAAATTTAATCTATTATCTTCATCTCGAATAGCAGAGTAGCTGGCAAAGCTGAAAAATGATTTTGATTTTTTATAAATTTTAGAATATCTATTTTTATTATTTGTAATTTTATGAAGAACTTTCCACGCGGGATCGGCTTGATTTGAAAACTAAAATAATTGGATTTTAGCTTGAAGAGCTCAAAAGCATAGAATAGCATAAAAGCCGGGTTGCGAAAGCGCTGCGGTTCAAATTAGTGGGAAGTTACTGGATTGACGTTTTTCATATACATATTTTCTTATTTCAACAAAATATTATGCCACTAAAAACGTCGCAATTTGCTATCGAAATATTTTTCACATGTTTTTGAGATGGAATTATATGTCCTGCCGAATAAAATCTTTTGTGTGGGTCTCCTTCAGTTCAGTTGTTAATATTTTGTCTAAAACTTTTGATCGAACCAATCTAATTCAAATGTGTTTGATGAAAGAGTCTTGTCCAAAATGAACAACTGAACGAGTTACACCCAAGTCCAGTCTAATCACCAGAACAGGAGTCTAAATTTATTGTGAAATTATTTGTTATATAATAAAAAAGTCGTTGTAGGTATTAATTTCCAAAACATTCCCAGAAGTGACATTGCAGTCGGCAGCCTGCTGTAGTGAATGTGTTTAATTCATTAATTTATGGTTACATGAATAAGTAAATTATTTTCATTTTTAAATTAGATAATCCAAAAAGATAATTTAGTAAATCATGTGTTACAAGAGTTGCCACATCGTTCGATTTAACTGTTTGCAGGGTTTTTGGGATTTAAATTTGTTTATTCGTAGTTGGAGCTTTTCTTGTGAACGGAATTAACTTATATAATTTATTTAAAATAAATTTTTACCAATTCTAGTGTATTAAGAAAATATCATATTGATGAAAATTTATTAGCTGAACAAGATTGTTACGGCCATGATGTTTGAAAATTCTGGTTACACACCAAGGAAATGTGAGCGTGATCGTTCGTGTAGGGACATGTTTCCTGTTGAAATTTTTTTAGTAGCTTTTCACACAAAATGTGTTTCGGTCAGAATGCACTTTTTAATTTAAAAGTAAAACGTGTGATCCTGATATTTTTATTGGACTCGTTAAAAAGATATATTCCGATGAACTTATGAATTTGTATGAGTTTACACTGACTACGAGTTGGATCTCAGATTCGACCTTTTCGTGAATTTACAGACATGACATGTTTCGAAAAAAATATTCACTGACTTCACTCTGCTTCATTACGCACTGAACAAATCTGAGTTATTCATTTGGTAGTTGGTGTGGCCATAGTGATTATCGGGGTAACAAAGTAGCGTGTGCGTTGCTGCTTCTCAGGAACTAATTTTTGGATAAATTAATTAATTGACCGATCGACTCGAAATGGGCTGCTAGGCGACGCCGCTTTCTTTCACAACATAATCATCATCGCCAGCATGTGCCGCCGATTTCATCTACTTGCGCCTCTGTGTTGGCTTTCAATGGAAATGCCATACAGAGTTTAAGTTAATTTAGATATCTATGCTACAAAAGGATCGATGTGTACTGCTATATTCGGCTGTGCCGAATCTTATATACCCTTCACCAACGCATGTCAAATATTTTTAAGTTACATATATTTTTAAGTGTACATTTTGTTCTTTTTGAGTTATTAAACAGTTATAGTTAGAAAAAAAAACAACGGCAGTTGACTTTTGGGTTACGGTTATATACAAAAGGAATTTTAATTTCCCAACCCTGGAAGAAAGATTTCAATTAATAAAATTTTATTTATCAATGCAAATCTTAATGAGGTATAAACTAGTTTTATTTATAAAAACTCAATATTTGTAACCATTTTGGTTTTTACATGCCCCACAAAATATTGCATGTATTGAAAAAAACTTTCATTTTCCCAACCCTGGAAGCGAAATTTAAATTTTTTATCAGTTAAACTTTTCATGAGGTATTAAGTAATTTTATTTACAAAAAAAATTTAAAATGTTTAACCATTATGGCCACTTTCAAGCAGCATGTAATATTGCACTTGTTCAACCCTGGATTCGAAATTTTTGTATATTTTAAATTTTCGACACTGAATTTGTTCTTCCTAAATTATAAAATAGTTTTAGATAGCAAAAAAAAAAAACAAAAATAAACAACGCCAGTTGCCTTTTAGGTTACTTTTATGTATAAAGAAATTGTCAATTTCCTAACCCTGGAAGAGAAACTTAAAATAAAAAAAATGTTTTTATGAATGCAAATGGGGTATAAAGTAGTTTTATTTAAAAAAAACTCAATATCTGTAACCATTTTGGTTATTATATGTACAAAAAAAAACTTTAATTTCCCCACCACTGCAAGCGAATTTTTAATTCCTTTTTTTTTTATCAATGAAAATCCTTATGATGTATAAAGCGTTGTAATTTAAGAAAAACTTAAAATTTGTCACTTTTTAGTACCATCATATATTGCACTTGTCCAACCCTGGATTTGAAATTCAGATTTTTTTTGATTAGTTTTTTATACCAATTTTGTTTTTCTTAAGTTATAAAATAGTTTCAGTTATCAAAACAAAAAACAACGTTAGTTGCCTTTTTGGTTACCTTGATGAATAAAAAAATAAATCAATTTCCCACCCCTGGAAACGAAATTTTAATCATTTCTTACCAATGCAAATCTTCATGATGTATTAAGCGGTTTTATTTAAGAAAAACTCAAAATTTTCAAACATTTTAGTTATTACATGTACTACGAAATACTGAATGTACCAAAAAAAAACTTAATTTAACATCCCTGGAAAAAAAATTTATATATATTTAGTTTTTATAGCCAGAAAAAAATTATTTTGTGGTATTAATTTTGAGTCGAGAAATAGATGTAAGCTTCAAAGCTCTGGAACCCTATTTGGGATTTTCAATACCACTCTATTTAAGTTCATTTACAATCCATCAGGCCAAGAACGATCAGGCTTGGGAAACCCGATTTCACGTAAAGACAGACGAACAAACAGACAGACATCGCTCAATCGTCATCGATTTTCATAAGAATCCAGAATATATATACACTTTATGGGGTCCCATATGAATGAAAAACCTATAAGGACCCTTTCACTTTTTTTTTTGTGAAGGGTATACAAATGAGCCAGAACTAAATGGGTCTGTGGATTTAGGAAGTGTCTACAGTCCGTCCTGTTCATAAGGACACAAATCAAGAACTTTGCTTTTAAGAAGAGAACATCCAACTGCAAATTTGAAATGAAATTACACATTTTTATTTATTTGCTGTTTTGCATTTCCAACTGGAAAAAAGTGTACTTTAGTTTTTTAAAATTTAGCCTTAATGCTGCCCGCAAATAGTGGCACACCATTTTTGTTCCTTACAGCATAGTAAAAAGGCCTATCAACGTTAAATGTCTCGGGAGTACTTGCGGTTTGCGGTGATATAAGCATATTCATCTGAGTGGCTGCAAACGAAAATTTAATATTAATAAGAATCACAACTTATACCGAGTTAGCCGGATTGGGAAAACAACACGACAGTGCAAAAAGAACAAAAACAATAGTAGAAAATAATTAAAAAATAAAGTTTACCGGTAGCAGCGGCAGCTTCGGTGCCCCTCTCATTGACTTCAATAACAGCCTTTTGGACTACGTTACTCACTATCAAGTCCGACCTGCCCTTTAGCATTTTGCCAAATTCCGCTTCTGAAAACATTCGGTCCATGCCCATCTTTTTGAGGAATTAAAAAATTATAATACTCGTAAGTGAAAATAAAGTGCCACCGCATCGATCACAAAAACTTGGCACGAAGGCAGCAAAATGAATGAAAGTTAAATGTGTCTTAAAGCGACCCTTCGCAAATCGTGCGATAAGTAGAGAGTCGTTGAGACGACCCACTTTAGCTTTATCTCATCTTCTAACTTCATATCAAGTTTATGTTACTCAGATGGGTGACTGATAATCTCATTCACTTACACTTTCCAAGACTTCTTTTAAATCAATTTTAACTTCAACATTGAATTTTGGCAAATCCACAATAACATCTTGCATCTTCATATTCTTGATCGAGTTGGACAATGAGATAGTTTTCAATTTTTCTTCTAAATCAGCCAGGCCGGTACCAGAGTTGGGTAAGATAATCAACATGGAGAGACCCGATTTGTATCGCATTTCCAAGGCGGCAGCATCCAATTCAGGAAGTTTTCCATATTTGAATTTACCTTCGACATGCATCATCTGAACTTTAAATTTGCTGCCGTCACTTAAATAAAAGTCCTTTTGACGAGTGCTCCGTTCGGGGAATTTTTTCGCCCATTCGGCGTTTAGGTATATGGCGTTAATCAGCACCAAACCTGTATTTTTTTGCAGTGAATTTGAATCTATCAAATCCGTAATTTTTTCATTAGTTACGCCTTCTACCCAAGAGTTAATAGTTTCGGCAGCTTTTTTTGCTTTGGAAAAGTCGATGGAATCAACCGATGAGAAGAACTTTTTGGTTACCAAATTGCTGAAATTTTTTTGAACTTCGTGTCCTTGTTGGACATAAATTTTATTGACAATTGTAAGGACATCACTGTCCTGATACTGATTCAATGTGTTGTGATAATAATTCGCCAACTGTTTGAGATTTTGTTGTTTGGGTAAAGCCAAACCTTTTTTCATTTGAGCAGCAGTTTGGCCTTCGGCTCCCATTAGAACCATGCTGAGGCATGTGTGCAAAGATAAGGGAGAAAATACGATGTTTTTATTTCCATTGCTGTGAGCCAATTTCGAGTGTAGTCGAGCGCCGAATGTTTCCAAGACCCTGTTGAAGTTTGTAGTTTTCTTAGAGACTGATGAGCAGATGTAGGGAAAAAGGAAAACGGCGAATATACAAAGCCAAAGTTTAACTGAAAAGATATAAAAGTATAAAGAGTTGGATGAGGAGTCTTAATGTTAATCAGTATCGTGAGAGTGGTGTCTGTGTAGATACCAAAAGAAAACTTTTTTAATAAGAATGTCTCAAAGTCTTGGCAGGTTTTGTGTTCTCAACCTGCCGCATAAAATTTAAAGAACTCGCGTTAAAAAATAGTTATTAAAGTTTGTTCGAAAATTCCCCTTCATTAATTTAAAGAATAAAAAAAAAAGCTCGAAATTTTCAAAGGATATATGAAAACTCCAATTTCGATATGCTCTTCATAAACAACTGCCAGTTTATATAGTTCGATCGAAGGATAAAAATTCACTTCAATGTTTTTCCTCAAAAATTCAAGTTGTTCACAAAATTTATCTTCTTACCTTTCAAAATCATTTTGATAGCAATAAGAATCTTCACTTCACACAGCGATTTAGTTGGAACTGAATTTTTATTTCGGATGGCAGGTTTTATATAGCAAAACTTGGCAGAAAGAGCTGAATCTCTTGCTTCTTCGCTGCTTGTGAAGGCGAAACTTTAAACACGGCCATATATTATGCTGATAAAGTATGTGTTTATTAGCCTCATGTGCTAACAAAAATTCTACATGTGTATATGTAGTTCTGCACAGTGGAGCTGCTTATAAAATAAGTGGTAGTAAATGGAATTCTTAACTTAAATCGCTGAAGGCTGTTGTGCGTGTAATGTTCTCTTCATAGACACCAATTCGGCACCCGCTGTCACTAAGAAATCCGTTTCCTATATATTCATAATGTGTCAGAGCTTGAAACTATTAAATTTATTGTGTGTGGATGTGTGTGAGTGTGTGATTCGAGCCGGTAGATATCTAGAAATCTCAAGAGCTTTTCAAAGTGGTCTTATTAGAATAACTAATCACGTCGATAACCACAAACCGGGAAAAAATTAGTTAATCCATTCGTGAGATATCACGAGCGAAAAATTCGAAAAAATTATCTCTTAGAAAAACTGCGAAACTATATATCTGATCAATTAGTGTTCTCGATTGTTTTATACTAATCAAAAACTACAACAATCACTGCTAATCACGGGGAAGCTCCGGCGGGAGCTCAAAAGCATGGAATAGCTTTGCAGTTGCAATTAGCGGGCAGTTATAGGGATGGCCTTGAGGGTCAACCGATTTCTATATATATGACCTTCTCCCAGAAAAGGGACCTAGTGTGTGAAAAAATTAACAATGCATTATTAGTTTGAACAAACCTTCAGTTGGGAGACCCGTTTTTGGACACACGCTTAGGTCCCTTTTCTCGGATATCACATATTCTGGTTTAAATTTGGGAAATACTCGTTATTTGCATTCCCTGGTTAAAACAACATTTAATTTCTAGTCAAACTTTAACATGACAAAACCCTTTTACTTTTGTAATCCACAACAGAACTATAAAGAATTGTAATATTCCATAGATTTACCTCTCATATATCGAAATAAATTATGGGAAGGAAATACGTAAAAAAAGATTTTTCGACAAACTAAATTATATAAAAAAATTACTGTCGAATAACACTTGAGTTAGAGCTTTATCGTTTTTTAAAATAATATCTCGCAAGCAAGATATAATATTATGAATAAATTGTTTTTATGTGATAAGAATGTGTTCCAAAAAGACCCAACATTAGAAAACAAATGTTTTTATCATTGTCTTTGGGATTAATATTTGTTTTAATTTTTTTTATAGTTCGTAGTTGTTGTAGAATCTTGGTAAAATATTATTTAATTTTAAGTCATATTTTAATTTCAACTCTTAAAAGACGAGAAAAGTAAAACGATTAAGCAGAAAAGTACTCTAGAGTTTCATTATTATTTTGTAAAACTACAGGTGGACCTCGCTTTACACGGATGTCATGTTACACGTAAATGACGTGTTAAGTGAAACTGTGTAAAACGACACAAATATCCAATACATACACGTACACACACATGCATCTTTTTATTTGTGCATTAAAATAAAAATAATTAAGTAAACATTTGCTGAGGTCAGGGTGAAGACAATACCGGGAATAGGACACTTGCGTACTTTTGGTCTTCTTCGGTAGTTGACTATTTTTAACAGCTTCTTGCTGTTTCCTACGACCTGGAGAATTAGCAAATGCTGTATGCAGTAGCCAAAACGTCACATCTACAGATAAATAAATATATTTACAATGAAATTTATAACTACAAAAACGCTGTACTTAAGAAAAGTTCGAGTTAAAAAACGTGGAACAAATAATTCAGAAAAATAGGACACGAAGAAAAATACGTACACGGCAACACAAGGAGGTGACAAAAGTGTGTTGCCGCCGATTTGATATAGTTTCGTGCAGTTTTCCATAATGAAGTTGGTACAAATAGAATCCTTCATTACATTCAGTTAAGCCATCTAACAAGTGGTAACAAGCAAAAAATGCTTTAGACTTCTCACTTAGTAAAGTGGAAGTATGAAATAAATGTCTTTAGTTATTCTAAGAAATGTTGGGTAAAGGTTCCCTGATTAGCCCCAGTAAAATAGGAACTAGCTAAAACCCCTCAACTGATCATGTTGAATTTTTTTAAAAAATTTTTGGGAAAAAAGTACTAGCACATAATTAAAATTTAATAAAGCTTTTAACTGCTTGAAAAGGAACGGAGCGCCAATATTGTGCAATAATCCATATAGATTTCATTCCCGATTCTCAATATTTTTTATTAAATTAGGATTAGACGTGTTAAGCAAGAATGTGTTCTTGAATGAGGTCTTGTTAACAGAAGTGCACGACAAGCGGGGTCCACCTGTACACAACGAAATTAACAAACAAAACCCAACACGAGCGTTGGTAATATCGTTATTACCAACGCTCCTCCTTACCAACACCTTCTTATTTTTGTGTTATGAACAAATAAAAATATGTTATTGTGATGGTTAATTAAAACGAGATAATACCTAAAATCCAAGTACTCAAAACCAGATAAGAAATGTTAAGGTGTTAGAAGTCTGAAATTCTATTTTATTTGGAAATTTTGCGATTTAGTGCGCTCTCAAAAAATACACTGAGATCTTTGGGGGTTACTGCCAAATTGGCGTCGTATGTTCGACTCAATGGGAATGCTGTTGCCTGAAGTGGTTAATATGTGGACTACGAAGCCGGAGGTAACTGGTTGGTTCCTTCACTCCATTAATATGGGATTTATTGTCGACGGTCGTGTTAAACTGTTCCAGTGGCAGACTTGGCAAAATTATTTCTGCACAGTATCCTCAGCGATGTACAGTTTTATGTATTAAAGACCGCATTGCAATATTGCAGCACTACCCTAATGGCAGAAAAGTAGGATAAGTCGTTTACTGCGAATCAGGATATTCAATTAATTGATCGATTAATAAATGATCTCTACATAGTCAGTGCATTATGCCAGATCTAGAAGAGAGGGACAAATGAGCACACGCTAGAATATAGAGAATTTTTATTTTAGTTATTTTTACATTTCATTTCGTCAGTGAGTTTTTTGCTGCAGGTAGTGCTTACTTAGAGGGGACTCGAACTGGGATCTAAGACATGTAGTCTTTTTGCCAACAGCCCCCTCAAACTGGTCATTATTTTGAAAATGGATTGGAAAAGCAATAGCATAACCAAAACAAAAATTCTTCAATTATGTGCAGCAGCAGAGGAGTTCAAAAAACTATGAAAACTAAAATATTACCTGCTACTTCGTCCGAGTTACTAAAAAATCGGAATCCATCGTGAAAAATAATATCTGTTGTGGGACTTGTAAGCCATTCAAAAAAAAAGAGCTCTAAACATAAAATAAAAAGTTAAAAAGTGCTAAATAAAAATCAAAGCGCTAAAGTATAACAATTCTTTTTTTTCAAGAAAATATTATCTGTACAAGTGCTTAAGGTACGGTCTGGGCCGCCCTTTAGCATTTTGTCAAATTCCGCTTCTGAAAACATTCGGTCCATGCCCATCTTTTTGAGGAATTAAAAAATTATAATACTCGTAAGTGAAAATAAAGTGCCACCGCATCGATCACAAAAACTTGGCACGAAGGCAGCAAAATGAAAGAAAGTTAAATGTGTCTTAAAGCGACCCTTCGCAAATCGTGCGTTAAGGAGAGAGTCGTTGAGGCGACCCCCTTTAGCTTTATCTCATCTTCTAACTTCATATCAAGTTTATGTTACTCAGATGGGTGACTGATAATCTCATTCACTTACACTTTCCAAAACTTCTTTTAAATCAACTTTAACTTCAACATTGAATTTTGGCAAATCCACAATAACATCTTGCATCTTCATATTCTTGATCGAGTTGGACAATGAGATAGTTTTCAATTTTTCTTCTAAATCAGCCAGGCCGGTACCAGAGTTGGGTAAGATAATCAACATGGAAAGACCCGATTTGTATCGCATTTCCAAGGCGGCAGCATCCAATTCAGGAAGTTTTCCGTATTTGAATTTACCTTGGACATGCATCATCTGAACTTTAAATTTGCTGCCGTCGCTTAAATAAAAGTTCTTTTGACGAGTGCTCCGTTCGGGGAATTTTTTCGCCCATTCGGCGTTTAGGTATATGGCGTTAATCAGCACCAAACCTGTATTTTTTTGCAGTGAATTTGAATCTATCAAATCCGTAATTTTTTCATTAGTTACGCCTTCTACCCAAGAGTTAATAGTTTCGGCAGCTTTTTTTGCTTTGGAAAAGTCGATGGAATCGACCGATGAGAAAAATTTTTTGGTTACCAAATCGCTGAAATTTGTTTGAACTTCGTGTCCTTGTTGGACATAAATTTTATTGGCAATTGTAAGGACATCACTGTCCTGATACTGATTCAATGTGTTGTGATAATAATTCGCCAACTCTTTGAGATTTTGTTGTTTGGGTAAAGCCAAACCTTCTTTCATTTGGGCAGCAGTTTGGCCTTCGGCTCCCATTAGAACCATGCGGAGGCATGCGTGTAAAGATAAGGGAGAAAATAAAATATTTTTATTTCCTTTGCTATCAGCCAAGTTGGGTTAATGTTTCTAAGGCTGTGTTGAGGTTGTATACACCGATAAGCAGATTAAGGGAAAAAGGAGAGTACATATATGGGAAATTTTTGCTGCAATAACTTTAACATAAAAACGGATAAGATGAGAAGTGTGAATATTACTTTAGACACGATTCCTTTCGATTTGTATAAAGTTCGTTCGGGAGCTCCCCTTTGTTCCATTTAGTACTTATACCAGGGGCAGACAAAAAGTTTTGTAATATTGACGAATTCGTTCAGTTTATTTCCTTAATATTTCAAAAATCATATCTTACACAAAAACTATCCTGATGTGATATCCAAATTCGCATTCATTTTAATGTCAATGGGAATATTCGCGTAACACCGCGATTTAGTAGAAACTGAATTCTCATATCGGATGGTGAATCTTCTATAGCAGCGACTTTGGTTTTAGCTGTTTCTGATAATGAAAGTTTAAACGCGGCCATATATTACGCTGAAGTATATACTCACTCGCCTCTTGTGCTAAACAAAGCCTTACATGTGAGTATGCACGTAGTTCTACAGTTTTGAACAAAAACCCTGCACAGTGGAGCTGCTTGTAAAAAAAAGATTTTAAAAGTGTAAAAATTCTTACAGTCATTTATACCATTCAATTAAAGCCAGAAAATGTCAAAAAATCGACTTTATTTTGACATCGTTTTTTTCGTATACTCTCTTCTACTTTTCGGTACTCGTTCTCATAAATGTATCACGATACTTCAATTCAATTACATACATTTTGTAACAGAACTATAAGAATAAAAGACGACAAACAAAAAATATTGTTCTACTTTTGAAGTTCCTGATGTCGCTTATTGGGGTTTTCAATGCCAAGGAAAAATAAATAAATTTGTTTTTCTTGTGCGGTAATTTTCATCTGAAATGAAAATTTCATAAATCTGAAACATACAACGTCGGGCGAGGAATGTTAAAGGAAGGTTTTCATCCCTAACCCGAGTTAAGTAAGACAGTGAACATTTTTTAAAATTTATTTATAGATACTTTACGCGCACTTACACTATTTTATATAATGTGAAAATATGTTGTTTTCAAACCATTTTACATTTAATTATAATTGGGGTATTCACATTATGTGTCATTTAGTCATATTGTCATAAAGTCATAATGTTTTAGACAGGTTTAAGAAACTTGTTGAAAATTACTTGTAAGTTTCATTATTAATAGCAGTTTTTAATTAGTTTTGTGATTAACGAAGGAATAACAATTAATTGCTTCATTACACAATAAAGCATTTGGGGTATTCACACTTTGTGCTATTTAGTCCTGTTGCTATAAAGTTATAATATTTTAGACCATACAAAAAAGTCATAATATAATAGCACTCTTTCAGGTATGTCATAAAATAGCTCTGAAGATCTGAGTCGGACGGCTGAAAATCTTTAGGCGAAACGGCGATAGTATATGTTTGCCGCCGTCACTTATATATGTCTCTCTATATGTCTGTATATTTATCGCAAATTTTAAACATAATTAATCAAAAATTTCTCTCGTTTCACTTATGCAACTGGCAGCCACTGAAAGTTTTTCCAATTGCCGCCGCCAAAAAGCTGTATTTATTTTATTTGTCTAAACAGCAGCTGGTTTAGTTTATGCATACAAATTCATCTAGCAGACTAAGTTATGACGGGTTGTTCACACTAGTCATATTATTCGTGCTAGTATTTTATGACTTATGACTTTATGAGTAGGATGTGAATACCCTAATATGTAAACATTTCCAATAATTGTATACAAAAAGATTAAAACAAAGATGTTATCAGGCTCTATCCACGATAAGAACGTAAGTGACATATATTTGATATTGACTTCTGAATGCAGAAAAGCTCTACAGTATCCAAAGTGTCATCTGGAAGCAGATTCATTGAGATGATTGTTTAGAATTGGATAATATTGTTAAGTATTTTCTTTCCTTTTCTAACCGACTTCAACCGAATTTGCCTTAAATAATAAATTAATAATGCGAAAAATTGTTTAAAAGACTCCAGATTCTAGAACATCAACTCGTCGACGTTTGCAAAAATTTTGCATCACCAGGCTTCAAGAATTGAGGCTGGACGACCATCGCTCGCGCCGAAGGTTTACGAATTGGCTGTTTGAAAAACTGAACCAAAACAACGCATTTTTCAAGAAAAAAAACTTCTCTTATTATAAATTTTTTTCATTATAATTTCCATATTTCTACTCTTTATGGGCATCAATAAAAACTTGTGTTTCTATGCCAATTTACTCCCTAACCCACTTATTATTCATTTATATGTATGTATGTGCATGTATATGTGTATTATATATACCTCACACTATTATGTGTACGTACATGTAAATAAAATTATGTGCGACTCTTTGTAACCAGTGCTCGTGTTAAGTTCTATTTACTTAACTTTTTGGTACAGGTAGACCTCGCTTTCCATGTCACAAGACCTCAGTCTAGCACGATTCACATATTTTGACACATTCTTGTGTAACACGTGAAAACCTCAATCCACGAAATCTTTAACTTGTTTAAATTAATTCAAATCTAATTGGCCTGCCGTAAATAATTTCTCTGATCCCTTTTAAGCAGTTAGAAACGTATAGTAAAAGTTTTTATTTATTTTTTCATTGACATTCTGCCCAATAATTGGCTATTTCTAATACCGTCCAACCATCTTCTAGATCCTAGAAAATAGCCAAAGATTGTTAAAAATAGTTAATTGCTGAAGGACACAAAGAATATGAAAGTGTTGCATTCCTGGAATTGCCTTTACCTTGATGTCGGCAAATATATTGAAAACAAGTAAAAGTGCTATATTCGGCTGTGCCGAATCGTATATACCCTTCACCAACGTACGTCTAGCGTTACATATATTTTTAATAGTCTTTTTGGTTACTTTTATGTATAAGAAATTTCAATTTCCCATCCCTTAAAATATGTAACCATTTTGGTCACTCTCATGTAATACAAACCTGGAATCGAAATTTTGGTTTATTTTTATGATTCGATACCAATGTTTTTCTTGAGTTAAAAAATAGTTTTAATTAGTAAAAAAAACCACGTCAGTTGTCTTTTTGGTTACTTTTATGCATAAAAAAAAAATTTAGTTTTCCCATCTCTGGAAGCGAAATTTAAATTTTTTTGCTTTTTTCTTACCAACTTAACTCTTATTGGGGAATTTAATTTAAGAAAAACTACACAATATGTTGTATGAACCATAAAACTTTCAGTTTCCCAACCCTGGAAGTGAAATTCTATTTTTTGTTGTTATAATTATCAACGCAACTCTTCATGAGGTTTAAGGTAGTTATATTTAAGAGATTTTCTTAATATTTAACCGTTGGGTCACTTTTATGTACCATAAAATATTGCACATGTCCAACCTTGAATTCGAATTTTTAACTTTTTTTTTGAAATTTTTGATAATAAGTTTGTGCTTCCTAAGTTATAAAATAGTTTTAGTTAGCAAAAAAGGAAAACAGAACGTCAGTTGCTATTTGTTAATGTATAAAAAAATTTTAGTTTCCCAACCCTGGAAGATAAATTTTTTTTTTCAATGCAAATCTTCATGATGTATAAAGCGGTTCTATTTAAGAAGAACTTGCAATATTTTAACATTTTAGTTATTACATGTACAACAAAATACTGAATGTGCCAAAGAAAAAACTTATAATTTCTCATCCCTGGAATTCTTTTTTCTTACTTTTTGATAGACAATTGTGGCTTCCTAAAGCATGTAACAGGTTCTATTTACATACAAACAAAAAATGATTGGTTTTTGGCATTCATGTTGCGTCGAGCAATAGGTGTAAGCTTCCCAGCTCTGAAAGCGTATTTCCAATTTTTCTATTTAAGTTCATTTCCGATCCCTCTGGGGACTTGGGAAAACCGATTTCACCTACAGACAGACGGACATCGCTCAATCGTCACCGATTTTCATAAGGATGGGGTCCCACATTAATATCGAAGAAATTACGCGCGGAATGACAAAGCTTTCACTTTTTTGTGAGGGGTATAATAAAACATAATATTTTTTGCCTCAACTATATAAAAGTATAGTATATACAACTTTTTTGAAATATTGTCGTAGTTCATACAAGTGGCTTCCTTGGAAATCGTGGAACATAAGAAGTTGGATATTTGTATCGCGTGTTAACTTTTCGTGTTAAGTTTTCCTCACACGACATTTTCGTGTAACATGACATTCCTGTAGAACGAGGACTACCTGTTTTATAATATAAAAATGAAACTCGAATATACTTTTTCCCCGAAATTGTCTTATGTTCGTTATCTTGGAACACAAATATTTTACTTAAAAGAAAATAATATTTTATGAGGTGCCGACAACAACTACACCCCACAACTATCAGACATGCAAAAACAAATATTAACACGAGCAGTAATAAAAACACTTGTTTTCAAGTTTTAGATTTATTTAATTATATAATTTAATTTTTAGTTGTTTACGAATTAGTCATTTTTAATGAAAAATGTTTCAAGCATATTTTTTTTTCAAACCTCTTTTTCGATATTGAAGAGGTAAATTTATTAAAAATCGTAATTAATTTTTCGATGAGAAAAGTTAAAAGATTTTGGCAACCTAAAAGTTTCCCTGCAAATAAAATATAATTAGAGAAGTTCACTCTCTTTTTGTGAGAAACGATATCATTAAAGGTACGCGAAGACCATGAGCGACAATGAACAGATTCAGTGTTGTCAAAGTACTAAAATAATTAATATTAAAAAGAAATGTGTTCTCAATTCAGATCGTTACAAATACGTTTTTAAACAAATAAATTGATTTAATGTGATTTGTTTATTTTATGAACATTTTATTTTTGCTATATTAATATTTTTTATAGGCTAATTGATCTAACTTAGTTAAAATCTCAGAAAGACATGATGATAAATATTCCTAGGCACAAAGGAAGTCAACATCAGTTTTATTCAACTTCCACAGCAGAGCAGAACAACTGTTTTCGAAAGTCGCTACACTTTCATCTTCAGTGCTCATGTGTATATTGTGTTTATCACCAGTGTTTAGGTGGCTTAGTTGATTTAATTTTAAATTTAAGACGACCAGTACTAATTTTAACAAAATAAAATAATTAAAAATGGTAACATCCATATGAGCACATGCCAGCTTATATTTGTAAAGCGAATACATGCTCATCATTATTGTTTTGGTGTTGTCATTTTAATTAATTTTAATATTGCCATTTTCAGTTATTGTTATGGCTTATCCGTGAAGCAGTAAGTACAATAACGACAGCGGGTTACACGAACACCAACTACAAAAGTCGTTGGCTACAATCGTCGCCTCGTAGTCAGAAACTCAATTATTTTTCAAACGACACTACCAAATCAATAATCATGAGTTGTTGTTTGTAGTAGAACTCTCTTCATACGCCAGTGTAGCCGCTTTCATATATTTAATACTCTTAAACAGTGTTATTCCAATAAAATATATTCAATGTCCACAATATATGACAAGAGATCATTTCAATAGCTTGGAAATAAAGTTTGTTGTTTATTTTTGTAAAATAAAACAATATATTTTCAAATTTACAATAATTGAATTTATTTATATTAGACTGGCAATACTGCATCTACTCATTGTCGCTCACCAAAATAGAAATTAGTTTAATTTTGGCTAAAGCTGCAACTGTGGTCGGTAGTCGTGTGTCTGTGGCGTCGCTGAAATAGTCATTCCCATATTAATGCGTGTATTCTAATATTGACCGGTTGTAGCTCGTAGCCTTCTGCGTTATTGTGTTTAATGCCTAATATGTATTTTAAGCGTTAGACCGCCATGCCATTCACCCATATCGTATTCGGCGTATTTGCCTTTCGAATTCCACAATTTTTTATAGATTAAAAATAAAAAACTAAATTTTTCTTAAATCTGTTACAATATGTCGAGCTGAAAGGCGAAAAATGCCAAACACAATGGGACTGATTTAATTATGGAATGACATACAATATGTTCCGGTTAATATATTGAGATTATTTGAATTATATTCGAATATGTTTGATCAATATAATAAATCCGTATTTAAAAATACGTATTTGCGTTCAACTTTGATATACGGTTCCAGAGCTGGGAAGCTTACACCTATTTCTCGATGCAAAACTAATACCAAAAACCAATTATTTTTTTGTTTGTTTGTAAATTGAACCTATTTCATGCTTTGAGAAGCCTCAGTTGTATATTAAAAACTAAAGATATAAAAACTTTTTTCCAGGGATGGGAAATTACATTTTTTTCTCACATTCAGTATTTTGTAGTACATGTAATAGCTAAAATGTTTAAAAATTTTAAGTTTTTCGTAATTAAAACCGCCTTATGCGTCATGAAGATGAGCATTGATAGAAAAAAATTTTAATTTACCTTCCAGGGTTGGGAAATTCAAAATTTTTTATACATAAACGTAACCAAAAAGGCAACTGACGTTGTAATATTTTGCTAACAGGGACTTTTTTATAATTTAGGAAGAACGAACTCCAGGGTTGGACAAGTGCGTTATTTTATAGTACATGAAAGTGACCAAAGTGGTTGCAAATTTTAAATTTATCTTAAATAAAACTATTTCATGCCTCATTAAGAGTTGCATTGGTAAAAAAATTTGAATAATGCAAATTTCGTTTCCAGGGGTGGGAAATTGAAATTTTTGTATACATAAAAGTAACCAAAAATACAAATGACGTTGCTTTTTGGTAACTAAAACTATTTTATAACTGAGGAAGAACAAATTTGGTGAAGGGTAAATAGGATTCGGCACAGCCGAATATAGCCGTTTTCCTTGTTTTATTATGTCATTATTATGTCAGTATTTAAAGCTGTTGCGTTGAAGTAAAATCACTCGTCTGTGTCATCTAGCCAGATAAGACCGGCCGCTGATAAATGGTTTCCTAAAAACTTGCACCTCCAGCCTAAAGACTTGTGCGCAGCTGGATGCCTACTGGTATGTTTACCACAGACCAGAATTATTTTACTTATTGTCTGCCCATCGTGCAAATGTTTAATTTGCTTTTCTTATGAATAATCGCATTATTATTCGCCTTTTATGGCAATACAGAATCACAATAGAAACACGCCCACTGACACGCCTATTTTTAAAATTTCACACATACATTCCAGACAAACATCAAACAATTAGCCTAATTAAGGCTGGAGTTTTGAGTCTTCAAATGAAAAAGTTAGTAAGAGGTTAAGTATAAAACTCTGCAGTTCTCTTTAATCTGTTATCGAATTTGAAGGCGAAAAACGCCAACCGTAATCAGGTTAAGAAATAAAAAATAAAGTATTTATAATTTTTTTAAATCACATTTATTCGGTATTATTTAGTTCAATGTGCTTCGTATCAACTAGTTCAAACGATGATGGCATAGCACTGGGGGTCATTGAACAGCGGTTGATGCCGGCATGACCACAAGAGCGCATGTCTGCTCTTTCCTTCTTCGGTGAGGTAAACAAAATTTTTCCAAACAAGCAAACTTCGCTATAAAATATTTTCCCTGCTTTTATCTTTATATATTTGTTGCCTCAATACTGGCCCACGCTTTTCATAGTTAACATACAATTTAATTTTAAGTTAAAATCACCAGAACGAGTTGGCCAGTGAATGGAACCATTTCCAGTAATCAAGCCACCAAATTTATTTTTCGATACATCGATTCTTAAAGCCTTTCTCGTGGATCCTCATCTCTCAACATTTTCAAAATATATTCTTATAATGGGTGATTTTATAAGAACTATCGGAAATTAAAAAAAAAGAAAACACACAAAATTCAGAAAAATGCATGAAATATTTATTTGGATTGATAGTTGGGTCGATATAATTTAATGTTTGAAGATTATTTCATGCAAATGTTGGCCGCGGCTGCGCCTCAAATGGTCCATCCGCTTAGTCCAATTTTGGCATACTCTTTCCAACATTTCGGCCGGTATCTCACGAATAATGTTGGCAATGTTGGCTTCCAGTGCGTCAATCGAAGCGGGCTTGTCGCTATAGACATTAGCCTTAACATAGCTCCACAAAAAATAGTCTAGAGGCGCTAAATCGCACGATCTGGGCGGCCAATTGACTGGTCCCAAGCGTGAAATAAACTGTTCACCGAACTCGCCTCTCAATTGGTCCATTGTTTCGCGTGCTGTGTGGCATGTGGCACCGTCTTGTTGAAACCACATGTCATGCAAGTCAAGCTCTTCCATTTTGGGCAAAAAAAAGTTTGTTATCATCGCACGGTAGCGCTCACCATTCACAGTAACGTTGTGATTCGCATCATCATTGAAGAAATACGGCCCAATGATGCCGCCAGCCCATAATCCGCACCAAACGGTTGTTTTTTGTGGATGCATTGGTAGCTCTTGCAATGCTTCTGGCTGCTCTTCACTCCAAATACGGCAGTTTTGCTTGTTCACGTATCCATTCAACCAGAAATGAGCCTTGTCGCTGAACACAATTCTTCGATAAAAAAGTGGATCTTCATTTAACTTTTCAAGAGCCCATTCACCAAATATTTGGCGTTGTGGTAGGTCGTTTGGCTTCAATTCTTGCACCAGCTGTATCTTATAAGGCTTCACACCCAAATCCTTCCGCAAAATTTTCCACGTAGTGGAGTAACAGAGGCCCAATTGCTGCGAACGGCGCCGAATCGATAATTCACGGTCATCACCAACACTGGCCGATACGGCTGCGATATTTTCTTCAGTTCGCACTCTACGTAAGCGTGTTGGTGGTTTAATGTCCAACAATGTAAATTTGGTGCGAAATTTTTTTACAATAGCCCGAATAGAAGCCTCAGTAGGTCGATTAAACTGACCATAAAATGGAAGAAGCGCGCGATGAACTTTCTTAACAGAGCACGCATTTTGGTAATAAAATTCAATAATTTGCAAGCGTTGTTCGTTTGTAAGACGATTCATGATTAAATTATAGACCAAACTGAAGATGTTTGACAGTGACACAAGATACAAAACGTGCGCGAGCTGTCAAAACTAGTGTTGCCAAAAAGATAATAGCAAAAAAATCACTCGTTATAACATCTTTCGGTTCTATGAGTGTCATTACTAGAAGAGAAGAGACAAATGCAGATACAAAAAATTATCTATTTATGCTTATTTCATTATTAAAAATGTGTTTGTATGTATTTAATATCAGTGAGTATTAAAATGCACTGCATATTATCATTTTGAAAACTAACTAATCAACTATAAATTTATTCATGTGCTCGTTGTTCTCGTAGTACCCATAGGACTAGTAGTACTCGTAGTACTCATGGTCCTCGTGGTATATGCGTATGTATGTGTGTATGGCTACAGACTTCTATTTGCCTCCTTTTTTTGATGTTTATTAAATTAATATCTCCTGCCTACATTTTAATATCTGTAATTCCATCAGCCCTCTAACATACCAATTGATGACTTCAATGCAGTGTGCATTACGTGATCCCATCTCTGTCGTTTTTTGTATGTAATTGCAATTTATTATTTAACAATATTTAGTTGTTTTTTTCACTTCTTATTACTTTTTAAATTTCAATTTAGTTTCTTTGAAGTAGTTTTCTGAAATTTCGCAATTACTTACATTGTTTGGTATTATGTTATCTACAGGCCAGTGAAATAGAGTGACTACATTTTTAATATGCAGTTTGACTCCCCGGTCTTACACGCGTTAATATTGTGATTGTTGCTCTTTAATTGCATTCGTTTAGGTTTATGGCATCAGTAAAATCAGTCTTTGTAACTCGTCTATATATGGAAAAATATATTGAAAGACCGTTTGGCGTTAAATTGTGTAGATTACCAAAAAAAAAAAAAAAAAAAGTTTGAGCCACACAAAGTATGCGCGGCAAGCAGTGCGTGGGAGTTGAAGAAAAATATATTTATTTATGTCCAGTTGCATAAATTTGCCAGAGATCAAATAATGGCCATTGATCGTGAGCTATTGCAGCAGGTAGCATGTCAAAGCCTTTGGATTGGCGACATTGTTTATGTGATCGCCAACTGAACAAGTCTTATCGCGCTGGTACGGTTTAATTCCGGAGGCATCTATAGTACCAAAGAACTAAATTATAAATTAGCAACTGACACACACACACGCACATCTCTCAGAAATAACATAATTTTCTTATATAATATCGCTCATAATATGATTATTTCGTTGTAATAAATAATCGAAAATACATGACTTTAAAGTCACATGCACCATTTACCACACCAGATTTCGTTATCTCTCTCTCTGTCTCTTTTCATCTCTGTTGGCCATTGAACAGTAACTCAAAAGCAATAATTGATCGCAGGTAGATAATTCGATTAAAAGACCAGTTGGAGTAACCAACTGAATGGATTATTATACATAATGATGATTGTTGTTACCCCGTATAACTGATCAATCATAATTTGTTCACAGTTTTCAAAAAAATTTTTATTCCGTTCAAAATAAATGACGCTTTAGTTTGCAATTTAATACAGAATTAACGTATTTCGCTTTTTCCAAACGAAGAGAATGTCCAACAGATGATGATGAAATATCTGTCGTAAACTACAACTGCAGCCAAAACGTTGTGGTACGAAAAGGAGAAATAGAAAAACAAAAACTTATGATAATTTAAATTTTTGAACGCACATGGAAACTATTTTCAAACAGCCAAACCAAATAAATGAAATACAAGACAACAAAAAATTATTTATTTCTTTTCTGTAGCAAAAAAAAAAAAATGCAAAAGAAAAATTAAAAATAGCCGGACAAAAATAGTAAATTTTCTAAAACACATGATGGATTAGTAAAGCCTTTTTGCTGACAAGATCAAAATATCGAGATAAATATTGATAGAGAAACCGAAGTCGAAATCTGAGAGCAAAAAAAAAAAAAATTAAAAATATTAACTATAACAGAAGACCATAGAAAAATAGGCAGACATACAGATAATTCACAGAGACTTGTGTAGTACAAATGCATGGCAGGAGAGTATGCTTGAGATATTGGGTATTAACATAAGCTGCTGTCTCCTTGAAATAATACACAAGACACGAGTATTTGGAATTTTCTTTTATGACTTTTTTATATTAAAAACGCAAAATATGAACCGGACAACAGACTAGAGTTGCAAAATGAAAATATCAAAGCTGTACCAACAGACTCATGAAACTGTATATATTTCGACATCAATTGTACAATATTCACAAAAAAGTGAAGGGCTTTGTCATTCCGTGTGTAATTTCTTCGGTATTAATATGGGACCCCACAAGTTATATATATCCTGGATCCTTATGAATAGCGATGACGATTGAGCTGTACGTGAACTCGGTTTTCCCAAGCGCCTAGAAGAGATAGAGACTTTGTTCTTGGACTGATGGACTGAAAATGAACTCAAATAGAGTGGTATTGAAAAAATCCGAAATACGTTTGCAGAGCTGGGAAGCTTATACCAATTTCTCGACGCAAAACTAATACCACAAACCAATTATATTTTTATTTGTTTGTAAATTGAAACTATTTCTTGCTTTGGGAAGCTTCAATTGTCTATTAAAAACTAAAAAAATTAAATTTTTTTACAGGGATGGGAAATTAAAAGTTGTTTTTTTGGCACATTAAGTATCTTGTAGTACATGTAATAACTAAGATATAAACTGTTTTATACGTCATGAAGATTTGCATTCGTACGAAAAAAATTAAAAAATTAAAATTTCGTTTTCAGAGGTGGGATATTGGTTTTTTATACATAAAAGTAACCAAAGAGACGTTGTTTTTTTTTTTGCTAACTAAAACTATTTTATAATTAGGAAGAACAAAATTGGTATCAAAAATTAATAAAAAAAATCTCAATTTCAAATCCAGCGTTGCACAATATTTTATAGTTCATGTGGCCAAAATGGTTAAAAATTTAAAATTTTTCTTAAATAAAACTACTTTTTACCTCATGAAGAGTTGCACTGATAAAAAAACAAAAAAAAAAAAAAAAAAATTTAAATTCGCTTGCAGATTTGGAAAAATTAAATTTTTGTTGGTACATGGAATATTTTGTAGAAAATGTAATAACCAAAATGGTTAGACTTATTGTCATGAATATTTGCATTAATAAAAAATTTTTTTGTAAACTAAAATTTTTCTTCCAGGGTTGGGAAATTTAAATTTTTTTATACATAAACGTAACCAAAAAGGCAAATGTCGTTGTCTTTTTCTGGCCAACTAAATCTATTTTATCACTTAAGAAGAACAAACTTGGTACTTAAAAATATATATAACGCCAGAAGTACGTTGGTGAAGGGTATATAAGATTCGGCACAGCCGAATATGGCACTTTTACTTGGTTTCTATTCATTGAAGATAATAGTGCGTGTCCACAAGTGTGTTTGGCACCACACATAAAGAATTATATATATATATATATATATATATATATATATATATATATTATATATTATATATATATATATATATATATATATATATATATATACATATATATATATATATATATATATATATATATATTATATATTATACACTTTTGTATGGTTGTTGTCGGCAATTTTAATACACAAAACTGTATTCTAATAATACGTTTGCATTTTATATACATGTTCCTTGTAGTTGTATTTAGCCCTGGTATGAGAATATTCCATTTGTTAGCTTGACTTACAAAAATATTACATAACTAACAGCAGAAAATAAACGCCTTTTAATAATATTGAAGGCATCTGAATATTTAGAATCAAACTCGTATTCTCATACCTGATTGGAATGACTACTAATATGACATTTAAAAATGTTAAATCAATAAATGCTCTCATTTAAAAATACGACACAATAACCATAAAGGAAAATACCACTTTACAGCAACCGAAACAATTTGTTTTTTGTGTAAAACGCTGTCTGCACACAAGTATAATTGCAAACATTCTTCAGATCTACAAACACATGAGGACGTTGTACAGAACAACTTGACATCGGTGTAGGCAAGCAATGCTTGAGCAAAAGCCTGGCATCTGGCGTAGCGTGCTGCCGTATGTATAATTTTACCATGAGCATAACGATACAACAAATACATCTGTTCACAAGTGCATAATATCGTATTTTCCCGCTAGGAAAATTCAAAGTTTAAGGAAATGGAGAAGTTATTAATTTTGTCCCGTTTAAAAATAAAATCGAGTTCCCAGCAGATCTTTACGATTTGAGGGCTTAAGAAGGTCTTCTGACTCATTCTGAGAACCCGTCACTATAGCTGTATGTATGTGTGTGTGTGTTTGTGCGTGTTTGTCAGTTTATGACCTGCTAATAAAACTTGAAATACTAAACGGAATTAAAACACACTGGGAGTGTTTTGAAGAGCACTCGTTAGATTTCCTGTGAATTTGAACCGATTCAAGATATTTTAAAATACTTAGAAAAGCTTAAGAAAAGTATTTTTCAAAGTGTTTTTTTTTTCTATAATAACTTTTCAGCCGCCTTATCGATCGATTCTATATTAATAATTCAAAATAACGGCGATTACAGTGAACGATATCATGAACGAAAAAAGTGGTTTATTTCAAAAACTACGAAATTATTTAACTGATCCGTTTGTGTTTTCGGTTCTTTTTTTTAGTAATTGAAAACTACAGCAATTACCGCTTACCACGTGGAAATCTGTTGATTTTAAAATAAAAAAATAATGATATTTTAGCTCAAACATGTTAAAAGCATGGAAGAGCACAAGCCGGGTTGCAAAAGCTTTGCGGTTAAAATTATCAGAAAGTAACAGGGATGGCCTTTGGGGTCAACCGCTTTCCGCAAGGCCGTGGCTGGCTTATGCCAGAAGTCATATTGAAATTATAACGTCAGAAGATTATCTTTCAAGGAAAATAAATTTCATGTCAATTTAAAAAAGCATCTATTTTTTTATTCCATTTGAAAGCTCTCTGGTTTTTTTTATAAAGTAACAACAGAACTTGTCGCAGTTGTTTTCCCCCAACATTTTCCATGTGCTTTGCTACAGATTGTTTGACTGACACACGGTTCGAAGGAGATACGGATAAGAGTTAACAGTTATTTGTGTTCATAAATATAGTCAGTCAATCTTTTTGCGCATTCTTGCATGTTCGTACGCATGTATCTAAATATTTTTAATAAATGTTTTAATGGCGAGTTTTGGAACCAGCAATAGAAACAGAACAACAACAACAACAACGTTAAAAGTGTTGAAATGTTTGTTGTGCCTATTATAGATCTGTTTTGTAGTTGGTCTCCGTTGTCCAAGATGTTTAAATATTCAACAAGTCCATGGATGTGTGTAAATCATTTATGCCAGTACACACGTACAAATATTTACCAGTGATCGGTAAGTCAGTCAGTCAGTTAGTCGGTCAGTTGGAGAGACAAGCAGACAAGATAGACAAAACAGACAAGCAAAAAGCCAACCAGCCCAGCCAACAAGCGCCCCAGCCACTCACTCAAAATGCTTCGATTCTATGGTTATAAATTATGTGACAATTTAATTGTTATAATTACACAATTAGTTTTAATTTCGCTGTCGAAATGAAAGGAGTTGCTGTGAATTTACAAATTTTGGCTGAAGGAGATTCCACAGATATTATAAAAACTGTGCAATTTAAAGATTTGATCTCTGCTTAACATGTTTTATCGTACATTTTTAATTTATTTTGGACTATCTGCCAGCCTGTTAATTAACAACCATTAAATTTGTTTTCTTGCTGTTAATTTCTTTTTTCTTCTGTTTTGTTTTTGTTTGTGATTTATTTTCCTAATCGCTGCCAAAAACTAAAGTTCATTGTTACATTTATGGAAAGAAATTATACAACAATAATTAAAAGTGTGTTAATAAATTTAATGCTTGAAGAAAACGAAATAAACTTAATTGAAGTAAAATATTTATTGCCAACAAAAGTTAAAAAAAACAGAAAAATTTTAATTTACAATTTAAGTTTAACTGTTGGAGTCCGACTTTCGAAAGTGATTAAAGGAAATCAAGTGAGATTGGGAAAGAAATGAATATTCAATACGTAATTTTGTAAGGCACAGTGGGCTCGGTAGATGTAATAAAAATGTATAACATAAGAATATTATGTACGAAATTTCAAAAAGTCATAGAGACCATTTTAATATTTGGGTTTTCAGTAAGAACCAGTTGTCGCCTTTTGCAGTTATTTTAAACTCCAATGCCTGTCCAGACAGACTGCTCGTTCCAAGGCTGGCGATCATAATCAAATAGTCATCATATATCGTGTGATAAAAGGCACAGTGTTGTGCTTGTGGTGATTGCCTAGCTCGAGACCCAGTAAAGATTCATGTTTTAAAAACTAATTTACTCCGATTCCCCTCGAAACAATTCATCCATTAAGTCTTCTTTCGCTTCCAGGCCCTGTAAAAAGAATGCTGCCTTACGAAAGGACAGACAATGCCGCCACCTCGTGGCAAAAAGTAGTTATGAATTGGTGTCAAGGCTGCCATCACTACGCCAAATAAAAAGCTCACACGGAGAGGACGTTGTTTTAATACCATCATTCCCGTACTGGCTGCATCAGACCGATTAGCTGCTGGATCCGTAACCGAATAACGAAACTGAAGCAAGGGCTTTGTCAAAACCCGAGGAGAAAAAGAAATATCGCCAGATGTTAAAGTTTTTGCAAATATCGTCGTACGTTAATCATACTGCAGCGCAATGCGGCGCTATACTGCGCAAGAGCGTGCGTTTATTTGCCAATAATCGGATAGTGGTGTTAGCACGTCATGAATTTCGACGACGTTTGTCTTTTCATGTCGCGCGCCAACAGGGTAAAATTTCACCCTTCAGGTACTCGAAGAAAAGACCGTGCAGGACGTGGCCGCCATCCGACTGATAGCTCTGTCAAGAATATCCCGGCTGTTCTGCCGATGCCGATTAGAACGGACGACTTGTAACGACACTGGGAATCACTAAACTCATTCTATAGAAAATTTCAGGTAAAAAAATGGGCATTTTCCCATACGATGTGCATCAGTTAAAGCGTGCGGATTGTCTGTTCGTCGCGTGCAAATGAACTCGTGCATCCTCTAACAAACAAGACGATTTTTAAGTCGAAAAACATCAGGAGAAACGAGCTGTATTGCCATTTAAGCGTTCACATCAATAAAAAAAAATTAAAATCCATATGCAGTGCAAGAAGCCACTTTGTGATGTGGTGCTCCCGCGGAAGGAGTCTTTGGGGTGTAGTTTCTTGAGGACATCAATGGCAATACGGTTGTTTTACTGGTGATCGTTACAAGTTTACAAAAAGCTACTGTTTCTTTCTCTGGAGCTACAAAAAGTAGCTGCGTTATGATAACAAGCCCTGGCAGATATGCTGCTGAATGTCACAGAACACGCGATTGAAGAACGGCAGCGACGGGACAGATATTCGACTTATAGAACAAATTGTAGACATCCAAATAAAAAGTTTCAATTTTTCGAGATAAATATTTTTATGTAATAAAACAGTTATTTGAAAATAAAACTGGACGATGAATTTTGTATTAGACTGTACAATCGGTTAAGCGCTTTACTATATAGTCGTGGTCTTGCTTTAAAAAAAAAACTGAGTGGTAGAGGGAAGTTAGAGGTAGAAGAAAGTGTTAGAGGAGAATTCGTCGTGTGTATTCACGTCCTATAGGAGTTAGCAGCAAGGCGCCAGCCTCGGTAGGAGCCCTACCAACGGTTTGTAGACATCGATCCTCCAAAGTTGCCCAGAGCTAGAGTATTCATTGTAAGGGAGCCACATGTGTTTTGCATGCATTCCAAAAGTGTAGTGTCCAGTGAGTATATCCACCAGGATGCGAAGTCCGTTAGATTTATAGTTCTGTTAGGACATAGGCAAGGGTACGGCACAGGTGTATTCTCTGCACCACCTGTCCTTAGATTTTTCAAGAAGGGCAGCGTTAAGACATCTCCAGCAAGATCGGAGTGGGATCCAACTCCGTTGGTCAATGTCTCATTAAATCTAATCCTTCGATATGCAATCTAATCATTTACTATTATATTATCAATCATTTTATTGTTCGATCAGGCAATCATAGTCTTTAACAAACTTTTTTTAAATCAAGTTTTAACAAGACATACTGTGTTGGACAGAGAATGCTCAAGTTAACGCCAGTACCTGGCTTTCGGCCTTACCTGGTGGTGCACCAAGAACACACCACCACTTCCGTAATGTCTGCTGATTCGCAGCAGCCCATAGAGACTGCTATCATCTGGGTCAAAGTCCCAGCATATTATAAATATGCCAGAACATTAACCCTTATCTGATATCTTTAACTTTGCTTGGTATCAAAGCACAGCCACCACGTGGACTTACTGAAGAGACCTCATCCAACATCTGGCCACAGAATCAACCGAAGTTTCATATGTGGGGCTCAACGAGATCCCGTGTTACCAGTGTAAGGAAACTGGTTACGACGCGCAGGTCAAACCTCGCAGGTTTGTAACTTACTATAGATTATTGATCCTTTGTAATGGCGGGACCCAGGTATTCTTCCACCTGTATTTCTTATTCTGACACATAGGCAAAAGCCTACTTCTTTTTATACACTTATATGCACCCCCGTTGCTTTGCTAGTTCAGAGATAAGGCAGTAATATATAAGTATTATAGGCTATCAGAAAACCGATACCTCTTTTCCCCCGAAAGCACTGCAACAAGGTGTACTTACTCACCAAGTTGTCTATTGTGCCCCCCATGGGACTGTATTGGACAGAAAATAAGTGACCACCCACTTAAAAAGTATCTTAAAAAATACCAAACTTCTTCGGATGGCTGCTCGACCAAAATAAATTGTTTGGCCGTTAGTTGAAAGGAGCCTATCGAACAGTTGACCGTGTAACAATTAATCTGTTAACTGTTTGAATTGATAACTAAAATATCCAAATCAAATCGATCGGAGAATTATTAAAAAGTCGGTTTCTAGCTTGTTTTAGCCAAACCAAAAATACGTCCGACTACTACAAAAACAAATTAAATCTTTTTTTACACTGCTCATCAAACGAAAATAAATGGTTTAATAGAAGATAGGTCATTTTATTTTAATTTTATTTATATTGAAATAAATGAGAAGTTTAAGTAGGAGTTTTAGTAGGAGGGTGCTGTTGGCTGACATAGTAAGACACAAGACTGCGATGCCTGAGGTCCCGAGTTCGACTCCGCACTCAGTCATCAATATGGTGTCGAATATTTCTGATTTGCATTAGTGCAGGATTGGGTTAATTGTTGTCGGCTTGTCTCAATGACGAAGGCATAGCACTGGTTGCTGAACATTACCGACAGCGATTAACACCGTTACATACTAAAAAAAGAGTAGAATACAGCCACACCCTCGTTCGTCGGTATCTGTAGCAAAAAATTCTCCGACGAAGTAATAAAAGCAAAAGCAGCTACAAAAACCTTTCTGTCTTTTAATCTGTCCTCCTAACACTATCCTCTCCTTTCCAGTTCCAGCGTAACGCACTGCATATGTAGGGGTTGCTCTCTGAGTGCTGGTGCTACTCAAAAAAAAAAAAAAAATTTAAAAAAATTATCTATAACAATTTTGACAGAAAAAAAAATTGATCACTGCAACAGAATAATATTTTAAGGGCTTTCCGAAATCTTAATTAATTGACGGCTAAAAGAGTTGGAAACCCGGTGAAGGAAGTACACTAAGCCCAAATCCTTTGAATAATAATAACAAAATTCGTTTGTGTTTTAACATCTTTTCGTGGCAAAACAAATTGCAAATAATTACTTCATTACCTGTTGACAGGGTATGTCGTGTTATTTAGAAGGTGTTTATTCAATCAGTTGGTTCTTATTTAACCTGTTGTGACAAATTACTTGGGCAAGTCACAATATCTTGGGATCAAAGAGCTGATCGTTACAGTAAATTTTTGAAGTCATTTAAAGTCAGATATCTCTCTTGAAAGTTGGGTGAACAACTTCGAGATGATGGAATGAAATATTTTTGCAAATGATTCGTTATGTATTTTTACAATCTTAATAATATATTTCTTTTGTAAAATACTTTACACCGATAATAACTCTATGCATATTCATCTTTCACTTATGCCACTGGCTTGTCTGTATGTATTCATTTGCAATAATGCGTTCAAATTAACAATTTAATTCAAATGCTTGATGTTATTTCATGTGATTACAACAATCGAATGGGAATAAACATGAGTGTAACGTTAATATTTAAACTATTTTATTCGCAATAAAGTTTTTAATTTATTTAAAATAAAAAAAAATAAAAAAAATGAAACTGAAAAACAAAGTAAATGTGTGGGGTTTAATGGGAGTGATGTTGTAATCGATTAATAAATTTTTATTTAACGATATCGTTAAAACAGTGTTTTATGGCAGCAGTGATTTTACAATAGTTTACAAAGAAAAGGTGGCGTTTTACAAATTTGTGGCCAAATAAGTTAAGCAAAAATGAAATAAATAGATTTTGATAAATATGGTTTGTAATTTGTTGCAAGTACAGGTGAGGTGTTTAAATAGTTTAAGCGAATCGGAGTTTCTATTTGTAAAAATAAAATGGTAAAAGGCAACCGTAGAAGTTGTAGTTGTATCGTCTCACAGGGATATTTTTTACGTTGTGGGGAATGAAGGCAGAGTAGAATCTATTAAAATTGTTCGTGTATTTTGTCTTTTTGCTGGATAAGACGCTAATAAAACAACGAGTGCCAAAAGCTGCCGCTCTAGACTGCACTTTAATACAATTAAGGGTCCCAGCAAAGCTGAGGTTTCATCAGACTAATCAAACGCTATTAATTTCTTAATAACGTTAAAATAATTAATTTACAATTTCAAATATTTGAACGTTTCTTTTACAAATAATTTTGCGAATGAAATATTATTTTCTTATTTTCTCAATTCTAATTCAGTTCAGTTACATTCCTGCTAGTGATTTGGAGTTTTCGTTTCTTAATAAATACTTGTAGGAGTAGGCGGAATATTAGGGCGCTACATGTAAATCGTACAATCACATTTAAGGCATTTGAAAATTATATCACGAGTAGCAGGATTTGCGTATCAGAGCACAACTTTAATGGATTCCTTTCGAAGCACTGACCCACAACTTTTTGAACACTTATAGCGATGGGACAGAAATAAAAAGAGTGATTTCCTGCTAAAGAAAATGCCTTAGCTAAGAAAATTATACATATCAAACAATTAAACCAAGGACACGCCTACCGCCCATGTATTTTAAGAACAAAATCTTCTATATTGGCTACATTACAGCAATAAAAGTTGTGAAAATGCGTAGATCTTTTACATCCCGTGCTAGTAACTTGTGTTTTGCTTGTGATAGATGCCAGGACTCTGGTTCCTATCATATATACTTTTTTTGAAGCTATAAGTCCTAAAAAAGTTAAGAGATTTTTATTGAATTGGTGTAGTATTTAATGTATATCAAACAAAATTTTGCGCCAAATTAGATACATAAAAACTTATTCATAGAAGTAGAATTTAAGGAAAAATATTAAACACAATAACGGCAGCAGGCTACAGAATACAACTTATCAAAATAGAATACAGGTATGGATATAAGAATGATTATTTCTACTACCACAGGCAAAACGGCTATGGGTTGTTGTCCATGCTGTTTTTGTGGTTGTAGTCAAAATGAAACTAATTTCTATTTTGGTGAGCGACAATGAGTAGATGTAGTGTTGCCAGTATAATATAAATAAGTTCAATTATCGTAAACTTAAAAATATATTTGGGGGATTCACACTGTAGTCATACAGTCATAAGTCGTAAAATAATAGCACTAAATATAGGACTAGTGTGAACAACCCGCCATAACTTGGTCTGTTAAACTAAAATAGCTGCTGTCTAGATATGAGCTAAATACACCCTTTTGGCGGCGGCAAATGGAAAAATTTTCAGTGGCTGCCAGTTGCATAACTTAAACGGGAGAAATTTTTGTCTAGTTTATATATAGATTTTGCGCATTACGCTTGTATATATTTTTATTTTATGAAAATGTTACTTGATGTACCGACATATAAATATGTATAATTTTTTAAGTAATTTTTTAGTCGTGAATCATATATAAGTAACGGCGGCAAACATATACCATCGTCGTCTCTCCTAAAGATTTTCAGCCGTTAGACTCAGATCTCTAGAGCCATTTTATGACAAAAGAAATCATACCTGAAAGAGTGATATTATTTTATAACTTTTTTATATGCAACACAACAACAACTTTTTTAAACTGGTCTAAAATATTATGACTTTTTGACAATATGACTAAATAGGACCCAGTGTGAATACACCAATTGCTTTATTTTACAAAAAGAAACAACAAACTATACTTCCAAGCTAATGAAATGATTTCTTGTCATATACTGTGGACTTTAAATATATTTTCTTGGAATAACAATATTTAAGAGGATTAAATATATGAAAGCGGCTACACTGGCGTATGCAGAGAATTCTACTACAAACAAAAGCTCATGGTTATTGATTTGGTGGTGTCGTTTTAAAAATAATTAAGTAGCTGACTATGAGGCAACGATTATAGACAACAGCTTTTGTAGTCGGTGTTCATGTAGGTTGCTATCGTTATTGTGTTCAATGCTTAATTCAGAGCATTCGGCAACATCATGATAGTAGAGAAATTAAACTTTTTTGAGTTAAAATAAAATTCAAGATATTTATTAGGGTGTTTTTTGGCTGCGCTAGGAAAGTTTAAACTTTTAAAAAATCGAATAGTCGTTAGATCTCCATGTGTTGAAGTCTTAGCGAGATTACCTTACTAATTCTGGGAACCCGTCAACATATTTATATGTGTGTTACTTACACACACATAAAGATATGTTGACTTGCTTCTAACTTTTGAACGGCTTTTAACTGTTATCGTTTTGAAAAGCATTCGTGAAGTTAGTGAATTTGAACGGATTCGAACCGGTAAATCTCAAGAAAGCTCAAAAGCGCTTACAAAAGAAAGAAGTTTTCAAAGTGGTTTTTTCAACAACTTTTCAGCGACTTCACCGACCGATTCCACAAACTAATGAGCTCTTAAAATTCCAAAAACAGTTCAATAATCGCCAACCGGGTCGAAATCGGTTAAACCGGGTAGAAAAAAGTGTTTTACTTTTTAAAGCCTCCAAATTATATATCTGATTCATTCTTTTGTAGAAATTGAAAACTGCAGGTGGGAATCGGTTGACTTGAAAATTGAAATAAAAGTGTCTTAGCTGGATATGGCAAAAAGCATAGAATATTAAAAAAACCAGGGTACGTTAGCACTGCGGTTGTAATTAGCGGGAAGTTTCTTGGATCGCCTTTAGAGCCAACCGTTTTTCATATTTATCATTCAATTTATTTTAACTATATATTAATTATTGTTTAAATTACAAATGTAATCTGCACTGGACTCTTCTTAAAATATACTACCGCTCAAGGAAGTACTTGTCTAGTCATTTATTAAAATATTAATCTAATGAAATTATTCGAGCAAGGTTATTCGAATAAAACGATTTTATTCGAATAAAATTGTGCGAGCAAAAATTTTCAAATATATGTTGATATTAATATTTTTTTTGAAGAAAAACTTCGAACAAAAGCTGTTTAATCTAATGAAATTTTTTAAAGGAATTAAGCAGAGCAGAATGTGTTTGTTTTAACGAATAAATAATAAAAAAAGACTGTTGTCACATTCTTTTCTGACTGCAATATATACAATTCTACAGCGATTGCCAGCCGAATCCTTCTAAAATTGAAAGACTAGAATTCCGTAGGGTGCAAACGATTTCTTCGGAATCTCAATATCCAAAGAGTGAACTGCCTAACTGAGAAATACTACAAAAACCGGTAGCGGATAATTTACAATAGATAAAACATATCAAAATCTAAATGTTATTTATTTTGCCAAAGCAAAATTGAATTGATAATTGTAGCAGAGAAATGCAGCATGTAAAACAATTTAACAATCTTTTGAGTTGAAAAATAAGAAAACATGGTGGCAGGAACAAATTGTAAATTCATTGCAATATTGTTAATTGAGAAATGCGAATAATTAACCAACGAAACGTATTCATATCTAAATTGAAGGCACACACACACACAAGCACACAAAACTATCAGTCATTCATTTGCCAGTGTCCGTCTCAGCGAAAATGTTACATGAACTCCTACGAAAATATACCGAAAAGCGATTCAATTCAATGTATTCGATGGTAAACCCGCAACACGCTATCCTAGTTTGTAACAACAACAACAACAACTAGAAGAAACGGTTACAATTATCGACTATTACCAACACCAATACAATAAACACCAGCAAGCAGTAACTCTTTGCTCGTTTGTATGTCCACATGAGACCAACAGACTGCTTGAGTTTGTAGTCCAGAGTAATTTAAATTCGAATTTGAAATGAAAAAACGAAAGAAAAGAAAATTGAAATGAAACAAAATTGATGTTGTGCATTAAAAAATGGGAATAAAAAGAGAAAAAAAGTATTAAAAAATCATTCAACTAAATACTACACGTTTATAAGTGGGTGTATTGTTGTAGCCATCAGCTTTTAAAGTGCTGGACAACGATGACGACGGCGACGGCGATGGCGACGGTTACGGCGACGACTGTGTGTGGAAGCAAAAAATTACAAAATAGCAAAAGCAATACAATATTTTCTTTTAACTGTTTCGCTTTGAACTGTTTGTTGTTGTTTCTTGTTTTTATTTGCAATTGAAATGCTCATGTGCAACAAACTTTTTTAACTGATAAATATGGACAACAACACGCGGCAGCAACATTGGCGACAACAGCCACAAAGAAGTGCATAGAAAATATATGTTGGGTTTCTTCCGATCTACAAGTACTCTACTGGTCCTGATAGGTTGGTTAGAATGAAAGAAATGATTTTAATAATTGTAAGTAAGAAGGAAATTAAAACAAGAAAACTAAAATTATATAAATTTTTTGTCAAAACAAAATAAACAGACTTTGAATAAACATTAAAAATCGCTGAAATAAATAGCGTTTATTTGCGTAGTGTTGGAGGGGAAAAATAATTCATAGAAAGATTGCAGCGAAGACACACGGATCTGCTATCGTACGGACACCAGCCCGTTTTTATCTAGATCAAATTTTATTAACAGATTCTCGGAGAAGAACCGATTGAGTACAGCTGAATTCCCATAATTCTTGGTGGGATATTCGCATTAACGTGGACGGCTGGCATTCTTTTGTCAGAGGGCATCTACCAGTCTATTCAAGTTTGCCCCTTATTCACACTTGCGTTCTTTAAATAAAAAAATGTACTTAATTTTATACAAAGAATTTATAACTTACATGATCCCTTCCTATTCCCATTGGTACATATTTTGAATTTTTTTTTACAAAATAATTTTCGGGAGTAAACAATGGCGTTGCCATATTTCTTATGTTCGTGAATTAACTCCCAAAAACTTTGTTTTGGGAATGATTTATAATAAGAAATGAGGAAATTTGGGACTTTGCTTATGGGAATAATTGTTTACGATAGGGGTGAATATTAGAAGCACACAGACATGCCCTCAAATCTTTATAAGAAATTTTGAATGCTCTGGAGGATGATAAATATCCAAATATTTACATACGAGGCCTGTTAAAAAAGAAGTCGAGTTGCATTCTATTACAAATATTTCTCTTTTGTTTCTTGATTTTCTGCTATCGAAAACAGTTGAATGTGGAAGATTCATTAAAATTTGAATTAAGTTCTTCGAAGCGCTTGAAATGTTGACAGCGGCGTACGGTGTTGGTGCTCTGTGAGTTTAAAGATTTTTTGCAAGCGGCTTAAAATGTGTAACGAAGGTCGAAGAGATGTGAAGAAGTTGTTGTGGAGAATCATCGAATCACTACTAGAGAAGTTGCTTTATCGCTGGGCTCATGTCATATAATATTTTGTTGTTCCAAAAAGGCTGAGTTTTGATAAAAAAAATATTGAAGACCCATGACTTTTTAATTAATTTAGATAAATACCGTCCGGGATATAACAGCGAAATAAATTCGAATGCGACATTCTATTATTCACACAATATAAGAGACCCATGAAAATAAACGAAATTTCGCCAAATTGCTGGGGAGATATCAAGCATTTCCATAAAAATATATATCAGAACGGCTTCGAGGATTAAACAAAAACTCGATGGCACAAAAGGTGGACTAGTTTAAAAGGGGACAGGCAGTCTATAATACTTTTAGAAAAAACATAGTCTTCACCTCATTTGAACAGACCTCGTACACTGATGGAGTTTATACTTTAAGCTTATGTTACTTGTGATATCTGAGTGAAACCATTAGGCCATAATTAAAGGTAGTAACGGATCCAGCTTAAGATCGTGTTCAGGCAATGAAAATGTTGATTCACAAAATACAAGTTTTATTGTTGACGACATGCATGGTTGAGTGTATGCCTGTGTGCGTTACAACTGAGAAAGCAAAACGTGTCGATAGTACATCACGTTTTGTACGCGTTTCTTTTCCCCTCACCACGCTTCTGCTAAAATATTAATCTTTTGATATTGTCCTTGGGGGATCCCCTCATTATAGACCAAGTTGTTAGATTAAATAACAAGAATACGTTTGAAATAATTCAACGTAACGCTTATTTACTTCAATAGTGTCATAATTCAAAACAATTATGTTGATTTCTTTTCCAGAAAAGAGTGCAACATTTCTTACACCTTTTAATAGAAAACGGCAACATTCTGTCATTGAAAATAAAGAATTTATTAGAAATTAATTCAACATTCCTTACGAAAAATTATTTAAATTTAAAAGTCCTTCAAACTGCCACAAATTAGAAAAGATGTGAAAATATTTTAAACATTTTCCAGAAAACAAAACGTGTTTTGTTTTAAAGAAAATGGCTTTAAAATGTGTATTTACTAAATCCATAAATAAATTTTTCGCTCAGGACTAAAGTCTTTAAGATTTTTATTCTCCAACCAGAATATCAATATGCAGAGAAATTCTGCATCAGTAACTAAAACTGCATATCTTGACTTATGGTAGTATTGAAGTATATGAGCGATATGAATTTTCTCTCCGAAATAAGGTATATAAGATATTTAATGAAACTCTTATACAATTAAAATATCAATGAGTAGACAAATTCTGCATCTTTAACTAAAAATTCATTTCTTGACTTATGGTAGTATTGCGGTATATGAGCGATGTGGAGACAATAACGCACATTATTAAAATTTATACCTCTAAAAAGTTTCTGTGTGGAAATTCAATACAAATCCATACAAATTTTAATAGAAAAAGCTGTAGTTTTAAAATCGTTTTATAGCAGGAAGAGTTTCATTGTATGTAAAATAAACTTTTAAATAAATTTAAAATAAAGAATTTGTTCCAGATATTTCCGATAAAAATCCATTTTGATGTCACTTTTTATATGCAACTTTATAAAGTTTTCAATAGTCAAACTTTATTTGTAGCGTCTGCTACAAATTACACGTGCTTTAATAAGTACTCCCCAAAAGGTTCTATATCTCATTAGCAAGTTCCTCTCAATAGTTTTATGTTCAGAATGTTGGCAGACATTTCGCTTAATACTGGCAAGTTTTCGAGGTACCAGTATAAGTCACTGATATAAATTCTACTCATCGATGCTCAGTAGGATCGAAAGAGCAGCAAGTTTTAGGGCCAATTCGCAGTCGAACTCAATGAGAAGCTCATTTGACACAATCCAATGCAGAGCACTCATTATTTACAGAATGAAAAAAAAAAAAAAACAAAATAAATGAAATCAAAGCAAACATTGTAACACTATTTACAATTCCACTTGTATGGATATGGCCGAAACACATTAAAAGGAGGGGTAACTACTCTTATACGTAAAAAGAAGTAGCAGTTGTGGCAGCAACAGCAGTCTTAGTAATAGTTGGTCGAACTACATAAAATTCAAGAAACGTTTGGTTATAACATATAAAATTTTTTGGCTTTGTTGGTCTCATGCAACATTAAATTATTGTACGAATATGGTTACAAATATTATGAATGCATTTTATTTCAGTTCGGTTTGTTACATTTTGAAGAGCCTGTTGCTACCATAATAATAATAATTATAAAGAAACCAACACAACGTCGTAATGCAAGCGATACCAAAACTTAAAATTATATTAAACCAAATAATTTTACAAACAAAAAAAAAAAGAAAAAAAGCCAGCCAGCAAAAAGACACCATGTCCATACAATTAGGCACGACTACACACACACACACACATACATCTAAGCAGCGATACTAAACAAAAAGAAACCCATATAACTCATGCCTAAACATACTGACATCCACTGCGAGCATAATCAATCGACAGAAGTATTTAATTTTGGTTTTATTATGTTTCAGCTTTAAGTCTAAAAAATTTTAAGAGAAACAAAAAATCCAAAATAAAACTCTTGCAAGTTTCAATTTTCTTTTACAGTTCGTATGTGTGTGTGTGCAAAAATTATTTATTTTTCTGCATATTTTAGAAAGTAACGCGCGTTACGTACCAATAAGTGTTATAATTTGTGATGTTATTCCATTGATTTGTAAGAAAAATGCAAAGGAAAAGCAACAAAATGTTTGTTTGCAATCTGGAAAGCTATTCGGGGAATGAAGGCTCTACTCATTTTGATGTTGTTAAAAATATTGAATGTCTGCACTTAAAGAAGTTACAGGCCGGTCAGTCGCATATTCGATTCGATTTTCTGTACTATTTTGTTAAGGAAATTCTATATGCAGAAAATAATAGAGACACAAACGACCCCTTATTTGTATACCCTTCACAAAAAAGTGAAACGGTTTGTCATTCCGTGTGTGATTTCTTCGATATTAATATGGGACCCCCATAAGTATATATATTCTGGATTCTTATGAATAGCGATGACGATTGAACGATGTAGGCTTGTCGGTCAGTCTGTCTGTACGGTTTTCGCAAGCTCCCCGAATAGAGCTCGAGACTACGTTCTTGGACTGATGAACTGGAAATGAGCTTAAATAGAAATTCACAAAAATCCGAAATACGGTTGCAGAGCATACAAAAACCAATTATTTTTGTTGGTTGTAAATTAAACCCATTTCATGCTTTGGGAAGCCTCAATTGTCTATTAAAAAATAAAGAAATACAATTTCTTTCCTGAGATGGGACATCAAAAGTTTTTCTTGGTACATTCAGTATTTTGTAGTACATGTAATAACTAAAATATTTAAAAATTTTAAGTTTTACTTAAATAAAACCGCCTTATACATCATGCAAATTTGCATAAAAAAGTTAAATTTTTTGTCCAGGGGTGGAAAATTGATTTTTTTCCTTAATAAAAGTAATCAAAAAAGGCACTCATGTTATTTTTTTTTGCTAATTAAAACTATTTTTTTAACTTAAGAAGAACAAAATTGTTATCAAATTGTAATTACAAAAAAATCTCAATGTCGAAACCAGAGTTGGACAAGTGCAATATTTTGTAGTACATAAAAGTGGCCAAAGTGTTTACAAATTTAAAATATTTCTCAAATAAAAGTACTTAATACCTCATGAAGAGTTGCATTGATAAAAAACAATAGAACTTAAAATTTTTCTTCCAGGGTTGGGAAAATTAAAGTTTTTTCTTGGTACAGACAATATTTTGTGGGACATGTTATAACCAAAATGGTTACGAAAATTGAGTTTTTCCTAAATAAAAATACTTAATTTAGGTTTGCATTGATAAAAAAGTTTTTTTTAAATTAAAGTTTCTCTTCCAGGGTTGGGATATTGAAATATCTTTTATACATAAACGTAACTAAAAAGGCAACTAACGCTGTTGTTTTTGCTAACTAAAACTATTTTATAATTTAGGAAGAACTAATTCCTTATAAAAAAAATCTAATCCAGGATTGGACAAGTGCAATATTTTATGGTACATAAAAGTGACCAAAATGCTTAAAAATTTAAAATTTTTCTTAAATAAAACTAGTTTATACCTCATGAAGATTTACATTGATAAAAAATTTGTTGATTCAAACTTCCCCTCCAGGTTTGGGAAATTTAAGTTTCGTTCATACATTAGCGTTACCAAAAAGGCAACCGACGTTGCCTTTTTTGTTAATTAAAACTATTTCATAACTTAGGAAGAACAAAATTGACACTTAAAAATTTATCTAATGCCAGAACTACGTTGGTGAAGGGTATATAAGATTCTGCACAGCCGAATATAGAACTTGTGCCAGAGTAACTTTCAATACACAGCATAAATTGCAAATAAATTATGAAATTATTATTATACGATGTGTTTTATTAGAAGTTTTTTTTATTTAAACATATGAATTGGTTTCTTTAATTATAAAAATTTCTATGGGTAACATTCAATACACTGGTCAAGGCAATACCCGTTTAGGCAAAATCACATATACATACTCAATATTTTTATATCAATCTATCGAATGATTTAACTATACCAAAGATATAATTTATTTAATATGTGTCAAAATAATGTTCAACATGCAGCATAAATTGAAATCTAAGCACAGGCAGTCCGCGAAGAGTTTTATTAAACTATATTTACTTGCATATAAATATATTCAACTCTTTCAATGAAATAATATTGAGTAATATCAAATATATAAAACTCATTAAGAAAATGTGTCAGAGTAACGTTCAATACACCGCACATATTCAAAGTTAATCATTTGCAATTGATAATCGTTGAAAAACTTATTATTTTGAATTGATTTAAAAAAAAAAAACGTGAGTAACATTCAGTACTTCAGTTACTAATCAAGATTTGAAGATCATTTAAGTGCTTTCGTTACAAATATACCATCTGATTATTAAAAACGAAATTGAATAACAACTACAATAACTTCATTGAACTCCGACTATAATTATAAATTTATTTCATAACTATTCATACAACGTTTTTTGCGAGGAAATCTATAATTTTAATTACGGTCATAATCTGCGTCACAAATATATTATATGACTAATAATTATAATAACTTTTGCAAGTTGTGAATGTGACTTGGTTTTTTAGAGTGTTACTCCACAAGCGTCTGTTAAATTAATTGGATTAATTTTGTTAAATAGCAAAATATAAAAAATTCAAAATCAAACGCCGCATTTTGTTTAAAAATCGCCAGCAACATTTTGTAATACATGTTAAGATCCCAGTGGGAGCTCTGATCACATAAAAAATATCTCTTTTTGTTTGTTGGTATTCGTTAGCAGAAGGAGTTTTAAACTATTTCTGTTACTTCCCTCTCAGTGGCATTTTTCTGACAGAAACAACTACTGTTTTTGCTTTAAAGCTTTTAAGTCCGTTAATATCTGGAAATGTTTTGTCAAATGAATTAAAAGCTGCTGCAATAAACGTAATGGCAAGTCTTTTATAGCGACTTTACTACGTGAAAGTAGTGGCTAAAATGTAGAAGAGTTGGTGTCCGAATTTGAAAAATATTTTACAAATAGTTGTACCCCTGTGTCCTGCGGAGCTCCCAGAGTCGATGACCTTATTTATTGTTTTAATGCGCTATTGAAGAAGTTGGAGCTTGATATTGATTTGAAATTATTTCAAAACTTTTGGAAAGAACGATGCAACTACCGCGAAACACACTTTGAGTTGTACGTGATAATGATTTAGATTTTGTTGTCGTACGATTAAATATCCATTTAAAATAGACTCTTAATTTGTGTGGTGACTTCAGTTGGTAAATTTATTTTTGATTGTGTTCTGCGTTCAAGAATTATTTTACAAATTACTATTCATGTATTCGCATAAGACCCATCAATTATCCATTAAATTGTAGTGATCTTTAACCATAAATCATCGTTGAAAACAAGAAGCCAAGTTTGTAGTTAAAAATACACGAGACCAGCGAACACCAAACATGGTTCTTATTAGTATCCATTCATCTTTGCGGACGTTCATCTTCGAGCTGTTTTTTTTTGTCAGCCAAAAAAAATAACCATCAATACAAAAGCTAAACGTATCAGCCTTTGGCAAGTATCTTAACAATATCATAATAATCATTAGAATCAACAACAAAGCATTATATGCTATCGAGGAATATATTGTAAATGTGCACCCATGTGAGCCAAATCATCACAAGTTGGCTTACGACTCATGTGTAGGCTTTCATTGAAAGAAATGACAAACATCTTGATGGACCACAGTTTTTGTTTAAAACGATCCTCAATTGATCGGGGAAGTGAGAGTAGGAGAAATTTTTTAGAGTAAAAGAGTAAAAGAGAAGAATGTAGTCAGATAAAATGTATCCTGTTGTCAGGCGAATAGTAGAATCTGCTTAACCCTGCGTGGCACCAAACTTTGTTATTGGAGTTATATTGTTTTCTACTATTGATTATAACTTTGTAGGGATCAAATAACATAAAACTGAAAACAAAATTCAATAAACGTTCGATGCGTAGCTTTTGAAGAATGTTAATTATGTACATAATGGCGCGCTAAGGGTTAAAAGGGAAAACGTTGTTTTCTAAAAAGCAATTGTCTTACATCTCTTTTTTCTAATTTATTGAATAACAAATAATTTTTCCTCAGACTTATAAACACATTTTTATGTTATTGACATCTTTATTAAAAAAGTCCCAGGAAGAAAGTTTATTAACATTAATAAGTTACAAAAACTTTTTGATTTAACACATTAAAAAAAAATCACAAAATATCTTTTTACTTTGTCCTGAGCTTTGGGAAATGCGCTCTTAAATAGTTCTGTTATAGACAAATAGGAAATGATGAAAGTGTTAAGAGAATTCAAGGGAAAATTGCAAAAGAGAAATCTGAGTTCAGAATCAACATTTTTACAATAGAGTTGCTTGTGTTCTTGGTTTTTTAATTTAATTAATTTCTTATCGTTTTTTATTAGTTTTACTTGTTTCTAATTCCTCTTATTTATTGTGCTTCCACACGTGACATTGTACTCGTATGAGTTTTTTTTGGTGTGGTTCATGTTCTTATCTTATCACAATATGTAAGTACTTTTACACGCTTTCGAAGCGCATTGAACTAAAAAATAAAAACTAAATTAAAAACAAGTAAAAGTGCTATATTCGGCTGTGCCGAATCTTACAAACCCTTCACCAACGTACGTCTGGTGTTACATATGTTTTTAAGTACCAATTTTGTTCTTCTTAAGTTATAAAATAGTTTTAGTTAACAAAAAAAAAAAAAAAAAAAAAAAACAACGTCAGTTGCCTTTTTGGCTGCATCTATGTCTAAAAAAAATTCAATTTCCTAACCCTGGAAGAGAATTTTTAATTAAAACAATTTTTTTTATTAATGCAAATCTTCATATTTTATAAACTGATTCTATTTAAGAAAAAATCCATATTTGTGACCATTTTGGTTATTACACCAAATATTGCCTGTAGCAAAAAATAACTTTCATTTTCCCAACCCTGTTTCTTATCAGTGCAACTTTTCATGAAGTATAACGTAGTTTTATTTAAGAAAAATTTAAAATTTTTAACCATTTTGGTCACTCTCATGTACTATAAAATATTGCATTTGTCCAACTCTGGTTTCGACATTGAGATTTTTTTGTAATTAAAATTTGATACCAATTTTGTTCTCCTTAAGTTATAAAATAGTTTTAGTTACCAAAAAAAAAAAAAAACAAACTACTTTAGTGCCTTTTTGCTTACTTTTATGAATGAAACAAAATCAATTTCTCACCCCTGGAAACAAAATTTTTTAAATATTGTTTTTACCAATGCAAATCTTCATAATGCTTAAAGCGGTTTTATTTAAGAAAAACTTAAAATTTTTAAACATTTTAGTTATTACATGTGCTACAAAATACTGAATGTGCAAAAAAAAAATTAATATCCTATCCCCGAAATTCTTAACCCTTTTTTTTTAGTTTTTAAGAGACAATTAAGGCTTCCCAAAGCATGAGGGAAGTTTAATTTACGAACAAACAAAACAATAATTTGTTTTTGGTATTAATTTTGCGTCGAGAAATAGGTGTAAGCCTCCCAGCTCTGGAACCGTATTTCGGAATTTCAATACCACTCTATTTAAGGTCATTTCCAATCCAACAGTCCAAAAACGAAGTCTCTAGCTCTTCCGGGGGCTTGGGACAAATAGACGGACTCTGCTCAATCGTCATCGCTATTCATAAGGATCCAGCATATATATATATATATATATATATATATATATATATATATACATACCAGAATATATATTAATACCCTTTCACTTTTTGGTGAAGTTTATAAAAAAACTTAAAAGTATAAAAATTGGACTAAGAAGCCTGAAATAATATTTTTGAAATAAATTTAAAAGAAATTGAAAAAAGCGTGTGCGTCTTGTGCCCTATTTTCCTTTATCGTGCTTTCTACACTTGCATTTGGTTCATTATTGTTTTAAGCTGATTTTAAAATTTATTTTTTTTTTCAACAATTTTTTCAAACACGTGTGTTTTTCTTTAGTTAAAAAAACCGGACTTATGCCAATTATGTTCTAAGGGGTTGGATTGTTTACATGGATGTATACTGGGTGCTTTGGTGTTGTCCATGTTTATCTTGTCTAATAAATTTGTTCATCAACATTTTGTCAATTACACCAAATATAATGACTGTAGTTGGAAGCAGCAAAACGTTTGTTTTTCTTTTATGGAATTTTAATAAAAACTTATTTATTGTACTGAATGTTTCCTAAAAGTACAGTGATCGCCGATCTCGTGTACAAATGATGTACACATTTTTGTGATGGTGGACAATAGCATTTTCGGTTCTATGTATTTGCGGAGTAGGAATGGAAAATAGTCTGGTTGGGAGAACAAACTTTTAGTTTAAGAATAGAATATGTAAACATATTCGGAACAAGTAATCATCAATTTGAAAAATTCAAACTCTCTCTTTTATCTAACCAAAACTGGTGATCCTTCCAAATAATCAATGTGGCAGTTTAATTTCAATTGACAAAATATGAACTGAACTAAAATTGATATTAAGAAGAAATATGATCATGTTTTTTAATCAAGTTGTGTAATGAAGAGATGTCAGGGCTCTACATCAGTTGAGTATTGAAGCAATTCTGGTATGTAATTTTGCCAAAAAAAAAAAAAACTTCAATCCGAAATCTCCGCTATTACTTGTGCAGCTAAATGAATGATATATTCATCTCTACCGACAGCAAAGCGGACATGTTTGCCAGAAATAATGCCAACTAAAATAATTGATAATGGTGCTGTAACGATCTTCATTGATCGTAACGAGCTCTCCGGCTTAATTTTTTGTTAAATAAGCTCTATTTATATCTCAAACGGTACCTTCTTATGGATGCGATGTAGTCTGTAGCGTCATTTGGGTACTGGTTCCATTCCATATGCCGCAATGCCGTTAATAACAACGATGAGCAGCACCATCGCTGAACATCATTTTGTAGTCCCTGAGTTGTAGTAATTTCATATTAAAGCGGAATAATTTGATAGCGTTGCTTAATAGTCGATCTATTGATAACGAGTTGCCCGAGTACACTGAGCGAAAATTTAAAACTGTATGCAATTGCATTGTTAATTCATTCGTTTTATTGCTGTTGTAAAAAGTATTTTGTTGATTGATGAAATTTCATAAAAGAAAGTGTTTCTTTTAAAAAAAAAGAATTAAGAAAAAATTTCAAGTTTTTCAAAATTTAAAGTAAAAAAATAAAAGTTATTTCTTAAGCTTAAATTATTCTACAGAATTGGAGTTATTTTTGGTGATTTCTATTAATTTTTCGAAAACCAAGAGATATGTATATCTAGAGTATTTTTCACTTAGAAGGCAAAATCACTTTTTTGAACTTTATTTATTTATTCTTCAGAAAATAAAATATTATTATTAATATTATGAACCTTAATCTTTTGTTTAATAAATCAAAACCTCTTTTTAATATGCAATTTTTTTTTATTAAAAAATCAATATTGTAACTAAATCAAATATAAAAATAGTTCCTTCAGAATATTGTCAATATTATCGGCTGAATATGTTGATGCTTGTGGTGGAGAGGAAAACAAATGAGATTTATTTCTGAGATGCCTGCAATTATTTTCAGTGTAATTTATTATTTTTAATAAAATCAGATACATTTTTTTATGCCACAATATTTTTAACAGTCTGGTTTCTTCAATAACAAGCATTTTCATATATATATTTTTATAATATATTTTCGGGTTTTTTGTTGCTATTAAATACGGACAAAATTTATTTTTAGGATCGGCACTCAGGTGAAGTCTATAGTGGTCACAATGCAATACATTGTCCCGGAATGGATGGGAGGAGTGATGGCGAAAGATGGAAAGATCGCGAGTTGTTTGCGATCATTTAACTCTTTAATTCGTCGGCAGAATGGTGACAATCGCTGTCGATAATGATTGCCGATCAACGCTATGCCTTCGTTATTAAAATATCCCAACGACAATTAACTCAATCAATCAATTATACAGATCAGTCGCGGTTCATAATTTAAATTTCAAGTAATTCAGATATCAGCACCTACAAAATAAGACTTCCATATTTGCAAAGCAGTGAAACTTCAAGGTAAGTACACAAATTGTTTATATAAATTTATTTGTCGTATATCTCCTAAACTTTTTGTTAGCCATTTTTGTTATTGTTACTCCGCAAACTATCATAATAGAGAATTTAAACTGAAGAGATAAATTCAACAGAAATAAAGAAAAATATTTCTCCAAAATTCCCCACTGTGAAAGAATATGTAAATAGGTTTCAAAATTCCATTGATTTGCCCCTGTCGTTTGGAATACTGATTGCCGAATTCATTGTTGATATAAATTTTTATTCGAACAGTATTAACAAAAAACAATCTACAGATATATTTTCCTTTTTTTCTAAATTCCCCCACTGTGCAACGGTTACATAAATATGCTGGAAAATTACTTTGATATCTGCTCGTTCTTTGGAATATTGCTTGACGAATTAATTTTTTATATAAAATTTAGTTTGAAAAATAATAATGAAAATAAATCGCAGAGTTATTATTCCCTTTTTTCTAAAGTCCCCCACTGTGCAACGATTATATAAATAGGCTGGAAAATAACTTTGATGATCCCACGTCCATTTATAACTTTTAGTATAAAATTGAATTCGAAATATATTGACAAAAAGAATCTGCAGTGTTATTACCCTTTTTTTAAATCCCCACTGTGCATCGGCTATATAAATAGGCTGGAAGATTACTTTAATATCTGCTCGCTCTTTAGAATATTGATTACCGCGTTCTTTTTCAATATAAAATTGAGTTCGCAAATATAAAAAGAATAACCTGCAGAAATATTTTCGTGTTTTTCTAAAGTTCCCCACTGTGCAACGGTTATGTAAATAGACTGAAAATTACTTTGATAACTGCTCGTTCTTTGGAATGTTGATTGCCGAATAAATTTTTAATATAAAATCAAATTCGAAAAATATTAACAAAAAGAGTTTGCAGTGTTATATCCTTTTTTTTATAAAATTCCCACTGTGCAACGGTTATAAAATTGGCTGGAAAATTACTTTGATATCTGCTCGCTCTTTGGAATGTTGACTACCGCGTTCTTTTTTAATATAAAATTTAGTTTGAAATATATTAAAAAAACAATTTGCAGAGTTATTTTCCTTCTTTTTTTTAAGTCCCCCACTGTGCAACGGTTATGTAAACAGGCCCGAAAATTACTTTTATATATAATCGCCTCTTGGAATGTTGATTGCCGAATCATTTCTTATAAAATTGAATTCGAAAAATATTAACAAAAAGAAATCGTAAAAGTTTTTTGCATCCAACAATTTTTAGCTGCTCTTAAACTTCTTATTAATTTAAGTGGAAGTTTTGGGCAAAGGTTTGATCATGGAATACACATACAAAATAGTTAAAACCTTCAGTGATCGACTACTTTGAATCTTTTACAATTTGGAAACGCAGCATCGGCACGATTAAACTTAAATAGACGTGTTATAAGAAAATAAAACTTATAATTAGCATGTGCAGCGTCCAGTTAAACACATAGAAAATATTGTCTTTTATTTTATAAAAAAATACAATGTAAACTTTGGCTTCTTTGGCCAACAACAGCTCTAGAAAATGTTTGCGAAATTTTTAAATACTTCAACTTGTATTTTCATTGTTACTTGTCTGCTTTGTATTAACGGCTGGCTGTAAGCTGTTCGGTATCAAAGAAAGTTGCAAGTTCATAAGCCAAATAAAAATGCAATTATAACTGCCACAACAGGCAGCAAAAAAAAAACAAAAATTTAATAAAAAACATTTAAACCTTTTTTGCATGCATTCAAGCATCTACCGAAATGCAGTTTAATTCAGTTTAATTCAAACCAACCTCAAGTCAATATAATTTTGTTAATAATTTCAAAAACGAATATTTTTTTTGGCAAGATAAAAATCAGGTAAATATTTTTGTTGAACAAATGTTTAGCGATGTTTGTTGTTGTCGCTGTACGTTAGTTTCTTGATAGTTTTTCTGTTTTACTCAAAACTATCGATTGATCTGTTATTAAATCGTAAATTTTTCTATCCAAATAGACAAAACAATTGTACACAACGAGTGGACGGTAAGAAAAATAAAAAAAAAATTAAAAAATGGACATACATCGTATGGGTTTTTGTCAAAATAATGTCCCAATAGTTTTACCAAAAGGAATACAAAACGAAACAAATAAACGAATAGTACGAGTATCTGTTATAGCGACAAGACTCCTCATAAGTTTCTTGCAACAAACGATTGATACATTTAAAAGCAACTTTGTGTAAATCTAGTGCTAGTACGTGTATGATTATGTGCGGTTGGATGTGGAGGCAATTACACAAAAACGACCTAAAATTATAACGTTTAAAACACACACAATTGATTCAGATCGACTTAAGACGGCATTACAACACGCTGTTATTGAACTTTCAGCACTGATGATAGATTCCAGTTTAACTCGACCACAAGACCCATGGTAACATGCCGCTGCTTTAGAGGCACCTTTTGTTATAAAAATCTTTTATATCCTGAGTGTCACACTATAAAATTGAATAAATATATATCTCAAGCATCAAAATTCACCACACCATTAAAAACCTATAAAATCCAATTTGATGTACAGGGAAATAATTAGAGGAGTCACACTGTAGTCATAAAGTCATAAGTCATAAAATAATAGCACGAAATATATGACTATTGTGAACAACCCTTCATAACTTTGTCTGCTAAATATATTTTTATATATAAACTAAAACATCTGCTGCCTGATATGAGCTGAATAAATATTGTTTTGCGGCGGCATATGAAAAAACGTTCAGTGGGTGCCAGTTGTATAAGCGAAACGAGAGAAATTTTTGTCTAGTTTATAGTTAGATTTTTCGATTTAATTCTCTTTCACATATTTTTGTTTAATAAAAAATGTGATTTAATCTACAGACATATAAGTATGAATAATTTTTTAGCCGTCTCGCCTAGATATTTTCAGCCGTTCGACTCAGATCTCTAGAGCTATTTTATGACAAAACAAACACGTACCTGATAGAGTGCTATTATTTTATGACTTTTTTGTGTGCAGCACAACAAAAATTTCTTTAAACTGGTCTAAATAGCACATAGTGTGAATACCCCAATTGTTTTAGAGTGCAATGAACCAGTTAATTGTTATTCCTTCGTTTATCATAAAACGTATTAAAAATCTGTTATTAATAATGAAGCTTAGAAGCAGTGAGTGGAACAAATAAAAAAGTTGTATATGTAAAATATACTTACTCGTAATATTCAACAAGTTTTTTAAACTGGTCTAAAACATTATGACTTTATGACAGATAGCAGCATACAGTGTGAATTCCCCAAATGTGTTTAAGAACAATTATGATTGGTGAGTTTTTACTTTTTCTCTTTTTTCTTAATAATTATTAATATAAGAAAAAGTGAAAACTCACCACTCTAATAAAAGGAATAATTAATAGAAATATATTATGTCCGGAAGAGAGTTGAATTTTTCGACAATTTCGTACATAAAAAAATTTATAATATTCTCTAAAATAGTTCAGCTTATGGTCTTTTTTTTATGTTAAAATAAAAATAAATTATTTTTCAATGTACGTCACTCTTTTGTTTGACAAAATATTTTTTAAAATAAATAGTATTTTAATATAAAAATAAAGAGACCTTAAGCTTAAATATCTTAGAGAATATTATTAATTAAAATAAATATTTACTTTATTTAATAATATATTAATATAGATAAATAAAAAAAATTATCTAAACTCGAAACTCACCACACTCCTATCAAATATAAATTGTCTTAATATTCAGAAATATTATTTTTTTGAAAACGTATGAAAAAATTAAAGTTAATCTAGTGCACCAGATTTTTTAACATGAATATATTCGGTTTTCCAAGCATACAAATAAAAATTTCAAAAATTCGAAACTCACCAGCTTCCTTTCGGGGACCTCACCTAGCGATTGTTTTCCAAATTAAAACTAAAAAAACTGAATATGAAAAGAGAAGTAGACTACCTTAAGATGCACTAATTTTTATTTGTTTAAGTCTTAAGAACATATATGGAGTGCGGTTGATCGCAGAGGCTAACCCTGTAACTTCTCGCTAATCTTAACCTCAAGATTATCGTAACCTCGTCTTGAGCTCTTCGAGTTAAAATATTATTATTTTAGTTTTGAAGTCAGCCACATTCCATATGATAAACGGTGGCTGATGTGGTTTTCAGTGACTAAAAAGGAAACAAGAACGCCAACAGATCAGTTAAATAATTTCGGAAGTCTTTCACTCACGTTATCTCCCGAACCGATTTTGACCTGCTTTGTTTGTTAAAAATTTATTAGTTTTTGGAATTCAATGTTACAAACTGCAACAGAAACTTATAATAACCGCGAAATAAATGAAGGGTGTTGATATAAGAAAAAATTCTAAAAAAAACTAAGAAATCAGCAACTTGGACAATTTATAATCGCGATGTGAATTGTTGAATTGCCCGTATGGAAACTGGGCCATAACAGTGCTGTAGTTACATTCGTATCTACTTAACTTGAGGCATTTTATTTTCATTTTCTAAATCCATCTATCAGTCTGTCTATCTCTCTGTACGTATCTAAAAGTATCTCTGCGAGTGCGAGTAATAAAATCCATGAATTACATAGAATAGTTACAAAACTCTAAGCATGTATTTATTATTGTTGTAACGTTTTGTTGCTTTGCAAATAGTACAGATAATGGCTTAAACTAAAAAAGTTTGCTTTAATTCAAATATTAACTTTACGGCCACTACCATCAAGGGGGCTGTTCACATGTCACACTGTGGAAGTTTTTGATATTCCAATTCCCTTCCTTCGTTTGTTGTTTTATTGCAGTGCAATTTTCTGAATAAATTTTCAACTTTATAGAAAATTTTGAAGGATAATTGTGTTTCATTATCTGTGAGCAGCCCGCAACAAAAACATTAAATTATGCAGTTGCTGGTTGTGGTTTAAATTGTATTCAAAGTTGAGTGATTCAAAATCTCTTAGATTTTTTTATGGAATAGTAGAATGAAAGTAGAGTTAAAGAAATTTTAAAAAATTTCTTGGTAATGATATTGATTATGGTTAGAGTGCATTTTCCTTTTTAAAATCGTTAATGCAAATGGTGGTGTATAGTAAAGTCTAAGCCAGAAACCTAAAATATAATGTTAATACCAGAAGTATATGAAAGTTTAGTGTTTTATTCCTCAGAACGAAAGCACATGAAAAATAATTTAAAACCACAACGCAGGGACTTAGGAAAAATGTTCGATACAGTTCTCGCTAATCATGAGGGAAAATTTAAAGAGCTCAAAAGCATGGAATAGCTTTGCAGTTGCAATTAGCGGGCAGTTATAGGGATGGCCTTGAGGGTCAACCAATTTCTATATATATGACCTTCTCCGAGAAAGGGGACCTAGTGTGTGAAAAAATTAACAATGCATTATTAGTTTGAACAAACCTTCAGTTGGGAGACCCGTTTTTGGACACACGCTTAGGTCCCTTTTCTCGGATATCACATATTCTGGTTTAAATTTGGGAAATACTCGTTATTTGCATTCCCTGGTTAAAACAACATTTAATTTCTAGTCAAACTTTAACATGACAAAACCCTTTTACTTTTGTAATCCACAACAGAACTATAAAGAATTGTAATATTCCAAAGATTTACCTCTCATATATCGAAATAAATTATGGGAAGGAAATACGTAAAAAAAATTTTTTTCGACAAACTAAATTATATAAAAAAATTACTGTCGAATAACATTTGGGTTAGAGCTTCTATCGTTTTTAAAAAATAATATTTCGCAAACAAGATATAAGATTATGAATAAATGGTTTTTATGTGATAAGAATCTGTTCCAAGAAGACCCAACATTAGAAAACAAATGTTTTTATCATTGACTTTGGGGTTAATATTTGTTTTAATTTTTTTTTTATAATTCTTCACAAAATATTATTTAATTTTAAGTCATATTTTAATTCCAACTCTTAAAAGAAGAGAAAAATAAAAAGGCTAATCAGAAAAGAATTCTAGAGTTTCCTTATTATGTTATAAATCTACAGGTGGACCTCGTTTACACGGATGTCATGTTACACGTAAATGAAGTTGTTAAGTGAAACTGTGTAAAACGACACAAATATCCAATATATGCACGTACACACATACACTTTTTATTTGTGCGTTAAAGTAATAAGAATTAAGTAAACATTTGCTGAGGTCAGGGTGAAGACAATACCGGGAATAGGACACTTGCGTACTTTTGGTCTTCTTCGGTAGTTGACTATTTTTAACAGCTTCTTGCTGTTTCCTACGACCTGGAGAATTAGCAAATGCTGTATGCAGTAGCCAAAACGTCACATCTAGAGATAAATAAATATATTTACAATGAAATTTATAACTACAAAAACGCTGTACTTAAGAAAAGTTCGAGTTAAAAAACGTGGAACAAATAATTCAGAAAAATAGGACACGAAGAAAAATACGTACACGGCAACACAAGGAGTTGACAAAAGTGTGTTGCCGCCGATTTGATATAGTTTCGTACAGTTTTTCATAATGAAGTTGGTACAAATAGAATCCTTTATTACATTCAGTTAATCCATCTAACAAGTGGTAACAAGCAAAAAAAGGCACATGGGTATTGAATGATGAAAGTGTAGCAGCTTTCGAAAACAGCTGTTCTGCTCTGCTGTGTAAGTTGAGTATATAAAACTGATGTTGGCTTTCCCTTGTTCTTTGGAATATTTATCATGTCTCTTTGCATTATTAATATTTTTCGTACAATTAGCCAATAAAATTAAATTTAATAAAGTTTGTAACTGCTTGAAAGGGAACGGAGCGCCAATATTGTGCAATAATCCATTTAGATTTCATTCCTGATTCTCAATATTTTTTATTAAATTAGGATTAGACGTGTTAAACAAGAATGTGTTCTTGAATGAGGTCTTGTTAACAAAAGTACACGACAAGCGGGGTCCACCTGTACACAACGAAATTAACAAACAAAACCTTACACGCGCGTTGGTAATAACGATAACACCTTCTTATTTTTGTGTTATGAACAAATAAAAATATGTTATTGTGATGGTTAATTAAAACGAGATAATACCTAAAATCCAAGTACTCAAAACCAGATAAGAAATGTTAAAGTGTTAGAAGTCTGAAGTTCTATTTTATTTGGAAATTTTGCGATTTAGTGCGCTCTCAAGAAACACACTGAGATCTTTGGGGGTTACTGCCAAATTGGCGTCGTATATTCGACTCAATGGGAATGCTGTTGCCTGAAGGAGTTTACTGGTTAGTTCCTACAGTCTGCACTACCCTAATGGCAGAAAAGTAGGAAAAGTCGCTTACTGCGATTCAGATTTAGAGGAGAGAGAATAGCGTTAAGAAGATAGATGAAGACAGACTAAAAGATAGAGAATTTTTATTTCAACTATTTTACATTTCGTCGGTGAGTCCGTCACTATGCCTGTTCGTGTGAGTGTGTATGTAATTATGTGATCCGCTTATAACTTTTAAACGGCTGAGCCGGGTGAAAGCAAAATGGTGGCGTTCTGAAGAGTGAATTCAAACAAGTAGATTTCAAGATATTAAAAGAAAACTAAGAAAGTAAAGCGACTTCAAAGTGTTTTTGTAGAATAACTTGGTGATGGTGTCTGCGACAGATTTCACGGATTAATCAGCACTTAAAAGGTTGAAATCTCGTCGATCGCTGTAAAGCGGGTCAAGATCGCTTAATACGTTAAATTGATTTCATTTGAGAAACTCCGAAATTTTATAACTGATCAATTAGCGTTCTTGATTATTTTATAATGACTGAAAAGTACATTAATCGTCGCACCAAGAGATCAGAAGAATAGCATAAAAACCTGTGCCTCGTTTCTGTAACTGAAGTGAGAACTTCTCGCATCGAAAAAATTTTCTCCACTTTGTGAAACACACGATGAGTAAGAATATATTTCTTAATGCATTTAAGATTTTGTTGGTTTTTATAATAATAAATATATTATTATATGAATAACCCTACATGACAAGCATAATTATTTAGTTTTTCGATGTGAGAACTTCTCATATCAGTCACAGAAACGAAGCATTGGTTACGATAGCGCTTAAAGTTAGCGGGAATTTACAAGGAAAAGCTTTGGTATCAAGCATTTTGCAAATATTTTTTGTCCTGAATTGTTCATATAAGAGAAAAGCTAAAATTGAAAATGATGTAAAAAGTCAGCACCCTTTAAAAAAATATTTTTTTTAATTTTCTGAGAAAAGACTAAATTTGACTGAGAGCGAAGTTGAACTCGGAGTTTAAGATTCATATAGCGCCTTTTAACTTTAAATTCAAAAATTTGTAATATAATTTCATAGGAATTGTTTTGGGAGCACTTGTCGATCTCTAGATGGTTAATTTAAAAGCAGGGGAAAATGCACTTAAGCTGAAATTTCTTCTGCTGTATTTCGATAACGATACTTGACACGACTTTGATTTTTTGTTCAGATTATCGTAAGTAACATAATGACCGTCATGTCCCTTAAGTATTTTTGGCGATTATTTATATACATATATCCACAAAGGAAATTAGTCAATGGACAAGTAAATAAATATATATTAAGGTTTCTGTAGAGCATTTATATTAAAGATGTTCTTTAATTTATGTTTTAGAATCAATTTATTGAAATAAATGTGAAATTAATTTGTATAATTAATAATCTTTGCTGCCTGGTGCAAATTCGCATTAACATAGATTTTAAACCAAAATTTTTTCTGTGGCAACACTGATAATCGATTTATAATTTTTTTTAATGTATCAATTCGCCGCAGCTTCCGAAAGACATCTGCAGCTCGTTTATTTAATCAATCAAGAGAGTAGTTTTCTGAGAATCAAATTTTCTTACGGTTTGTTTTGATTCCGATTTTCTTTTAAAGCCACAAACTCAATGCGTAACCCACAAAACATAATTCACCTCATGTGGTGGGGAGTTGATTGCATGTTTGGGGAGTATAAAAAAAGAAACAACTACTGTTTGGGTGCTCTATGGCTTAAAGGTGTATTTATTTGTTGCTGTTAATGCTAGTGCTGGTCGTGGTGGTGGTGGTTAAAACAGCTGGTGTTGAATGTTGTTTTTATAGTTTAAAACCCGCTTTTCTTTTTCATTGTTTTTGTTGTTTATGCTGGTGGTTTTGCTTGTGTTTTTGCTATTTGTTTTGGGATTTGTAGTTATCGTTACGATTTGGTGGCCAATATCTGATGCACTTACGGCTGCTGTTACCAGAATTGTTTTGACCATTAAACCGTTCGGTTGCAAACATTTTAAAACGCTCGCGATTTATATATGTTTAATATAATCTCTGTTACACCGCTTTAAGTGTATTTGGTTGTATGTCATTTGTATATCTCAGCCACAACTTAAATTTAATAAAGAAAAAACAAAACAATCTTGTTTTAAATTAATATAAAGATTTGTTTTTATTTTACATATATTTTTATATTATTTGCCAAGTGATTCGTGCTGTTGTGACGGCTGGAAAACCTTTTTTCTTAAGTTTTGCTTTCAAGTCTTCTGCGTATTTTTTCTTTGCTGGTTGTTTTATAAAGTTTGACTTGTTTTTAGAAAAAATGTATATAAAAATATTGAGCAAAAGAAATAGCGATTTGTTTGTGATTCCAAATTGCTCAATAGCGCGCCGAGGTTAATAATTCAAGAAAAAATTTGTTTACATATGAAAAATGAATAAAAATTGCAAATTGAAAAAAATATTATAAAGAAATAATATCTGGCTTTTAAGTAGAGTGCATGTAAATTAAAACAAAATTAAAGAAAATTTATTTTCCGAAATGTTTTGAAAAGTGCTAAAAAACTAGTTTAAAATACTTCATATATGTTTGTATGTTTATGTGAGTGTGTATGTGTCCGTGACATAAAATGATCAAAAAACCAATTTAATGTTATACCTACAGAATTTTAAATTTTGAATTTTTATATTAAATTATATTAACTAAAGTTTTGATAAACCTGGTCCAGTTATTTTTTCAATACTAAAGAATTTCTCAAAACTGGAAAAAAGCAAATATTGCGGGAACTAATTGGAGAATTAAATTTATGTCTAAAGTAGTAAATCATAACCTAAAAACTTTCAAACACTGGCCACATAATTAATTTTTTATAAAACAGCTGCCATAAAATAAAAATAAATTCTTAAAATGTTTATTAATTTTAAAGGATTTCAAAATGCAGTTCATCGTAAATTATAAATTTATCTAAAATTTTGTTTCTTTTTGCTAACACCAGTTTAAGACTCGTCCCATTTTTATAAACATAAAGATGATCTACTGACTTAAAACAGTTTTATGTAAATACAGGGTGGCGCAAAACTACCGTTAGGGTTTGAATGTTTAATAATTTTTTTCATTTAATGGTTAATTGCCCTTCAAGTGGTGGCCATTTTCGGCTTCGCAAATACGTGCTCCTTCAACTAAATTTTTGCACAAATTTTCGTAGAATTTCCATTGTCATGGCTTAAATTTCATTGCGATTGTTTGGCTTTAACTGTGGTGTGGTATGCTCGCTGGGTTAGTTACGTGAGCAACCTCCTTCATATAACAAAGAAAACAGTCTACCGCTGTAAAATCCGGTGAAGGTGGATGCCAATTAAAATTTTTCTGCATTCGGCAAAGGGGTCCCATAAGAGAGTCCTTGTGTCCCTTGCTGCGCGGGCTGTGGCTCCATTTTGTAGGAATCACAAGTGTGTATGGTTTTCTATGACCGGCTTCAAAGAATTGTTTATTATCGTTTGATATTCCGCACCATTAATTATAACTGAAGTACATCTAAAAAAAGAAAAATGAGACCAAAGACCCTTTCAGACGATACACTGCACCAAACAGTACACTTAAGTGGGTGTTCTTCGATTCTCCGTAGCCCATATGCCGGAGTTGCGCTTGTTTACGAAGCCATTCAAATGGAAATGGTGTTCTTCGGTCGTTATCGAGTTGTTAATGAAATCGCAATTTTCTAACGCTTTTTGTTGGAATGAAATCACATAATCAAGCCGTTGTGGGTTAGTCTTGCGACTACAATTTTCGCACAAAGTGATCCTCCTAACTGGAGCATGTGAGATGCAGCCAAAATTCTGTGGTCAGACAGACGTCCGCGATAGCCCCTGTTGCGCTAAACGTTTTTCTGTTGTTGTTTCTGGACTGTCCTGCACACTATTCACTACATGTTGGATATTCTCCTCCATGTGGACCGTACGTGGTCTTCCAGTTCGAAATGTTTAACCAGGCAGTTTATTGTTGGTATTGAAGGTCCAATAGACACATTAAAAAAACGGCGATAAGCACGCTGCCCCAAAACAATTGATCGTTGATTTTCAAAATAAAATTCTACAGGTTTTGATCGCTGTTCTGTTGTTTGTTGTTTCATTCAGGAATATTGTTGCAGCAAAATGTTTTCTTTCATTATAGTCGGGTAGATGATTTCATGGCATTTATATTTTAAATCTACACAATTTCCGGCGGCAAAAAAATACCTGGTTCATTCAGTCATTACAGTTTTTTAATACACTCCATGGTGGCATCCCATGCAGGGGCACTGAATCGCATGAACTAGCGAGTAATGTTTAGGACCACTTCTGGAAATAAATTTGACATGTTGTTACGTCTTATTGATCGTGCTGAATCAAGAAGAGTTAAATTAATTTCAAATGATCACGAACATTTTATTCATAAAATGTTTAGAGGCAATTTTGTAGCGCAATCAAACAACATCAAATACATTGATAAAATCATCAACTTTTAACTTGATATTGCCAGCAATTTCGTGTTGTGTTTTTATTTGTTTTAAATAGTTTTAGTCCACTACCTGTAGTCGTAAGACTAACTCGAAACGTTTTTCCTTTAATATTATTTACTATAACTAAAATGGCTTTAATTAGAAATATTTATGAACATAATTAAGGCTTCGTGTTAGTTAAAAGTAGGATTTGGTAGGACGTATCAACATTTTTTTAAAGTTGATGATAGAAGTTCACTGCAGGTCTATCCTACCTGGTACGTTACGGAAATTTTGGAACAAATACAAGCTTTTTATATGGCCTATGAAGTGTTACTTTTAACTAACATGAAGTTGTAATAATGGCCCTAAAGGTGTTTGAGTATTTTATCACTGATAAATATATATTTTTTTAAAATAAATTCATAAATATTTGACAAGTTCTCTGAACTCACGTTGTATCTGTAAATACGAGTAAACTCATAATTATTTGATTGTTTATTTGTCGTTTAATATTTTATATTGAAACAATAAAAAAAATCGAAATGGTTTTCGTTTTAAATATAAAATCCTAAACGCAATTCGTTTTTTATATTCACCAAAATAGACAGTAAATATTTTCTCATATTTCTTGAAAATATTCAAAAAGCCAGTTTAAGCGCTGTAAAATAATAATGAGTTCAAAAGCTTTTTTTCTTTTAAAGTTATTGATCTTTAACTCAATATAAAAAAAAAAAACACAAGAATTTTAAATCCGTAAAAATGTTTATGTAACAACAATCCTGCCTTCTAAAAGCTGATGTACAAGGAAATGTCTAGCGTTATTCTATTAAAAAAAAATAAATTTATCTTTGAAACAGAATTGGAAATTATATGAGTTTTCAAATCTTTTAAATTTTAAAAACGCGAATCGCGTCATTCGCCGGCGCCTTAGCATTTTTGAAGATGTGTTCGAACATTGACAGCCCCAGTTTTATGACAACAGAACATAAGAAAACAACTCAATTTTAAATTAAAATATATAGAGTTCTCAATTAAAGGATATTAAAATTTTACAAACTGGCCTCAACGATGCCTGTTAGACGCTGTGGCAACGTTTGCAAATGAATTATTTTTTAAAGAAATTGCAATAATAATAATAATAATAATAATAATAATAATAATAATAATAATAATAATAATAATAATAATCTGAAATTAATTTTTTCTATGAGTTTCAAAATACATTATCAATTTATTTTTAAAATCCAAAAATTTACTCGTATTCGATTCTTAGAATAGCTTTTACTCCTATTCGACTTACAGAATGGCTTTTCAATAGCTTTGGTCGAATAGTGAGCCTTCTTTGAAGTGTTCGAAATAATACTATTCGAATAGTAATTATAGTATTCGAAAAAGTATTTGAAAGCTTTAGCATTGGAATTATTAGTTCCATTATTCGAAAAACTTTATTCATAAATTCTATTTCATAATTAATCAATAAGTTTTATTCGAAAATTTTTCCTTAAATTTTATTCGATAAATATATTTCGAAAAAATTTATTCCAATAAAATATTCGAATAAATTCAACCTTCAATATATTTTTATCCAACATTTCGAATAATATTGTTCGCAGAATTTTAATCACACAATTTTATTCGATAAACTCTACTAACGTAATATTAATCAATAAATTTTATTCTAACATTATTTGAAAAATGTATTTCGAAAAAAATTATTCCAATAAAATATTCGTATAATTTTATTTGTATAATTTTCGATAATTCGATAAATTCCCATTATTTAATAAATTTTGTCCAACATTATTCGAAAAATTTTATTTGATTACTATTGCTCGAACAAGTTTTTCGAAAAGCTTTGAGCTTTTTCGATGAATTCCACCTACATTCAATAAATTTTATTCCAACATTTTTCGAAAAATTTTATGCGTATAGCTTATGGCGTTTTCTTCTCTAGAAAACATGTAGCATTTTTTCACTTATTTTCTAAAAAGTGGCGGTTTGGGAAAGTTTTCAAACAGAATTATAATTCGTGAGAAATGTAGGATTCATTACCAATAAATTCCTTATTTTGAAATGCCAAAATGTTACCATTTTCTGTTAAAAAGTGCGAGAAATGTTGCATTATTTTCTAGAAAAGAAATTGACATTAATATTGATAATTTAAAATAAATTACTTCGAATTGGATTCTTGATAGTCTTATAAAGTAAATTTTTGTTATTAACCTGTTATAAATCGGAAAAACAGTTTTAAATTAGGCCTTGATTGTAGGCCTCTATTGTTTGCAAAACAAGATCCTGAGCTAAACTTCAAGATCATTCGATTAGACAGTATTCAAAATATGTTTTTTGAATTTTGGAAGGGTATTGAATGCAAACAATAAATTATTGGGCCAACTCTTCCATCTTCTGGTAAACAAATAAAATTACAAGATAATCATTCTATTAAGAGAAGGCCGTCTGCATAAATTGCCTTTGAAATTAATCAACAATGAAGATCATTTCGATTTACTTAAATCAATCTATTTGATTTAATTTACTTAAATCAATCTAATTGAGGACTGTCTGAATAATATCTTACGGCAGATTTGCTTGAAAGCATTTTCATTCTTTAATTTTGCACTTTGTTAAATAGGAGAAAATATTATTAAAAATTTTGAATGCAAATCTAAAAGGACGAATTGAAGCATCCATTTAATAAAATGTTTGACGGCGACTGCAATAAAAAATAAAAAAAGGAAAAGTGATCAGTAAGTTTTAAACTTCTCACTTATTACAGTGGAAGTCTGAAATAAACATCTTTAGTTATTCTAAGAAATGTTGGGTAAAGGTTCCCTGAAATGCTCAGAGGAACCAGCTAAAACCCCTCAATTGATTACTTTGAATTTTTTAGTAACATTTTGGGAAAAAATATTTTTATTTTCAAATTTATAACCATAATTTATAATTATAATTATGGTTTATAATTAACAGATACCATTGTCAAAATAAGACGCCTCTCCAAAATCTAGATTCAAAGACAAGTAAAAAATAAATAACATTATCTTTTGATATCCTGTTGGAGGTGTTTTGAAGTTGTCTGAATAATTTTGGTTTTGCATAATTAATTGCCTTGTGAAGGTTATATAAGAATCGGTTGCAATACAAAACTTTTTTGCTTCATATATTTGGAGTGTTCACACTGTAGTCATAAAGTCATAAGTCATAAAGTAATAGCACGAAAAATATGACTAGTGTGAACAACCCGTCATAGCTTAGACAGCTAAATGAATTTGTATGTGTAAACGAAAACAGCTGCTGCCTCGATATGAGCGGAATACATTTTTTTACGGCGGCATACGGAAACACGTTCAGTGGCCGCCAGCTACGAGAAAAATTTTTCACTTGTATAGATTTAGTTTTTGTTATTTAATTCTCTTTTAATTTTTTTGTGTTATAAAAATGTGATTTAATGTACAGAAATAGAGGTATAAATAATATTTTAGCCGTTTTTGAGTCGTTAATCATTTATAAGTAACGGCGGCAAACATATACCATCGCCATTTCTCCTAAAGATTTTCAGCCGTTCGACTCAGATCTCTAGAGGTATTTTATGATAAAACAAAAACATACCTGAAAGAGTTCAATTATTTTATGACTTTTTATATGTAGCAAAACAAAAACTTTGTAAATTGATTCAAAATATAATGACTTTATGACAATATGACAAGGTGAATACCCCATATATTAATAATTTCGGGCCTTAACATTAAAATACGATTTTACCATACAAAATGATTTTGGAATTGGTTTTAAATAGATTTCATGAAATGCATCATTTTTTATACTTTTGTCTGTGCTAATATGAGTGCTGCCAAGTTATATATAGAAAACATCTCTTAATATGTAATACTGTGTTCAGACATGCATTTTAAATTGAGTGGATTTAATTTTAATTGAGCAATTAAATCTAGTGTTTTAAGCTGGTTTAAAACATTCTGACTTTATGACAATATGACTAAATAGCACACAGTGTGAATACCCCAAATGCAGTTTTTAATTAAACTTAGCACTTCTCGTTGGCTCAATTACCTTTTTAAGAAATACCGGAAATTCATATTAATTATATAAACTTTTAAGCAAACGATTTTCATTTTTATTAGCAGCATGTTCATACAATGAATTGATCTTATAAAATGCTAAATATATAGAAAATAAATCTTACGCTAACTGCAACACACTAGACAGGTTCTCTTTTATACAAAATACAAAAATTAAATTTAAATTAATTGCATAAAAAAACAATAATAATAAAATATCTAAAAAAGAAACACTAGAAGCATGCAGTTGCTTTCAATTGCAGAATAGGTAAACTGCCAAGAAAAAAATCTTTATAGATTTAGAAAAAATCGTACTGGTTTTTTCTTCATTTCGTGGTTCAATTGAAATTTTTAGTAAATGCCGTTTAGATTTTCTGTTTCTAAACTAATAAAATAAGTTAGAATTAATTGCAAGTTTGGAAGAAAAAAACAGCGAACTGAGTCAAATAATCACATAAAAGCTGAAAAATGAACAAAATTTCTGCACGCTTGATATTGACGTGTTAACATCAAGTGCTAAAATAGATATTTTTCGTTAAATTATAACGCTGTTTGTGGTAAAAAATGAAAGGAAGTCTATTTTTCATTAGAATACCACCAAACTAACGGCGACTAGTGTCAGCCAAAGGCAAATAAATTGTTGATATAAAAAATATTTCATAACATACAAAAATACATAATTTTGTCTTTTTATATGATCGACTTATTTTGAAAGCTGCAAAAATGCAAAACGAAATTAAAGTGCTCTTAAGCAGTCGTAAGTAGTTTATTTCCTCTTAAACTAAAATCGTTTTTGGTAGAACTTCTGAATTCTGTGTCATTTTGAAATCTTAATTGAATTGCGCAAAAGAAAAAAATCCAAAAAATGAAGGTTTTTTCAATTAAAATAATTTATTGTTTTGCTTTAATTATTGTGATAACAAATTTTTAATTGTATAATAAACTGGAGTTTATTTTTGAATTTTCAAAAAATGACGGGGGCAAGTTATTTTGAAATATTTCACATTCACAAGTCAAGTAATTTTTGTTGAATTTCGACTTTTAATTATTTCCCCTCGATCTGTTACTATTTATACGCGTGATGTCAAATTAATACAAAAAATTAGTTACTTGCGAACTAATTTTCTTCAGCGATTGACAATTTCCAGCAGTCTCCCGCAACATTCAAGTCGTTCCGGATTGGTTGCAGACGCTACGAAGTAGTTGATTGTTGTCCCCAAAGGCACAATCTGTAACAAATAGTTACAGAGTCACAGAAATTAAGTGTCAAATCCTTTTGTGGTACACTTTTGGGCCTCTTACCGTCTGCCAATATTGATGAAATGTATTTTATTCGAAAGGTATTTCAAGGTAAATTTGCGCAATATTAACTCTTTTCCTCAATTCTTGGCATGAAAGTCTTAAAGATATTTTTTGGAATGTGTGCTATTTTTGGTAATTGCAGTTTTAAACTCTTTAAGTTTAATTTAAATTCAAACAGAGTGAATATATTTTCATTTGTATTTGTATTTAAAACGTTCGCAAGTCTGAATCGTGTTTCTATGAGCTGTTAGCACCAGAACCAGTCCTTTCTCTTGCTGTTTTTTTTTAACTGTGGCTAACGAAAATATAAAGAGCAGGCCTTAAATATCTGCAACTCGAACGTGAATGTGTACATTCGTAGTACAGATTTGTTATAATTGTTAATGTCAAGTGTTTTACCTTCGAATTTAGAAAAAAAATTTTTTTTTGGTCGCATTTTATTAATGAAAACTTATCAAAGTTACAGCTCGTTAATTAAAATCGCCAGATAAATTTATTTGTATTGGAAAAGCAGTGCAGGGCTCTAGGGAGTTTCGTTTTCGTTTTCGTTTTCGTTTTCAAATTTAATGTTTTTTTCCTATTTAAGTTAAAGTTTTTCAAAATAATTCCTGAACTAGGATTTTTATTCAGCTTAAACTCGCGGACTTATTTTTATTTAAATTTTAATTTGTATATTCGCTGATTCAAAGTTAAGTCTAAATAATAATTTTTAACTTAATAGAGGAGGTTCGAATAATAATATGCGCATTCCTGGTTTTCCCTATATTAAAAAATACAAGACCTTTAATATATATTAGGGGTACTCACTGAAACTGACAAACTTAGCAGGTCTAAAGTTTGTGAATATATTGTTGATTTTCTTACATTTTAAGGTGTATGGGAAGCGGGTTAAATGATTAAAACTATTGTATTTTTCAATATTAAAATTGTATTGTCATGATATTTTCAATTTGTTTAGCGCTAAACCGAAACAGAGTTGCTTTAAACAACAAACAAACGGCAACACTAAAAATATATTTTTATTACTCTACGAAAATACTTTTGTTTTATCTTTCAGCCCGACTTTTAATAACAACCAATTAAGATGTTTACAATGAATTATTATTCTCACTTATTGCAACTCTCATTTGGTTGACATAAAAACTGCAGATGTAGTGGTGATTGCTTTTGATGTAAACCTTGATAAAAGTCGCTGAAACTTATATCCCAATAATGAGAACTTAGTTTTGGTTTAAAAACGAATCTAAAAAGACTCAATGTCGTATGGCAAAATATCAGCCCAATATATAAAAATGATTTGTTCACTTTGGCTTCCTCGCTGAAATATTTTGTTACTTTTTCAAGCACCAGAGATCTGTAAATAGAACGTCTAATATTGGTTTCTAATGGATGTTTATTAGCACAGACCAGAGAAATGCTGAAACCTGTTCAAAAATGTAAAAAATGTATTGAATATCAAGAAGGATGAGGTTAATTCACAGATGCATGTCATGAGATAGTTCGAACAAAACATGTTTGCCTCAATAATATGATAATTTACAAACTTTGTGACATATTGCATAGCCTAATTGGCTCTGCTGGTCCTTCAAGCATTAAGCACAATAAAGACAGCAGCCTACACGAACACCGACTACAAAAGCCGTTGGCTACCATCGTCGCCTCGTAGTCAGCAACTCAATTATTTTTAAAACGACACCACCAAATCAATAACCCTGAGCTGTTGTTTGTAGTAGAATTCTCTTCAAACGCCAGTGTAGCCGCTTTCATATATTTGATACTCTTAAATAGTGTTATTCCAATAAATATATTTAAAGTCGAGAATATTTGACAGGAAATGATTTCATCAGCTGGGAAATATAGTTGGTTCTTTCTTTTTGTATAATAAAACAGTATGTTTTCAAGTTTACAATACTTGAATTTATTTATGATACACTGGCAACATTGCATCTACTTATTGTCGCTCACCAAAATAAAAATTAGTTTAATTTGATTGCAACCACAAAAACAGCAGGGACAACAACCAGTAGTCTACTACAAGTTTTAGTCTGTAGTCTGCTGCCGTTATTGTGTTTAATGCTTCAAACAACTTTCAATAACTTAAGGAACTAAAAAGTTACGAACATAATGTTGGCACCAGTTTCAAATTTAAGGACTGTCCATCACAGAAACTATTAACTTTTCAGAATTTAGTGGAATATGAAGAGCCTCCAAAGGGTTGTACTATCTCCAGAATCGTTAAGCCAGACATGACTCCAATTGATGAACATGACATGACGACAAAATTCTAATTCAAGATCGTGCTGACTCTCACACAACGCAAGTGATGGTCCGCTGTCTTTCTTCTGTTGGATCTGTTATAGACGTATGCCAATTGAAGTACTCCAGCACACTTACGTTTACAGCGACCGCAGAATCTTCTTCAAGAACAGTTTGTGTTGGAATTGAATTCATTCAAAGATTTAGTAACGTTTTAATGGTGCAAGTCTCCGCTTTATGGTTTCTTAAAATTAACTGAGAAACAAGTCCAACATTCATTATGAAGACAAATAGTTTAACCATTTTTCGTAGAGCACTCGTTATTCAATTATATTCTTATTGTTATTCATGAAAAACACTGTTTTGAAACTATTTTTCATTGCATTAAAACTTGTTCTTGGTCTTTAAAACAATAATGTGAATTATAAATATTTGATAAAATCAAAACATAAAAGCATAAGCACAACACACATACACACACATATAGAAACATAAGTACAAACATATAATTTAGCCGTTTAGTTAATTCAGCATAAAGACTTTAAATCATACAAATTAAAACGAAAGCACAAACTTAACAAATTGTTGTATGTGTTACAAGAAACCGGCTTAAAGAGTCAATGAATTGCAAGAAAATAAGAAAATCTAATAGCCAATATATAAAAAAATTACACTAAAATTAAATATTTTTCTCTTTTGAAAATATAGCTAAACAACTTATCAAATAGTTGACAAAAATACCACAATAAAAATATATTAAAAAGTAGCATAAAAAAAATTAAATCTAGTGAAAAACTAACAGAAGCAGAATAAGAAGAAGCGAAATTGTGTTTAAAGTTTTACTTTTCCTTCGAAAGACCGAAAAAAAAGAAACATCTAAAACGTCCATCTATCAAAACAGACAACAAAATTTATATTAAAAAAATAAGTTAAATAACACATCATGTCGGCCTTTAAGGCCAACGTTGCAATGAAGGCACATGGTGGCTTAAACATTGGCAATAACAATAAAAGTAACAACAACGAATATACAAAAAACAATAACAAACGAAACCAGCAACATCATGAAATTAAACGGCAACATCTCTACAACAGCGAAAATCAAATGCTAGAGAACTGGTTCTTAAAAATTAATAAAACAACAAATTCAACGAAACCATCATTATCGTCGTCCTCATCATTATCAACATCATTGTCCAACGCAGCAGTAACAACAAGAACAAGATTGCCGCCGCCAACACTTACACAACTGCCAACATCATCGTCGTCGACATCGTCATCCTCATCATCGCCATCATCATCATCGTCATCGGCATCGTCATCGTCATCATCTCTAACTATTGCTCTTCTATTGATCGTTTGCATTCTAAGTGGCCACATTGTGGTGGCTGGCAGCGCTGGTGCTGTTCGACCCGGTACTGGCAATCCCTCAGCACGTTTGCCACGTACCAGTGCCAGTCAATTGAATAGCGGTAATGGCACCAGTGGCACTAGTGCTGCCTATAAGTTGGCTGCCAAATCATTGAACAGCTCAAATACTCGCAACGGCAATTTACGCACAAGGTGAGTACAGAAATAATATATGAAATAAATCCAAAAGTGCATTGTGCTACTCGTGTCTGTCTGTAAGACTTTAAATTCAGTTTATTGCTGTTGTTGCTTTAAGACTTTGGATTGGGATTGATAAAAAAATCTTTTTTTCTACTAAAACGTTTGTACAGATATTTGATTATGAATACTAAAATATAGAATTAAATGATAAGCTCCGTAGAAGTTCTGTTTCCCTACTTTAAACGTACATTTTGTGCAGATACTTTTTTTTAAGTACTCTTTTGTAAATCTGCAAAATAAGAGTTAAGGCAGCTAAATTTCGCCACAAGGACCGCGAATGCTTTGGTGTTCACTTCTGTGGTATGTACTCAAATTTACATATTTTTAAACTTCTTAAAATCTACTTTTCAAAAGAAATAAAAAAAAATGTTTTAAAGCTCTTCTCGAAACTCCATTTAGTATAGGTACCCTTTAAAAGGTACTTAAATGCACATTTGAATAATGGAATATAAATATTTTTAAGAAGTACATTTTATCATTTAAGAGGTAGTGATTTTAAAGATTTCTTTTAAAATCAACTTTTTATATGACGGCTCATAAAAGTACCCTGTTCCAAAAAAGTACCAATTTTCAACAACATTTTTCAACAAGTTCGTTATGTCAAAAAAAGTATTTTCTAAATAACTACTTTCAAAAGTAAATTTTTCTATATGTTTTTCAATATATCATATTTTGCCCAAAAAAGTACTTTTTTGAAGAAGGTACCAACTTTCAAATAGTACCTTTTCTCAAAAAGTAACGTTTTCAAATATATTTTTGTCTGAGTACATAATTTCAAATAATGAAATAAAACAAAAGTTTTATTTAGTAGTTTATATGTATGTTTTCAAAAAGTACCAGTGTTAAAAAATTATATTTTTCCTAATCGAAAAGAACCACATATCAAAGAGTACCCCCCTTCCAATAAATCATTCATAGCCCAAAGATTTCATTTTACAAAAATGTACATTTTTCCGAAAAGCACCTATTGCCATAAAGTACTATTTATCAAATAATACCTTTTCTCATATACTCATTTCCAAAATTATCTTAAATAAAAACTACATTTATTTGAAACTACTTTTCTGCAAATAAGTGCCTTCTTCAAGAAGTACTTCGTTTAAAAAAAAACACCTATTTTCCAAAAAGTACCAGTGTCAAAATAGTTTATTTTTCCAAACTTCTATCTAAAAAGACTTTTCTTCCAAAAAATCATCTCCATCTTAAAAATTAAATATTTCAAATAAGTACCTTTTCTCAAACGGGACCACAAGGTAGCTATTTTAAAAATTTACTTTTTATACACTCCTATTCAAAAGTATCTTATTCCAAAATGTACTTTTATATAAAAAAAATCAACTGTTGCAATCAAGTAAATTTTTCAAAAAGCTAGCTTTCCGCAAAGAGCTCACATTTCAAAAAGTACTAACATTTAAAAAGTACCTTTCTAAATCAAAAAATATGTTTCTTTCAAGAAACCATGTATTTTCATAAATTAAGTGCAAACAGAAGTACTTATATCCAAAAAGTACTTATATCCTATTTCCAAAAAGTACCTATTTGCAAAAGGTACTTTTTTCATCTATAAATTTCCAAACGTATTCTAAATCAAAATGTATCCTTCTTTCAAAAAATCTCCTATTTCCATGAATTAAGTGTAAGAAAAAGTACTTATTTTCAAAAAGTACCCATTCTCAAAAGTTACCTTAATTCATATTCTAATTTCAAAGTATCAAAGCATACCTTATTTTAAAAAAATAATCACCTCTTTGCTTAAAGTAAATAATTTAAAAAGGTGCGTACTTTTTTCCAAAAAATACTTGTTTTCAAAAAGTAAAAAGTATTTTCTTTTCGAAACTTATATATAAAATAATTACATATTTCCAAGAAGTGTATTTTCTCAAAAAGGTACCCATATATTTAGAAAAGTACATTTTCTAAATAAATGTTTTTACAAAAACTATTGTTGTGTTCTTTTCTAAAGAAAATTACTACATATTTTGTACTTTTTGAATAAACATGGTAACACTATGTCTACTGGAAATAACGAACTTATTTGAATTTAAAGTACTATTCGTTAGGAAAATTAGTTTTATATATAAAAATGCATTTAAATGCAAATTTTTGCTAAGAAATTGATAAAAAATGTTGCCTTTTATAGAAAAGAAATCGTCACATGTTTTCAGAAAGTACCTGATTCCACAAAAAAGCATCTCGTTGTCTAAAAAGCTTTAGTTTAAAGGCAGCCCAGGTTTTTTTTGTACAATACCCTTTTTAATAAGTACTTTGTTCTAAAAAGTGCTCTGTTTTTAAAAAGTACCTTTTCTAAATCTTGTCTCTATCAAAGAGAAAAGTAGCTGTTCTTAAAAACTCACTTTTGAAAAAAATACTTATTAAAATTAAATTGTTTTAAAACGTATCTGTTTGAGGGGTACTTTTTCAAATATTTGTCCCAAAAAAGGGTATTTATTAAGTAAAACAGTTCGTTCAAAACTAATGGACTGTATCATATAATCCAATACTATTTTGAGCTGCTCAACTCAGTGTTTAATTGCCTGAATTAAAACGGTCTTCATTGACATTTAGTGGTCACGTTTTTTTAGGCAAATATTTGACAAGTTCTAACGTAACTTTTGGCATACATTTGAAAAGTATTAAACATTTTTCACAGGTACTACTTTTAAAAGTTCTGTAATAGTAAACTAGCAAATTGCTAGTCAGTGTTGGTCAAGGGTTAATCTGTGTGAAGTGCGTGCGTTAGTGTGCACCTTTTTCGTAAATCATTTATTAAAAAAAAAAAATTGCCTTTCAATTGATCTTTTTATATCGCCACCTTTTTTCTTTTTTATCTCGGACTAGCACTCAGGGAATGACCCCTACTAATGCAGTGCATTGAGCCAGACCTTTAAATGAGGGAATAGTTTAAGACAACAGATGAAAATAGATTTCAAGATGGAGCATTTTTATTAAAGTTATTTTACTTATTGTTTCGCTGAATAATTCTCTTGCTTCGGGTACCGACGAAGAAAAGTGTAGTCTGCTCTTTTAGAACATGACGGTGTTAATTACTGTCGGTAGTGTTCAGCGGCACTGGTCACTTTCGTCATTAAGAGAATTAATGCCATCCAGCAATAATGCCGGACAATATTCCTGACTGAGTGTGGAGTCGCACTCGGGATCCAGAACATCGTGGTCTTATGGTCACTACTTCAGCCAACAGCACCACTCTCCTACACTCTGTTCTAGAGTATATAAAGTTGGATGGTATTTTCGACTTTGGATCATTGGGGGCTCTCGGAAGATACTGTTAACTGTGGCCATAGAAATTTATTTCACGTTAATAAAAAGTCTTTGTTGAATTCTTACTGTCTGTTAGATCGTACAAATAACATTAAAAACAACATGAAATTTAAAATATTTTATTGATTTTCTATTCACCCCAGAAATTCAGAAAGTTATTGGAATCTATATGATGACGAATCATTGTTCCATATGGAGATCGTGTTAATGTTCTGCATACACTTATCAGTCATGCCTAATAATTAGGGACAGCCCAGTTGGCTCTAATAATTAGTTAAACTATTCTATTTGATATGCTTTGGGAATAGTTGCTGTTTTGTTTTATGTATGCGGTGTTCTATACACAAGTTTATTTCTTTTAAAAAAACTCATTTAGGTCATACGCCGTATTTAGAAATTAATAAATTCTTTGTGCGTTTAATAGAACGATCAGAAATCGGATTGTTAAGGAAATGTTGTGAGTTTATGGATTTCCAGAATCCCCAAAACTGATCAGGCAATGGATTTCTAGAATCGCCAAGTCCTTCTGAGTGAAAGTGTATGTGGAAAGAATAAAATTGCCTTAGGATGCTGTCGTATATCTGCATGGTAAAGGGACACTTAGACGTTGCCTTAAAGGGGCAAATAGTTTTTCAAAGTATCAATTTAATGATTTCGCCTGCATAATGCAAAGCCGCTGACTTAAGCATTAAGTACAATACGACAGCAGGCTACACGAACACCAACTATAATAGCCGTCGGCTACAATTGTCGCCTCGCAGTGAGCTACTTAATTATTTTTAGAACGACGCCACCAAATCAATAACCATGAATTGTTGTTTGTAGTACAACTCTCTTAGCTTGGAAATAACGTTTGTTGTTTCTTTTTGTAAAATAAAAGAATATATTTTGAAGTTTAGAATAATTGAATTTATTTATATTATACTGGCAACATTGCATTTACTCATTGTCGCTCTCCAAAATACAAATTAGTTTAATTTGGCTACAACCACAAAAACAGCATGGACAGCAACCCGTAGCCGTGTTGTCTGTAGTAGTAAAAGTAATCATTCGTATATGCACACATGTATTTCACTATCTGTTACAAGTTGTAGTCGGCTGTCGTTATTGTGTTTAATGCTTTACTGACACGTTGTGTATCGTTGATGTCAAAGCGAATTTATAACAGGCTGCCTTGAGAGTTTTGGTAACTAGAATTCGCCTTAAATATTTTCTTAAAAATTTTTTTTTCAAGTAAAATCAAAGTTCTATCAAAAATGTTCGAAAATGTATATTAAGTTTAAATTATTGAAGTAAAAATTTGTTATTTTCTAAAGTTTTCACTATCTGTTGCAAATCTACTTTGCCATTTTTTTAAAATACAAATCAAATCTCGCAAGCTTGAAACCAACGACTAACATATTGTTGTGAACGGTTGTCATAACTTTTTCCATTTTAAAATAAAAAAGAATTTCAGGGAGTATCAGAATACGTCATAGAAATTTGCCGCTTATCGTTGGCAGAGGGAGTATTTAAAAGCGCCTAAATCGCTTCTATTTACGCTAAGAAAAGCCGCTGTTCGAAAATCGTATGATTATTTTCGTAAAGAAACTAAAACTTTAACTTCTTAGAGCGGCACGCTGTTAACTTGTCTAAGAGTTTGAATTTCTCTCGAGTTAGTTTATGCGAAATTTTGTATTTTTCAAGTTTTGACATCGCAAGTGCAAACAAAATCTCTTTCGGTTATCTGGTGTTAATGTGCCACAATTGATGTGGAAGATAAATAAAATTTTGTACTAAAAAGCTCAACAGTAATTTTCCTGATTTGGCATGAAGAGGTTAAGTGTTTTGCTTTGGCTTATGGAAGACCTAAAACCGGAGATTTGAAATTAAATGTTGTACAGAGAATTTGTTTGTGTACTGGAAGTGATAAAGCCACCGATTTAAAACTAGATTTCTGCGATCCTGTTGCTTAAACATTTGAAAGTTAACATTTTGTTTCAATTTGTTAAGCGAAGTTTTAGTTAATGTTTGCGGTTCACAATTCTGCATAGAAAATAACCTTCTTCATTGTTGTACTGCTGCTCAAGAAGTTGATGGCTATGGTATCGTATAAAAAAAATAAATAAAAATATAAAATAAAAACAAAGAAACCCTAGATATTTTCAACCTCAAGTTCTTAGCTTGAATTACATGGTTCTCATTCGAGTGGTCATGCCTACTTGTTGCGAAATGATCGCATATGAAATATTCTACTAGTTTCAGACATACATTCTATATAGTTATTATTGTGAAGCAAAACTAGTCAGTCAGTGCTTTTGTTGTTCATGCAATTCAGTTTCAGTTGCTTCTTCTTGTATTTAATGTCATTTGCTGTCATTTTCATGTGCAGTTATTTTTGATTTTCAAGTCGGCAAATGAAATTAATAAAAAAAAAAAAAAAAAAAAATACAAAAAGCAAAAATATGAAACATTTGAAATCAAAACGAAAGACTTGAGCAACAAACCTGTTTTGGTTTTTATTCATAAAATGTTTTTATTTATAAGAAATCGTTGTTGCATTTGTTGTTTTTCTTCGTCAATATTTATTTTGCATTTTATTTGATTTCGAGCTGATGTACATTTTAACTGAACGAAGGCGGTCTTAGAACTGATCCTGATAAACAATGTCCATTCAAATCTATCTGGGATATTTCGCAGCAGTTGTAACAGTGAAAGTTTTCATTGTTGAATCGAGTTTTTCAGAAGAAATTTTTTTTTTTAGGCTAAAGGACATTGAAAGGAAAATTTGCTTCTATTTGCCGAGAGTCCTAAACACATTCACCTCAGCCGGAAAAGTGCGCCACTACAACAACAATGACGATCAGCTATTTGTTGTAGAACAGTACTCAAACGCCAGTTTCATATAAGATTATAATAGTGTACTCAAGTCACACAAAACTTAAAGAGAAATTGTTTTATTGTATAAAAAGAAAACGTTTAAATTCTTAAACAAAAAAATAAATGAAATAAATAAAATAATAATAACAATAATTATATTAATAATAATAATAATCATAATAATAATATTTGTTCAAATTAAAGTCTTTTTGTGATTTTATTTTTATTGAACATTTTTATTTTGCTATATTAATATTTATATAGGCTAATTGTTCTAACTTAGTTAAAATCTCAGAAAGACATGATGATAAATATTCCTAGGCACAAAGGAAGTCAACATCAGTTTTATTCAACTTACACAGCAGAGCAGAACAGCTGTTTTCGAAAGTCGCTACACTTTCATCTTCAGTGCTCATATGTGTATTGTGTTTCTCATCACTGTTTAGGTGGCTTAGTTGAATGTGATAACAGTTTTCTATTTACACAAATTTTATTGTGAAAAACAATCCGAGAACTGTATCAACCTGATGTTAACACTTGTGTGTTATGACACCTGTGTTACCATTTGATTATTTTCTTCATGTCCCCATTTTCTGAACTGATGTTGACTTCCTTTGTGCCTAGGAATATTTATCATCATGTCTTTGTGAGATTTTAACTAAGTTAGAACAATTAGCCTATATAAATAAAGTTTATTTTATTTAGTTTTATTCTAATGGAAATATTGAGCGTTTACAGCTTTAAAGCCTGCTACATGAACACCGACTACAAACGCCTTTGGCTACAATCCAACCATGAGTTGTTATTTGTAGAAGAATTCTCTTCATACGCCAGTGTAGCCGCTTTTATATATTTAATACTCTTAAATCATGTTATTCCAATAAAATATATTTAAAGTCCACAGTATTTGACAATAAATCATTTTATTAGCTTGGAAATATAGTTTGTAGTTTCTTTTTGTATAGTAAAACAATATATTTTCAAGTTTACAATAATTGAATTTGTTTATATTAGACTGGTAGCACTGCATCTACTAATTGTCGCTCACCAAAATAAAAATTATTTTAATTTGACTGCAACCACAAAAACAGCAGGGACAACAACCAGTAGCCGTGTTGCCTGTAGTAGTAAAAATAATCATTCTCATATACGCACATGCTTCTATTTTTGACAAGTTGTAGTGTGTAGCCTGCTGTCGTTGTTGTGTTTAATGCTTAATGTTGCTTAAGACAAGTACAAACACACCTTAAGTATAATTGTGGTACACTTTCAGGTATGTTATGGGACATTAATATTTACAAAACTTACTTTGAATGAGAGGTACTTTAATACAGATATGCAAAATATATATGCTGAAATAGTTTTCTAAAATTATAATTAAAAAAAAGTGCTCAAAAGTTTCTTTATAATTTCCTGTGGCTGCTGGAAATAAAAGAAATAGTTTTGGTGGTTTTCCCAAATTCGGTCGTTATGTCACGAATAATTGGATATATAAAAACATTTTTACAATGTGACGTAAATTTCAGTAGCTTTAGGAAAAATCTTATATGCACGGCGTATTTGGAAGAATTCTTTTCTTCGTTTTAATATGTAAACACCTGTTTTCATTTTATTGTATTATTATTCATGATATCTGACGAACGATTTAACCGATTTTGACTTGGTTTACTGTGATCGAGGTGGTTTGTAAATTGGAAAGTTGATTAGTTTGCGGAATCGATCGGAGAAACTTAAAAGTTATTCTAAAAAAATCACTTAAAAAAGTGGGTTGCTTTAATTTTCTTGAGATACTTGAAATATCTTGAAATCTATTGTGAAGAATCAGTTCAGACTCGCAGTTAATCCAAGTTCAGGGATACTCTGTAGAACGCGACTTGCTGGGTTTGATTCGGTCAAGTCGTTCCACACATACAGATATAGTGGCCGGCTCTCAGAATTAGTAAAGCACGCTTCCTCAAAACGTAGATACCTGTTGAGAGCCCGGTTTTTTTTCTCATTTTATTTAAATATCCAAATTAAAGAAATCACCGTCGTCACGGGGATTCGAAATGGGATCACGACATCAGCATTGAAGCAGTTTGCTGCTCTATAAAAATAGAAACTCTTTTCACACCCAACTAACCCACATAATAATCAGTGGTAATAAGCAAATACACATGAGTCCTGGTAGGAAAGTGCAGCGGATTTCGAAAAAAGTGCTGTTGCTTGTGAGTAGAAAACTAAATTGATATTAATCCATAATACAGAGATTATTTATGATGTCTTTCAAAAACTATTAAATTTAATTTCATTTGATTTAATAAATGAAGTTGGATGTAGATTTCTAAAAATTAGAACATTTTTATTAAGCTTCTTAAGTTTGAAATTATTATTCAGGTTCAAATTCGAGTCAGTGAATTCATAAATAATTTCTTTAATGAGGTTTTTCTATATTTTTGTTTGCAATTTTCATAATAGTTTTTCAAACTTGAACTTGAATATAATAAGTTTTTGTATTTTCAGTATAAAATAAAATTTTTTTAATATAATAAAATTTTTTTTAATATAAATAAAATTTGTTTATTGATGAAAATTTTATCTGAACTGTAACTGCCCTCGTATGTGGTGCTATTAATTTTGCCACTGTTTCAGCTGAAAGCGTAAATTGTATATCAAATGTGTGCATTTATTTTGCTGCTCTTTCAAAAGTTGTTGTTGTTGTTGTTGTTGCTACTGCTGCTATTACTTTTGCTCTTTTATGGCAGTTAGATTATGTTAATATCTTTTATTAAATTTTTTTAGTAGTTATGATAAGCTGCACTAATATTTGCTTTATTTAAATTATTATTTTTAACAAACAAAACGCAAATAAAGAAGTATCTGAAATATATCATGACATCAAACCGTTTTACAAACATTTACACTCACACAACATTTCAGTTGTCGCTGGGTATTATTCATAAAAGGTTGTCTTCCGATTTTCGTCAAGTACAAAACACGTTTGATGTTGTTAAAATATATTTCAAACAGTTTAAGGTCAATATGGGAGATGCGTTTATTTGATTGTAAATTAACTGTGAATAATTTGTCTCCGATAGAGCATCTATTGATTTCAGTAAGTTGAAGTGGCTGATTGTATTGAAGTTTGTTTTTGTTGTTAATTGATTTCTCAATTAATTGTTGGCTTTTTTGCATAATTTATTTTACTGATTTCATTATCACATCAACATGAGTGCTATTCAAATAATAATGAACGAGTTTATAAATCAGGTCATTTTGATTGTGCACCAGGAGGTGGGGGATGCGGCATTTGAAATAGTTTTGCTTTATGCGGTCAAGGTCTTGGAAAGTACTAATTAGCCATGATGCATTTGTTTGCTTTAAAGAATATCGAGGGCCTGACTGGGCCTATAACACTATTCGGGTGTGTGAAGTTCATCATCAATATTCATCCAGTGTTGCCAATTACATTTTGTTTTTGTGTACATATAAATTTGGGCTTAAATTGTGTAAAATTAAATATTTATCAGAATTCAGTAAGGGAACATGGAAAACAGTGGACCTTAAAGGCCATCGCTGTAACTTCCCTGCACTTTCAACTTAATATTTGTGTTCCTCTGGGCTTATGAGCTCTTTTTTTTTTAATTTTAGATAAACCGCCTTCCACATGACAAGTGACAGTGGATGTATGTTTCGTTTAAAAAAGTGTTTTATTTTCAATACTTGTTTTTTATTGATATTAATAATCTTGAAATATTTCATTATCGAATCGGTTCAAATTCACAGTAACGAGAATTTCTTTTCTAGAAAAGAAGCCAACATTTTTTACACTCTTTAATAGAAAATGGTAACATTCTGTCAGTTGAAAATAAATAATTTATTATAAATAAATCCAACATCTCTTAAGAAGGATATCTTTTTTAACACCTTCAAACTGCCACTTTTTACAAAAGAAGTGAAAAAAATTTACATATTTTTCGGAAAAGAAAACACAATAAATATAAGTTCGCAAGTGCCACCAGTTTGGTTTGACTCTAACAAGCTGTTCCAAAGTTATAAGTGGTTCACATACTTATTCACACACACACACACTAGACATAGTGCCGCGATCTCAGAATTAGTCAGGGAATTAGTCGATATCTGATGAGAACTAGATTTTTTCGAACCAATAACTTCCTGATTTTGGAAAATTTCAAGTTCTAGCGGAAAGTTAAAAGAAAACGTTGTATCTTATTCAATAATACAAATTCTGGTGATGTTTTCATAAAAAAAAACAAAAAAGTTTATTAAAATTTAAATATTGTGAACGTTTTGCTATCCAAAAGTCTACATAATTTTTCTCCATGATATTTTTTATAGAACGCAGCCTTTGCCGCTGCTGTTTATTCAGGTGAGCAGCTTGTGTTATCAATTGAAAGTGTGACTGCATTGTTAGTTGAATGTGGGTCAATCATATTGAACGCGATCCCTCAGCGAGCTATATTGAAATTGCAGGATATATTAATATATGATTTTTATCCTGTTCATTTTGAGTATGCAGGATGAATAGAGATCCCTATCGCAGGATATTATAATTTTATAAAATCCAAATACCAGATCAAGTTAAATATATATTCAATGTGTAGCAGTTTATATTTATATAATTTTTATTAGGAAACAGCTTACGAGAAGTGTATGAATACTAAGCTATTGTTAATACACAAGAAATCCCTGCTTGGCCATTTGATTATTTGGTTCATGTTCCATTTTTAATTTGGCTCTAAACTTTTTTTATTTTTTTATTTAAGAAGTTTATTTTGGTTGAGTAGGAACATTTTTAGAACTCAAATATATAAAAGTGCTAAAGCGAAACATCGTTATTGTGTTGGTTCTGTCGCTTAGTAGCTGACTACACAACCACAAGAGTTGCTAACGACAACGATTGTGTTTAATTGCATCACTTAGGCGGGGTGAATATTCATTCGTTTTGTAATAAATAATTTATAAAACGTTTTTATTGTGTTCATAATTTGAGCTTTTATTTTATAAAGCATTAACACATTAACGACAGCAGACTACAGACTACAAGTTGTCAAAAATGGAATACATGTGCGTATATGAGAATGATTATTTTTATTACTACAGGCAACAAGGCTACTGGCTGTTGTCCATACTGTTTTGGTGGTTGTAGTCAAATTAAACTAAGTTTTATTTTGGTGAGCGACAATAAGTAGATGCAATGTTGCCAGTGTAATGTAAATAAATTCAAGTATTGTAAACTTGAAAATATACTGTTTTATTATACAAAAAGAAACAACGAATTATATTTCCCAGCTAATGAAGTCATTTCTTGTCAAATATTCTCGACTTTAAATATATTTATTGGAATAACACTGTTTAAGAGTATTCGATATATGAAAGCGGCTACATTGGCGTTTGAAGAGAATTCTACTACGAACAACAACTCATGGTTGTTGATTTGGTGGTGTCGTTTTAAAAAGAATTAAGTAGCTGACTACGAGGCGACGATTGTAGCCAACGACTTTTGTAGTCGGTGTTCGTGTAGCCTGCTGTCGTTATTGTGGTTAATGCTTAAAGTTGTTAATTTAATGGTAGTTATTTTAACGAACAGTTTATATTGCTATGTTAAATCGAATTAAGACTCATTGGCTAATTGTTCGAAATTAATTAAAATCTCAGAAAGACATGATGATAAATATTCCAAGGCACACAGGAAAGTCAACATCAGTTTTATTCAACTTACACAGCAGAGCAGAACAGCTGTTTTCGAAAGTCGCAACACTTTCATCATCAGTGCTCATGTTGTTAATTTATGTTTGTTAATATTTTTCATAGTTGTGATGTCAACAAAGTTTCTAGTAGACCGTCATCAAGAATATGATCAGCTCAAAATCTTAAGTTCATTGCTTTGGTTTACACATTAAGGTTTAGCTCCACCATTTACAGCAAATTTTGACTTCATTTTAGAGTCGTCATTTTGGGCTTTTTGAATCATGCGAATAAAACTTCACAATACTTTTCCTGTTACAAAAATCGAATAATTTTAAACTGCTATTCGAATATTCGAGCGAATGAGGAATAAACATTTCATTTGTGCCTATTCAATAATGCGTTCTGTTGCCATCAATTTTAAAATTCATTTATGACCTCTAAAACACTATTTTACATTTGAAAATATAGTCAGTCTCCAATTTGTACAAAAAGTGCTGGCAAAAGATTAATCGATTATTCGTCTAAATTGAAAAGTTTTGTTTATTCGAATAAAGACCAAAAATTGTGTGTGGTATATTCGATTAATGCTTATTCGAAACACCCAAAAATGTGTTTCAAATATCCTATTAATGCTTATTCGAATGACAACTTTATTTTTTATGCAAAGAAGTTTCTGTTCCACATCTTTTGAAAGAAAAATGCTTTCATTCAAAATCAAAACTAAAAATAAATTCATGTATTTTCAACAACTTGGCAATATCTGTCTTACATATGTAAATGGATTTTTGTTTTGAATTTGCAATTAAATATTTTTGTTTATTAGAAAATTATGCAAAATTAATGTTTTGTGTTGAATCAAATGAGCGATTTATAAACAGATTTTTATGGTTTTTGGCAACCACTACAAGTTTTCATTCACTTGCAGGCCTTTTTTTGCTATTCAAATATTTCTTTTATAATAAAAAACTGGCCAAAAGTTTTTATCTACCATCGGTAGCCAGTCAATTATTAATTATAGTGTTTTTTCTTCTTCAAATTCCACTTTAAAACAGCAATTGGAACAGATAAAAAAGCCTCCAAATCGCTTAGTCAAGACAAACAAATTTAAAGTTGAAAAGAATTTCAGCTGAATTAAATATTACGAGAATTATTGAATATTAAGTAGTTGGCTTTAATTGACAGCATAATAAAACGCCAGTGAAATAAATATAATATTTTGGTGGTTTTAAACTTTGACTTGAGAAATGCCAGAGACTTGAAAATTCTTAAGAGCAAATGTTTGTTTACACACACTGTCCGACTGTTGAATTTATAAATTAAAATTAAAATTTTATAAACTCTCGTGGATAATAAATTATGAATTATAAATCTTTGGTTTTCTTAAAAGTTATACAAACAGGTTCCAGCCGAAAAATACTTTTGGCATATTGAGTAGAAAGAGACAAATCGAATGAATTGATTAAATTTTTAATCAAACACTCGTTATTAATTTTTGCCAGTTTATTTACTTTTTTTTTTTGTGTGTAAAACTTTTGATTTTCAAAGAATTATAGCAGAAATTTAAAGAAGTATTTATTTAAATTACAAACTTTGTTGATTCAATTTTAAATATCTTAAATTTCAAGGACAACAGATTTTTAGTCATTTTGCTTAATTACACATGATTTATAATTCTTGTAGTTAAGACCTGTTGTGCGTCGCTGCGCCACACATGGCCTTTGTAATGATCAGAAAAATGAAGATGTCAAGTGTTTCGGTTAAGATTGCTTACGAGGTATTTTATAGTACAGCTTTCTCTATGCGAGAGGCTCAAACCCTGATGTAATTAACTCCCTCAGCAGCAGAGCTCCTCACATATAATTTCCACAGCCACTAAGTTTTTCATAATTTGCATAGATTTTTTTGGGAACTATTATAATTAAAAAAGAAAAGAGTCTCAATATTTTTCTTGCTTTAACTTCCACGACATTTGAAAATAACTGCCTGGTCCACGATGTTACTTGATATCGTTCAGTCACATAATTACAGTTTAAACAAAAACAATTAATACAATTTGCTTGTTGTTTTAAATGTATTTAATCGATAGAATAATATCGAGTAACAAATACTCAATGCCATGGCCAATAAATTAGTTCTCTGTGGGCTGCTCTTAGCCATGAGTAGTTGGTTGTCAATATTGAAGGAGAATTTTACTTTAGCTTAGTTCAATATATCACAAAATTAATGTGTTTCTTTCCCTAGGGGCCACGCCCATTTCTTAAAATTAAAATTTTTCCAAAAATCATGGGCAATACTTACACGGTTGCCTTGAAAAGAATTTCTGCCGATTCGTTTTTGTGACATTCCAAAATTAGCAAGTGATCTCTATGAAATATGCCACGCCCACACATCAAGTAAATGCAAATTTTCTTAAATAAATTTTCTCTACAGAATGAGTTCTCAAGTAAAATTTCTGATTTCCTTCTTCATAAAAATCACACATATTTCCAATATGAAAATCTATGCCAGCCACGCCCATTTAACTTTTAATTGATATTTTCTAAGAAATAAAGCTCGAAATTAAAATAAGTATTTGCATGTGTAGGGGATGCCGCGGCCACTTATTTAATGTTTGAGGCCTTCTAAAAAGGCACAAAATTTCAAGCTCAAAATTGTTTTTGACAACCCCCGACATCAATCGCACAACAGATTTCTACTTTCCACAGCTCTGGCGCTCAGTAAAGGATTTCCAATTTTATAGTAGCATTAAATATATTGGCCCATTATAATAAAATTTATTACAGATTTTTTATTGCTTGGACTGGCTTTCAGAAGATGACCCCCAAGGGTCAATTAATGAAAAAGTGAGAGCACTTTTTCGTCAATTGGGTTTTAATTACCTATATTTAAAGAGGCGGAAATACCATAACCTGGAAGAGGCCACCTTTCCGTTATGATGTCTTTTAAGCCCATTCGTTTAATTAAGTTTTAGTAGAAGAAAATCTTAATAGTCAATTTTATGTACTTGGAAATTATATTTCAAAATCCTGCAGGATATGTTGTAGCAAAAGTCCTGGACGTAGCTGTCCTATGGCGGGTAAAAATAAAATAACGATACAAATAGTTCCCGAGTCGTGTCTGGTGAAAAGGGGACATTTAACGGAATTAAAACAAAATTTATTACAAAATTCTCTCACTCAGCGTATTATCATAAGACATAAAATTTTATTTTATTAGTGGTAGTAAGCACTCCACAATAGAGCAGGTACATAAAAATCTGGAACCCGTTCCTAAGTGTTTGAGTTATAACAATTGATCCCCTACAATGACAACGCCATGTAGAAGTTAGCGCTACCTCTACGAAACTACGAAACTCGAACCGGTTGCTGGTCCCTGGGAATCAGTTATTTGACGTGTCCTATGATACATCCTTTTCTTTCTAGAGTCCTTTAATTTGTTTTAATTTAGTCGCAATTTTATTTTAGTCGAATGCTTCTTATGCAGATGCCTACGTTTAAGGAAACATACATTTTGCTCTGGGATAGCAAGACTTGTTATCAAAAGAAGCTAGGGTTAAAGACATGAAACATAAGAATCCTTACGCAGATAAATTGTCCAACCCTACAATGAAATTTTTAATTTTGTTTGATTGCTAAAACCAATTCAAATATTTTGCGAATATATAAATATTTTATTTAATTAGTTACTCTATTATTATAAAAAAGTAAAAACTTCCAGCTCTGAAGCAGTCTTTTTGTATTTTTTTTTCTAGTTTCTATTAACTTCTTTCAAAAAATATCAAGTAGGTTTGATTTATTAAAAGAGTATGTTTTAGCTGGTTGCTTTTGTATACGTATAATAAAATTAAAATGACCAGCCCTGAAATCGAACTTTTATTTTGTTTGATTTTTGATGCCAATTAAAAAGCTGGAATTAACTGTACCCGTTTACTTTTATCTGGTAAGAAACTAGTTTAAGTTTTCCAGCTCTGGGTAAGTGATTTTCAATATCAATCTGCTTACAACCCCACTTCCAATGCGTCAGTTGGAAGAGCTGTGCTTCGCCCGATATGTGGTGTCAAGAAGACGGTGGCATGTGCAGCACAGCACGTGACACAATTGACCATATCAGAGAAGAGTTCGGGGAACATTTTACGTCACTTTTGGGATCGTTCACTTAGCAGCCTAAGTCGTGAAAGTAAACGCTTTCAGACTACTTTTTGTTTTGGATATGATAGGGCCCATGTCTGTAAGGATAAGCCCGCAATGGTGGACTCAATGGAAGCCGGTATCAAAGAATTTATTCGTGGGGTACCGGCCGATGTGTTGGAGAGAGTATAAAACCATTGGAGGCGTATTCGCGGTCAACATTTACACAAGCATTGAATTTAATAGATCGTTCCATCGATTTAAAAAAGAAAATCGTCCTCTTCTTAATGGTTGATATATTTTAAATCGAATCCGAAAGCCTCCATTCATTGCGTTCAACTGCTGAACTATTTCCATATTAATTTTTTCTAATCCCCCACTGTCATCTACTGAGTAGCGGTCCTACAAAAAAGGACAAATAACAGAAAATAGCAATATCTTTGGTAGCAAATGCCACACCTACTCCAGCTATTAAAAATGTACTCTGTTGTTTCTTCCACACCGTCAGTGAAATAATTTTAGCAAACCCGATTCACTCGCCTCGTAACCCATGAAAGCGTTCACTTAATGACAGTTATTTATTTAAATTATCAAAGTTTACAATAAACAAACAAGAAAGTGTCACAAATTATAGTTTTATTGAAGACGTTCGCATTTGAATTTTTAATAAACGTTCCCTGTTTTTATCTGATTTATGTGAAACATTTACATAAATCAAATTAAAAAGAAACTGTCCCATCAGTTCTTCTTTTTTTTTTTTTAAATTAATGATTCCTTTTAGTCAAAAATACCCACCGAATTGTGTGATAATACGAAGATTACACCTACTTAAGACAAGAGTTACTGGCAATAAATAAAATACACCAGGCAACACAAAAACTTTAATTAATATGTTTTCCATATCGAGAGGGCGGTTAATTCTTTTAGAAATATAAAAGAAAATTTATGATCGCTCGTCATAAATACAATTATTTCAGATATTTGATTTAATTGAAATTTATGCAGATTTCTTTTATTAAAAATATGCACGCCAACATTCATATTATTCTTTAGAATATTAAAAATTCAACGAGACTCAGGAAAAAAATGTTTTAATTATTAAATTTTTAAGCTGATCCATGTAGCAGATATTTAATTGAAAAATTTGTTTTAAAGAAATGCCGTCGTCTTTTGTTGTTGTTATTTCTTCCTCTTAATTTAGAAAACATCTTGTAAGAAATTGAAAAAATGACACACCCACTGCAAAAAATATTTAAACCACAAAATGCACTGCGGCCACTTTTTAACGCTGTAAAATTTACAGTGAAAAATATTTCTTATGGCTGTGTGTGTGTGCGTGTATGTGTTTGTGCATGAGAGTATGCAAAATAGCCGTTTCTTCTTGTGTGTTTATTTCAATCGAAATTATTGCAGCACATTCACTTTCAATGGCGTTTAATTGTGTTAAATATAACCCAGCAAGCATTTTTATTACTTAGATTTTCTATAGAGATAAAGTTTCGAAAAAGCATGTCCGATTGTGATGTTCCTGGCGACGAAATTCGGCGTGATGTGCACCGTTTCAGAAGACTGTGTAAGACTCCATTCATAACAGATTTGCTTTTGGTTAATCCTGATCAGCAGTTCACAATTTCCCGATTTTAATTTATAAGGGAACATTTTCGTTTTTTGGTCTAGCTCTTCACATAATTCTTTCATTGAATCTTGAAATTGTTCTAGTTAATATTTTAATTGAGCCTTGAAAACAATTTATTTAATGCCAAAATATAATTCCGTTGAAAAATTTCGTAATATCTGGGTTCTTCAAATAATTTTTTCATTGAATCTTGTAATAGTTTTAATTAATATTTTAATTGAGCCAATTTATTAATCGCTAAAATACTATTCCGTTGAAAAATTTTCGATTTCTAGTTCTTCAAATAATTCCTTCTTGAAATCTTGAAATTGTTTTAGTTAATATTTTAATTGGGCTTCCAAAACAATTTATTGTATTTGAATTCCATTAAAACGATTCGTAATAAAATTTCTTTTTAATTAAAACTGATGCTACAAATTTCCTGTTTTGGGTTTTAGTTGCGTGGCCAATTTATTTTCTATAAATTGTACTTGTCTGAGAGATTTTCAATTAACGTGTTTATTGTATATATAAATTGTTTCAATTAATATTTTAATTAAGCCTTGAAAATAATTTATTTAATACCAAAATATTGTTCCGTTAAACAAATTAGCGATTTCTAGTTCTTCAAATAATTTTTTCATTGAATTTTGAAGTTATTTTAGTTAAGATTTCAATTGGGCCTTGAAAATAATTTATTGTGTTTGTATTCTATTAAAACGATTCGTGATGCAATTTTTTTTAAGTTGTCAGTTTTACAAATTTCGTGTTTTGGATTTTAGTTGCGTTTCTAATTTATTTTCAGTAAATTGTATGTGTCTGGTGGTACAGAGGTTTTCAATTAACTTGTTTATTGTATCTTTAAATTGTTTTAATCAATGTTTTAATTGAGCCTTAACTGTTTTTAATGCCAACGTGTTATTGTACGGAAACAATTAGGAATTAATAATATTTCTTTCTATCGAAACTGTTATGATTCTGGGATTTCAAATTGCCCATTTGAATGGTGACTAGTATTTCATTCTTGATAATGAGTGTAGAGCAAAATGCTCAATGGGTTATAGGCACAAATCGGCTGGCACCAGCATTTATGTAAATATGAATGTTAAAATGTTTGTAGCTAAAAATAAAATATGTTTGTTAATTTATGCGATATACAAGCAATCAAATATTTGCGTATGTATTTGTATATCCATTAACACGTGTTTATTGATCCGGTCTAAATATTTTCTTGAGCTCAAACATACACACAGAGACTCTTGAGCAAAAAGAAAAAATGGTCCAACCGTATTGATTTTAATTTAAGTTTATTTTTACATTCATTCAGTGTTGGCTTTAATTTCTTTTTCCCACATTAAAGTGTTTTGCTTTTGATTGCAAATTTTAATATGCATTTTATTTTTTTTTTCATTTGCTCCAATACATGCAATTTTTACAATATTTTTTTCCAATGTGTATTGCGATAAATAAAAATCATCGAAAAGCCCAAAGAAACAAACTGTTTATGTTACAAGAAATTACGTATGAAATCGGGCAAACAACAAATTTTGAACAAAAAGTAACGAAATCGCTTTGGGTTACAATCTCGCGTAATTGTATGGAGACCAGAGGTGATCAACACTGGGCTTTTAATTAAAAGCTTTGAATGAAATATTGTTGTAGTGGCTGCATTATTTTTTATTTGTTACTGCATTTTTTCCACTCTCATTCGTATTTCTTAGCTTCGAAATGATTTGAAAAGAAAAACTAAAGACTACAAAATTATGGTTTTAAAATTTATGCATGAAAATAAAATTTATTCAATGACTTGTTTAAGGTTATTTTGTTCTGTGAATTTGTTGTTGGTTTCTTTGGAAATGCTTGTGAGAAATTTTCATTCAAAATTATGGTTTATTATGGGCAGCTGCAAGGTGCAGACCAAATATTGGGAAAATAAAACAAACAAACAAAAAAAAGAGCTGTGAATTTAATACACAAAAATAATTGGTTACGTGCCAGCCGTAGACATTTAAGCTAATAAATAATCAGGCCTTTTAAAATGGTATATCATTTAAAGTTTACCTAATTAAAATATTATAAACCCTAGAGATCACAATACAGTTTGCTAAAGCGATCTGACACACTGTGAAATAATTGCCCATCTATTTTTCTTTGTAAGCCACTGTTGGAAATTAAATTATTCGCTGTAATAAGCTGACATGCAAAGGAAATAAATGCTTGACCAAGCCTCACGCAAGGGCACATAAATTATGTCAACAACAGGCTTGCGTTTCTGAGGGTTGGCTGGTAAATGGTTTTGGGGTTGTCCTCTTGTAAATCTTTCTCAGACCACCTAAAACAACAAAAAAATATTGATTCTTCTAAGGGAGTTACAGCAATTTTAAATGAGTTGTAACAAATACTTAAAGAAAGTAACGTTCTGTACTAACAGAGAGTAACGTTCAACACAGAAAATACAGAAAACAAAATAAATATTGAAGGTGAAATTCAGATTGTTCTTATTTAATTAAATGAATTAAAGAATGTGTTCAAAATGTTCTAATTTTTAAATTAAAAGTTCGAGTTAAACAAACAAAAAATCATTCAAACCAAAAAAGTTTGACTTAATGTATAATGGAACAAAAAATTCAGAAAAATAAGACATGAAGAAAATAATCAAATGGTAACACAGGTATCATAACACACAAGTGTTAACATCAGGTTGATACAGTTCTCGGATTGTTTTTCACAATAAAATTTGTGTAAATAGAAAACTGTTATCACATTCAACTAAGCCACCTAAACAGTGGTGATAAACACAATATACACATGAGCACTGAAGATGAAAGTGTAGCGACTTTCGAAAACAGCTGTTCTGCTCTGCTGTGTAAGTTGAATAAAACTGATGTTGACTTCCTTTGTGCCTAGGAATATTTATCATCATGTCTTTCTGAGATTTTAACTAAGTTAGGACAATTAGCCTATAAAAATATTAATATAGCAAAATATAAATTTTCAAAAAAATAAAATCACATACAAAAAAAATCATGTTAAATATCTTTTTAAACAACAACTTGTTATTCATAATATAAGTTCTAAATAAAAGTTCTGCACGTTACGATGCCTTGAAAAAGTAGAAAAAAATCCACAAAACGTTTTTACATTAAAAAGGTATTGGTCGATCAGCTAAAAGGTGATAATGCAAAATTTATTAAATTTAAAATTTTTATTTGTGTAAAAACAAGTAGAATTGCTGTATTCGGCCTTCACGAATCTCTTATAGTCTTCACCGATGCACGTGTTTTACTTTTAAGTGAAAACAATATAATTGTCGAATTGAATCTTTTATATTGCTTGAACTCTAATACGAATTTAATTACAAAACAAACAAAAAAAGAATTTTGTTTTCGGTAGTTAGTGTTATTTCCCAAAAAAGCTCAAGTTTTCCAGCTCTGGAGCCGTATATCCGAGCTAGAAATCTGTTTGGGGTTACTTCCAAACTATTAAACAAAATATTGTTTCTTAAACCTCTTTAATTTTAACTATGTACTGATTCTTTTTTCCCAAAATCCGACTAAGAAATTCAAAGTCATCAATTGAGGCCTAATGCAGATCATCAGGGAACCCTTACCCAACATTTCTTAGAATAACTAAACATATTAATTTCAAACTTCCACTTTAATAAGTGGGGAGCTTAAAACAAATATCAAAGTCATAACAAGAACACACTGACCACTTTTCCATAAAAAAATAGTCCCAATTGTAAAATCCTGGATAATACTTTTCATATCAATCGATTTTTAATGCCATAAATCTCCTTCTAAAATATTGAATATGGCAATTATATTTTGTATTTTATTCGACCTTGTTTTTTACTTAAATTCTTCTTATAATTATTCTTCAGGCTCTAGGTCTAAGACTCGAAAATAAAAGTCTTGTTATGTTTTATCTCGTTATATTTGTAAATATTTTATTATTTCGATGTTGAATATGTTTCATTGCCAAAGAGAAAAATTATTTGCATTTAGTGAAATAGATATTCCGAAAAGAGAATTTTAGTTTTCTGGTTCTGGATCTGGATCTATTTCTTTGGCTCTTTTGGTCACTACTACAAATAATTTTTTTTTACAAATACTCAATGTTTTTAATTTATAACGAAAAATTAACAATATGTCTGTTAGCTAATTTTAACAACTAAAAAGATCAATTTTCCAACCCTGCAATGAAATTTTTAATTTTGTTTCATATTTTATTTAATTCGTTAGTCTATTATTATAAATAAGTAAAAACTTCCAGCTCTGGAGCTGTCTTTTTGTATATTCTCTTCTCTAGTTTCCATTAATTACTTTCAAAAAATATCGAGTAGTTTTGATTTATTAAAAAAATATGTTTTAGCTGGTCACTTTTATACATACATATATAATAAAATTAAAATGACCAGCCCTGAAATCGAATTTTTTATTTTGTTGGAAACCGATTAAAAAAACTGGAATTAGCTGTACCCATTAACTTAAACCAGCTCTGGAACGGTGATTTTCAACATTAATATATTTAGAACCATTTCCAATTCGTCAGTTTAAGAACTTGAGGAAGAGCTGTGTATCACTAGTATGTGGTGTCAACAAGACGGTGGCACGTGCAGCACAGCACGTAAAACAATTGGCCACATCAGAGAAGAGATCGGTAAACAGTTTACTTCACTCTGGGTTCGTTTATTTAGCCGCCTAAATTCTGATATTAAGCGCTTTCAGACTACTTTTTGTTTTGGATATGATAAGACCCATTCCTGTAGGTATAAGCCCGCAATGGTGGACTCGGTGGAAGCCAGTATCAAAGAATTTTTCGGTGAAGTAGCGGCCGATATGTTGGAGAGAATATAATAAAATTGGAGGTGTATTCACAGTCAACATTTACACAAGCATTGAATTTAATAGATCGTTCCATCGATTCAAATAAGGAAATCGTACACTTTTTAAAATTATATAGTTTTTAAATCGAATCCGAAAGTCTACATTTATTGTGTGAAAACACACGTCTGGTACAGCAGTCACGGATAAAAATACGGACTAATAACTACAACGATATATGGTCGAGTCAGTTTGTGTGCACCGGTAGTTTGTAAATTTATCATTCAGAGAACATCTGAAATAATTAAACAAGTATTTAATATGACAAATCGCAAGCAAAAAGCTCCAACCTCAGGACATGCACGAACAAGATTGGTGGTTCGCAGCACGCATGCGATTTGATAATCTTGCGAGTGTGCGAAGATGCCTGCATGTCAAACTAACCAGAGAACGAATCAGTTACGCCAATGAAGCGCGTGTGGTTGCTTCAACTGAAATGACAAATAAAGTTTCTCAATTTTTCATTTCATTTTAAAACTTTAAATTATTTATTTGTGAATGACATCCACAAACGAGTAGTTGTTTGTTTGTTTATTTAATCTGAATCAAGTGCTGTTTGTTAGGAGTCTATTGTTCGTGAATTTTTTTTTGAAATGCTCCCATTCAACTTTTTATACAACAGAATTGCTTTAAATAAATTTTTATTTGTTTTTAAAACCATCGCAAAATAGTTGGGCATAAGTTGAATTTCGTGTCACATCATTAATGCGGCTTAAAATTAATTAATTAATTTCATGAAAAATAGTGAATAAATTTTTTACATCACATTAGAAACAGGTCTCTTAGCCAACTTAACAAATAAATGCGGAGGTTATGCGTTGGAGTGTATTTTTTTTCCTCAGCATAACAGTGAGTCGAATTCAGGGATTGTTTACGAGTACATTTGACCGGAAATGGGCGGTGTTTTTAAGAATTTTTTGATTTAACTGGACTGTGCATAGAAAATGGGTTAGAAACTAAAAGATATTTACCGATCAAATCCGTACAAATAGAAACTCCCATCAGATTCAGCTACGCCACCATCAGAAGTGCTAAATAATATAAATACGCATGATTAATGATGATGAAACTGCAGCGGCTTTTAAAAACAGCTATTCTGCTCTTTAGAGTCTGTTCATGCTCATAATCAGTTTCATAAAACTTCTAGTTCATATAAAATTCTACAAATTTTTTTAGCTTTCATCACTGAAATAGGGAAAAATGAAACTCTTTCTCCTGCTGCTGTCGACGGTCTAAATGAACAACTCGCATTTAATGCAAATAGTCCTCTAATTAAGAGAATTTTTCGTTTAATTTATTGGTTCTTAATTTGTTTGTTTTTGAAATTAAGACAAACAAGTTTTAAAAGAAAACAAAAGTAATTATTCCAATTTATTCGGTTATAAGAAAAAAATTTCAAATGCAAAAAAGTTGAAATTAATTAATATAAATTATATAATCGGCAAGATATGTTGCGTCTTCAGAATAAAAGACGAGAACACCTCGAGACCGGAATCAAACAAAAGAATCAATTAAAATTGAATCTGTTTAATTCCTATGAAATTTCAAATTAAATGGTGATGATCGATTTCTGTAGAAAATTGGACAACTTGAATGGATAAAAACTAGTCTTTTTTAAAAGCGGAATTTCAAATATATCAACTCATTTACATCTGCCGGATTTGTATGCCAAATAGAATTCAAGCAACAGACCCCGCAACGTTTCAAATAACTATTTTTAAATTTTAAAGCAAAAAAGAGCCGGCAAAACATACCAATTCAACTTTTAATTAACATTTTAATTATTTAAGAAACGCCACGAGTAACGTTGCTAAAGACAAAGTTCGGAAAACCGGGTTTTCGCAAGTGCAAGTCGTTTTTATCCAACTATTTCTTGCGATATTAAATTTAATTTGTGATTAATTGATCGAAAGTTGTTTTGAATTCAGAAAGACATGTTAAATATGTGCTTTGACAAGGAAAAGTCAACATGAGTTTTGAATATTCAACTTACACAGCAGAGCAGAACAGCTGTTTTCGAAAGCCGCCACACTTTCATCATCAGCATTCATGTGTATATTTGTTTGCCATTCACCTGTTCACAAGTGATAATATGTACTCCAAAGAATCCACTTTAAAGGCATGCTTCACTGTCCTACACAATGGTACGAATCTAAACAACTCCAAAATATCGCTTCAAAATGGCGTTGTTGCTGAGGCACTAATACATCTGGTGGTACATCTGTTGTTACAGTAAATATTTCTATAATCGCATGAAAACTATCTTTTTATAAAAATTTCATTAAACTTTCCAAATCGCACGACTTGCCAAAAAGATCTGTCACAGAGTTAAGTTTTTAGGCTACACAAACAAAATATTTAATTTATTTAATTTATTTATAATGTTTCGCAGAGCCACGAGTGTGATCAACTCAATAGATTTCGGCAGCAGATTAATTCTTTGCATATGTAGTGTAAAGCATTAAACATATTGACAACAGCAGGCTGCACGACGTCAAATGCCGCTGGTTTCAAAGACAGCCGTGTGTCAAATGAACTTTTTGCTGTTCTTTTCTTCATGGAATAATACAAGTTTATGGGCAAATTTCGCAATAAAAATAAAACTAAATCCAAAATTCTGTTAAAAATAATAAAACAAATTGAAGTTTTGTTATCGGTCATGGCTATTTGGCCTGCAAAGTTGAATATAAAATAGGATGTATTCTTAGTTGGAATGAGTTTATGAAAAGACATTTTCCAAGCGTGTACCCGCAACAGATCAACTAAAAATAGAAGACATAAATACATACTTTGTCTACATATTCTAAAAGCAAAGGCATTAAGGTATTAATTAGTTTACAATATCCAACAGTAAGTAAAAAATTAAAGACAAACTAGTACAAGTGGGCAGTAGACCTCTCAGTCAAAAGCAGGCGTGGCTAAACTAATAATACCTTCGACTTTGTTATCAGAATGTTGAGTTAATTACAGAGAATTGAAGTAGTTTTTAAAGCGGAAATTTTTATTATAACCGAAATATTCCGCCGAAAAGCATTTAAATAAACCTCCCACGATATTACAAAAAAATATTGTGCAATTGAAATGCTCCGACTTGCCAATTCGCTTTACATGTTGTTTCATATTGAACAGCATTTTTATTTTCTTGCAATCAACCAAGAGAGAAATTAATTTAATGAAACTGCAAAGGCCACAATGCATTAGTCCAAATCAATTCGAGCATTACGCTTGTATTAGTGGAGTTTTCTTTATATGTGTAAGATTTACTTTGCATGTGTGACATCGAAAATGTTTTATAAAAAGAAAATCTAGATTTTTTACATGCTTGATGAATTGGGTGGATGAATTGGATATGATCTTCTAGTATGTTCACACTTTTAAGAAGATTTCAATTTGAAAATTTACTAAAGATGAGGAATTAAAATATATAAAATTATTTTATATTAAATATAATTTGTATATGTTTAAGCATTAAACACAATAACGACAGCAGGCTATAGACTACAGCTTGTCCAAAATATAATAAATGTGAGTATATGAGAATGATTATTTTTACTACTACAGGCAACACGGCTACTGGTTGTTGTCCCTGCTGTTCTTGTGGTTGTAGTCAAATTAAAGTAATTTCTATTTTGGTAAGCGACAATGAGTAGATGCAGTGTTGTGAACTTAAAAATATATTGTTTTATTTGACAAAAAGAAACAGCAAACTATATTTCCAAGCTAATGAAATGATTTCTTGACTTTAATTAAATTTTATTGGAATAACACGATTTAAGAGTATTCAATCTATGAAACCGGCTAGACTGGCGTATGAACAGAATTCAACTACAAACAATAACTTATGGTTATTGATTTGGTGGTGTCGTTTAAAAATAATTAAGCAGCTGGCTACGAGACGACGATTGTAGTCAAGGACTTTTGTAGTCGGTGTTCGTGTAGCCTGCTGTCGTTATTGTGTTTAATGCTTAATTGTTCAAAAATTAAGTTTAGAAATACCTGATAAACGTTTCAAAGCACAGGGAAAAGTCAACATCGGTTTCATATATTCACCTGTTTTCAAAATCCGCTACACGTTCATCATCAGCACTCATATATACTTCTGTTTGTTACTACTTGTGAAATTCGTTCAAAATATAAAAGTTAGGAGGACATATTACCGATTATTTATTGGCCACTGTCTCCCTGCTGTCGCTGTTAACAGTTTAAAATCAGATTTTAAGTGGATTCTAATCTGTCCTCATCTGTCGTCTTAACTCTCTTCCCTTCCTTCCTCGTTCTGGCCGAATGCCTCGCATATCCTGAGAGCTGGTCCCAGCACATGCATTCCATTTTTGACGGACTGCAATCGTTAGATAGTCTGCTGACGTTTACAAATTTTTTTTGCTGCAATTATTAGCGCTGCTCGTTACCTTTTAAGCTTCAAAAAGAAGAATATCTGGTTCTAACGTTAAGATGTGAAACATGACAACATGAATCAAAATAATGATGGCAGCTAATATTTTGTCAAGTGTCTAAAACAATATGAAATAATTATATTAAAAAAATAATAAACAAAAATCAACACGAGCGTCGGTAATAAAAACATTTCAATTCTCACTTCAAGCCTGTTTGGCTCAGATTCTTATCGTATAAAAAGAATAAAATTACTGCGATGTTTCTAGAAGCTTTTTTTTGTTATTCAATCGTCAATTAAACCGATACGAGTTCAATATTCCGTATTTATTATTTGGCAGTCATTTCAATGTGAATGAATAAATACTTTTTTTTTTAATCTTATAACCAAAATGTTACCGAACTGGTGGTAAAAACGATAATCGCAAAGCATTTTTTAAGAACGCAGTAAATCGCATGTAAACAAAAGATTTTTGAAAGAACTAAATGAAATTTCATCATTCGAACTAAGAAGTTCGAACATCTCCACGTTTAGTTGCTGGTCTAGTTTCTAGTTTCCAGCTTTTTTTTATTCTGTTGATTTAATCGCGGGAGATTTCAAAGAAACTCTCGTATGACTAAATAAACAATCATAAAATTTTATCAAATTTAATTCTGCTATGAAAATTGTTCGAAAAGTGCTTTAAAATCGCATGAAAATCAACGTCAGTTCTTTATATATTTAACTCACATAGTACAGCAGAACAGTTGTTTTCAAAAACCGCTACATTTTAATCGTCAAAAAAGGGCAATTGCTCGGATTAGAGATAAAATATTATATGTCTGACCCGGCTAGTCTCAGATATTCCATTCGATCGTACCAATTTCTTTTTTGTTCCAAAATTGGAAATATTTCGAAAGAAAGAGGAACTAGAAATAAGAGAGGCCAAAATGACTGCTCCGGAGGTGGACAATTATTCATATTTGAAATATGAAATATATGTCAAATAAACATATCTTTTATATTAGAAGGAAATTTTAATTTGTTTTAAAAATCAAACAGAATTACAAATTTGCCGCCAGAGTAGGATAGTTGGATTTTTTTTTGTTACATATAGTTAAGGACTAAAACAAACTTCTTATTCTTCTTTATAAATTAAACATATTCGAAAGTCTTTAAAACAAATTATTTTTGGAAGATATTAGAAAAACCTAATAGGCATCTGCAGAGCTGGAAAATTTAATAATATATTTTTGAGTACAAAATAAAATACAAAATAAAACTATTTATTTTAAATAAATAGGATATATATTTTAGTCAGATATTTAAACTGGTAGTAAAAATAAAAAAATCTACTGCAGAGTTGGTAAATAGAAATATTTTTGGAACTTAAAATTGGCCAACTTAAGATTTTTCTCGTTTTATTAAAAATGGAAACAAACATATTTGATACGTTTGAAAGGAATTCATTTTACTTGTGATCAGATAAGTCAAGGAGGCAGATCTAGGGAAGGAACATTCAAATTTTTTAAATTTAGATTTAATAAAACAAATTTTTTATATTGTAATCAAACATTTTTTATGTATCAGAAAGTAATCCAATCGTTTAAGAAAAGAAACTAAATCATAAAATCCTGGGTTGGACAACTTAAACTTTTTTGCCCTTAATTTTTATTTTCGTGCTGATTTATTCTCAAAAGTTATATTAAGATTCAAAGTGATCAATTGAGGGGTTTTAGCTAGTTCCTTTGCCCATTTCACTGGGGCCAATGCAGATCATCAGGAAACCTTTTTTGGTTGATTGATGTATATGAAACAGTCCTAAATAATGTTTTATTGTTGGAAATAATGTAGAGCTAGTTTTTGTTTCTTTACTAAATATTTTAATACTTCAGGAAGGTATTACAACTTTGATAAAATAAAAAAAAATAAAAAGTTATTCCAGGGTTGAACATTATTATTATTATTATTATTATTATTATTATTATTATTATTATTATTATTATTATTATTATTATTATTATTATTATTATTATTATTATTATTATTATTATTATTATTATTATTATTTTTGTTCATAAAAATCGTCCATCAGTGAAGAATAAATGACATTTTGCAATAAATAGCACTTTTACTTGTTTGTCATTGTCTTCTTCAAATCCCATCTACTTTATTTTTAAAATATTCTTTAAACAATTCATTTAATAAATAAATTAACTGAAAGCAGTCTTAATGTTTTAATTTTGGTTTGCATAATAATAAGTAGTAAAATGTGTTGGAGCTAAGAAAATGGATTATGAGGAAGTTAAAAAATAATCGATGGAAATGGAAATCCGGATTCACAATCATTCCGGGAAGTGTTTGTGGCAAGATTATATATTTCTGCTTAAGAGGAATTATTCCCAAATTATTTTTTACAGGAAATGTTCTCTAGTAAATTCGCTCAAATATATAATAAAAAACATGAAACAATGAATGAGTTGGAAATGCCAGCAGTTATTTTTATTATTTTTTCTATTGAATCATTCTCTGCTTTTTTTGAATAAAAGTTATAAATTGCCAAATAATTGACAGTAATAAGATAAAAACTGTTTAGCCAAAAGTTATCATCAAAGTAAGACATCAAACTACTCCTTGACGTCATAACAGCAAAACCGTTTGCGCCACATTTTTTTATTTTATTTTAATTTGCGCAGTAAAATTGCTATTTTATTTCCTTTTCTGCATGTATTTTTCAGCTCTTTTTTCTGCTTTTGATCTCCATAAAAGCGAAAGTTATTAGTTGTTCAATTTGTGTTGTAGATGAAAAGAAAGTTTTATTTAGCAAATTCACCCGTTGAAAATACCAGTCAAGACACAATTTAATAGAATATATTTTATGATTAACTGTTTTTGTAAAATTATAAGAGCCTTTGATTTTAATTTTGTATTATTTTAAATGTTATTATGAACCCTGCACAGTGGCATGGACAGTTGGTGTTATTACAAAGTTGTGATGGGCAAAAGTTAAAGGAAAAAAAGGAGAGAAAATAATGTTGCAATGGAATTAGATTTTTGTTTCTCTAAAGGCACGTTCACACTTGACAAATATTTGCCAAAAAAGAAATTCTTTTAAATCAGAAAAGTGTTCCTTATATGAAGCAGATTCCAATAATATCGGGTTCTATGACATTATTTACAGTTTATTTTATTTAATAAACACACATCTGAGTCAAAATCTTTCTGATTGGTATTTAAAGGGGCAAAAAATCTTGACAATATAACGAAACACAATACGCAACGCAAATATGTCAAAATAAGCAACATGTAACAGCATGAATATATTTCAAAACTGTTTGATTACACATAAATTCCTCAGAAATGAATTAAAAGTAATTTATTAGCTAAATTTAAATGTTAAGGCAGAAAAGAAAGTAGTAACCTTTAGTTTATGCAGGTCCCAACTGGTTGTGAAACTAATTAATAATTTGTCAAAAGTTTTTTCAAAAAGATTCACAATATATTAAAAAATATACGAGTGTAATTTAACTAACTATTGGGAAAGAACTATTTAAAAGGCTATAAATCATATACAAAAATATGTGTTTAAATGTATTTTTTTTAATTCAAATCAAAATCACTATCGAATAACTTTTATTATGCTGTTGGCATAAAAATTCAAAGCTGACATTTACCATCTATTCACCTTCAAAATATTTATCATAAATGTAATGCGACTGCTACTGCTGGCTGGTGTTGTATCTGTAATTAAATATTAAATAAAATACATCTCACCGACTTTAAAATAAGTGATGGGTGACAAGAAGTTGTTACCACATGGTTAGATATACCAGACAGCTAAAGCGACAGATAGACAGACAGCAAGACAAACAGTTAGATAGAGCGGCAGACAGACGGACAGACAGACAGACAGACAGACAGACAGACAGACGGAGAGGCGCACTAAAACACAAACGATTTGATTTTATTTAAATATTGTAACAGAAATAAGCCCTAAAGTAATTTAACAAGGGCGATCGTTTCGTTTCGTTTGTGAAAGACATTTCCATTGTCAAATAAACATGTTGGCTTTTTGTAAGAAAAAAAAACAAAAATTAATAAATATAAATAAAATATATAGAGTCATCTGAAGTAAACAAAAGAAATTAGGTTCGCCGGATTAACACAACAAATGCAATTTAAATAAATATTGTATTTAAATAATTCAATTGGTAAAGGCACTCACTGTAAATGGGCTTGAAAGCTAAACTTATTTGCCTATAAATTACAACAACAAACACAATAATATTTACTATAATATCTTAATGAAACATGCGCTTTAACTTGATAATAAATACTTGAGCGCACATAAGACAAAATCTTCAGAGCGTAGAGCGTTAATAATTGGCTGGAAAGAAAACAAAAGACTTGGGAAACAAACTTTGAAAGTTAAACATGTCACACAACGCATGTAAATATGTGTGTGTAAGGTTGTGTATGTGTGTGTGAGTATGAACATGTGTATGACTAGAGGTGGTCTTATTTGTTATTAACACCATTTGCAGTTTCTATCAGCTGGAGATCGTCATCGCTCATACAATTGACATGCTGTAGCCTGATGGCGAGAGATTTTTTCCTCTGTTCTTTTTGAATTAGAAGAATCTACTACTTCAGTATGAGTCCATATAATCGGCAGGTAGAGAGTTAGTTTTGCTTTATGTTTCCTGTAATTCTGAGTTAAACTAAAATAATGGGCGATATTTTAAAGATTTCGGATTTGACTTAAAAAAGAAACCAGAAATTTATAGAAATATATTAGAAACTTATTCTAGTCGATAGAGTGATCTAAATAAATCCATATTTAAAGTTATTTTCATGTTAAATTTGAGTGCGGTCAGCTCTGGAATGGTTCATAGTAGAGCTGTACGGCTCCTGATTGAATTAATTCAATTGAATCATTCAGTCAATTGAGCGTTTTTAGCTCAGTTGTTTCAGTTGATTCATTAGAAGAGAAGCATGTCTCTTTCAGTAGCTCTTTTCAGTGATGTTTCAGTATGTATGTCAAAATCCATACGAAAAAAATGAATTAATTCACACACATGTGCTAATGCATACAGGGATGTAGTGCTCTTTATTTATAGAGTTGCCAGCCACTGAAACAACTGAGCTACTGAATGAACTAAGATAGTGAAACAACTGAGTTACTGAATAAACTGAAGTACTGAAACAACTGAGCTACTGAATGAACTGAATGAATTAATTCAGTAAAGTGAGCGGAGCTAAAAAGAGCGCTCACTCAAAAGAGCTGTTTTGTACAGCTCTAGTTCATAGCTGGGTCCTATTTGAGCATTTTCTCTCTTTAACATATTGACTGGTATATCATTCATTAATATTTTGATATTGATTTTTAGTGCGTCCACGATTGTGATAGTTTCCCTATAGACAACAGCCTTAATATATTTCCATACAACAAATTTTAAAAGCATTAAATCGCACGATCTAGACATCCAAATGACCGGCACCAAACGTGATATAAATTGTTCAACGAACTCGTCTCTCAATAGGGCCATTGTTTCGCGTGCAGTATGGCATTTGGCAACGTCTTGTTGAAACCACAGCCAAATCTAGCTCCCTGGATTCGAAATTTTGATTTATTTTCTTCAATTGTTGATACCAAATTTGTTCTTCTTAAGTTATAAAAACGTTTTAGTTCGCAAAAAACCTCAGTTGCCTTTTTGTGTTACGCTTATGTATCAAAGAAATTTTAACTTCCCACCCTGGAAACTGAATGTTAATTAAAAGAATTTTTTTACCAATTTAAATCTTAATGAGGCATTAATTAAATTAATTAAATAAATTAATTAAATATTGAACTTGTCCAACCCTGGATCCGAAGTTTTGATTTATTTTTAATTTTTAATATCTAATTGATTCTTCTTAAATTATAAAATAGTTTTAGTTTACACAAAAAAACTAACCGTTTTTGTTACTTTTATGTACAAAAAATTAAATTTCCCGCCCCTGGAAACGAAATATAAATATTTTAAATTATTTTTTTTACCGGTATAAACCGGTTTTATTTAAGAAAAACTTGAAATTTTTAAACATTTTAGTTATTACATGTACTACAAAATATTGAATGGGCCAAAAAACTTTTAATTTCCCATCCCTGGAAAAATTTTTAAACGTTTTAGTTTTCAATAACAGTTGGGGCTTCCCAAAGCATGAAATAGGTTCAATTTACAAAGAAACCAAAAAAAGAATTGATTTTTGGTATTAGTTTTGCGCCGAGAAACAGGTGAAAGCTTCCCAGCTCCGGAACCGTATTTCGGATTTTTCTGAATTTCAATACCACTCCATTCAAATTTATTTCCATTCCATCAGTCCCAGAACGAAGCTCTTCTGGGGGCTGGGGAAAACCGATTTCACGTACAGACAGACCGACATCGCGCAATCGTATTCATAGATTCATAGGAATCTGGAATATATATACTTTATGGGGTCCCATATTAATATCGAAGAAATAAAATTTTCAGTTTTTTGTGAAGGGTATAAAAACAATTAATTATCTCATGGGAGCACTCGCTATTGTTGTTCTTGCAACAATTCTGGCTGTCTTTCACTTCACACTCGGCAGTTTTGCCAGAAATAAGTTACATCCCTGGAACTTCATATAACTTCGCCAGCGCAGCGAAAGTTAGCTATTGTCCATATATCTCGGGCTAATTATACATTTAAAAAAGGTTTGAAATCAAAATTTTCTACCTGCTGGAGTAACAGCGACTCTACTGCTGCGACCGCAGGCGAGAAGATATTTCAAGGTCATCTGGCAATACTGGCAGATGCACCTGCGATATTTCACCCTGTCCGCACCCTACTTTTCTGTGTTGGTGGTCTGATGCCCAAAAATGTGGTGCGAAATGTAGTCGCAAGTTTCCGAATAGCAGCCTCAGAAGGCTGTCCAAGATGCTGATAACGTGGAAGAAGAGCACAAACATAAATTTTAATAACAAAAACTAACAGTTTTCAAACGTTGGTTGCTTTTAACTCTATTCATGGTTGAATGAATACACAGAAAAAAAAATTCATAAAATACATGAATTTTATGAATGTTTTGTCAATGAGCGATTTTCATTGAACAAATTCATAAATTTATAACAAAAATACTGGGGAAAAAAATTTATGTTTACCAACAACATGAAACACGAGAACAGCTGAGCTGCCGATAGCAGTGTTGCCAGAAAGATAATTATTTGAAAATAATTCTTTTTTAATAATTTTGTAGCGCTTCATGGTAAAATTTAGGTCCCAGTGCTTAAAGATTTTCACGTATAAATCTGTTCATCAAGAAGGGTGTACTAAATTCGTCATGGCTGACTACAGACCACCTCTCACTTGCTGATTTGCGTTTTTTTTTTTTTTTTTTTTTTTAAATAAATCTAAAATGTGTGAATAGTGCTCGCAGTTCATTTTCAGATGTCACTCATTATTATTTGCTCATTTCATTTCTTTTTGTTGCTGCCTCGTCTTGTCTGCTTAATTCATTTTTCTTGTTGTCTTGCCGGTGTATGTTTCTTAATGTCTTTTGGATTGTTTTAAATATGAAATCATAATGAAAAGATAAATGGTTTTGCTGTTTAGGGTGACATTTCGTTGGCACGTTTTCATTATTCTGCGATATGTGACCCGGTTATGGAAGCAGCATCACTATTTCATAGTGTGTGTTTTTTTTACTGCTTTATTTGTATTTCTATTTCACATATATTTTCTTGGCTTTTGATTTTTTTTTTACGGTTTGGCGAACTTTCAACAACTGGACTACAGACAGCCAAGTCAGCATTGATATTAATTTCAATATTATGAATACATGTTTGCTCTAGTGAACTTTGACAATAGCTTTTTTCGGTTTTTTGTTTTTGGTTTTTGCCATCACTGGACATTTCACAAAGCAAATTAAGACAACAATAACACACATAAACAAAAAAATAGTTAATAAATGAAGCAAACAATTAATTATGTCAGTGAGTTAAGGTTTTTAAGTAATTATTTTCATTAATTATTTTATGAGTAACACGACATGATTTGCAATGAAAACTGTGCTGTTTTAAGCTTTAAACACAATATCGACAGCGGGCTACACAAACACCGACAACAAAAGCCGTTGGCTACAATCGTTGACTCGTAGTCAGCTGCTTAATTATTTTTAAAACGACGACACCAAATCAATAACCCTGAGCTGTTGTTCGTAGTAGAATTCTCTTCAAACGTCAATGTAGCCGCTTTCATATATTTGATACTTTTAAATAGTGTTATTCCAATAAATATATTTAAAATCGAGAATATTTGACAACAAATGATTTCATTAGCTGGAAAATATAGTTGGTTGTTTTTTTTTTGTATAATAAAACAGTATGTTTTCAAGTTTACAATACTTGAATTTATTTACATTACACTGGCAACATTGCATCTACTCATTGTCGCTCCCCAAAATAGAAGTTATTTTAATTTGAATACAAGCACAAAAACAGCAGGGACAACAACCCGTAGCCGTTTTGCTTGTAGTAGTAAAAATAATCATTCTATTTTTGACAAGTTGTAGTCTGCAGCCTGCTGTCGTTATTGTGTTAATTGCTTTACTTCAATAATTTGCTGGAGTTGAAATCTTTTAGTTTTTTATTATGTGAGATTTTTTTCTTAATAAAATATGCTGTTGTAGAATTGTTTTGGAAATAATGTTTTACATAAAAATACGTAGTAAAATATATAGTAGAAATAACTTGGGGGGATTCACACTGTAGTCATAAAGTCATGAAGTAATAAGTAATAAATAAGAGCACCAAATACATGACTAGAGGGAACAACATGCCATAACTTAATGTACTATTTCAAACTTCGATCAGCTGATAAGATAACAACACGTTTGATATGAGCTAAATACAGGCTGTTTTGGGGCGGCATACGGAAACACCTTCAGTGGCTGCCAGCTACGCAAATTAAACGAGAAAAATTCTTCACTTGTATAGATTTAGTTTATTGCGATTTAGTTCTCTTTTAATTTTTTTTTTAAGTTATGAAAATGTGGTTTAATGTACAGACATGTAAGTGTCAATAATTTTTTAGCCGGTTTTTAGTTCGTGAATGATTTATAGGTAACGGCGGCAAATATATACTATCGCCGTCTTGCTTAAATATTTTTTCGACTCAGTTCTCTAGAGCTATTTTATGACGAAAACAAGAGTGCTATTATTTTATGACTTTTTATATGCAGCACAACAACAACTTTTTTAAACTGGTCCAAAATATTAGAACTTTATGACAATATGACTAAATAGCACACAGTGTGAAAATTATGTATTAAAAATTGTATCAAGTAACTACGCTGACATTTTTGTAATATTATCTTTAAAACTGCCTTTCCAAAAGTTCAATTTTATCTTCTTCTTAAAAATTTCCAAGTGTTTCTTTGTTCTGCCATCAGTTACGTAAATTTTGTTAAATAAAATTAAGCTGGTATTTATTTGAAAGTGGACAGGAATTTTTATCAGTTCTGAAATCTGTTTGTTAGCAATTATTCATGTACTAAATATTTGCTGGATAAATTAGAAAGTTAATATGTGGCCGCCACTAATTTGAAAGCTAATTTCAGTAAATTAACAGCATCACTCACATCAATTTTGTGTTACTAAAGAAAAACGTCAATATTTTGCGGAATCAATATTCATTTTGTGTTTGGACTTATGAAACAAAATAATTAGTACTCTGGTGCATAAAACCAAAAGTTTGCAAAACTGCCACCACAAAATACAAACAAAAAGGCCAATAAGTACAAAAGCCAGTAAAAGAAAGGGGACAATGCGCACCTTTGGACTTTGTTAATAATGGAATGTATGCCCTCGTGTAATAGTGAAGTTGGCCTTATTTTCCTTAGTAAATTAGAGCACTTGGCAATAACATTATAATATAAATTTCAATGACGTATTACTTTCCACTGCTTGAAAATAAAGTATGAAGATATATAATTTTAAATGTCTTCCACACTTGGTACTTTAATACACTTACTGTCAATTCGATGACGTCACAAGCTATTATTTGATCTTGCAAATGGAATAAAAAAGAAACCCAAGCCTTAAAAGTTCAATTTGGACATTGATAAAGTGCCTTCTACCAAAGATTATGTACATTCTTTGATTCTATACAAATAAATTTTTATGAAACATACCTTGACAAAAAGTACCATTTGAAACATTTAGATTAGTATATAAAGTACTTTTCTAAGAAAGTATCTTGCAGAAAAGTAGCTTGTATAAATAAATAGTACTTTCTGTGAGATACACATACCTTTCACATATAGAATAGTTTATTTAAAGTACCCTTCATAAGAAGTACGTTTTATAAAAAGTACACTTTTACAAGTAAATAATACCTACCTGCCATAAAAAGTATCTTTAATAAAAGGTATTTTTAAAAAAGTACCTTTTATAAAAAGTTAAAAAAAGCGTTATAAGAATTGCAATCGAAAAAGTAAAATTTTACTTTTTACTTTTGATAAAGAAGGGCGAGAGATCGTATTCTCGATCTTTTGCCCTTCTTTATCAAAACTAATTTTTACAAAGTCTGCGTTCTTTAGCAAAATATAATTTTTTATAAAAAATAATCATTCGTTTTGTATAACTACATTTTTTTCTCGAGAAATATATTTTAAATAAAAATATAATACAACAAAAGTTCTTTTAGGAAAAGAAATTTTTTACAAAAGTACTTTTAAAAAAAAGTATTCATAAACAAAACTTTACACGTGTATTTAATAACAAAAAATAGTACTTTTATGCAAAATTATTTTTTAGCAAAAGTTCTCTTGAAAAGAAGTACTATTTTGAAAAGTACTTCTTATCAAAAGTACTTTTAACAAAAGTATTTTTTTACAAAAAATATTTTTCAAAAATACTTCATATCAATAGTACGCTTTTACAAACGAACTTTTTACCCAAAGTACTTTTTTGAAGAGGTTTTTATTTGATGTACTTTCTAATAAAAATACTTCGTAACAAAAGTTACTTTGACAAGAGAGTTTTTTTTTGCAAATAATATTTTTTTCAAAAACATTTTTATTACAAATACTTTTTCACAACGCTATGCACTTACTATTAAAAGCACTTTTTAACAGAAGTACTTTCTTGCAAAAGTTTTTATTAACAAAAGTACTATTTTTTACAAAAACGTTTATTGATAAAAGGTGTTATTAGGAAAATTTATTTTTTACACAAGTATTTGTTTGCAATAGTTCTATTTAAAAGCAGTGCTTCTTAAAACTATTTTTTATTAAAATTATTTTTGGCAAAAGCTTTCAAAAATAAATTAAAATATTTTTAAAGTAATTTGTAACAAAAGTAATTTATAATAAAAAAGATTTTTCGCTTAAGTACTTTTCCAAAAGGATTCTTACAAAAGTACTCTTTAAAAAAAGTACTCATAAATAAAATTTTACAAATTTATTTAATAACAAAAAAGTACTTTTTTGCAAAATATTTGTTAGCGAAAATTCTTTTAAAAGAAGTACGTTTTGAAAATGACTTTTTATTAAAAGTTCTTTTTAATAAGTACCTTTTGCAAAGAACCTTTCAGCAAACGTACTTTTTTAAACAGGTTTTTATTACATGTTCTTTCTAACAAAAAACTTTATAGAAATTACTCTATCACATAAAAACACTTTTTAAGAAAAGTTAGTTGAACAAGAAAGTTTTTTTTTGCAAAAAATATTTTTTAATAAGGTTTTTATTACAAGTACTTTTTTTACAAAGGTATGCACTTTTTATTAAAAGTACTTTTTAACAGAACCATTTTCTTGCAAAAGTATTTATTAACAAAAGTGCTACTTTTTTACAAACGTGTTTATTAATAAAAGATGTTATTAGGAAAAGTACTTTTTTAGACAATTATTTGTTAGCAGTAGTTCTATTTAAAAGAAGTACTTTTTAAAAAGTTTTTATTATTAAAAGTACTTTTGGCAACAGTTTTCCATAATATATAATAAGTTTTTTTAAAAGTTATTTATAACAAAAGTAATTTATTATAAAATGAATTTGTTGCATAAGTACTTTTTCAAAAGGTTCTTTATTACAGGTACTTTTGAATGAAATTATGCAATTTCTATTAAATCTGTTTTGGACAAGAAGTCCTTTTAAAAAATTACCTTTTAACAAAAGGACTTTTTCACTAGATTTTTCATAACAAGAAATTTCTGATGAAACTATGTGATTTTTATTAAAACTAATTTTTCTCAACACCAAAAGTACTTTTTATTAAAAGTGCATTGAAATAAAATATATAATTTTATACAAGTAACAGAGAAGCTTTTACTCTATTCAAAAAGTTATTTTGAAAAAAAATCTTTATGAGTATCTTTTGCAATAAAGAAACTTCTTTTCTCGCTGTATTTTATAAGAACTTTTTGAGGGACCCCCTTTTTTTTTAATATGTTAACGAAATTATATCAGTGGCATGATAAGATATTAAAAAATGATTTTCGTTGCATGACTTTCTACATGTTGTCGTAACTCTTCGGCATTCGTTACAAGTCGTATTAACTTTCTTGGCTCATGTATTGGCTTCACCGTCGATCGAACCATATGGGTGGTCAATTGTTTCAATTGAAGTTAAAAAATGAAAGGTTTTCCTTGCCGTTGAAGAAAAGATGCTTTCATCATAATAACTGGGTCTGTAACACCAACCAACCAACCAGTCAATACAGATAATTTACTTGCAGAAATAAAAGCAAAATAAAAGCAGCATAATATTAAATTCAGGAAATACATGAATAAATATTTTGTTGTTGTTGTTGTTGGTGTGTTTGTATTTACACTGAGGACCAGTTTTAAATTTGTCTTTTTTATTTATTTTGAACTGTAATTTATTTTGGCAATTCAACGCCCTTGTGGCCCAAATTGTTTTAACTTGTAAAACATGTCATTAAATAGAGTTTAACTTTAAAGTTTATGCCAATAATTCGATTAAAAATAAAAAACAACACTTTATAATATATTTTGTTTTCTTTAGATAAATTTAAATGCACGATTAAATTTTTAGGAAGTTGGGAAGAGTGTGTGGGGTGCCAAAATAAAAGCCTGAGCAACGTACTTTCAAGGGATCGTACTTGGGCTCTGACGTCGCAATTATTTAAAAATGGGTACTTTTTAATTTATGAGGGATAGTTAAAGTACTCGTGTAATAAGTTTGTTTACTTGTCTTAAGCGAATGTAAAAGACAGTCCAGATATAATTTGAAAATGTCTAACAAACACACATTTTAACTTTGCAGTTTTCACTTCTCTATGTTTTCTCTTTGTTGAGCTTTTTTGTTATGCAAATGCTTCACACCTTCCTAATCAATCCTATTATTGTCGATACAATTCATGTTGCTTCATAAATTAAAATTTTATTATCCAAACTTAACACAAATGCCAAATAAGCTCTTAATTTATGGCTGTTAACGAGTGTTTCATTGTTTATCTAAGTAAATCATTTTATTTGAAATATGCGTTTGAATTTATAAAAAGAAAATAAATAATAAAACATTTCAGAGTGAAAAAGATCACAATTTACAAATAGTTCTGGAACTTGAGCCATCAGTAGAGGGAGACCGTATGAATGTGAAAAAATCTAGGGAATACTTTGTATTCTTTTTGCTTCACAGACTTCCCAAATTCTTTGGCTTTAAGCAAAGTAACTTTGGCTTCTGGAAACTCCTTCCCCTCTTGCCGTGTTGTTGTAATTTTTTTTTTATATAAAACCAATCAAAAGTCGCTGAACTAAAAGCCCTTCTAAAATATTCATTTACTTTTCGACTCAACATAAAAATCAAAAAGTTTAGCTGCTGGTCTTCTTTGAATACAAAAAAGACAAAACTACTTGCAGTCATTTTTTTTAATTTCCATTCGCTTAATTTAATGATGTTCAACTGCACATTAACGATTTTACTTGTTTCTTAAATTTCCTTATGGCTTATTGCAAATTGTATTGCTCAGTTTACTGGCATTCAAAGCCAATGAACTCCACGCTTGTAACCTGCTCTTGAATTCAAGGATATCTGGTTATAATAAAATTGCAAGACTCCTTAACAACACATAACATCCACACCGGGGCTAATAACGATGCAAAATAAAAATACAAACAACTTAAATTAAAAAGAGCAAAAGGAAGGAAATGTTGGCTATTTAAGAGTTTGAACTCTTAAATAAAAAACCAAAAATCACTTTCTTCTCAACTTAAAATAATTCTGTATTAAAAGCACTCGTCTCTCGAGCTTTTTAAATGATGGAGAGTATAAAATGACCATTCTACGCAGAAATATTGTTGTAATGAAATATTTTATCATAATTTGATAGATAGTTTCATGACATTAATTTTTAAAATATGATCTAGTCCAATTCTTTACTATTTTCTGCAATAAATGTGGCCGTATGGCCACGTAATGGTGGCTGGATTATTGGCTTAAAGCAAGTAACTTAAATATAAAAAAGCCACCCAATTGTAGATTAAAAACTTAAGAAAATAAAAAAGGAAACGTGATCAGTGAGATCTGGTTATAACTTTGAATTTGTTCTAGACTTTGCGCTTATTAAAGTGGAAGTTTAAAATAAATATCTTTAGTTATTTTAAGAAATGCTGGGTAAAGGTTCCTTGATGATCGGAACGAGCTAAAACCACTCAATTGATTATTTTGCATTTTTCAGTAACATTTTGGGAAAAAAAGAATCAGCACATAATTAAAATTAAAGAGGTTTATAAAACGGCAATTCCCAAAAATATGTACTGATTTGAAAATTGAATATTGTCCATTGAAAAGTAAACCACACGCTTAAGACGCAAGGAAGAGAGTACAGTGAACAGCCTCTGTTCAGGAAATATACCCTACAAGAACACTACCAATCATTTGAATAGTCATTTGATTGATAGTTTGATTGATATTCAATAGTTAACACAAAATTTCCCATCACTTTCTTAACAGCAACATGAAATATCTCAACTGCTCAACTGCTCAATCTAGTGTTATTTTGAGATCAGTGTAGCAGTCACATTTGACTTATCAGTTGATTGCACTGTACTGATGTATAAATTTTTATTCATTTATTCATTCATTTTATTCATATTTACATTAATTTCGCAAAGCTGAAAAGCTTGTCTGCAGAAAATTTACTACTTAAGCCTGAAAAATCAGTGATATTTCTCAGCGAAAATAAAAGAGTTGTTTATCAAATTTATATAGATTTCTGTATTTATATATATTTAAAATAAAATAAAAATATCAGTTTTAAAAACTAAGAAACGCATATAAAAGTGTTCTCTTGGTTTAAGCATTAAACACAATAACGACAGCAGACTAAGACTTGTCAAAAATGGAATACATGTGCGTATATACGAAAAACTATTTTTACTACTACAGGCAAAACGGCTACTGGTTTTCCATTTCTTGATTTGATGGTGTCTTTTTAAAATTAATTAAGTAGCTGACTACGAGGCGAGGATTGTAGCCAACGGCTTTTGTAGTCGGTGTTCGTGTAGCCTGCTGCCGTTATTGTGTTTAAAGCTTTACTCGTACTTCTTGTTGATGTAAAGGGATGTGGATGCCTCATATGAAAAAAGAATAATTATACAAGGTTAAGCCTATCAGATTTCATTGAAGAAAATAAAAAAGTTGTATTTATTAATTTCAGTCACACGTTTCTTGTAGGGAAGCTTTCGCTTTATACTGATATAAGCTTTTTTTCTCTCAAAACTTTCAATATTATTAAAGTTTATGAAAAGAGTATTCATAATAATAACAATAATAACAATAATAATAATAATAATAATAATAATAATAATAATAATAATAATAATAATAATAATAAAAATAATAATAATAATAATAATAATAATAATAATAATAATAATAATAATAATAATAATAATAATAATAATAATTCCAGCACTGGAATACCTAAACCAATTTTTGGTATATAAAAGTAAACAGTTTTACACTTCAGCGAATATTAAATTGGAATTAAAAATCAAATAAAATCTAATATTTTATTCCCGGGTTGGATAATTGAAACTTTTCCATCCATAAAATTAACCAAATAAAACAAAATGTTTCTCTTTCTTTTAAATTCAATATATTTTTGAAAGAAGCTTATTGGTATTTGAGATCGGAAACCCCGACAAGACAAAACCAGAGCTGGAAAATTAAATTTTTTTTCTAAATATTGTTGTAACTTAACAAAAACATTTTGTCAAATTTTTATAATCAAATATATTTTATATGCTAAACAGAAACCCTCTGGCATTTCAAATCAAACAGAATCAAGGATTCGATTCCAGAGTTGTAAAATTTGGTACATGAAAGCAAGCAATTTCAAAATAGTTGTTTTTTTTTCTTTACAAACAAACTTGATATTTTTGAGAGATTTTTTTTTAGTACTAGAGATCAAAAAAATCGACAAGTTAGCTGCAGAGCTGGAAAGTTGATGCTTTTCGGGAAATATTTAAGTAACTAAATAAAATTTGTAATCAAACATATTTTATATATATTAAAAAGATATTCGTTGGCATTAAAAATCAAACGTAATCAAAAAGATTATTCCAGGTTTAGCAAATTAAAACTTTTTTTGCTGGCCTAATAATGATGTCAATATGGAAATAGTTCCAAATACAATTAAATTGAAAATCAGTAAGATCTAAATGGTTACAGAGCTGGGAAATTTATGGTTATTTTTAGTAAATAAAATCAATCATCTGAAACAAATTTTGGTTCGTTTTTAACTTAACCTATTTGAAGAATATACTTAAGAATCAAATTGGTTTTAAAAAACAGGAAATGTATAGGGCTATTCCAGGGTTGGACAATTTAAGCTATTTTTAGACATAACAGACATACGTCGGTGAAGACTAAATAAGATGCGGCACAGCTGAGTAAATTACTTTACTTGTTAAATTTAAAAACTATTACCCGTACTTTTTTATTTATCACTGAAGTTATAATAAAGTAAAGGACAGTTCTGATTAAAACTAAATGTCAAAAGATTCTTTAAGTTTCTGTGTTCAGTAGAATGATAATTTTTATTCATAAATCTCTATCATATATGCTCGCATTTTTATGAAAATTATATCACTTTTTTAGTTTCTAGTTTTGTTTTAATGAATATTAAGACATTATGATAATGTGCCAAAAAAGCACACCTCTTTGAAAGACCCATTATGGGGTCTTGAGGTTAAGACAACATAAGACAATAATATTTATAATTTAAGAACATCACTTCTCAGTAACTGCTACAAAACCGAAACTGTTATTGCACTTTTATTCTTGCGTTGTGCAGTACAAAGTTAATCAATAAAAATTATGCTGCTCTTGCTTCCAACAACACTCGCTGACTTTCCCTCGTTCGGAGTATTTATTATAATTTTATACTTCTTGATTTAAATCTAAATTATTATCGGATTTGAGATGCGGTGTTAATGTCTAACAATTTGTTGTAAACATTTCGCTCACCTAAACTAAAAGTGACCATTATTAAAGCAAAAGTCTGTTACCTTTCTTGTGGCTTTGAGACTTTCTTGGCTTAAGGCAACGTCATCGTAATCAGCATAAATTACGAAAAAATAAAGGTGTGCCATTGTTGTTGGAAAATCTATAACAATATCAGATTTATTTTATGGTCATAGTTGAAACTAAACCAACACAATGTAAAACTTGTGCAAACCATAAAATACTTTTAAATAAGAAAAAAAAATAACTTGTGCTCAAACAACATTCACCAAAAAGCAGCCGCAGCGTTACACGACTTTTAAGTAAATTGTTGCTTTTTGTGAGTTAATATGAAGTTTAAATTTCTTTTAAAATAAAAATTGAAAATGCGGGAGGGAGATACAAATTATTCGTTCACAGCCCACGAAATGTTGGAATTTGTTCGAATTTTGTAAATCACTTTACGTTAGTGAAATAAATAGGAAAGCAAAAATTAATTTCAAAATTTGTGTTTAATTCTACGCAATTTGCTTACTGAGCAACGGACTAGATATTTATTATTATTTATTTTAATTTGCATTTTGAATTTTCTAGTAAGATTTTGGGAAAAAAGAAACAGCACATAATTAATATTGAAGGCGTTTTGTACAAAAGATGTAAAGCTTTTCTAACTTTTTTGCTTAAAAGTGTCAATTTGAAGGAGTTTTAAAACTGAGATTATTTATTGTAAAATATGCTGGACTGGTTTCTAATAAACTCTTCATTTTTTATTAGCAGCATGTTGCTATATTCTATAAAAAATGTGACATATTTTTTTTTTAAGAAATCAATATAAAAGCAAACAGTGTAGAAGAGGGCAAAGGGAGCTCAAATAATAGCATTTTTTTATCTCAAAAACGTGTAACATTTTATTACTTCTTTTAAGAAAAGTGGCAGTTTGTAGAAGTTTTAAAACAGAAATTATACTACGTAGCGGGTGCTGCTTTAATTTCTTATAAATTTTTTATTTTCAAATCACACAATGGTGTGACACTTTCTGTTAAAAAGTGTAAAAATTGTTGCATTATTTTCTAGAAAAGAACGCAAAGTGATTTACAAAATTAAAGCCAAAGTTAAGTCATATTAAAAAGACTTTGAAAGACGTTTTACCACAATTGGTCGCATTTGTCGAACTCATTTATCACAGTAAATCATATTAATTCCAACGTAAATTAAAATCATTGTAGTTTAAAATAAAATTTTAAATCTTTTGAAAGTCAATTACTTTTTGTGGATGCTGTTGGCTAAAGTAATTAAAGCGTAGCCTAAGAAGGGGAGTGTGGTGCGCTCAATCCCACACTCAGTCATGATTAGGCTATGGAATTTCTCTGATCTGCATCAGTGCATCTGTCTAAATGACAGAAAAATCTTCTCTTTTCTCAATTTGTTCCATTTCTCCACTTATCCTTTTTGTGCCGCTTCCAGCTAAAAAAAATAAAAATGTAAAAAAGGTTGACCCCAGAAGTCATTCTTGTAACTTTTCGCTAGTTACCGGGATGACCTGGTTTTTGTGCTATTCTATGCTTTTGAGATCTTCGAGCTTAAAAACTGATATAATTTTCAAATCAGCCGATTCCCACATGATAAACAGTGCTTGATGTAGTTTTCAGTTTTCATAAAAGAATAACAAATAAAACTTTGGAGTTCTTCAAAATATATCACTTTTTTGGAACTATATCGTCCAAGATATAGCACAAACGGTTTAACCGACTTTCACCCGGTTTGCGGTAGTCCACGAGTATTGAAAACTGAAAAAGCCAATCAGGCCTATGGAATCGATCGGTGAAGCAGCTGAAAAGTTATAATTCTTAAGAAAATCAAAGTTATTTTTGAGATATTTTGAAATCTATCAGCTCGAATCGGTTCAAAACTACACGATTTCTAAATGTAGGAGTGCTTTTTAGTATGCCTTAATTCGTTTTAGCCGATAAAAAGTTATTAGCGAGTCACTTACATACACACACATACAGACATAGTGAAGGGCTCTCAGAAGTAGTCAGGGAAGGACCTCAAAATGGGGTGATTTGATGAGTAAAACCATTAATATCACGACTTTTGAAAGTGTTTAATTTTCCTAGCAGGAAGTTAAAAAAGAATAAAATAAATCTTAAATATTTAAACATTTTAAACTTTTCGAAAATGTTTCATTGTTTTAAATAACGATTATTGTTAATAATCACAGCAACTTTAATGTTTTTAATTAAATCTCTGTTGGTTTTATCTAATTTGTAACATATTTGACAACTAACAGTGTGATTATGATTTAACATATTTAATTTAAAACTAATAATAGAGTTTCGCATGTAGCGCACAGATCAGATAAATAACGATAACCAGCATTTGAGAATTTTATAAATTCAATTTAATGGGAAGTCATGCTATTGTTTTATGATCATAGTCATGAAATATAAGTTGCAGGAATTATTTAAATACAAATTTAAATGTATTCCTTAATTGAGTGGCAATTGCGCCACTGTGCATGAGCTGGACTTGAAAGTTTCTTCTTATATGCATGAGCAATACTGGCATTGAAAGGAAAAATGCCTGACAGCCACTTGGCGGTTCCAAAAAAGTTGCTTCTATATTTTTGCCACATAAAAGCAGCGATTATCTGCTGGCAAACAAGTGCTGTTCAGAACAGAAGCATTTTCAAAACTTTAATTTCTATTTAGACACAAAATATTTAAATTAGAAATATTGTTGCCATTGAAGAGAAAAACTTAAGAATCAAAGTAAAACAAATTTGGCTTTTTATAGGTTTGACTGTAACGATAAAATGTATACATTTTAAGCACAAAAAGTGTTATAATTAATAACTTTTTATATATTCAAATCGTGATTAAAACATGTTGATTGTCAATATCATGATCTAAAATCGTTTAAAACATTTTCATTCTGACGTGCACTTTCCCTGTAACAGCGTTTGCAATTCAACAAACAATTTGGGTATAAATAAAACTTATTTGCTGTTATTAAATCAAAAGTATCTCACTAAACCAACGTTTAAAAGCCCCAAAAAGTGTTTCAAATTGCAAATAATGGAAAATAAAGTAAAAAGTTTTATCAGGAACGTCATACAAATTAATCTGCTTCTGTATTCGTTAAATAAAAAATTGGTTTCTGCGACAGAAAAGCTGTGGTCCTTGGAGCTACAGGACATCAAAGTAAGCAGCAGTAAGCCCGAATTTTGTGATTTGCAGTGGGAAATTGTACGAGTTTCGCGCGGTATTTTTGCTGTGGGTGGGTTCGTTGACATAAAATATGACATGGACGACAGTTTGTTGATTGAAGGAGTCCTGTACCGCAGCAATACAGTGGGTAATGAATATCACAAGACCCCCATGGTCATTTCGAACGAGACGTTGTCGTATGTTATGAACAACTTTTACAAGTCGCTCGCAATGGAGGACTTAAGAGCCTGTTCCACAAATGCACCCTATTTTGATAAATTTGTTGCACCACTTTCTAAACGTCGTATGGATTTCAGGAACTGCACTCTGAGCACCGAAAACTTGCCTTCACATGTCGCACAGGGCCTTTATCTCTTCGAATTGAAATGGCACGGCTTGAGTGAGGTAGTTATTCAGGTTTATGTGGATATTACAGCCGAGGGTTATTTTTAAGGAGGTGATAAAGTGACTTCAATTAAAATGTGGCATAAAAGAAAATGAAACTGTAGACGAAACAGTTCTTGAATATCCTTTTTCTATGAAAACTAAATATTCACGATGCAAAATAATATATTTTTGTAAAAGCACAGAGTTCAAGGATGTTATAATCAAAAATAAATTATTGGCGAAATTTAACAGAGTGTTTGCTGTTACGTCATCTTATTATAATGTCGGGCGATTTTAAAATAGTTTCGTGCATCTTTTATTAAAATAAATTAAGAAATCGCATCAAAATTTATCATTTAAGAAAGTGACAAGTGGCTGATTGTAGGCATCATATTAAGTGGCAAATAGCTGGACAAAAATCTGTTCAACCATTTGAAAGATACAGACACGCAGATATGACACATCGCCTCTATAACCGGTGAATAACTTTATTATTTTAAGCTGATGCTAAACTCTGTTCATGAACTGAATGGAAATGTTTTCACGGTTTGAAAATACATTTTCTTCTAAATTCTCAACTTTAGAGATTATCGGCTCCCTCGGGGCTGAACTTTGCACGAATAATCAACAATCAGTAAATAAATCCTTGATTTAAATAGTCGGTTAAGGCAGTTTTTTGTTTTGTTCTTAACTGTTCTCTAATTAAATGGCTTTTACCTGTTTCTTAAGTATCCGGAGAGTTTTAGTTCTTTAAGAATTAAAAAAAAGAAATATTACCAGCCGCAGTTGCTTAAACCACACTTGGAGTTTCATCTTCATTCCCTTCATCTTCAGATGACACTTTTTAGGTTTGATTGCACATTCTAATGATGTTATCGTTAAACGTTCCATCCGCTCTATCATGTCAATACAACCAGGCATAGATCGAAGTAAAATTTTACTCAAATTTGAGGTTCGTTACAGAATCTTTCGAAACCGCTACTGCAATTTTTATATTCAAAATTTCAAACTAAAAAATAACTAAATTTTGAATAGAGTTTTTACGCAAAGAAATAACTTCTGCACACGGATAATTGTGCAGAATTAAGGCATGCTTAATGGAGGTATAAAAACGAGGACAGATAATAGAAGTAAAAGTACGGCCAATAGATGTTCTAAATCTAAGCACGAGCATGCCACTCAACATAAGTAACCGCGGAATAGATGCCCAGATAACCGGCATTCAACAGTAATTTTAAAATGAATTGTTAACGATAACGTAATTTAAAAAAAGTTTCCATACGGCAAACCAGATTTTCCATTAACTGAACAAATTTGATGTGAAATATTATCCATTTAAATGTTTAAACAGAATAAGTCCTCAAATTGAGGCAAAAAAACAATGCCTGTTAAGAAAAGCCCAAACTAAATCGACGGCTGGAACTTCAAAACCTCTGTAATTTTTTTAAATATATTTTTTTTCTTCTTGCAATTCTATTCATAAAATGCATGATATTAAATTAACCCTCAATGGTTACTCTTCATATTTGGTACATTAAGAGTACTTTTTCGACAAACAACTTTTAAGAAATAGTTCTAGCGGAACAATTTTTGAAATTAAAAATATTTTTAACTATTTTATAAAATTAAAAATTATATGTAACATAAAAGGTTTTTTCTCTCTTAAAATTCAATACGAATTTGAGCAAAATGAAAGAGTTATATGATAAGCTCATTTACTCTGCTTCAGCGATTCGACGAACAGTAACCATCCAGGGTTAAAGAGAGTCTAACAAAGCTGCTAAAATAAAATAGACTCTTTAACCTGTTTAATTTTAATTATGTGCGGATTCCTTTTTCCAAAAATGTTACTAAAAAATTTAAAGTGATCAATTGAGGGGTTGTAGCCGGTTCCTTTTCACATTTCACTGGGGCTAATGCAGATCATCGGGGAACCTTTACCCAACATTTCTTAGAATAACTAAAGATATTTATTTCAAACTTCCACTTTAATAAGTGAGAAGTCTAAAACAAAGATGAAAGTCAGAACAAGAACTCACTGATCATTTTTCCTCTTATATTTTCTTGCGTTTTTATTTTACAATTGGTTGGCTTTTTTTCGACTCTAATAATAGATGTATAGAAATAATATATTACATTTCAAAACCACATTCTCTGATGTTAGAGTTGGATTATTATTTCCGTTGCCTGAGTGCACGTGCTTGCCTTATTCACAAAGAATATTTAATGCTTACAAACTGTTTACAAGACAAATTTGTAATAGAAAATTTTTAAAGAATTTCGTAACGAAAATTTGTCTTATAAACAGCTTATAAGCATTAAATATATTTTGTGATTAAGGCCTTTTATGTTTTTATTAAAATCAAATGGTTAGAAAAATTATTCATATTAAATAAATTAAATAAAAAAACTTGAACAAACAAATGAAATGTTGCTGGTGTAAATAGTTTCAAAGTTGTTATTCGATTTTAATAGAATTAATCGTTTAAAATAATTCGAATAGTATTAATCGAATAAAATAATTCGCATATAGTTAGTGGAAAATTATTTCAAAGTTATTGTAGTAAAATTTAATGAATATAATATTTAGCTAAAAAAGTTTTTCGAATAACTGTCTGGAGCACAATTATTTTCTTTTAATGCAAACTTATTTATGTTTATGGACTTCATATTATTTACAAAAACTGGCAGTACATCTCCGACATCGCTCTTATAAGCCCGCTCTTAATATAATATTGAATATTAATAATCCAAAATTGGTATATTATAAAAGTTGTTTGATTTTTAATGGAAATAGTCTAAATTTGTAGCAGCTATTTGAAATTGTACTCAAAGTAGTTTCAACTAAGAAAATATATTTTAAAGAAACTGATTTGTTAATCAGTTAAAGGATATTAATTATTTTTCAAACTTTTATTGAGTGCGTTCGTTGATGTTTATTGTGTTTGACATGCAAGATCCACGTGGCTGTTGTGCAGAATGCTCAAGTGAATAAAAGAAGGTTATTTATTTTAATTTATTAATTAAACGTTTATTATAGAATTGAGTGATGGTCAAACGATACTCAAATATTGCTAAAGCCTAGAAATGACAAACGTGCTGGTGCACTATGAAGTGGTCAGAAGTCAAGGAGTGAAATAAATAACCTTCTTTAATTCACTTCAGCGTTCTGCAAAACAACAAATTCGAGCCTCCATGTCAAACACAATAAACATCAACGAATGCACTCAATAGAAGTTTGAAAAATTAATTAATTAACTGCAGTCACTATATTTTAATAAACCGGATATTTGAGTAAACCGGATATTTGAAAAATTTTTAATCATGAGAAATAAACCGGTGGCGGCACAAAACAAGAAACAAAATACTGAAGTCGCATATTTGATATCAATTACCAACTAGCCAAAATGCCTTCTGAATCTTCTGCAAATCTACTCGATATTTAACTTTATTGTTCACTAAAAAATGTGTACATTAACAATTATTGTAGACCACATTTACTTTGGCTTATTTGCTTTAATGCATCGCAAATCTTGCAAAATGATAGCAATTGACGTTTTTTTTCCTCTTGCAGTTGCTTTGCCGACGACCTTGATGAATATCAATATTGTCTAACGCTAAAATGTTTAGATCTCTTTTCGTTGTTCATTTTGTTGCTGTTCATAGTGTTTTTTTTTTTCTTTTCCTAACATTTATTGCAAAATATTTAACAGCTACAACGGCAACCAAAAATTGAAATAACCAGAGCAACTTGTCTTATCCATTTGAGAGTTTGCATTTATGGCAAATCAATTGTATGTAACTGGAGCTGAAATAAATTTTTTAAATGTGTATGTTTGTCGTTTTTAGTTGCCATATAAAAATCAGGTTTATCAAATTCAGAAACATAAAAGCTGAAATAATAGAAAAATATTGCCTGAAATGCAAGTGGTATTGTTTTAATGGCCACAAATAATAGAGGTATTTGCTAAGACTGATTGAGAGTTTTAACTGCTGAGAGGGCAGAAAGGATCTCATTACGAGGGAAAGAGGAAAGTCATGCTAAATGTTTGTATATCCTACAAAGAGTAGAGTATTGCTTAGCCCACAATTTATAATCCCTTCAAATACAACTTCAAAACATTGAGATTTGCAAAGATTTTATCTAGACCGCGAGTGAAGGGAGCGCACGAAAACACGTATTTACTCGCAATTTCGTTGTAACAATAGATTCAACAATAATTTTGAGTTTTTATTATTCATTTTAACATCTAAAACATCAAAACATTTCATTATGTTTAACACTATTTAGCGAATATGGGTGTTGTTAATGGTATTTTGTACATTTTTTTTTTTTTGATAAAACAAAAGAAAAATCTTGTACAAGCATTTATTGAATATGATTAAATAACCGCTGGCGATTTGCATTTCGAATTGAACGGGCCAAGATAATAGTAACAGCAAATGACCTTAACAAAAATGTTATAGAAATAATAAAACTATAACAATATGATAATAGTTGTTAGAAAATCAATTGCTACTGGCCTACAACCACACAAAAAAATACTAAAAGTTTGGTATTTTGAAAATATTCGTGTTTGAAGTTTTCATAATTAATTTAAAAAAATAAAGAATAAAGAATACAGAACTTCGTTACATTCTGCGCACATATAAATTCTTTCGTGAACGTCTGTAACTTATATTGGTAGCAAGAAAAAGTAAAATATATGCAAATAAAGGCATTCGATTAAAAATAAATCGACTATAAAATATTCTAGTCAATATATATGGCTAAAATTATTAAAAATTCAAATAAAAATATTGTATTTAAATGATAATTTTTTAAATCACATTTTGTTAAGTAAATTCGTATCAATTGAAATTATACTGACCTCAAAATTATTGAAATCAAAATAACAGATAAATTATTATTCGAATTTATAAATTCGATTTCGTTGTTATTCCTGACAAAATATTTAACAAAACCATATTCAAGTGTAATTTATTCGAATACAAAATCTATGAAAAGTATTTCGATGCAAGTCAGTCGATTATAAGTTATTAGAATCACAATATTTTATATTAAACTATTTTCGAATACAAGTTATGGAAATAAAATAAATGAAACTCATATTTGATTAATACATTCGGATCATTATATTCGACTAAAAAATTAACGGCTTAAAAGCTATAAAAATCAAATAATCAAATGAAAAACTCAAGAGTAGATTATTTCAATCAAAATAGTTGCTCATTAATTCAAATGATTTATTTATAAAAAATTTTTAAGAAATAGTTGTTTCAAGCAAATCTATTTTATCCCGATATTTTTATTAAATCTGTAAATATTTAAATAACTTTTGACTGGATACCCTTTTATTCGACTTTTTGGATTAATATTAACTTAAATCGAATATTTTCAATAAAATATTTCGATTCGAATAACTTTCAATAGAATAGTTTAAGGCAAACAACTTTCGATAAACAAGTCGAATATTTCCATTCGAATAATTTATATTCGATTCTACTAATTTATTTCGAATAATTTCTGGGGAAATATTTAATTTAATCGAATTTTAGCTGAAGCAATTGTAAACGTTTATTGGATTCGACTGTTTTAAGTTGAATATTTCTTTATTTAAATACATTTTAACCGCATATAAATTATTCGAATCGAAATATTCGTTGGAAAATTTTTCTCAAAAGTGGTTTGAGTTAAACTATTCGACTGAAAGTTATTCGAATCGAAATATTTTATTGATAGTATTCGATTTGAATTAATATTAATCCGAAAAGTCGATTAAAAGGGTATCCAGTTAATAGTTATTTAAATATTCACGACATTAATAAAAATTCCGGGACAAATTGGATTTGTTTCAATAATTTTTTTTTGAAAATTGGTTTTAAAGAAATCATTTGAGTTAATGCTTTACTGTTTACGAGTAAAATTGTTTGAAATTCAATTCTTGAGTAATTCAAGTAAAATTATTCGAATAGAATAAAATTGAATGATAAAAGTAGCGCAAGAAAATAAAATTTGTTTCAATCAAAAGTATTCGATTTAAAATTTTATATAAATAAATCAAAATATTTACTGTTCACCAGTAAAAGTGTTTGGAGGAATAATTTAAAAAAAAATTTTATCGTATAAAAGGAATTCAAACAAATTAGAACGGTACTCCTTTCAAATAATCACGCAGAATATATTCCATTTGCAGTTGCTCGAATACATATATTCGATTAAAATAAAAATTCGTTTAGAAATTATTCAAAACACTGTATTTGATGAAAATATTCGAATCGATATAATTTTGTTTATTCATATTTATTTGTTGGCTTCGAGGTAGTGAAATAATTATCACTGGTTTTGGACCCCGTGGATTGTAAAATTTAATTAAAATTTTATATTTTCTAATCCAGATAATTAATTTGTATTCGTGTTTAATAAAGTTTAAAAAAAAATTTGCCATTTCCTTAATATTAAGCCGATCAATTCACATCAAATTCCTCTCCAGCAAATTATTTCAAAACGAATGATTATAATTTCGTTTATGATGTTGTTTCCTGCATTAAATGCTCAACCAAATAGCGACATATAAATTCAAGATTTAATACTCCAGTAGCCTGATTTACTACACACAATTATGTTATTGTAATAAATAAAAAAAATTTGCCAAAGACTAACTTGTAACAAACTGGCCACAAGCACAAGTTGGAAACTAGCAAACTAATAAATTTGAAAACTTATACGAACAATAAACACAAAAACTCGTTCCATCCAATTGTTTCAGCACAATCGAGCAAAACATTAAAACAAAAGACTTAAAACGCCAACTTTATATTAACTGAATTATTAAAATATTGAATACGTGTGCGATTACGTACATAAACTTTTCCTTGGAGTAATAAAACGCTTGAGCTAATGTCTGCTCAAATAAATTTATTCGACCAACTGAAATAAAATATAAAGAGTTTCCTCACTTTCACTGGCTCCCATGACGAACAGACAAATAAATTAACGAAACAAAATGATAACATTAAATTGCAAAAGGCATTTATCAGCAACTTTATATGAGTTGAATAGAAATATAACGCAAGACTATTCATAATTTATGATTTGTGAAATAGAGTCTCTCAAAGAAGACGTATTGTGGCAGCCAGCAAGCGTCAATATTATTGATGCTGATTTGGGGAATTGTCGTTTCTTAAACCTCTTTTTAATTTTAATTATGTGCTGATTCAATTTTGCCCAAATCTTAACAAAAAATTCAAAGTGATCAATTGAGGGGTTTTAACTAGTTCCTATAAATAAATAAATTGTTTTTCTATTAAAACAATTATTAGTTGTTGTTGTTCTTTATTTCTCTTACAACTTTAATCAGAGTCGGAAAAAAAGCCAACCAATTGTAGACCAAAAACGTAAGAAAATAAAAAAGGAAAAGTGATCAGAGAGTTCTTGTTATGACTCTGATATTTGTTTTAAGCTTCTCACTTATTAAAGTGGAAGTTTGAAATAAATATCTTTAGTTGCTCTAAGAAATGTTGAGTAAACGTTGCCTGATGATCTGCATTAACCGCAGTGAAATGCGCAGGGGATCTAGCTAAAGCCCCTCAATTGATCATCCTGAATTTTTTTGTAAGATTTTGGGAAAAAAGAATCAGCATATAATTAAAATTGAAAAAAATTAAAGAGGTTTAAATATCTGTTTATACCACAAAAGCTACTGGCATTCCAAAATGTTTTCCCATGGCGTCACTAAAAACAATCCTCTAGAGTTGTTTCATTCCTTCATTAAACGAATTTAACACTCTAAAGCCAAGAAGTCTTGCCACCCTCCAGTGACCTGGAAGGCAGTCAGTATCCTCAAGAGATTTGTTAGCTTTTAAACTTCTATTTAAATTTTTATTTTTATATTATGTTTATAGTATAACATTCTTTGTCATGTCTTCTCCGAGGGTTAAAGGAGCAACCAGTAAATGCTTTAACCACTTGTAGATCCTCTGCAGAAGCTGCTTAACGCAGCGTAAACATATTTCCTCTATCTACAAGACTTGAGGCATCGTTTAAAATTGCTTATGAACACACAAATCCAAGCAAAATCTTCATAATAAAATGAGCGGCAAAAAAGAAAACTGCTAAAATATTTCTCAAAAACAATTTTATTACAACTCTGAAGAAAGAAAAACAAAAATTTATGTACGATCGAAATTTACTTGCAACAAAATGGACCAGGCGGGATTAGAGTGTGAATAGGCGTTCTAATGGCATACCAAAGTGTGTGATTCTTTTTAAATATTTTCTCTCAAAACTCTATAAGAATATATAAGCGAACTACTCCAGTTGATGTCGCAAGTGTTAAAAATATATTTTTCTTTACCTACAGGCCAGAAAACGAAATAGTGCACATTTTTATCCTTTCTGTACACAAGTTTACATCAACGATATCGAAAAAGAGACATTGAAAATGTATACATGCCACACTTTATACACAAATACATCTTGAGTGTACAGGACTGTACAGTGAATTCACTTTATGTACGTATACACATTTGCTTTGTATCTTCATAAAATGAATGGATGTGCACGCAGTAGAGGGAAATAACCCTCCCCGTTCCTGTATTTGTTTACAAAAGCATATACACGAGATGTACACAAGTACAAGCAGAAGGTGTACACAACAAAAGGTGTACATTACGAAAGAAAGGCAATGTCTATAATGTATTGAAGGTGTACATTGTACTGAAGGTGTACCATAAATTTTCTTGTACACTATATCACTCAGACACTATTGCTACAGACTGTAAACAACTTTCCTGTTCAATTTAAAATGAAATCCCAACACAATTTGGTCGTACAAACATTCATTCTGTAATTATGACTTCAACTATTTTGATTATCTAATCGATTGGAAATCAAAAAGCTCAATAGCTCATTTACTACTCCATGTTATAACTAAGAAACAAAATGTCTTCATTTAAAAGAAGAGACTCGAAGAAGAGACTCGAAGCGAAACAAATTTTATTAGTTTCACTTTCTATTACAGCGCACACACATGCCCAAACAAATAATGTCATGTTGACGCGTCAATCATGTGGTTGGTGAGTTGTTTTCTCACTTTAAATTTGCTGTTTAATATTTCACTGCTGCCGAGGGATAGTGAATAAAAAGGAAAATATATTGAAAACACATCCGCCAAATTGTCTTTAACCATGTTGTCCCCTTAACTGACAGAACTGACGACTTGGCCGGTGCGTTTGTTCAGTGGCCTGATAGCGGTATCGATTCAAGCCTTTCGGCTAAGCTGACGTTCAAATCAATTTTCATTTTTAATTTTTAGGCAGACAGACAACCCCATTTTACTGGCCAAGTGATGTGCCTGCCTGTTGTCCGCAGCGATTTTGTGATTTTATGTTTTTCAAGCCGCAATTTTTATCTGTTTTTTGTTTTTGCTTTTTTCTTTTGCCAGCACAAGTTTGGTGTTCGTTTAAGCATCCAGTTTGTTGTCACTTTCTATGGGCCATAAAGAAAAGTGTGTAAATAGGAGGCACACATTTTTGTTGTTGTTGCTGCAATTTTCATTTCGGTTTTTTGTTCCAAGTGGCTGTTAATATGTTACGACGCACGTTTCTTGTACACCGCTGCCGATAATTATGTAATTGAGCTCTATTAGACTTGGATCAACATAAATATTCTGTTTGAAAAATGTTAAAAGACGTGATCAAACAAAAGAGGTGTTAACAAATGTTAATAACGTTAATGCTGTTGGTTAACAAGGTGTTGAATTAAAGTATCTTTTTCTTACTCCTCTGTGGAAACGGTGCACTTTTATGTCAGGTTTTCATTTCTAGTTGTGATTTATTTTAGAGTATCTAACCTTCTGCTAAAATCAAAATTAATAGAAATATTTTAAGAGTCCAAAGTTGTTTCAGATATTTGTTTTACGATTGATAGATAAGCGGCAAACTATTAAGATCATTTAAAAGTGTTTTAGTTAATTTTTTGGATTTTTTCAAGGTCTCTGGATTACAATAACGACAAAAAGTTTAAAAAAGTTGGAAAAAAGCTTAAGACTAGAGATTGACAGGCAAAACCACAAAAAAATTCAAAATATTTTTTCTACTCTGGAAGGCTCCGTTCTTTCCCCTACCCTCTTTCTAACCTCTTCAAGGCATCTACTCTTTCTCAGACGATATTGGCGTTTCAAATTCAGTCCACTATGGGCCGTCATTGTCTGAGATCGATATAAAGAGACAGAAAAGAAATGACATATTCAATAAGGACCTCATAAAAATATCTGAATGGGGTCCAGCGAATAGGGTCGATTTCAACGCCCGTAAGATGAAGAGTTTTGTATGTCTATGCGCAGGCGTATGGACAACATTTCTGCTGCATCTGTTGCTATGGGTAGTGTAAATATTAAGGAATCAGAACATGGAAGGCCAGTGTAATATCAGATGGGCGGATCACTTTTTGAAAGTTGCAAAAGAGGCAATCAAGCGCATCGACTTGTTAGGACGGTGTTAGAAATAATTTGCTCCATATGATCTCCCTGCCATTCACACAACTTGCATTCGACCTAAAATGCAATAGAATTCTCATGAGTGGTGCTTCAAAGTATATCTTGAAGTTAATCGAACTGATAAAGGAGTGGCGAAAGAAACTCATTAAATTTGAAATTTTCACTCAGCGCGCTCCTCAGTAAGGGCGCACCCATGTGTGATCGATATTCTAACGAATCGCACTACGCATTGCAGAGAGAATTTGTTTTTTGCCCGAACAGTAGGACAATCCACCGACAGAAGTCTCTCCCGATCAGTGAGTTCTTGTATGAGTCTGATATTTCTTTAAAGCTTCTCACTTATTAAAGGGGAAGTTTGCAATAAATATCCTTAGTTATTCTAAGAAATGCTGGGTAAAGGTACCCTGATGATCTGCATTAGCCCCAGCGCATACGAACTAACTAAAACACCTCAATTGATATTTTTAGATTTTTTGGTAAGATTTTGGGAAAAAAAGAATCAGCACATAATTAAAATTAAAACAGATTATTTTAATTGGCTCAAATTCAAATCTGCGAATATTGTTTTTAATTTAAATTTTTATTAAGGGCGGAATAAAAAATTTAATTGTACAGATATTAAGATAAAACAGCCTGTAGAAACTTGTTTCAAATAATAGTTAACCAGGTTCGGGACTACGTACCTATAAAAGAATTAATGTAAAAATATTTGGTTCCAATAGTTATTAATTAAATAGTTTATGTTCCTAATGACTGGTAACACCTTGAAAAGCGAAAAAAACAGAAAAAAGAGCACTGAAGAAATGGCGTGCAGGACGTTCCGCTGGTATGATGATTATCAGAAATATTCAAAATAACTTTCTCTCTCTATACAAAATGTGAATTAAAAAAACAAATTCCTAAAATAAAAAAGTGACTTTAAGTAATCCTTTACAACGCCCACGGGCACCACTCTTTCTATCCCTCTTCGCACAAACTATTTTCCTAGTTGTGCCACCGTGCATCGCATATGCAGGGGTCATCGCCGGAGTAACGGTCCAAGAAAAAAACTCTTTCACGAATATTGACTCTTTTAAAAAGAGCTGAAACAGTTTCATCTATTTTTTAAGAACGAAAATGCAATGATTTATAATTTTTTTATATAATTTTAGCTTTTCATTGTAGAGAATTAAACTAAAAAAAGATGGCCCAGCGTTTCTATACTATTAAAGGGACTCTACCGTGTGATTCCAAAACTAAAATGATGCTGATTTTCCCTCTTCCCTGGGAATATTTATCATGGAATATGTGTTATTTCTGTCTTAAAAACTAAAAAATGTAGAAGCCAACCAGTAGATGAATCATTTATATCAAAGAATTTGTTTTTATTGTCTTAATTTAAAAATACGAAAAACCTATCGAGATGACTCTATAAGCCATCTCGCTAACTTCCCGCTAATAATAACCGCATAGATATGCCATGATTTTGAGCTCTTCGAGCAAAAAACTATTATTTCAAAACACCTATTGTAGCGAAAACACCTATTATAAATGATAATAAATACTTATTTCGAATTCTTACGTTAATTTTTGCATTAACTAATTTTAAACCGTTTAACGGTGACCGAATAAGTTTTTAAATGTCAAGACCTGGGGCCAAATTAATGCAATCGATATCGATTGAAGTTTCAATACAATTAAAATTCAAATTTCGATCAATATCGAGTGCCGTAGTTTGTGCAAGCGATTATTTGGGCTGTTTGAAAGTTATTAAAAAGAAAACAGTTTTAGAAATACTTCTTTTCCCACGTTTTTTCTTGTACATCTTGAAATCCACCATCTCAAATCGGTTAAAATTCACCGATTTGATTGGGATTAGTTGTTCGAAAGTTATAAGCATTTTAAATACTTACAACAAATATACATATAGTTATACATACGGATATAGTTACCCCCTCTAAAAATTAGTCAGGAACGCCTCTTTGCTTGGGATTCAAGACATCGAGATCTGATGAGAGCTCAATTTTCGCAAAAAAGGATAAAATCATGAACTTCCTCCCGACTTTTTAAAATGATCAGTTTTCCTAGGGGAAAGTGAAAAACTTCACTGATAATGCAGGTCTTCATGGAAGAAAAATTCCTTAGAAAAAGCAGATAAATTTTTTCAGACTTTTACTCAATTGGGTCAACAGTTTATCCAGATATCAACGTTTAAACATGAACGCCATCAAAAATCGGCTTCTCTAACCAGATTCTCTTCAGTTTCTATCACAAAATAAATTTTAGCATATCTTGCAATTTCCACAGTTGCCCTCTTGAAAGTTTCAATTCTTGTAAATAAACTTGAAGTGTTTTCCTGCTGTCGTGGATTTAAAATTACCGAGAGTCGTCTGTATTTGATGAGATCGATTTCTGAACATATTTAATTTTTTGTTGTTTTATAAAAAGGTTAATTATTATCTTGTGTCTTGGCCTGCCCATTCTTGGTTTCTTCTTTCATACATACAAATAAATTACAGCCCGCCCTCTCAAACGGCCAGGAAAGCAATCACAGAAATAAAAAAATAAAAATCTTTGCTTGAAAGGCATAAAAGAAATTTTCCACAACCACAACCAACAGCGAATGCAGTATTTCACGTTCCACTATTTGTTGCGCGCGGTTCAAGTCAGTTTCAACGGGCTTGCACGTGCCTGCGTTGCAATGGAAATATAAAATTAGCCGTAAAATAAATTAACTATAAAACGTTTACAAAACGAATAAAAATGTTGAACGTTTAAACATTTTTATCGTGAAATATTTTTAACAATTTCTTTTTTTATTTTTCTTACCAAAAAAAATTTCTCAAGTGTTAGTTTTTGCGGTTGAAACCTTTGGCGCGCTGAGTTGACAATGACTTCCTTGTTATAGTTTTGCTTTGAAGTTACAGTTTTCAAATTCACTTTTCCCTATATGCAAAATAACTCTGTACCACCACCAGTCCTACAATCAACGATACTCAAATAGTGTGAAGTTTTTTGGAGAAACTGTTTCAATGCGGCGGATATTTTCTTTTCGTTTATTATTTTATCTGTTTTATGTGCAGCACTTAAAACCGTTGCTGTTCACTATGCAACGTACTGTTGTATGGAAAGATAAACAAAACGTGACAAGTCACTGTTTGCCTTAAGAAACTTTTTTGTTTGTTAATAAAACTCCTTATTTTTCTCTTACTCCACAATAGGCTACAATGCAAACAAATGAATATGTATGAAGACTTAAGTAAGTCACTGTAATTCAGAAATCTTATTGAGAAAAAGAAAAACAACAAAATGAAATACTACGATCTTGTTATTGCCCCATTTGTTGCATGTTGAAAACGCATTAAACAAGTGACGTAAAAATATTACGAACAATAGCGATTCAGACTGGCATATTAATAAAACCTGCACCAAGTTGCTAGTGTGTCTGTTTGTGTGTATTTACGAGTATAAGTGCATTTTATATGCTAAAAAGTTCAATGGCATTTCAACTCCCACCTTGTCGTATGAAACTTTCGGCACCAACACTTCAACTGAACACTTCTTTTTTACAGACAGAAAGTAAAAATGTTTTTTTACAAGCAACCAAATAAATTTCGACAGACTTGAAATATATTATGTCTGTCCTGTAACACTTGCTGAGGCACAGCAGCTTTAACGTTTATTGGTTTTATTTTAACTTGGATTCCGAAAAGCCGTTTGAGGCATTTGCAGTCTGAAGTTAACCAGCTGAGAGTGGCGGCACTATCGGGATGGTAAAAAATTTAGCCAATCATTTTGAAAGAATATCAAAAAAGTAATTATTCATATTATAATCCCCCGGGAGGCACAGTAGGCACCTTGTTGCAGTGCTTTCTCTGGAAAAGATAAGAAATTCAGATGGAAGGATGCCTGGATCCAGCCAAAAGAAGGATTAAAAATCAATAGTAGGGTGACAAACCTACATTGGTTTGACCTGAGAGGAGTAACCAGTTCCCTTACAATGGTACCACGGGATCTGGTTGAGCACCACAGGTGATATTAGATCGGAGGGTGAAGCGACGATGTTGCCATACACGAGATTGTATACCACGTTCATTTGAGTGGTGGCTTGTGACGGACCTAATTCTTCCCCCATGACTAGTTGATTCTATGGCCAGATGTTGGATGAGGTCTCTTCAGTGAGTCCACGTGGCGGTTGTGGTTTGATACCAAGTGTCGCTGGGAGAAATGTCAGATAAGGATTGACGTTCTGGCATATTTATGATATGCTGGGACTTTGACCCAGCTGATAGCAGTCTCTATGGGCTGCTGCAAATAAGCAGACGTTACGGAAGTGGTGGTGTTTCGTTGGTGCTGGGAGTGTCAGGAGGGATAAGTCTTATGACTTTGACCTTTGGTTCCTCTTGGTGCTGACGCCATGCATGTCCTCGGAAGTAACAAGGGTTTTCGGGTAGGCCCGAATACCATAGCAAGGGGTATGAGTATGGTTTGTGGCGTAAACATATGACGGATACATTTGTGTGGCCCCTGAGTCGCACAGAAGTGGTGGTGGACAACTAATTTCATTCGAGTGCTCAGATCACCGTCGAGTAAGACCGTATTGACAGGTACTGATGTAAACTTCAGCATTCCCTGCTCATATTACATATTATTTAGATATCTTTGACCTCGTATGTATGGGTGTAAATATGTGAAAGCAATAAGAAGTTTTTGTTGTTGTTCTTCAGCCAAATTTTAAACTTTATTTTTCCTTTTATAGAATAAAAAATCTTGAAAAAAAAGTAGATTGTGCATATTTTCATAAAAATACTATCTCAATTATTTGAATTCTATGAAAATAGGTGGCCGATAAGGTACATAAAAGTGTACCACAAGAAAAATCGTGGCGTATTTATTAACGAAGTAAAACGTTGTACCTCCAGCTTCAATTTTTTAAAGTTGTTATGCAGTCTGCGGATTCATTAAAAACTTTCCAAAGTGGTCTTGCTCATTAAATGTAAAGTTTTTTGATTTAAATGTATTAAATTTAATTCGCTATTTCGATATATAAACACCGAAAACTAAATTACAAAAAGGGCGATTAGAATATTATACCAATATAATGATTCAAGTTAGGCCAGTTTGGAAGGGCTGTTCAAAGGCAATTGAACAACATTACGACGATTTGTAATATAATAGTCCCAAATACTCAAATAAAATTACAATCGACATGTTGTATTTGTAGTACTCAATAATAATTTTCACTATCTTGTTATAACACGTAGCGGGTTGAGCTACGACATATTAAGCGGAGTTCAGGTTTTTTGTGGTACTCTTTTATATATCTTATTGGCCACCAATTTTCATAAAGTTCAAATAATTGAGATAGTATGTTTATGAAAATATGCACAATTTTAGTTTTTTTTTAGTTTTGTAGCCAGCAGTGGCTGGTATAAAATTAATCAAATGAAAAATATTCTATTAAAATATATTGCTAAACATTTATTTATTATAGTGATTTGTATTACTGAACTTTTTAAATAGTTATCGGTAATTATTCGGGCTATAGTATTGGGAACGGAGCTATTAGGGGAGGATAAGGAATTATTGGAATAGCAGCTAAAGCTCTAATTTTGTAAATTACTTTGTCTTAGTGATAAAAAACTATATCAAATAGTTTTTTGCTCAATATACTTAAGTTTTCGATAAACATTTGAAGCGTTTTGAAAGGCAAAGACACGCATAAATTTCTGCAGGTTTGTTCGGATAACAGATTGTTTTCCTATTCCTATAAATTTTCTGAATGCAAAATGATCTATTAAATTAGAGCCTGAGTAAATAATATAAAAAAATTAATATAATACAAATACTTAAAATAAAAATTAATTTGAGTAAAAATTGAAAGTTGTACATAGAGCTGAAGATGTTTCAACTCAGTAATTTAATATTTAAAAATTCGATTTCATGTTTGATAATGACTGATGAAGTATTCATAACTTAAGTTTTGATATCTGCAGAATAATTGGCAGCAAAGTGAAACTGTTTTTATAAAAATTATTTGAATAGAATATAAAACTAAAATCTTGGAAGAAAAATTTTTCAATTACAAAAAAAATAATTGAAATAAAACTGATATTAAATAAAATACTTTAATTTCAATAAAATAAATAACAAAGTTCTCCTAACCAAACTTAATCGAATAGCATTATTCGTGTCAAGTAAGTTATTGGAATAAGAATTTTTAATTTCAAAATACCAACAATTATTTCAAAACAGAGCAAGCCCTTATGAATAATAGTTGAGGTTATGTTATATACTAAAACGCCTCATTCTTTTTTGTGGTACGTTCTCTGCTCTCTAACAGCCTTTAATAATTAATAAGCAAATGTCTTCCCAAAGGCATTTGTGTATAGATAAGCACAATTTATATAATTTATTTAAAGCCTTGCAAAAAAACAATTTAATTTTGCATGAAAACCATTAACAATTTTTTCCGATGACGTTTTTATTTTGTAGTTAAGAACCAGCGCAAATATTATATGAGCTAATAGAAAAAGAACTAGTGATTGTTTTGCTCTCTCAAAATGTATTGTGTAACAAATAAATGAAAAGCCAATTAATAATTATCTTAAATTTCAGTCTCTTTACGTTAAAGGAAGCGTCGCATAAATACTTGTTTGTGTCAATGTTCACATACAGATTTATTAAATTGTAAAAGTGCTTTGAAATAAATATCAATAAGTGTTAAAGTCTAAAATTAAGAGATTTTTCTATAAGCCAAAATATTGTTTTTGGCGCTTTTCTTATGGTAACGGCGGAAAAATTATTAAAGGTCGTTTTCCTTTTTGAAAAACATGAAAAAAATTTTTACTATTTTTGCTAAGAAGAAGTTCTAAAAAAGATATGATTTTTATATGATAAACTGATTTCCAATAAACCCTTTACTGCTTATTTACAGAATGTTGCCGTTTTCTGTAAAAACGTGCAAGAAATGTAGCATTTTTTTTATCTAGAAAAGAAATCAATTTAAGATATTTTTTTTATTTAATCGGCAAATGCTTTATTTTATTGAAATCCCACGTATGCTTAAATAATGTTATTTGATTCTGGTTATGTAACTTCTAATCCGAAATTATTCAATTTATTCATTTTGTGTTAATTAGAAGAAAAATGTGGGCACGAATTAAATAGCAACAAAGAAAACCCCATTTTAATAAAAATAAAAAAACATTCCAAATAAAAAAAAATAATGAAATCATAATACCTAAAGTTTCAATTATATTCCACATCTCATTTTTACAACTTCTGTTTAATCAGGGGTTAACAGGATGGAATAACGATCAATCGCGATTGATCTTTTTCCTCAACAACATCATTAAAGCTTTCCTCTTTCTCGTACCATTCGAGTTTTTTCTCATCCATGTTTTTCATATTTATTATACCGCTCAGCATGTAAATGAAGTTGTCATATTTTCCACGTACCCTGTTGCTGCAACAAAATATACATTTTCATGTTGCTTGCAGAGGAAAACTGCAGCTACTGGCGAAGCTAAAGAAAAATACAATGAAAGGAAAAAGCAGTTGCGTCAGGCAGAGACACGACTTTTTTATTGGCATCAGACCGAAGATGTTTTGTCGAAATGAAGAGACAACATAAATGGAATTGGCCAAGAAAACCGTGAACAGCAGCCCATCAGTAGGCAGTAACTCACACGACCTTGAAAATTTGGCTGCTGAAAAGTTAAGCTGCTGACTTCTCTCTGTCTCTTATTAAAGCCTCTGGCATTTGTTTTATTTTTTTTATCTAATTTCTTATTTCTCAAAATAAAAAATATGTCTAGTCTTCAGGTTTTGCATAATATTTTAAATTTATACAATCGCATATTCGTATATTTTAATAATATTTTTTTATGTTGCAACCGTCGAAATGTTACGGAAGATGAATGTTGTGTTGACGAAACTTTTGGCAGTTTTAACAGACAAAATCGTTTAACTTCTCTTTATCTATTCAAATTCAATTTTAAATTTTAATCTTAAATATGCTTATAAATGTTTCTTTTATCTTTATTTTCAGGTACGTTTTTGATACTAACAAAATGTTGCTCGTATTAAAGTCGCTTTCAAAATGGTCGTGTGTAAGTAAATTTATTTAAATCGATGTATCGAAATTGTTTTCAACAGTTTTATTAAATCGCCTATTAAAATGATAAAAAAAATAGAAATTTTTAAATGTTTATAAATTTAGCAAATAAAATTAAACGTACAGCAGTAAAATATGTTATAAAGTTTTCGAATCGAAAGTAAATTATTAAACGCCAAAAGAAACTAATAGAAATGAAAGAAAATATCTTAAATATGTTTTCAATTTAATAGCTCCTCTGTGCAATAAAAATTTAGTGGCCGATATAAAAATATAAAATAATTGATTTGAAATAAAAAGTTATAGACGTGGCTTTGCGCTTGTGTTCAATAAACTGTTGTAACATCATCGGCTTGTTTATAGATATTTTTTAATGTGCTTTTCCACTGGGAATCACCTGAAAGTACCTGCAAAAAGCTAGACATTTTTATAACTCAATTTTTAGCTAAAACGGTTTTAGGACTAGTTTAAATCGAACACATGATTCGAATAAGAAATTATTCCAATTTATTTATTCAAAGAAATTTATTCTATTAAATTAATTCGAATTATATTATTCGTGTAATATTATTTGAATTATTTTATATTAATAATAATATTCTTATAATAGTATTCGAATAATAGGAAACGAATAATATAATTCGAATGATGTTAATCGAGTATTTTTTTAAAATTGTATACTTCCACAATTGCAAGCTGTTCCAAAAAATTTATTCAAATAAGTTTATTCGATTAAAATGATGTGCACTATATTGTTCGAATAATATTTTTCGAATCAAATTTTATTAATATTATTCACAAGAATAAAATAGAATTTGATTCGAATAATACTACACGAACAACATAATTCGAATGAACTTAACTATTACAAAATAGTATTCGAATAATAGAAAACGAATAATATAATTCGAGTGAATTTAACTATTACAAAATAGTATTCGAATAATAGGATTCGAATAATATAAATCGAATGAGCTTAATCGAGATTTTTCAAAAAGTTGTTGTAATTAATTTATTCAAATAACTGTATTCGAAATGTATGCTGTTCGAGTAATATATTCGAATATGATTAACAAAATAATGTTATACGAACAATATTTATATCAAAATCGAATAAAATGATTCGAATAATCTTTTTCAAATATTATATCCTGCACAGCCATAAAATTATTATGTGTGTAAGCTACCCAGCTATGGAACAGTATGTCTGAATTTCAATGCCACTCTATTTAAGTTCATTTCCAATCCATCAGTCCAAGAAAGAAGTCTCTAGCTCTTCTGGGGGCTTGTGGGAAAACCGATTTGACGTACAGACAGACGGACATCGCTCAATCGTCATTGCTATTCATAAGAATCGAATATATATAAATAAATAAATATATATATATATATATATATATATATATATATATACATACATATACATATACATATATATATACACACGGAATGGCAAATCCTTTCAATTTTTTGTGAAGTGTATAAAAAGGGTTCTTAATATTAAACAGGGAATCATTTTCTGTTATGTGGCGTCACAGCACAATAGTGTATACTAGTGACAACGTGTGTTACCTTTATTACATTTTATTGTATGACACTCCATTCCAAATCTTAAATTTCTATATCACAGCACAAATGCTTGTCACAAAACGCCACAGTGAGTTGTCGGAATAACTTTGCCTCTGGTTTTATGAACGACTCACAACGAACATGTTTCTAGTCGCATTTGAAGCAACAATCTAAAACAGTTTTATTGATAATAACCAATAATTGAACAAGTGCTTTGTGTTTTGATAAAACGTAAGCGTTTGGACGCGAGTACAATTGAAAGGAACCTGCAGCCGCAACAAACAGACAGGCGGTTATTTCAAATGCTGATTGGCATTGACCACGAAAAAGGTTACATGCAGAATTTTAAAACACATTTCGAAAATCAATATTTAAAATGATTTATTTTGTGGTAAATTTATAGATAAAATATTGAAAGAAAACATGTATATATTTTATTGTAAAAATCGTAACAACGTTTTCTCTCTGGGGCCGTGGTTATTTATTTTTGCAATTCTTGTTTTCTTTTATTTTATTTTGCAAATGCAAAATATATTTTTACTAGATACAAACACAAGTTTTAATTAAACTAAAAGATACTTTTAGCTTCGCTGTGTGTATATCTGATAATTTGCTTACTTTTCGTATACGTTTTCATGTACGAGGGAGGTCTGCCAAATGCTTAGGAGTCAGTTTTAATCATGTTTATTTTAATTCTTCTAGTTCTTTGACCTCTTTTTGATTAATAATACTCACTAATATTTTTAAGCTGAAGGTCTCTTTATTTTTATTAAATTATAAACAGTTTTTCAAAAAAACTATTATAATTTAATAAAAATAAAGAGACCTTAAGCTTACAAATTATATTATTTTTAAAAAGTCTAAATTATTGATTAGATTTCCCTAAAACTTTCCGAATTTGTCCGCTTGTTTGTGTATGTATTGTTGTTACTTGGAAATTTCCGCAACTACCCTCGAAAAAAGAATATATTTTATATGTTTTTTTCTTCCACGTAGATTTGCTTGTATGACGCCTTGTTGTCTGGCTAAAAAATCGTTTAACACACAAATTAACAATGATTTAAGCAAATAATCGAATAAACAAACGAATTCCGAAAAAGCATAAGAGACAACATGTTGTTGTAAATTGAAATTGATTTCAAACAAAAAGATTGAAACGATAAGAGATATTTAAATAATAAATTTCAAAATAGTCGTTAATCAGTTAAGAAGCAGAAAATATATAAAATTTTGTGTTGCGTTTAAAGAAACTTCCAGCCAAAAGGTTGAATTTATTAGTCATTTTAGCCGAAAGAAAACCCAAACACGTTATTTAATTAGAAATAAAATAAAAACATAAAAATCTTTATGATATTAAAAAGAAATGAAGAAGAATTTAAAGTCAATTAAATATTATTTTTATCGCTCGATTGTCCCTGGAAAGCAGCTTCCACGATTGTTGTGAAATATCACAAATACGAAATCTTTTACAACCAACAATAAAAATTAGATGCAGCTAATTAAATTAATTAAATTTATCAGAATTTTTTTCATGTTTCCTTGTGAGGGATTAAAAAATAGTGGCAGCTTTTTCAAATAAAACAAGTGTATGACCTTTAGCTTTTTAATTTAGTGGCTACTGGAAGGGCCTCAACCGAAACTGCTTCGTCTTCAGGATGGCTTTAATAGTGGCTTACAAGGTAGCGCGTTATAGTTGTTTTGCCAATTTAAGTGAAACAAGAGCTGCTCAGGATGTGTTTTCTGCAGGATAATGTTTAAAATAATTATCAATATTGTTTTCATGTTATTGTATCAGTATTTCGTTATCCTGTGCAAAAGGTGTCTCAGTTATTTAGCAACTCTAGAACGCGGCAACTGTGACAGCGCTTTTCAAAAGAACTTCGCTTTGTAATTTGCAAAAACTTATTACAAAAGCTTGGAAAATTATGCTGCAACTGCTCGGAAGAATGTTCAGTCGAGGAAGATTAACTGATGTGTCAACCATTCGAAGAGTGGCCAACAAATTTAAAGAAACTGGTTCAGCAAAACCCCTGTTCCTCAATGTGAATTTTGCTGTTGTAAACGAGTGTCAATTCGGCAAAACTCTCATCAACTTCAATTGCCACGAAGCACTTCATTCGTTCAAAATTCAGCTTATGGAGGAGTTCAGACCAGCAGACCATAGAAGGATGCGGAAATTCCTTTAATGGACTTTAAAGCAAAGTGAAATAAATTTCTCAGAAAAAGTTCTTTTTTCCGATGAAGCGCATTTTCATCTTCATCAGTTTGACAAAATCAGGGATCGTAATTTTAATAAGTTTAATTTTAAAAATCACATTTAAATCATAGTTTTCTGGATTTAATTTTTCGCGTAGAAATTAAAAGTTATTTCCTAACCAAAAATCAATTCATACTCTTTGATTTTTATATATTCTTTGGAACAAAAAAGTATTTGTTTTTACTTTTATTTTTTGATCTGAAAATAAAAGTTATTTCCTGATTTTTAATTATTCCATAAAAGTTTAAAAAGATTTTTGTTTGCTTATCGCAAAATAAAATTTATTTTTGATATTCCTTTTTATCAGACAATATTTTCGAAATATAATTAATCACTAAAAAATAAAAATCACTTTTGATTTTGATATTTTTGCTTAGAAAGCAGTCCATTTTTTGATATAATCAATATACCAAATACTTATTTTTTCCCGGAATATGGCAACAGAATTGATTGCAAAATATTTGTCGGTTGGTATTAATTTAAGTAAAAAATCGAGAAATAAATTTTATTCCAGTGGAATAAATAAAAATCTAGAAACAACAATAAGTAACTTGTATTTTCTGATCAGGATATAACTTTTATTTTCTGAGGAATAAATAAAAATCAAGAAATAACTTTTATTTCCTGTGGAATAAATAAAAATTGGAAAAAATAAAAGTCAGGAAATAACTTTTATATTCTGATGAATTAATAAAAATCAGGAAATGCTTAACTCTTATATTTAGTAGAATAAATAAAAATCAAGAAATAACTTGTATTGCCTGTGGAATAAATAAAAATCAGAAGATATAAAAGCCACGAAATAACTTTTTTGTCTGATCGAAAACTGAAAGTCAGGAAATAACTTTTATTGTCTAGTTGAAAAATAAAAGTCGCAAAAAACTTTTATCTTCTGATAAACTAATTTCAAACAAAGAAATAACTTTTATTTTCAAAGGAAAAGAATATATTTTTGAAAAAACTGAAAGAGATCTGAATGACATGATTTCAGCAAAGAAACCACAAAACCGAATTATGCAAAATAAATGTTTTTGTAATAAAATAAAAAAGTTCGGGGTTACTATGAAACCCTTTACTAGACGTGGTACTAGAGAGCTTGTGAAAAATAAATATAGGGAACCGATAGAGGAGCGTCTCTGTTCCTGACACAAATACCAAATTTTCCTCGCAAATTTTCAAGAAACTCTTTAGGAAATGAAATAAACAACAAGTGTGCAGGTATTTGTGACCTGCACAATTATTTATGCTCTAAAATAATTTATTTAGAGCATTTTAATTAAAAAATGTTTAATTAGCTGTTACTAATTTGAAGGTTATGTCATGGGGTGAATAACACTCAAAGTTGCACCATCCAAGTATCTGATTTTAATTAAAAAAATAGTTTTCATGAAAATGAAATCGATTTAATTACTGGCTTCTTTTGAACAACTACAAAAATTGTTAACAACAAATTTAATTAAAAACACACTGATCGGGCGAAACTTAAATTCCAATTGAACGCGCAATAAATTGTATGAATGAAACACGTTCAAACTTGCACAGATTTTCATTCAAGAGTTACTAAAAATATTTGTTAAGCCAAAAGCAATTAATTTAATTTGTTTAACTGTTTTTTGAAAATGTTATTGAAAAAGATATAAAACTGAAACAAGTTTACAAATTTATGCCCAATTTCTTTAATATTCTTATCATGTTAATCGGACTATTTAATAATTTCATATTTTAATGGCTCTTTTAAGTTGTTAAAGTATATTTTTATAACTCTGGCTACCAGATTATATTGAAGTTTTATTGCGTTGTTTAGGGGTGATCCAGTTTGCATTGAAGGGTTAATAAAAAACTCATAAATGACGAAAGGAATCTGACACAACTCTGTAGATGTGTCCTGTGGGCTGAAGTACTTGACACTAAGACTGCGGAGCTTAAAATCCAGGGTACGACTCTGATGTGCCTTGTCGGACTGTTCCAACGACGAAGGCATAGCACTTGTTGTTGAATATTACCGACGGTAAGTGACATTCGTCGGTACTGTAGTAAAAATTTGCAAGAGGAAATAAAATCTGAAAGATCTACAACGAGTTCTCTATCTTTTCAACTTTCCTCGTCTGTCGTCTCATGACCTCCATTTTAGTTCCACTGGAATGTGCTGTATGTGTAGTGGCCAGGTGCTGATGCAGGGGAAGGAACAATGGAGGATCTCACTCCTTGCAAAATTAAAAAATTTCACCTTTTTCTTTTATATAAAATTCCACAAAATTGCTTCTTTAACAAATAAAGGCGGTAGGGGTCATGCCCTAAGCACTGATCCTAACTAGAAAATTATTCTGATTTTATATTCATGGTTTGCGCGACTGCGCAGGCATCTGTATGAGTCCTTTTTGATAATCATAGTCGGACTTATGTAAAACATATTTAAGATTTAATAATGGCTTGTTATATGAAAGTAAGAAATCGAAAGCCTTATTCATAAAATATAATTCTGTTCTATAAAGTGTTTATAAACATGTTTCCTACTATCGATTAATGAAATCGAAAAACCGTTTATGAAAGTACGACTAAATCTTTTATAGATCAAGCGTATGTTTTTCATAAATAAGGCTCGCAATACACAAAACTTCATATAATCATTTTTATAAATTCATAAAAGACTGTATATTCAAGTAGTTCCTTTCAGCTTATTTATAGGGTGTTTTCTATAGAGTTATACAACTTTGAGTTGGCATCTCTGCTTTAGTTGACCGCCCATTTAACAGCTGATAGTTTCCTTTGACATTTCAATATGAATCGACTTAAACCAGAGCAACGCGTGCAAATTGTGCAAATTTTTAATCAAAATTTTATTTTCTGATGAAGCCCATTTCTGGCTGAATGGGTACGTAAATAAGTAGAATTGTCGCATTTGGAGTGAGGGGAATCCACAAGCTTTTGTCGAAACACAAACACATCCACAGAAAATTACTGTTTGGTGCGTTTTATGGGCTGGCGGAGTCATTTGCCCATGTGTCTTCAAAAACCATGATGGTCAGAATGTTACTGTTTGCGAAAATTGGTGTTCCAGATTGCGCTTTGTACGCGCCAGCCGTATTTAAGCATTAATGTCATAAAATTTTCTATCCAATAAAGAGAGTTTCATTCATATCAAAAATATATCACTATGTTCCATTATGTTTTAAACTTGTATCACTCTATAAAAAACACCATATACCATAAAATTTTATTTTCACATAAGTTTGTAAAAATTTTATACTTAATTTTGTATCAGCGAAAATTATTATTACAAAGTTAATGTTTCAGTTTTTTTCGAAAACTCTTTATAAAACATATTTCCTCGCTCTAATAACAACTAAAAACAAGTTTATGGAAGGAAATACATAAACAATTATTATATTTCTTTTAATGCATTTTCCAAATCTAAAAACTAAATTTATTTGCAACACGTGTGTTAAGGTTTTATATCAACTTCGGTTGGCAAAAAGAAACTCTTGTCAATTTCTGTCACACTTGAATTGAAAACAGTTGAAAACTCATTTCTATTAAAGTCAATGACTGCAGTGCTTGAGTGCATTTATGGGGATTAAGAGTTTGGAAGATATTAACTTCATTTGATGTTTATATTTAATATTTGATAAAAAAAAAAACAGACAGTTGCAGTAGTGTGACCTGCTTCGATACACCCCCTAAATATAAATATTTGCTGGGTTTTACTAAAAGAAAATTTAAATATGCAACGGCCGCTGCAATCACTGTATTCCGAAGGAAATAATGTGCTGCCTTTTTAAGCAGGCGGTCTATTTAATTATTTTATTTAAAATAATTATGTATTAATTATCTTATTTAAAAATAATTAAGTAAACTAACTTTCTCTGGAGTAACTGAACATCTATAAAAAATACTTCTCAATTTTTTGTTACTGAGTGCCTCCATCAGCCATGGATTTTGGATGAGCATCAAGTCTGGCATATGGACCGCTTATGTCTATATTTCCACGAATAATATGGCATGATGCCAGAACTTATATCTGGCCATCTATATGCACCATGATGTGCGCCTTCATATATACGTAATTTCAAATAGAAATAGAAAAGAAAAACTTAAATCTTTAAACTCTTTGAACAAGCTGAAATTGGTTCAGAGATTTGGGCCCTTGCAAATGCAATATTTTGTTGTGTTATTCTCTGCTCATATAATTTAAAAGGACTGCTTTACAAGATCAAGAATATTCGTCCATTTTTTCGATAGAGTAACAGCTAAATGGCCCTAAAACTATATGCTACCTAAGACTATATGCCAGATTATATAAACTTTATATTTTATACTAGCGAAGCTCCTGCACACTTCGTAGTGCAAAAAAAGAAAATAAAAAAATTAATACGAATTCTTTTTAATCAGTGATAAACTGCTTTTATTGTAATGCTCTGTGGTAAACAACATTTGTTGTTTTTCCATTTTCGGTGTAAATATACAAAACCGATAGTTTGCCAACGCGCGAACAGGCTACATAGAACTGTCCACGTGAGAAAACTGGATGCACTAAATTCAGTCCACAAATTTCTAAAGATTGGCCTTGCGCCTTATTAATGGTAATCTCAAACGCAAGGCGAACAGGAAACTGAAGTCGTTTAGATTTAAATGGTATATCAGACGGAATAATTGGGATACGTCTTTGCCTTTTAATTTTCCAGTTAAAATAGTAGCTTCAATTACATAAGCCGTCAACCTTTTAATAGCAAGTCTTGCACCATTACACAAACGGGGTTGATTGATATTACGAAGCATAATAATAGTGGCTCCAACTTTCTATTGGAGATTATGCGGAAGCAATCCTGGTAGTCCAACGAATTCTAAAATTCTATTGGATAATTCAAAACATATTCTTCATTAGTAACAGTATCGACAGACTTGTACAACACCACTTCGCCAGGAATCTTAGATTGTATAGTCAGGTTTAATTCAGTAACATCTTTGTTCTTTGCCGCTCTGGCACTGTTGTGCTATGTTAGTGAACCACATTTAATCAATTCCCCTTTTGACTGTGAGAAACGGCAAAAATCATTTGGCAATGTTATCAATCCAGTGTCATCAATAGGCATTGCGCCGTTCGCAATTTTCGGCAATTGCTTAGAGAACTTATCAGCAGATGGATCATTCTGCAACTGAACACGAACGTTGATAGTGAGTTTCGATATTTTAACAAATCTCCATAAATATGAAGATCGGATAACTTCATCGACAGCTGCCGATCTAGGAATGATGGACAATGTTTGCCTAAAATCGCCTGGCAATAAAATCAACGCACCACCAAACAACTCAGAATTATCTCGGAGATCTTTCATTGTTCTTTTCAAAGCTTCAACAGATTTCTTATTCGCGTACTCAAGCATATGACGTGGGCTGTGCATAATATATATAAATATTTACGTATTTAGTGTTGTATTTATATGTAATTTATTTCATAGATCTTCGAAGTTGTGATTTAGAAAAGCTAAGTATATAAATTAAATTAATGGTTTGACCAAAATTTAATTGTAAGGAACTTAAAAACAAATTGTATTTCAGTTTTTGCAAATATTATCTCAAATATTTCGAAATGATTACAGTGTTCATTAAATGGCTATAACTAATAAACCAATACACATACAGAAACTATATTTACATAAAAACCTTGGTATTGACGTCACCTTTCATATAAATTTTCACGCATTTCGGAGAATAGCAATTACTAACACAATGCAACTTATTTTTATATATATAGATATTCCGCGCTTGGCATTTTTCACAACAGTCAATAATATTTTTGTGGCAATAAATTTATAAATTAGCCAACTTTATATTTTTAAATAATTTATATTCCGCAGCCAGTCTTTAAGGATAAAGAAAATATATATTAAAAATTAATAGCGCTGTAAATGAAAACTGTGGCTGTATCCTAGACAAAAATCTATCGAGAAACTTATTAGCATTTAAATAGCTGATGATGATACAGCGGAGTGTGTAATAAAGTTGGCTGCCTTTTTATGGAAATTTATAATTTAATAACCGCTGCAAAGAATAAGAGTTTGTTTCCTACAAATTAAGTTAAATACCTGCAATAAAATTATATGAAAAGTCAAATATTAAAAATTAATTTTGTTTAAATTTGCTCTTTCAAAAGATCACATTCATTTTAGTTTTCTTCAATGTTACACTTTAAAAAACATATAATTCAGCTTTTTAGCATGACAATATTCACTGCAGCCAATTTAATTATATGCACGCTGTTTAATTAAATTAAATTTAAATTCATCTTTGGCGTAAACGCTGCTTTACATTTGTTATTGTGAGATGCAATAAAATAAAACAAAAGACAAATGCTGTTATTGATAAATGATTATTAAAATTAAAGTGGCTTTAAAATATGGATATTGTATGGCTGAAATACCTTTAACAACCGTATGTGATTAGGGTGTTAAGCACTGTATTTATTGGTTTTGATGATATTTTTCTTTCATCCAATTTTTAAAATTAACATTTTACCAAAAGCAAGAAAGTCAAGTGCGGATATTATTCAAGAGTCAAGTATTTGACCACAAAAAACGATTTGAATTTGCTTTCAATGATATTATTAATTTAGTGTCGGACCCACTACTCCGAAAGAAAACATCGATCGTACATTTTTCATATAAAACAAGAAAAATTGCCGCTTTCAGAATTTCATTTGACAAAATATAAAAATGCTCTATACAGACATAAACTGCTGCAGTACATTTTGCGAATTAAATATTGTAAAAAAGCATACAACAACAGAAAAAATGCATCTATTTTTATGAAAGATTTAATATATTGTGATCAACTTTATTGGATGACTTGTTCGTTAAGTTCTTAATTTATCTAGTTTGATTTCAAAATCACATGATTGAGTTTGTGACATTAAAACCAGTTTTCAATTTTTGATGTGGATGCACAATCAAAAGGCAGAAATTCGCGGAGTACTCCAGTTGAAAGACTTTCCGAACGAGGCAAATATTTGCTCGATAATCAGGAAAAGTAGCAAAATATTTCCCAAGTGGCAAATAATTTAAATAAGAAGTTTTAAAAATCTACTATTTAAGGAAAAAAAGACTGACAGGACTTTTAAATAGGACAAGTACGAGTAATTTTGTGTATTTTATTCGACCTTATTTTTAGCTTAAATTCTTATTTTAATTATTCTTCAGGCTTTAGGTCTAGGAAAAATACTTCAATGCGAAATTTGATTGACTGAAAATTTATTTGAAAATTTGTTGCTTAAGTGGAACCGTCTGCAGCATGTTACTGAAGTTTTTTTCCAGGTGTTTTTTATATTTTGATAACAAAATTGTTTCCCATCATTTAAAAAAAAAATTTCTAAGGGCCATTAAATTATGATGGGATGGTAAAAAGAGTCATACATTTTCATTCTATTATGTTAGAGCTTTTAACTTTATGACTACCATTTAAGTAAAAAGTATGTATAAAGAAGAATAATAACTTTAAATGTGTTTCTGCTTCCCATATGATATCCCAAACCATCTTTGGAAAAAAAACTAAGAACTTAAAATATGAAAGTAAATGTCTGCAATAAAATAATGGGAATAAATTCAATAACTGATTTTTGCACGCATAACAAGTGAGGCAATACAAATATTAATGTGTATGTGTGTATGTGTAATTTTTAAGCAAAAAGGCATTATTTAAGGTTACAAGTTGCTTCATAGTTTTTTCCATAATAAATTTAAACATAAACAAGAGCCCTTCACTTCGAAAGTGACGCAAGTCCATTCTTTTATAAACAATTATTTCCCAGATAAAATTATCTTAAACATAAACTTTTTTCCAATTTTTTTCAATAAACAGTTTAATATATAATTGATTTGAAGTTACAAACACTTATTAGTTACATGACTTTATAGCAGCGCATTCATTGAAAACGTTTTCTTGATCTCATTCTATAAGAGAATCACTCCACAAACTTAATTATTGTTACTGCCCTGCTACGAATAACTTCGCCCAAATTGCCTTTGGCAGCTCAAAAAATTAGTTGTAAAATTGAATGCGACTGCTGTTTGTGAGCGGTCAATGCAAAAGTAAAAGTTGTTTCATATAATTTTTTAAAATTGGCCCCTTTTCATGCGACAAATTACACGCATTAAATTTGTCTACACAATTTAATTAAACGAATTTTAATAAGAATTAAAACTAACGGCCTCAAAAGACCCTTAAGCGTTTAAATTAATTGATGTTTTGGTTTCTTAATCACACTTGTGAGTGCAACAATTTATCACAAACTTTGTTCTAACAACACAGGGCAACACTAATACAATAACTGATTCAAGTCAAATCTCAGCAGAGCAACATCGACAGGACTGGCAATGTTTCAATAAGTATATAACCCAACCCGAAATAGTAATTTTTCCAAAGGTTAAATTAAAAAAAAAAAACACGGAAAAGGGTTGACCCTAAAGACTTTATCCTAATTTTAGCCGCAAATCTGTCGTAACCTGGCGTTGTGCTATTTTATGCTTTTGAGCTCTTCGAGCTGAAACACAGTGATTTTACTATTCAACTCAAGCGATTTCCATATTGCAAACGGCAATTTATGTAGTTCTCGATTACTATAACATAATCGAGAACACGAACTGATCCGATTTAAGAAATAGAACAACTTCTCACGAACGGATTAAACGGTTTTGGCTCGACTTACGGTGTTTGACTTGGTTTTTTTTAATTTTAAGAGTTGATTATATTATGAAATCGATCGGTAACACCATTGAAAAGTTATTCTAAGATTACCGCTTTAAAAAATGCTTTTTTTATGTTGTTTTGGGATACATATTTTGAAATATACTGATTCAAATTCGCTGAGTTCAGGAACGCTTCTCTTTTGATAAGCATAAAAATATCGAGAACATTAACTGATCAGATATATATATACATATATATATATATATATATATAATTTAGGAGTTTTTCAAAATAATTAACTTTTTTGGAATATTTTCGCTTGTGATATCTCATGACGGGATTAACCGATTTTACCCGATTTACGATAAGAGACGTGGCTTTTTATGGCCAAGAGTTGATGAGTTTGATTAGTTTGTGGAGTCGATCGGTAGAGTTGTTTCTAATTAAAAATTGCTTTGAAAATTTATCTTTTTCTAAGGTTTTTTTTAAATACCTTGAACTTTAGTAAATCTAATCTCGGAAATGTTCTTCAGAACACCTCCAGTTAGATTTGATTGACTTAAATACTCGAACAGATACACGCACACATATACATTGAGACGAATGTAGTGATGGGCTCTCAGAATTTTCAGGCAAGCTTCTTAGGACCTCAAAAGGTGGAGATCTGATGAGAACTCGATGTTATCAAAACGGGATGAACTAAATAACTTTATGATTTTTGAAAATTTTTTAATTCTTCTAGCGGGAAGTTAAAAACAGGTTGACAAGTTTAAGGTTGGAAGGTGAATTGGCCTTAAAACACACTTTTCTGACAAATTCAGTTTCATTAATACCAACGTAAAGTAAAAATATATAAATTAATAAGGAAATATGATACCGGAGAAATAGACATCCGCTCTTTTCACGAATTTTCGATTTACAATTTGCAAGAGCGCTTCCCCCATGTCGTCAATGCAGCACCGTATTTCTTCATAGATTTTCGCGTACAGATTATCTAAAATCAATTGAGCACATTTCGTTGTAGTATCCCGTGTATCCCCACGTTGTATTGAGGCTCCAGTGAGTCAATAGAGTTGGCTATTGTTCGCTTGTTCAAAACAGACTTTGAAGCTCCAAGCCATATAAGAGAGTTGTATTCCTTTTTCGATCGAATGTAGGTGATATATACTATTCTTAGAGATCTGGAATTATATGGCCTTTAAGTGAATATTTAAAAGTATTTTTTTAATTGTTCAAATCACGGTGTTTGAGGCCGATTTGAACTGATACAATTTCACTTCTTCCTCCACTACCAGAAGCATTCGTTGATTTGAAAATATTTAAATATGTTGCACAGTGTAATTAAGTATGCAAAATATTTAAATAATTATTAGCAATAATTGCAAAAAGTTTCACAACTTTCGGTCAGATAACGGCTATTGAAAGTTCTACAAAATTGTTAGTTTTCAAATCATTCTAAAAGACCCCTTCCAAAAAATTTAATTTTCAAAAATTAATTGCTAATTCAATGCTGCGTAGCACAAACCACTTAAAAATTGGTTCGTACAATCAATAAACAAAATTGTAACTGCCACAGACTCGGCCACTATGCAGGCAGCTACTGCTCTTTCAAACTCGCGCATTCATACGGGCATTTAGAGGTTCATAGATTATAATTTAAACTTCTTTGTGGTTGGGACCAGACAAAAAATGCAAAACACAACGAAACGAAACGTATCGTATTCATTAAGTGTTAAGCAATACGCTTGTGAATAATTTTAGCTGGAGGTGTTTCGCTTAACTAATAACAAATTATTAATTGCGGTGATATTTGATTACAACGTTCACAGTTGCACTAGACTGATCACTTTGCCTGAATATCAATATCCTGTTATTAATGTTTTTCACAATCTTAATGTGTTCAGTTTGCTGAAGCTTTTAAATCATTTTGAATTTGTAATTTTCGTATGAAATCTTAAAGTAGTTAATGTGGTTATTAAAAAGCTGTGAAACTCATCAATAACTCTAACGGAAAAGGGATGATCATTTAAGATCGTTAATGATGGGGATGACTTTCGTTATGGCCACGAAAGGGCTGCAGCTACACGTTTGAATATCATTATAACGATCTTAGATCTCACTTGATCATCCAGTAATTGTTGAGAAATATTAAAAACAGTTTATCGCTCATGATAAACCTGATGATCGCATAATTTAAATATCAAATTGCATTCATTATCAATACGATTAAACATACAAATTCATCGCACTGTGGATCTCTATAAGACTTGCATTGAGAACAACTATTTCAAACTAAAATCCTCTGATCTTATCTAGTTTCCGCTGTTTATTAGCAACAACAATTAAAGTCTTACGAATAATCTGTCGTAAAGGTGTTGGCGGTGTTTTAAGATCTTCAATCTGATCATTAAATTTTCAAAACTTGTTTTAGCATCTCCATATATTTTTTTCTTTAATTCGCTGCAATTTTAGCCAACATTCATTTGCATTTTTAAGATATTCAAATAAAAAAATGTAAAAAACACAAACAGAATCCAACTTCAAAACCAACTTGCAGTCATGAGTCATTTTTAAGTCAGAGTTTAAATTGCAACTTGTAGAAGAGGCAGGCAGGTTGTATAATCTGTTGAATGTGCAGCAAAATGTTTTTTTTTTCTTGTTACTTTCATGGCTTGTGGCTTACAAAATTAGTTGGTGCTGTAAATTAACAATTAAATTGGTTGCAATTGTTGAAAAATTATTTTCTGAATATGTTTTCTTGAAATAGGAATTTAAGGTGGGAACGTTTGCATTTTTTTCAGGAATTATTTATAACGATTTTTATCAGTCAAGAGTTACAGATATCGTTAGAATATAGAATTCTGAGTCTCTTTGGTTGAATCTTTACGAAAAAGAGAATAATTATGTTATTTTCTTATATATTAAATTCAATTAAGATGCATTGACTGGGACTCGTTGCATGCAACTTGGAAAAATATTACGCGCATCAGAGGAAAATTAACATCAATTTAATTTCCTACTTGCACTGCAGATTAGAACCAGAAATAAGTCATACTCTGAATTATACTCTTATATGACTACTAGAACAGTAGATAGCCAATTATAGAGTTCGATCCAACTCGATCAAACGCTAATTTTTGCCTAAAACCTCTGGTTATCATTGTAATTAAATGGGCTTGATCAGAGGTTTTTGGCAAAAATGAGCGTTTTATCGAGTTGGACTCAACTCTAGCCAATAATAATTAACATCTTTCAACAAAATGACACAAATAATATCAGCTGGTTTATGTATTTACTAGCCAGTGGCTAGTCAATACATAAACCAAATAGAGAGATTGTTCAAGCAAAAAGAGTGCTACAACTCTTGTTATAAAAGTGTGTGTATTGGCTTTTGAAAACAGCGGTGATCTAATCTGCTGTAAAGATTGATAAAAAAATTGAAGTAGATTTTTCTTTCACATTTTCAAGTTTTAAAAACGCATTTCTAAACTTAATCCCTGTCAAAAAAAAACACACTCCAAAGAACTCAATAAGACCCTAGACTTATGATCCGATAGTACTTAAAATCTGGACTTTTGCAGTGGGTTGTCATTGCAAGAATTTCCTAGATCTGTTTCAGATGTTAATTAAACCTGATTTTTCTATGGCATTTCTAATAATTCTAAGTTAATTAAGAAAAGTCGCTTTAAAGGCCCGGCATTTCCGTTTAATTTGTTTACGTAATTTAAATACATAAAATCAATTGCAGACCTCTCGAAAAAGCACCCAATTATATCGGGTGTTTTTTATAGAGTGATGCAACTTTGAGTTGGCATCACTGCTTTATTTGACCCCCCCATTTAACAGTTGATAGTTGCTTTTTGTTAAGTTTGCTTTGACATTTCATTATGGATCGACTTACACCAGAGCAACGCGTGCAAACTGTGGAAATTTTTAATCAAAATAATGTTTCTGTTCGTCCAACTCATCCATTAACAACTTCATTTTCTGATTAACCCTATTTCCGGTTGAATGGGTATGCAACTAAGCAGAGTTTTCGCTTTTGATGTGCAAAGAATTCATAAGCTTTTGTCGAAACACCACTATATCCATAGAAAATTACTGTTTAGTGCGCTTTATGGCCTGGTGGAGTCATTGGCCCCCATGTCTTCAAAAATGATGATGGTCAGAATGTTACTGCCAATGGTGAACGGTAGAGGAACATGATTCGAAGTTTTTTGGTACCTCAATTAGCTGGCATTAATCTTGCTGATATGTGCTTCCAACAGGACGGAGCCACATGTCACACAGTGGGCGCTACAAGGAAACTTTTGACGAAAAAATAATTTCAAGAAATGGCCCAATTAATTGGCCCCCAAGATCGTGTGACTTAACCCCTTTGGATTATGTTAAGTCACTTATGTACGTCGATTTTTGAACACCTGGAAATCAACATTCGAAAAGTTATCGGCGAGATACGGCCACAAATGCTGCGAAAAGTTTGTGAAAATTGGTGTTCTAGATTGCAGCTTGTACGCGCCAGCCGTGACGGCCACATGGCCAAAATCATATTTAAGCATTAATGGCATAAAATTTTCTATCCAATAAAAATCGTTTGATTGATATCAAAAATATATTACTATGTTTTATTATGATTTAAACTTGTATCACTCTGTAAAAAGCACCCGATATAAATAATTGCTATTAATTTATATATTCCAATGGCTTTAATAAAAATATTTCATTAATGGGTTTTTATTCAATTCGTAAATCAAAATATTTTTTTATAAAAACTGCTAGAAGCCTCAACCAATTATCCGATAATTTTTAATAATCGATGCCAGTAAGTCGAAAATACGCACTGAATGACACTTTGGAAGTAAAGAAAAAATACTTCAACAAAAATGATATCCAATTTCTTTCACTGGGGCATTACTCAGGATATAATAATTATTATTTCGGAATAAAACTAAATCAAATTAAATAGTCTGGCTGATTTACTATCCATATATGCTTCGCCAACTTAATTACCTCCCTCTTTTCTCTCTTAAGACTATTTAACAACTGAAGATCTTATACATAAAAATGTCAGACATGTTTTGTGGTACACTTTTAAATATTTTATCGGTCACCAATGTTGACTAAATACATACGGATGAAAAGGAATTTTTATGTAGATGCTCACAATTTAGTTAATTATTCTATATTATCAATCTAAGTGGGTCCATTCTTCAAAAAGTGCTTTGTTTTTATTCAAAAAGGCATGATAAATGCTCCAAAGCACAAGGCAAAGTCAACTTGCACAGCAGAGCAGAACAGTTGTTTTCGAAAGCCACTACTCTTTCATTATCACTACTCATGAGCATTTTTTTTTATTGCGTTTTATTAGTTGGCTTAATGCGATAACAATTTCTATTTGTATGAATTTTGTTATGAAAAAGAGAATTGTATCAAACCGATGGTGGCACATTCTTGTTGATTCCCTGTCTAGCCGTTTGAATTTTTTTCTTGTTGTACTAATTTTCTGAATTTTAAACTGATGTAGTGTTTTCATTGTTTTTAAAAATGACAGGGAGTCCACAACTACGTTTATAGATCACTTCGTTTTGTGATCAAAATATGACTGTCGGCATTCACATCTCAAGAGTACTACAGTTTATGTAGGGTGCTTTCAAATCGAATACGATTCATATGAATATTTCGGCACAACCACAAACAAAAAATGTTTGTAGATGTAATTTTTGATTCAGTTTTTTTTTGGAGTTTTTTTTCAAATATTGCGCATTTTTGTTAAATTCTTAGTCTGTATTTTTTATTTTTTCGGCGATGATTGGGACGTGTTGCTTTGATTTATAAATTTAACCCCGATTTGTACAACAAGCACTTGTACGTTTCGTTTAACATGATATGCAATTTAAGTCGGTGTGTGTTTGGCTTCTTGGATATTTCAAAGTGAAACAGAAAAACACACAAACGTTTTGTTGAGCCAACGGCTAATCCGTTGGCTAAAATTAAGATAACCAACATCACTTTATGTGTTTCTATTTTTGATTTTTAATTTTTAATTTTTTCTCTTTCATTAAGAACAATGCGAATTTTGTTGTAGGAATTTCAAATAGTTAAACGTTATTTATTGTGCTCGTTTCCCAAAAGGGTTTTGTGCTCAACATTTTTGCAGTGCAGCAAATAAAATAAAAGTATTTCAAAGAATAACAAGTACGAGCCATGTTTTATTTAAACGAAATGATGTTAACAGTTCTTTATGCTGTTCTTAATCCACAAGTATTTCGACATGAAAGAACATTTCAAATTGCAACAGTTTTTGGATGGCGTGTTGTTTTGCAATGCATTCGCTTTACGAGATGTTGGAAATATTTTAGCCAATTTTTTTTCGCCTTTTACTGAAACCATTAACTTGAAATTGTTTCAAGACAAAATGAAACATTTTTGCTTTAATATGCATCAGATTTTGAATCATTTTAGTAATATTTTCTTTTAGTATTTGAAACATAAAAATTTTATTGTATTCGAATGCTTTCAAGCACCAGGGCGGTTTGATGTACTTCAGATTGGCAACATCTCATGCATGGACCCCCCATATCAAAACAAAAAACTTTCTGCGTTACTCGACTTTGGCGAGAAGTCTTACCATCGAGTGTTGATAACCATCGATTGGCAGCTAAAGTTCTTAAAACAGTCTTGCCATTTTTATGAATTATTTAGCGCCAGAACAACTCTTTCGAGTAGTTAAAAATTCAATTTAAAAAAATGATATAAATCTTTTTGTCAAACTCCTATTGCAGTTGTGTTTTGCGATAAAATTCAATGCTAATGAAATGGCTTCAGGTGATTTCCTTTTTTGCAGTCAAAACAATCCTCAAGCCGTTAAAAAATCAGCCATTCGAACTCACTGTCTTCTGAAATAAACAAGAATTTCTCACTACGGTGAACATCAAGTTTTACTTTCAAAAATCAATTAGCGGAACATCAACGGAATTTGTTCCAGCAATTTTGCCTCTCAGCAAAATTTATTTGGTGAGGAGTTTATTTCCAGAACTGGATGTGGACCCTCCTTCGTGCCAATTAATGGCGCTAGATTGCTTGTTAAAAGCCTGTGCTTAGACATGTTGATAAGCCGGTAGTGCTTCAGTCAATATCATTCCACCATTAAAGCCATACGGCCAATTTTATTTGGAGAAAGTTGTTAATAATTTAACTGAACGAAAAGCCCATGTAACTCGTGGTCGCGGCAGAAATAAGTCTGAAATTATTTTGAAAAAATTAATTCCTTTAAACTATCCGCAAAATTATATAGAAAAAAGTTAATTTCCACAGCAACCTTGTCTTGTAAAGGGTGTTTTTTAAGAAGTAAACATGTTTGAAAAGAAATAAAATGAAGATAGCATTTTTAAATCGACATGAAATTTCCTTTTTTCGCAAGATAATCCTCTATCACTACAATCTAAATATGACATCTGTCATATCAACACCACTGAAGCTGGCTCGGACGTAGTATAATCTTCCAATATATTTAGCCGTATATCGGCCATAGTGCGGCAATCACGTAGTCAATCGTTTCAGGTGTAACCGCTTAACACTTCATTTATCCCTACAGAAATAATTCACATGATCTAAAAGGTGGCTTTACGGTTAAAAAACATGAATCTATGCGGTTACCAAATTTTTCCCTTAATAAATCAATCACCTATCGATGGCTATTTCAAATGTTCCTGACCGTACATCGGCAATAACGCGGCTAATGTAGTCTTCCTAATGGTCTATCGCTTGGTATTTATTGGCGTAGACTGGCGACTTCACATGTTTGAAAAGAAAATAATACAGAGGCTTTGAATTGCACGAACTTGGAGGCCAATTGACGAGTCCAAAATGTGAATCAATGCGGTTGCCAAATGTTTCCTTCAATAAATTAATTGTGGCACGCGCTGTGTGACATGTTGCGTCGTCTTGATGAAACAAAAGCGCCTGCGCAATCATGGCTGCTCAATTGATGAACAAAAAAGCCAACCATCGTGGCTCTAAAGAGACGTTCTGATTATACCTACGAGAAGTAGGGACTCGTGAGTCCCACCAGCCCTAAAGCACCCGAATCGTCAGTATTTCTGTATGTAACGGTGTCTCAACATACACTTGAGGATGAGCATCATTCCAATTACACCACTTTGACTTATGGAGTCATCCATTCAAGGAAAGGTGGTCTTCATCGCTGAACAAAATTCGTGTATATCGAACAGAGTCATGAGTTTTTGTTGTGCTCCCACGCGTACACTTAACGTTATTAATAATGTTACTCATACGCCACATTGCACTCGTACAAGATTGCTTGTGTCATTCATGTTCTTATCTTCTGATGTATCAGTATTTTGGCACGCTTCTGAAGCACATTAAACTAACAAAAGAGATAACACGCTTGGAAGCGTTATTCAGTCTATTCCTGTTCAAATTCACAAGTAAACATAAATCACTTGACAGTTGACAAAATGGCCGCCAGTTAGTTAAGTGTTGCCAACTTAAAGTTGTATACCTCCACAAGAAAATTCTCTTTATATGGGATAAGCTTCCTTCACAGCTCTGACCTCTCTCTTTTAATTTCAGGAAGCTCAAATTGAGTAACTTTTTTCTTCTTCTGTAAATTTTTCCTTTTTGTTAAAATAAGTCATGTATTTAACAGAAGTCTTGTGAGTGATTTCTGGTTCAAGTTAAAAATAAAAGCCTCTTTTTGTAAATGTAACAAAAAACTTGGAGATCTAAAAAAGTGAACCGCGACGTTAATAAATTGTTGTTTATATTTCAAAGCTCTAAAGCCGGTTTCCTCATAATAAATTCATACTGTAATTTTAAACTATTCCATAAAATGCTCAAAAGTTAATCATATATTTGGCGCAATAAATTTATAAACAGTCGAACTTTATGTTTTTAAAAACTTCAATACTGCGGCCAGCGCCTAAAGATAAAGAAAATATATATTAAAATATGAATAGTGCTGTAAATGAAAACTGTGGCTGTATTCTAGACTAAAATCTATTGAGAAACTTATTAGCATTTAAATAGCTGATGATGATACAGCGGAGTGTGTAATAAAGTTGGCTGCCTTTTTATGGAAATTTATAATTTAACAACCGCTGCAAAGAATAAGAGTTTGTTTCCTACAAATTGAGTTAAATACCGGTCATAAAATTATATGGAAAGTCAAATATTACAAATTAATTTTGTTTAAATTTGCCTTCGAATGCTGGAGCTCTTTCAAAAGATCACATTCATTTTAGTTTTCTTCAATGTTACACTTTAAAAAACATATAATTCGGCTTTTTAGCATGACAATATTCACTGCAGCCAATTTAATTATATGCACGCTACTTAATTAAATTAAATTTAAATACATCTTTGGCGTTAACGCTGCTTTACGTTTGTTATCATGGGATGCAATAAAACAAAACAAAAGACTTAAGCTACAAACTTGCATTATAATTATGGGTCTTGATGATATTTTTCTTTCATCCAATTTTTTTTATTAATATTTTAACAGAATATATTATTTATTTTAAATGCCGTTTATATTTTAAGATTTACTTATAAATTATTGTGGACTTTGAAGATCACAAACATATTCCTCTGGTGCCAGTATTATTATGCAAAGTTGTTGTTATTTTCATGTTAATATCGCATTAGCAACAATTGACAAGAGTTATTAGTGTTTTTAAATTATTAATCAAAAAATATTGTCTTCAATATGTGTTCATATTTCATTGCAAAGTTAAGCCTCCAGCCGGAAAATAAAACTTGCTGTAGGTCGACAGCAACAAACAACAATCAATAGTTATTTTACTCTAATTCATTAGCGACATTCCATCAAATGGCCATTGTGGCTTTTAAATTATGCCTATTAAATTGGAAGCAAAAGGCTTGAAAGAAGTATTGGATTATTAGTTTAAGCTCCACCGCTACTGGTAAAACACATATTTTGTAAATTAACTAACAACTTTCAAACGGCCGGTCTAAAAGAGAAGGAGTTTGTCATGGCCTAGTAAAGTTTTGTTTTAGTTTGACAATTGAAAATCAACTTCCCATTATTGAGCAGAATATAAAGCGGAATCAAGCCACTTTTATAGCAAAAACTTTCGAATATATTAAGTTTTGAAAATTAATATTGAATGAGTAGCCAAATACTCAGGAAAATGCTTCAAATTTAAAGTTGTTATTCGTTTTTAATTTTTATTGTTGAGCTAAAGAAAAATCTATTACGAAAAGAGACTTAAAGTACAGGCAATGCTCAAGTTAACGTCATTACCTGCCTTTCAGCCCTGCCTGCCGGTGCTCCCAAGCACTCGAGTAAAATTAGGTGTCCACCGCCACCCCTGTCACCCTCAGGGACCACACCAGTGCAGCCCCCTAGGGCTTACACACGTTATAACTTTACTCATATGGTTCCGCCACAAAACCATTTTCATACACCTGGCTAAGGTGTTCGGACCTATCCAAAAACCCTTGTTACTTCCGAGGAAAGCATGTTGTCAGCACCAAGAGGAACTAAAGTTCAAAGTCGTAAGACTTATCCCTCCTGACACTCCCAGCACCAACAACACACCACCCCTTCCAAAATATCTGCTGAATCGCAGCAGCCCACAGAGACTGCTATCAGCTGGTTCGAAGTCCCAGCATAGTATGAATATGCCAGCACATCAACCCTTATCTGACATCTCTACCAGAGACCTCAACCAACATCTGGCCACAGAATCAACCCAAGTCTCATCTATGGAGCTTAACCACATCTCGTGGTACCAGTGTAAGGAAACAAATGTAGGTTTGTAGCCTACTATTGATTTTGATCCTTTGTAATGGCGGAAGCCAGGTATCCTCACAGGCCTAACTAGCGGCCATTTTGTCAACTGTCAAGTGATTTATGTTTATTTGTGAATTTGAACAGGAATATACTGAATAAAGCTTCCAAGCGTATTATTTCCATTTTAGTTTAATGTGCTTCAGAGGCATGCAAAAATACTGACACATCAGAAGACAAGAACATGAATGACACAAGCAATGTGACGTATGAGTAACATTATTAATAACGTTAAGTATACGCGTGGGAGCACAACAACTCATGACTCTGTTCGATATACACGAATGAAGCCCACCTTTCCTTGAATGGATGAGTCCACAAGTCAAAGTGGTGTAATTGGAATGATGCTCATCCTCGAGTGTATGTTGAGACACCGTTACATACAGAAATACTGACGATTCGGGTGCTTTAGGGCTGGTGGGACTCACGAGTCCCTACTTCTCGTAGGTATAATCAGAACGTCTCTTTAGAGCCACGATGGTTGGCTTTTTTGTTCATCAATTGAGCAGCCATGATTGCGCAGGCGCTTTTGTTTCATCAAGACGACGCAACATGTCACACAGCGCGTGCCACAATTAATTTATTGAAGGAAACATTTGGCAACCGCATTGATTCACATTTTGGACTCGTCAATTGGCCTCCAAGTTCGTGCAATTCAAAGCCTCTGTGTTATTTTCTTTTCAAACATGTGAAGTCGCCAGTCTACGCCAATAAATACCAAGCGATGGACCATTAGGAAGACTACATTAGCCGCGTTGTTGCCGATGTACGGTCAGGAACGTTTGGAAAACCCGTCGATAGTTTCACCTGCAGTTTTAAACTAAGTCCGAGCCAGCTGTGGCACTCACATACCTGAAGTCACATTTAAATTGTAGTGCCTGAAGTAAATATATTTCATTTTATGTTAATACAATTCTGTATCCAAAGCTCCATATCTCTGAAGGCGTAAGCATTTATATTAATGTTTTAAATACAGATTTTAATTAATATAATTGGATGACAAGACTTCTGGAAAGGATTGGCAATAACTACATGAAAAAGGGCGCCATCCCTGGCGACTCTAAGATAAGTCACCGACGCTAAACATAAAACGCAGATCTTCTCAGAAACGGACATGTTCTTCTACCTGTTGGCCGGTGTAATTTTTTGTGTCCCCTTTCTTGGAAGCCAAAAGCGATCAGTTTACAAACTGCAATAATATTATGTACCATGACAGAAAATTATTTCTTATTCAAAATAGACTCGATCATCTGAAAACTAAAGCGAGCCTGAAATATTATAAATGAATTTTTTAAAAAGCATGATCACACTTCATAATTTCAATCGAAATCAAAATTTGAATTTAAAATTTCTTCCACAGAATGAAGGAAACATAACTTATACGGGCCAACTGATAAGCCAGTCAACATTTCCACGAGTTCCAACTCAATATTAAAAGCCTTCAATTCGAAAGCAAACAAGCTCTGGTTGTGGCTGTAACGAAATGATGGTAGAAATGATATGGAAATATTTGATTAAATTATTTAATAAACAAAATTACTCAACCACGAAAACGTGGAAGTGAAGCGTTCATTAATTTAGACATGAACTGAATGAAGAGATGATGAAAACGAGCATAAATAAACGCCTTAAAATTATAAAACTTAAAGTGCCAACACTTTCAAATGCAAATTTGAAATTATTTCTAAATGGGCAACGAATTAGCATAATTTGAAACGGACTAATAAAGAAAATAGAAAAGAGGGCCACAAGTTGTGTGGCAGGGGAAAATATTTCAAACACGAAAAACAAACAACCTCTTCAAATTTCATAACATGGATTTTACTTTTGTCGGGAGTTTATTTTTATTTAATATTTCTTTTTTTTTTAATAACTTTTTGGGAAAAATTATGCTTGAGTTTCAAAGTGTTTTTATTCAATTTGTTGGGCAATTAATTTATGCTGAAGTGCTGAAGTGTTTTTTTGCCTTTTAGTTTTATTATTTTTCCTCTTTTTATGTGTTTTTTTTCTTAGTTTGAGAAATGGTTGCTTTTAATTGGCCAGTATTTTGTAAAGTGATGACGATGACTGGTGTGAATTTAACTATTTTTCATTTCTGGTAAAGTTTTTTCTCTTCAAATCAACAACGATTGTGTGGGAAATGTTGTCACTTTCGGATTAAGCGTTGGATCCACAGAAGAAATTGATGGTGAATTTCATACATCGGAAAGTTAAGCTAAACAATTTTTTTTTAATACAGCACTTAAGACACATTCAAGATCACTTTTGTAGTAATTCTCGTTTCTGCGAATCAATGGAAAATAGTTAAAAAGCAATTAATTTTTATTTCCATCAATCGAAGCTCGTTTTTTTTAATCGATGGCCTCAAGCGAATTCACTTGAATGAATAGTTTTTTAATGGAAATAGAAATTCCTTTTATTATTAGCCCAGAGCCAGCAACAGCAAATCTAATAAAGTTATTGAAATTGATCCCCTGTGCCTCATCCCTCTCACTTGCCTTAAAAGCCTCCAATCGGTTACCGTTTCTCACTTCAAAGATGGAATAAAACAAAATTTAAAAGAAAATACCAAAAATGTTAATCAAGTTTTCAAATGCCTGCAAAAATGTGGTGTAAATTAATATTTTGACTGTCTAACATATAATTTAATAGTTGAGTTGTTTTTGGCTTCAATCTTTTTTTAATTTTTTTTCTTTCTTTCTTTCAATCATTGTATTTTGATTATATTTTTGGTGTTATTTCGCTGTATGTTTATCTTTTCATGCAACATTGTTGCAAAATGTTATAAAAATTTAAATAAAAAAAATTAAATTAATCGCTGCAGTACCCCAATGGCAACAACAAGTTTTCCGCGTTTTTAATTAGCATTAACGTGTTGAAGTAGAAGCAGCATAAATTTATGAAAAGTATATATTTGCATTAACACCAACTCGTACACACACACACACAAACACACATACACACAAGTGTGATATATTTCATATTAAAGTAAACAAAGTCATTAAATACAAAAATAAAAGAAATACAAAAACCCAAGTCAAAAAAAATAAAAAATTGTGCCAGAAAAATATATGTTTGTTGATTTACAAAACCGGCCGCAGGATTTGAAAAGATCTTTTGATCGTTTCATGTTGCGAGACTAAATAATTTTAAAAATTCAAACGAAACTCAATAATATGATTCTCAATTAATCGTTGTTAATTAATTCTCTGCTGGTGTCATACAGAAAAAATATTTTCCTTTCCCCTTGCCGCTGCTCTGACACGGCAACACGGCAACACGGCAGCCAAAGAATCTTTTGGCTTAAATAAATAGAATTTCAGTGGAAAGCAAATTTTAAAAAAGACTATTTCGATGCTTAAAATTGATTCTAAAGTGCTAAACGAATTGGCAAAATTGCTAATTGAGTGTAACGAATGATTGATTTGTTAAGGCAGGGAATTACAGAGTCGTTTCTTTTTTTGTTTTTGTATTAGCAAACAACAAATAAGAAGAGAAAGTGTTATATTCGGCTGTGCTCTGAGCGTCTTTTACTTTCACTTACCAAGAAATATTAAATTACTAGATTATCAACTTCTAGATGTTGGTTGACCGAGCTAATTCTTTGTGAAGAATAAAATAGTTTTAATTTTAATAAAATTTTTAATTTAAATAAAAATATTTTTTTTTTTTTTGTTGGTTTTTTGTTCTATTTCCAATACCTTGGTCTACAAAAAAAGTTAATAAACTTAACTTGTCATACACAATTAATGAATTTCTTTTTGAAATGTAAAATATGTTTGAGTACAAAGCAAGTAAAAGTGCTCTATTCGGCTGTGCCGAATCGTATATACCCTTCGCCAACGTACGTCTGGCACTACATGTACATATTTTTAAGTACCAATTTTGTTTTTTCCAAGTTATAAAAACGTCAGTTGCTTTTTTGGTTAACAACCCTGGAAGGGAAATTTTACCTAAAAGATTTTTTTGTCAATGCAAATCTTCAGGTGGTAAGAAGTAGTTTTATTTAAACTTAATAGTTGTAACCATTTTGGTTATTAAATGTCCTACAAAATAATGCATGTACCAAAAACAAATTCAACTTTCCCAACCCTGGAAGCGAAAAGTTAATTTCTTTCGTTTTTTTTATCAGTGCAACTCTTTTATTTAAGAAAAATTTTAAATTTTTAACTATTGTGACCACTTTCATGTACCATTGTCCCCCTGCACTTGTCCAACCCTGGATTTGAAATTTTTATTTTTTTCTTAGTTCTTGATACTAAACTTTTTCTTCCTTAATAATAAAATAGTTTTAGTCAATAAAAGAACGACGTTAAATGTATTTTTGGTTACTTTTATGTATAAAAAATTTCAGTTTCCCAACCCTAGAAGGAAAATTTTAATAAAAAATATTTTTTTATCAGTGCAACTCTTCTTGAGGTATCAAGTAATTTTATTTAAGAAAAATTTAAAATTTTTAACTATTTTGGCCACTTTCATGTACAATAAAATATTGCACTTGTCCAACCCTGGATTCTAAATTAAGACTTATTTTTATTAATTTTTGATACCAGTTTTGTTCTTTCTAAACTATAAAATAGTTCCAGTTGGCAGAATTAAACAATAATAGTTGCTTTTTGTTTACTTTCATCAATAAAAATATTTTAAATTTCCCAACCCTGGAAGAGCAAATTTAGTTTTTACAATTTTTTATCTATGCAAATCTTGAAATTGTATAAAGCAGTTTTATTTAAGAAAAGCCGAAAATTTTTTAACATTTTATTTATTTCATGTGCTACAAAATCCTTTTCCATCCCTGGAAAAATTTTTTATTCTTTTTCAATACTCAATTGAGGCTTCCCAAAGCATGGAACCGGTTCCAAACAAACAAACAAAAGAATAATTTAATTTTGGTATTAATTTTACTTCGAGAAATAGCATCTCAGCTCTGGAACTGTATTTATAAATTTCAATACCGCTCCATTTAAGTTCATTTTCAATGCATCAGTCCAAGAACGCAATCTCTAGCTCTTCTGGGGGCTTGGGAAAACCGATTTTACATACAGACAGACGGACAGATGGACAGACAGACAAGCGGACAGACAGACAGGCGGACATTGCTCCATCGTCATCGCTATTCATAATAATCAAGAATATATATAATTTATGGGGTCCCATATTAATATCGCAGAAGTTACACACGGAATGACAAACCATTTCACTTTTTGGTGTAGGGTATAAAAAGAAATTATATACCCTTTTCCGAGTTCGACAGTTGGTAGCTTTTTCAAATTAATTTAAGAAAAACTAAATACTCGTTTCATGACTTCTTTTCATACTGAATTTCTGACTCATTTTCTTCATGCAGATTTAAGTTCATGTGCAGCCCCTCATTTTATATACAAGATTCAAATAATTATTGTAACTTGTTTTCAATGTTATTGAAGATACCACAACCAACCACTGCGAAAAAATATTACAGCATTTAATGTGTCAAGCTGACAATTCGTAGTCATGTTCACACAAATTAAATTTAACCGGAGAAACTTTTCGTCGTCACATGAATTTCCCTAAACAAACAAACTCAAAAGAAAAGAATCGCCAACTACAATAACTGCAGCACAAAATGGTAATCACATTTCAATGTCAACAAAGAAAAAAGCCAACTCGTGACTACAAAAATTTTCACAATATTTACAAAATCAAAGACAAAATTTTGTGAAACGTTTCCGTTGAAGTTAAACAAACAAAATTTTCCCAAAAGAAAAAAAAAACAATGACATGCAGCACCTGTAATTTTCAACATTAAAAACGATCAGTTGTTCGTACAAATAAAAGTGAGACCGTCTGAATTTTCCTTAAGATTAAAATCTGTTTGCAATTAAAAAAATGTTCGCAATTGTTTGCCAAATCTTAAGACGGGTTGACTGTAAAAGTTTTGCCTGCTTCTTTTGCTCTCTGGGTTTGATACAAATAAAAAAAGATGCACTCTGAGTGTCAAGTTTTACATTCAAGTAGGTCTTTTGTAGTGGACGTGTTCGATGTACGCTGGTCAGGAAAGTCAGGTAATGGAAAACTCTAACAGTGTGTAGATTCAGTTTGTCAAAAATTAATAACATAAGGAAATTAATCGATTATATTTTATTCGAATAACTTCTATTGAAACAGCTTTTATTTTAATAATGTTTAACTCAATAATAGATATTCGATTAATTTGTATTATTTTACTACATGATGAATAATATTTTAATAAAATAATATATTATGTTTTTGGAACTAATTTTTCGAACAATAGTTTTCTGTTAAATAATACACGTTCGCATAATTTAAAACGAATAATTTGTTTATATATATACACATATATATATATATATATATATATATATATATATATATATATATATATATATATACATATATATATATATATATATATATATATATATATATATCAATATTTTTTTTAATTTTTAGTCGAGCAAAATATATTCCAATAATTTTTTATTCGAATAATGTTTATTCGCGAATAATGTTCATACGAATAATGTTTAATCGAATAATTTTTGCAGTCATAATAATGTTTACCCGAATACTATTCTCGAATTTTTTCTATTCACTATAACAAATTGGTCGTTAAAAATTTCTTTAGATATATAAGAATTATTCGAACTATTTTATTCGAATAATATTAATGCTATAGCAATATTTATTCGAATATCAACAACTTTGATATGAAAAAGTTTTCTCTTTATTAATTTTCAATTGGATAATGTTTATTTCGGCAATTTTTATTCTATTAATTTTAATCGAATACTTTTTACTGTTGAGGTAGTTTTTAATCATAAGTAAATAAATTTGTTTTAATATGTTATTTAATCTTCTTGTATTTAGATATATAAATTTTTGTTTCACTGATTTTTAATTAGATAACACATGTTCGAATAACTTTTATCATCATAATCTTTGAACGCCAAAAATACTTTTTTAATTTTTCTTTTAATAATTTTGAATTAAACAAACTAATAATATTTGATTTGATAATAAATTTCAATAGTTTTTTTTAAATAAATATGTTTTAGTTCTTTTAGTCGAATTAAACTCTCATTTGATAATATTGAATGTATAAATATATATTCGAATAATTTTAATCGAATAATATTTGATTTGACAGTAAATCTTACTCGCATATTTTAATAAATATGTTTGAATTCTTTTACTCGAATCAAACTCTCATTTGATAAAATGGAATGTATGTATAAGTATATATTCGAATAATTTTAATCGAAAAATTTCAATCGAATAATAATTGCTTTGATAATAAATTTTACTCGCACATTTTAATAAATTAAACTTTCATATGATAATATTGAATGTACTCGTGTAAATATATATTCGAATAATTTTAATCGAACAATTTTGGACGTCGCAATAATTTTGTTTTCTTTTTATATACACATACATTTGTTTTATATATAACCGAATGCAATATATTTTCATATATTCGAATAATATATGTATGCTTGAATAATATTAATCGAATAATCGATTATCATAACGTCATAATAAAGTTTAATTTTTTTCAATAAATTATCAAAATCAATTTCAGTTTCAGTAGTTTTAAATTGAATCTTATATAATAGATTATATACATTAATCGAATAATTTGTTCGGTTATATATTTTAATAAATATTCTCAGCTTTTTTTATATATTTTATTTTATCAAGATTAGGTCGATTAATAAGTAATCGAATACTTTAATTCGAATAGTTTAATCAAATATTTATTTATCGCAAAAATGTTTTTCCGTATGAATTTGTTTTAAAAGATTATCTTTTTATTGTTTTTCTGTAAATTTATTAGGTTTCTTTAGTTGTTATTTTTAAAAATAATTAAACTCATTTAACTGAGTATAACTTTAGTGTCATTATAAAGTTTACTCGAATGCTTTTCAATAAATTATCAAAACTAATTTCAGTTTCAGTAACTCTAAATTGAATCTTATATGTTACAGCAACTAATCGAATAATTTATTCTCTTATATATTTATTCATATTAATAAATCTACTGTTTTTTATTTACTATAGAAATTTTATTGCATTAAAATTAAATCGATTAACATATAATCGATTATCTTAAGTCGAATAAATCTAAATCAAATAAATACAAATCAAATAATTTTTAATTTTTCTTAATTTTTTGTGAAGCAAAATTGTTGGAACTCACTAAACACTTCGCTTAACTTCGCTTAATTTTCGTTAAACAGTAAAGAAAAGTACATTTCATACCAAAAGAGTTTGTGAGTAAAAAATTTTGTTTAATATCAAAAAATTTTTTTTTAACTTAAGACTATAACTGAAAAAGTAATTAAAAATTTATATATAAATCCAAAATTATTTCTTTATTTGAGCGATCAACATTCAACTTCTTATTTCAAAATGATTTCGGTTCATGGCCTCATTTCTCCCAGTATGACTTGTCAACAAAAATCAATGATTAAACGTGTCCTCGCATGAACTAGAGATGTCAAAACGCTTGATTCTTGAGGCCAATTCACAATAGAGTTATCCCTCAATTTAGAATGATTTTACTCGAAATATAGTACGAAGAACCAGCCTATTAAAACCACATCGCGCGTGAATCCTGGTACGTTAACAGTCTTTATTAATGGTAACTCAAGTATCGGTTTCATTTATGAAGAAATAAGTCACAATGAAAGCGCCAGTACGTACTGTCAACTTAACCCTGCATGCCTCTCCAGGGTCTCTTGCCGTTCGATTTCACTTCATATGCAGCAAATCCTTAACCGTCTTTGCGGAAAAGCTTTTGCATGTTTTCTTCTCTCAGTTGATTTGAACAAAAGAAGCCTTCAATTTCAAGTTTTGACTTCGAATACGATATTTATTTTTAATGAACGACTCTGATGTGCAAAATACGAGTAAAAGAAAAAAGATGTCTCGGTTACAGCCAAACATTTGTGTTTGTTTTGTTGTTGTTGCTTTTGCTATATTTTCCATTTTTGTTAAATCGTATCGCATTTGGGATCATAAATGTCAATGTCGCTTTAAAAGAAACCGTTAACACTTTTTGCTGGCATTTAAATCATAAATAAAAAATAAACGTTTTGAGTTTCATTTGAACAGGTTTCAGACACTCGTTCGTTCGTTAGTTTGAGATGAGTAGAAGTAAAAAGTAGCGAATGAAATGAAGGCTTTTTCTTGTTTTTGTTGGGATTGTCATTTTACAAGCGAGTAGATTTTAATATGAATTTAAAATATTTATTTATTTTAAAAGCGATCAATAATTGTTAATTTAAATAAATACAAGTTGCATGTTCATCGGGCGGATCACGTGACCGTAATCCCATAGATGGTTGGTATTATTTATAAATTAATATAGAAACTGGAATAAATTATTCGGTATATTTTATTTTCCTATTCTAAATGGAATTATTATTGGATGATAATTAAAGACTTTTTATCACTTTAAATTTTGTGTTTCAAAACTATTTATTTCTTGTGGGTTGAGCTCATCTTTAAATAAGAATTTGGCTGCAGTTTAAGTCCCATAATTAGCGGCTGCTCCGCCATTATGAGCCTTTTTGCTTGGTTTCGAATAAATCTAATTGATGTTTTTTATATTTATTTAACAAGTTTTCTCTAACTTCATTCAGTTCGGCATAAAACGGCGCTGTTGGCTGATATAGTGAATACTAGACTATGATGTCTTAGATCCCGAATTCATCTCCGCAGTTAGTCAAGGATATGGGGTGACTTGATTAGAGCTGGATGGTGTTAATTGTTGTCGGCTTATCGCAATAACGAAGACGTGTTTTTCAATAAATTTTTTTCATTTATGAATGGGTTAAGAGGAGATTACTCTTCGTTGTAGATTAAAATTGCTCTTCGTGGAATCGGCGAACAATTTTTTAAAATTAATTTAAATATTTTATTATAAAAATAATTTAAAAAAACAATTAAATATAAAATAAAAAGTTTTTTTCCTCTAAGAATTCGATACGAATTTGATCAAGAGCAATTAAGCTTCGTCGATTCTACGAACATTAACCATCCAGGGTTAACACCATCTTCTACTTTCTACGGGTCATCGCCTGAGCGCTACTGCAAGACGAAAAAAAAAGAAATTCATTATCTGCCACAGAGCCGAAAAATTATTTCCAAGGAAAAAAAAATAAAACATATAGACCGGGCGTTACCGTTGGGTATTGAGTAACTTCGCTCCCATTTTTAATTAAAACTTGATCTCATTTTAATTCAGATTATACTCAGGCTAATATTCAAAACGACATGATAACTTCCCCTAGAAAGAACGAAAAATCAACATCACTTTGTTACTTAATTTGTCCAAATTAAGCCGCAGAACGGAATAACGATGTTTTCGTAAGTTGCTGCACTCCCATTATCAGTACTCATATGCATCGTCACTACTTGAGAGACTCATTCATTTATAAAAGTTTTATGATAAAAATTTTTTAAAATGTTGTTCCAAAGAAAAACTGCCAGACAAATAGTGGTATTTCCGAATAGGAACTTTAAGTCTTTTATAATGGAATAGGAACGGAATATTGCAGACTGTGTGGGAGAAAAGTCCATGTTTCCACCATGATGGATAGTAACTGAAATAACTTTCTTCTGATTTTGTTTAATATTTAGATTTTTATAAATTACACACACTCATACACACATCCACATACACTCACACATGTGCATTCTATAATTTGCTTTTTCAATTTGCCAAATATTTTCAAAGTAGTTGAATTGAACCAACAAATTAAACTACGCACATGTTGGAGTTTATGAAAATGACAAATGCCTTTAAGTTTTCAACAACCACATCAATTTTTAGCAACGCCAGTCCAAGCAATAACAACAGCAAAAACAAAAGCAACATACGACAAAAAAAATAAAACTTAGAAACAAGCCTGACAACGTCATCAGACATATTTAGTGCAGCCATGGCAGCAACAGCAGCAGTCAGTTAGTAAAGCAGTTGCAAAAAGTCGTTATTTTTTTCAATTATTATTTTGTCTGTTTTCCCCCAGCAGCCGTGACAATATCAAGAGCAGGCGTTTCAACATGTGATTTACATGTTGCTACACTAAGTTCATGCGTACGTATAATTGCAACAACTACACGAAAGCCAACGCAAAATGATTTTGTGCGAATTTTCTAATTTGCTGTTGGATTGTTTTTATGTGCGCAAATCATGGCTTTTTGTGAAGGGTCAAAACTGCTCGCAACAGTGACGGACAAATGTTGCTTGCGAAATGGCGGATTTTAAAGGAAATAATTTGTACGACTGAAGCCGAGATTTTGGCGGAATAAATAATTTTTAATTATTCCGCATGGAATGGACAAGAAAATGGAAACGCAATTTCACTCTAGTTGGCAGCATAATTGAATGACTAAAATGTTCAACATTTTTAATATATTGCAGTTTGACAGCTGAGAATGTCAAACCGTGTTGAAGTTTTTCTTCATTAACGTTTGAGAAGTCATCATGAATCCCTTAACAAGGGAAGCAAAGCTTCGAAATTGTGGAAATTTATTTCGAAACAAATAAATCTGTTCGAGAAGTTCAAAGAGTTTTTTTTTCAAATAAAAGTATCTGCTCGGTGATGAAGCCTGTTTCAGATTAAATGAATAATTCAGGAAATATTTGGAGCAGAGGCAGTCCTCAAAATTTCGCTCTGCATCATCGATCCTTGTTTCTTTCGAAAGCATCAAAAGGATGGCTGGTATATTAATGGCGACTCTATCACGCCATGCTGACCAAATTTTTTGTATTCAAACTTCAATTAGCCAAACGTCAACGGCAGTTAGCTCCAACCAAATGACGCAACTTGCCACACAGCGCGTTAATGACAACTTTATTTTCAAAATTGTCCGTTTCACTTTCGTCCTTGCTCATGTGACTGAAAGCCTCTGTATTACATTTTATAGGCTCTTGAAAGTCTTTGACTTATGCCCACACACCAACAAATCTTTAAGCACTGAAATCCAGTACAAGTTTGACATTTTCCAGCACAAACCTATTCACAACGTTTTAATGTACAAACGCAATTCGCTTCAAATTTTAATAAGTTAATATATTTGAAAAGTGCTTTCTAATAAACGCTTCAAAGCACAAGGAAATGACAACAAAAATTTATAAATATTCAACTTACACAGCAGAGCAGAACAGCTGTTTTCAAAAGCCGCTGCACTTTTCTCATTAAAAGTCATGTGTAGTTTTATTTATAAGCACTTGTTGGATGGATTAGTTGAATGTGATATCAGATTCTATTTATACTAATTTTATTATGAAAAAGAATACAATGATAATACGCCAGTGTTGCCGTTCTACTATTTATTTAACAATCTCAGACTAATTTTTGTTATATATTTAATATTAAACCTATTTTATACTTTAAAAAAAATTTTATTAGTAATAAAAAAAAGTCAAACAAAATCAAAAAGATGCTCCAGGGTTAGAAAATTTAAATTTATTTTGTCTTCAATTTTAATTATGTGCTGTTTCTTTTTTCCCAAAATCTTATTAAAAAATTCAAAGTGATCAATCGAAAAAAAAATGTATACTAAATTTATTTTGATACAAAACAGTAACAGACGTACGTCGGTGAAGGGTCTATAAAATTCGTTTCAACCGAATATGTCACTTTTATTTATCGAACTCTAATTGTGGTTCTAAGAGATAACGGAAATAACAAACAATTGTTTTATGCAAAAGTAGTAATTTTTTATTATGAGTAGCACCAACACTCAGGGGACGACCCCGACATATGCAGTGCATTGCACTACAACTTGGAAAGGAGGGGATAGCGTCAAGAAAACAGATGAAGACAGTTTAAAGTATTAAAAAGTTTCATTGTTTTTGTACAGCCACTCGCAACTTTTATAATAATATTTCATTTATTTTAGGGAATTGTTGTCTAACACTTTATGTACAATCGTACTGATTCTTTTTCATTAAATACTTTTGCTCGCGAAGGGATCGAAAAGGAGTTCTAAAATATGTACGAAGGGTGCTGTTGGTTGAAGTAGTGATCCCGAGCTCGACTTCGCACTCAGCCAAGTATATGAGGTGGAATTTTCCTGACCTTCTTAAGTGCTGGTCTCAATACCATCTTCTCAATTTATCTTCTTTTATCCTCTTAGGTTTTCTTCCATTTTCCAGCTGAGGCACAGTGAACTGAAGTTGTAGCAGTCAGTCCAAGAAAATAAATCACTAAAAAATAAATATGTGGGAAGTGTTTTAATACTTTAAATAATGGGAATAGCATTTGCCCAAAAATATCAATGAAAAACTTGCGTTATTGTAGATTTTTGAAATGTCGTTACTAATTCACAGCAGAGAATATTTCACAGCCCTTTTCTTGATGTTCTCTAAACATATAAAATCGTCCATCAAATTATTTCTAATACTTCCAATAGTTCCGCTTACGATTTCTTTCTAAAAATTTATGTAAATAGGAACCGTTTTCACATTCAATTAGGCCTTCTTAAAAGTGGTGACAAGCACATAAACATGCTTCCTGATGAGAAAGTGTAGCGGCTTCCGAAAACAGGGTAGTTGCACTCTTTCTTTCCCAAAAAATTTTTTTCAAAATTTAAAATGATCAATTGAGAGGTGAAACACCCCCGGGGCTAAATTAAATATTAAGTTAGCAAATAATTGGCTAAAAATAACGAGAGTTGTCAACACTTTAAACAATTGTTTTCACATTAAAACAATTTTTAGCTGTTGTTGTTCTTTTTCTCTTATAACTTCTATTAGAATAGAGTGTAGAACAAAAATGTAGGAAAAAAAACAATGAGTTCTTGTTACGAATTTAATATTTTTTAAAACTCTTATGCAATTAAATGGAAGTTTGAAAGAATATCTTCAGTTATTCTAAGAAATGTAAGGCCAGTGAAACCCTCAATTGATCACTTTGAATTTTTAAATAAAATTTTAGGAAAAAGAATCAGCATATTTAAAATTGAAAAACTAAAAACGACAATTCCCAAAAAAGCACGGATTTAAATGGTTCCATTTGTGTCTTCAATCATATACCAAATATCTCGACTTTTAATTTATTGCTGTTGAATTCTGTTAAAAGACTTGCCAAATCTTCATAATGACAAAAAAAAACTTTTTTTTAATGGTTTTATTTTCTTTAAAATGTAATTTTATACTTTGGCAAGATCAAAGTGCCCCTTCAACTACTTTCAAATGTAATTAATATGTGACATAAAATCATGCAGTGATTTGCGGTCTTGTTTCTACACACCAAAACCCTCGAACGCACAAATATGTCTTAATATCAATCCAATTTTATGTCTCAAAATTCTAATGCTGTTACAGTTTAAGGCCAAGGCAGTTTGCTCTTTGTTAAAATTATAAATCAAACCAGGCAACAATTTCAATAAATAAAAGCAATTAATGAATAATTCATAAAGATAAATGCATTTTACGCACAATATTTGAAAATTTATTTTAAAAAAAAATATAATAATAATAATGAAAACCCATTTGCCTTAAGCGTTCAAAATCAATTGATCATGAGAAAATTGAAAAGAAACTGAAAATATTCAAAAAGACAATGAAATTGTGTAGTGGGTGGCAGCATTAATTGTTCTAACTGCTAAAGCATGAATAGATAACGAGGGTGGTCACAAAAACTATTTGCAATTGCACAATAGCGGAAAAGTATAAATCATCGATTTATATAAAAGATTAAAAGAGTGGCATTATAGAGTTTTCACACTGAAGGTTAAAACCTGGTTTCAGCATTAAAATCACAAACAGAAGATTTTGCGTTCACCCTGCCGGTTTAGGAACTTAAATTTTTAACACGCAGATTGTCCCATAAATTGAATCATGGTATATTGAATATCTCATAGAAATTGATATATTTGTTGTTGTATATTTCTCTATATATTATTATATTTTATTCTCACACTGTACTGCAGCACTCTTGTTTGCATCAAATAAATATTTATATTTCAGTTTCAAATAGAAATTGTTTTATATTTTTTTAATTATTATTTTGAAAGTATGGAAGGACTTACAGGGAGCGAATAAATGCTTTAAAAACATATTGTTTCACTCAAAATTATGCAAACTTTGAAAGAAAAAATGCATTATCAGATGTTTCCTATACATAACTTGGCAGCACTTAATTTAGCTCAGGCAAAAATAGCCAAATACAAGGTTGCATTTCACGAAACCTTAAGAAATCTCTTTAATTTTTTTTAAACTCTTTATTTTTAATTTCGTGCTGATTCTTTTTTCCCAAAGTCCTACTATAAAATTCAAAGTCAGCAATTGAGAAGTTTTATCTAGTTCTTATGAATAACTAACGATATTTATTTCAAACTTCCACTTTAATAAGTGAGAAGTCTAAGACAAATATTAAAGTCATAAGAAGAACTCGCTGATCCTTTTTCCTTTTTTATATTCTTACGTTTGATTTAGTTGTTCACTTAATAAAAGCATGGGAATTTCTATGCAAAATAAAATCTTGGTAATTTAGTTTTTGTTTTTATTTTAAAATTTACTTTGATGGCATGACTTACGCCATCATGGCCGCCCAAATGTGATAATAAATCATGACCTTAAGTAAACTTATTGAAACCGAATTGTTCATGCTTTCTGAGTCATGTAGTCTTAACGTCTTGTCAATTTCAATAAAAATGCCTCTTAAAAGGTTTCATGAATAACGAGACAAAACTAATTTCCTTATTTTTATAAATTTACAAATTGCTGTTATGAATTTCTTTAGCTGAATCGAAGCACCAGCGAAGTAGACAATGTAAAAGGGTTAACCAGTTTTTGGCATCAAAAGAAAAGTTAAGCAAACCACTCGTTAGGCTCTGATTTCTATGAAACTTTTATTTCATTATAAAGATTTAATCTCGCCTTCAAGTTGGGAATGAAACTTAATTTAAATGGCCGTCTTTAAAGTGGTTGCAGCAGTCGATGATGTGGAAGTATCTTTCGACAACTTCTTGGCACATTTCAGCCTAACGATTGTTGGGTTTCCAATGCTGCAGGCTTAAGAGAATATTCGTGTAGGCAAGGTCTTTGACGTACGTCTAAAAAAATCAATGGCTCTAAACAACATGATCGTGTTGACCAGTTGATATCTGCAAAGAGTGTTATGAGATCTAAAAATGTCTCTTACAATGCAGTCAAGATCTTTCTCTTTGTATTGCTCGTGACATGGTATTGATGAAATTACATCTCTTGAAAGTTCTTTCGATTTTGGTGAATATCACCAGCCCGTAATGCTCGGAAAGTGACCACATTTGAGCCACTATTCATGCAGCAACTCAATCTAACAGATATTTAGTAACTGTTAGCCCTACTCAGGCCGCTAAAGGGAAAACCCTGCATTCATATTTACCTACGCATCCACAAAGTATTGCGATATGGCTTGCGGTTGCGTTTTGTTGAAGTCTAAATAAAAATTATTAGATAATTTTGGAAAGACATTCATTCACATAAACAAAACTTTCGTTTTCTGTGGCATGAAGTTATTTTGGTTTCGGTAATAAACAATCACCAAATCCCACATGCCGCACTGCGTAAAATATGATTTTGAATACGAAGAAATTTAAATAGTAATCGTTTTCAAAATTTATTTCCGAAACTCTAATTTATTAGTCCACTATTTATTATTTAACCCTGTTGAGCAGCTAATTAAATTAATTTATTGTTAGAAATTTAAAAAAAAAAACTTGTTTAGCCGCTTCTTTTTTCAAAGACTTTTGATTATTAATACGATGTTTGTTTGGCTGTTGCTTTGCTTGTTTATTTTTAATTTAGAATAAAATTCAAAAGCAGGCCTCCTACGACTTAATTATTATAAAGAAATATTTATTTAAAATTATCTTTTTTCTTATGTCGAGAAATATTAACTTGTTAAGTTTAGACGTGTGCCCGATAGACTGACTCGTTGTTTGCATAAGCCATTTACTAATTTTTATAATTTATGTTTGCTGCTCTTCACTCATTTTTGAATTTAAGTATATAAAATTAAAATTATTATAAGAAGAACTAAAGCTGGTACATCATAGACATTTTGAACAAATACTTAAACTTTAAATGATTTTTTATCCAACTATAATTCTTTGTTTAAAGTATTTTCAAACTTTTTTAGGATAAATGAGTAACTAAGAAACTAATAACGTAACTAATGCATCATGTTAATAGATATATTTAATACACCTCCCTATTGATTTAGTGAATTTTCAGCTACAAAATAATTAAATTTATGGCTCATTTGCTATGAATAGAAAAAATGTTAGCGAACCAACAAAACCTCTTTAGCTCTATAGTTTTAATTGGAAAAAAGTTTCATTATTTTCATCTTAGAAAGAAAATTAAAAAAACCGTTTGTTAATTTTAATTTTATAATCTCCAGTAGACGCTAGTTTTTCCCAACAATGGGTGTGTTTGAAGAAAACAGCAAAGAAAAGTAAATTAATTTGAAACAGTTTGCTAAATATCAATAGATTTAAAGTAGCGTTCATTGCGGTAACAAAAACTGCTAAAGTTTATATGAAAAAACTAGGACCTGAAGAAAACCAATCAAACGGCAACACGGGGACTAAACAAAAGTGTACAGTTCTCGTACTACTTTTCATATTAAAATCAGTACAAACGCAAATGAAAGCCTGGAAAATAAATAAATTAATTAGTTTACGCCGTTTGGCAAATAAAGTTAAAAGAAAAAAACTATTCAATTTCAATGCCAAAAGTATCGCAGTGAACACAATAAAAGATAATTTTTGTGGTTCATAAATAACATCAAGTATTTATTCCTTCTTCGATTTCAAATCAATACAATTTAAGTTTTTCTCATTACCAGCCTTAACAAACGCAACTGTTTCTCAATTTGGACATTGACCGCTTTAGAATAATTGGTTGCTTCGACTTAAAAACCATTCCAACATCGAGATAAAAAGAAGTCTTTGCCTTATGGCGTTGAGCAAACCATTCTTAGAATAGGACTTGGCCACATTTCAAATTCTCATTAAATTTTATTCATTCAATATATTCGCAAGCGTTTTTTTTTTTTGTTTTCCCAATTTTTTCTAACGCTCTGAAATTCATAATGGGCGTCTAAATACTGCAAGCAAAAAGCAAACTAATTGCTGTTTTATTTACCAACAAACACACAAATTAACCCAAATTTTAAATGAAATAAAGTACAAAAAATAAATAAAAAATTAAAAAAATCACTAAGAATAGAACCACTCATAAATTACAGACGTGTTATCCAATTAGAAATATCTTGTTAAAAGCATTTGTCTACTTACAAAAGTAATTTGTTACGTTTGCATCATTAGAAACATTTATTTGAATTCCAAATTCAATACATCAATAAGTTGCTTAAACGATTGTTGAGTGAAAAAGCGAAATCACTTGACATTGACAATGTTTCACAATTTCGCAAAAAAATAAATAAACAAATATATAATAATAGTATTTAAATGCATTTTATTTTGATCGTAAAATTGTTAGACGCATTGTTGCAAAGTTATGCAAAATAACTAAAATACTCCATTAAGATTTAATTTGTCAGATAACAATTTCGATATGAATGTTTGTCAAGGTTTCCCAGTGCAAAGAAGAATATTCGATTAATTGCAGACATCTGCTAAACTCTCAAGTTGTTAATTATGATGGGAAAATTTCTTGAAAAGCTTTTATTGAAAACATAAAATATATAAAACTGATTTTGCAAAGATATCATATCCAGAGAGATGTAAAGCCTTTTTATGAAATTCATAACGGGTTACCCATTTTTAGGTGCTTAAAATCGATTTAAATCAAACACACTATAAACGATTAAACTTTTATTTTTTATAATTCCTTATAGTTCTTGCAAGTTGCGATAAGCAAAATATATTTAAAGTTATACAATCCAAAAAAAAAAAATCTTTGCGAATTAAATCAAATTACGCCAACGTAATTTAATCGTAAGAAATCCACTTTTAATTGAATTAAAATTTAGACTTTTTGCACACATTAAATCTCCACACTAAAACTATTTGAGCAACAATAATTATAATTAAGTAAATGAAATCACAATAAAGACTTTTCAATAAAAAAAAAATAATTCACATAATAAACGAAATTTCGAATAATGAAATTTTCGAACACTACAAGTGTATTGCATATTTTGTCAAACAAGATAAAATTTAACAAAAATATTTAAATCAAACAAAATATCACACAAAAATTATATGACTATTCGAATAAAATGAATGGAATCAAAAATAATCATAAGATATTGAAACAAAAACTTAAAAACTATTCACACGAAAGTTAAATTATTAGTGGATTAAAATTAATCGAATCAAGAACGTACAAAAAATAAAGTAACTCCGCCATAAGATATTGGAACAAAAACTATTCAACAAAATTTATTTCTGTGAAAAGAGTACTCGTAACTGAATGAAATTTAACGAATTAACGTACGCCGAATAATATTGACTTAAAAATATATATAACAGCTTTTAACAAAAGATTTATTCGATATAAATAGTTGGCCTAAGAAATAGATTATTATTCGAACAGAATTGATCGAATCGAGTTATCTAATAAAATTAAACGACACTAAAAGACACTGGGATAAAAATAATGTTATTCGAAAAAGCAATTGAATCACAAATTCACTGAAGTATTCGATTAAAAAAAAGTTCATCTAATGAGTATATTATAAATCGAATAAAATTAATCGAGTCTCACACGACGAATATGAATCAAAAGTTGTTGTAACAATGAATATTCGATAAAAAAAATACTTTGTCTAAAAAGTATATTATTATTCGAATAAATTTAACAGAATAGATGTTGGAACATAAGCTACATGATGAAAATTATTCGCCTAAAAAGTATTTTATTAACCGTAAAAAATTTATCGACTAACATGTTGGAAAAAGAACATCATAAGAATTATTCGCTTGAAAAGTGTTTTATTAACCGAAAACAATTAATCGAATCAAAGGCAACATAATATATTATTTGAAAAAGAAATTCAACCAAACGATAATGAAACGAAAAGTATTCGATTAAAATAGTTTGTTTAAAAACTAAATTACCATTCGAATAAAATAAATCGAATCATATGCTAATCAACTAAAATATCGGAACAAAAATTATAATAACTCTTCGATCAAAAAGTATTTTAGTAATCGAATAAAATTAATCGAATCGCAGATGACCGAATAAAACTATTCGAAAAAGCAATTTAAGTAACAGATGTTGGAACATAAAATAAATTATAAATTATTCGCCTAAAAATTAATATTAATAAAATCTAATATATTCGAATAAAACTATTTCAAGAAGATCTTGAGATAAAAGAATGAAAATTATTCGATAAAAATTATTGAATTAATAAAGATTTCGTTAATCACATAAAACTAAACGAATCACTGACAATCTGCTATTATTATTCGAAAATGAAGTTCAATAGAAAGTTGTTGAGACAATAAGTAATCGATTAAACCATTTTGTCAACAAAGTATGTTATTATTCGAATAGAATAAATGGAGTCATATTATCGAATAACATTGAATGAACAAGTAATTCAACTAAAATATGTTGGAAGAAGAACGATAATAATTGTTCAACCAAAAGGTATATTATTAATCGAATCCAATACGACCGAAAAAAATTATTCGAAAAAGCAATTTAAGTAACAGATGTTGGAACATAAAATAAATTATAAATCATTCGCCTAAAAATTAATATTAATAAAATCTAATATATTCGAATAAAACTATTTCAAGAAGATCTTGAGATAAAAGAATGAAAATTATTGGATGAAAATTAACCGCTCAAAAAGCTTTTATTGATCACAAGAAATTAATCTAATCCCGGACGACCTATTATTATTATTATTCAATAATGAAGTTTGATCAAAAGTTGTTGAAACAGTAAATAATCGATTAAAACAATAAATAGAATTAATCGAATCAAATATTATTCGCTTGAGAATTTATATCCATAAAATCAAATATGTCAGAACAAATTTATTTTATTATTATTCGAATAAAATTAAACAAATCAAAACTGTTCGAATATATTTATTAGAAAAATAAGATCAACTTAAAAATATCCGACAAAATGCTATGGAGTGATTTTTTGTTATCAACCGAATAATTATATTTTCAATCGATTAAAATTAGTTGTAAAAAATAATCGAATAAAGTTAATCGAAAAAAAACCAATGGAAAATGTTATATTAGGATTTCCTTTTAAGATCTTTAATTTAAATAACGCTGATTATGATTTCCAAAATTTAAGAAAAAGTTCAGAGTAGTCAAAGAGTGTTTTGTTTAGCATAAGAATCAACTGCAAATACTTTCAATGATCACTTCATTTTTTTCTCATTTTTGCGTTTAGGAAAATATCGACATCGATCGAAATTTCAATAATTCGTAGCAAATTATGTACAGAAAAAATTTATTTAACTTGTTCGTATGCAATTTCATAATCGTACCCTTAATCGATTTGAATTGTTTTAGGGCATATAACAAATATCGAATTATAGGACAGTATTATTTAAATTCCAATTTTTTCTTACATTATTAACTAACTATGTAATTAAAATGTTAATATGAAACTTAAATCGATTATTGATTCAGATATCATTCATTTATTAAACGAAATTCGCAATAGGAAAAAATTTACAAATCGATTTCGTAAAAGCATCTGAAGCAGCCCATGGGTGGGATTTATATTTTTTAATTAAATTTTCGTACAAACTTCAAAAACTATTTACGATATTTTTAAACTATATCACAAAGTGAAAGGTTGCAGATAATCTCACCATGATTTAGTGCAGGAAATACATTTAATGTTGATTTATATTTCAAATAAATGCAAACGGATAAATAAAAAATGGTTTGCATATAAATTTTAACAAGGTTTCTTGTCTTCTAAGTAAATAAATAATAAAAATGTTTTGCTACACTTTTTAAAATATAAAACAAAAATTTTCTTACTGTAGGCGTACATAAATAAATTAATGGATAAAAGTTTTTTTATGGCAGGTACTAAAACTAAAAAAAAATTAAAAGTTAAATTTTTAATATAGAGAAAAACAATAAACTTACTTTTTTAAGATAAAGTTACTTTTTAATAAAAATAAATAATTTGTTAATGCAGAAATTCTGTTAATAAATACACTCGCGATCGGTGAAATAATTTATAATAACCTATAACTTAGAATAATATATAATTTATAACCGATATTATAAATTTCGAATATATTTACTGCAAAATCGGTTATAGAGTGAAACTAATCACTCATTCGTTTTAGCATCCATCAGGCCAAAGAAAATTCGAAAATTTGTTATCCCCAGCAAACAAACAGAACAATATCAATATCCTCAGCTGGTTTTATTATTCGTTATTATCAGCGGGTTTTCAACTAAAAATATGATTCTGTGCAAGCTCAGTGTAGCAGTAAGTGAGTTAATGAGTCACTGATATTTTTCCTCGGCTTACATTTCCTTTAACATCTACCAAAAGCTGAGTAATTTTCTGCTTGTTTAACTTCACGAAAAAAAAGAAACAAAATAATTTGCCATAATTTCCATTAACTCCATTAATTGTGCCTTGAAAACTTAAACATTTTTGTGTTAAATTATTCAAAAAAAAATTTTAATTATCAGCAGACATAAAATTCGTCGTGTCAAAAAATTTGCATGATAAATTTAAAAATAAAACTTTCAAGGTGATGAAAATTACGCAGTCACAGTAAAATAATTTCATAGATGCTTTCCCATACGGTTTGTTGGTTTATTAAAACGAAGTTTGAACTACTTCAAACACAGTCCTTAGATAGGCGTGGCTCTGGGTCCACGCATGCAACAATTGCATTGTGTGGCCACTACAAGCTCAAGTGGGGACGAGAGGTGTTAAGAATTTTTCAAGTACAATAACCTTAAAAAATATATTTTATTGTTGTGGGCATGACCCAGCCTACATTTAAAAAATTAAATTGCATTTGTCTTATAAATCATGATTGAGAATTTATCAAGTAGAACCACTTGTAAAAAGCTAGGTAATTTAAAAGGCGTGTTACTGCCTACAGCTTTAAAGTTACCTTGTATAGGCCTCACAAGGGCGAAATTAGTGCCGAAATCCTCAAGCATCTTATAAATGGAAATATCTCTAAATATAGTTTTTCAAAGGGGCGTGGCATTGCACACATCTTCAAAATTATATTGTGTTATCGTAAAAAGTCCAAAGTTTGCGAAAATTTTCTCAAGAATTTACTAAGTAAATCCAGTTTAATAATATTAAGTAGTTTTATGGGCGTGGCACTGCCTACATTTTCAAAATTATATTCTATTATATTCCCTACAAATCAAAGTGTGTGCAAAAATGTTTATGTTTTTATTAAATAGAAAATTTTCAAAATTCAATTTTATGGGCGTGACACTGCCCACATACAGATATTATAGTGTACTGTCAAATTGTGTGCAAGTCTAATTCCTGGCCAAATTCGTTAAAATTTTTTTAATAAAATCGTTTCAAATATATTAGCTTTTGCGAATGGGCGTGGCACTGCCCATATTATTAGCAAAAATGTCGCATAAACACTACAAGTTAAAGTGTGTTCAAAACTGGTTCAAAACTGGTCCAAAAATATTAATTATTTTGTGTGTGGACGTGGCTACGCCTATGTTTTTAACAATTATATTGTATATTTATTTTTAGTTTTATAGGCAAATTTTTCGAATGTGTTTTTAAATACAAAAAAACATGATAAATATTTCAAAGCACAATTTTTACATATTCAATTTACGCTGCAGAGCACAACAGCTGTTTTCGAAAGCCGCTGCACTTGCCTTATCAGTACTCATGGGTATTATTACTTACTACTGAATTGAATGTGATAACAGTTTTTATTTGTATTAATTTTATTATGAAAAAGGATACGCGAACTATACCAAATCGTTGGTACAGTGTTGCCGCTTGATTATTTTGTTCGTTTCCTATTTTTCTGAACTTTTTGTTCCATGTTTTTTGAAACTAAACTTTTATGCTTTCAATTTTCTACGTGTAAAATGTCATACACACATAATAAATGTTGTTACCGCATAGTGAATTATTATATGGGCGTGGCACCGCCCCCATATCCATCTATAACTTTGTATAGATTACATCCATTTGTATCCATTACAAGTTACTGGTTAGGTTAAGTTTTATAAAAATAGATTGAATAGAACAAGAAAAAACAAACAAAGAATTTGGGAAGCGTGTCACCGCCTTCCAATCTAACCATGTTAATATAAATTGTCATAACAGGTCGATTTTCTTGCAAATCTATACAAGGATGAATACGGATAGTTTAAGAAGAATGAGTTTTAAAAATCATGCCTATTTTCATGGGAGTGGCGCTGCCCACTTTTCTCATAATTATATATTTTTCTAAATCAAGGCGCGGGAAAATGTTCACAAACTCAGGAAAAAGTTGTGGTCCCAAAAAAATTATGTTCTATTGTGACGGCAACGCAAAGCATTCCAGAAATTTTCCTCACAAGCCAGAGTAAAACTAAATAAATCCTTTTAATGTTCTTGAGTTATCCTTAAAAAAAAAGCTTTTAAAAATATATGAAAGATCAATTTTAAATCGCTGTTTTCAATTTCTTCCTTCAGTTTTCTTCTGCAAATGACATTATTTTTATATCAAAAAGAATTACGTTGAAGTCCTTAAATTCCAATTTATGGTTCCCATCTTGCCAGTCTGTAAAAGTAAAGTCGGGGAAAAAGTTACTTCAAACAAAAGTGACCCTGACAGTGACTGCAATTGCATCAACAACACGAAAATGTTTTGCCCAACACAACTGTGACAAAGTCTACGATAAAATTAAATGATTTCAAATTTACATTAAATAAATTATAGAATCGAATAATAAATTTACATTTTTCAACTTGAGAGTTTATTAGCAGATCTCTGTTGAATATTTTTAATCAAAAACATAATTACGTTTGACAAAGTTGACAACCATCACGTTTTATTTATTAAATTAATTATTTGGTTAGTTGCTTAATACGCTGATAAAGAAATAAATAAATAATAATTTATTTAATAAACTGAGAAGTTTTCTGGAAATATCGTGATGGAAAGAATCTTGTAGTTGGAGCTCTTCGCGTTGCTAAAAATATTAATAATTATTTTATTATTTTAATAATATTTTCTTTAATGAAAATCTTGCCAACCATTTTGCAATTTGCCTCGAATTTAATATTAATTTATTAACAATTTTCCCTACTGCTGGCATAAAATTACCAGCACGTCTGTTGCTGAAGTCTTTCGTTTTGTTTTTCTTGTGCTTATTTTTTGTTAAATGATTCTCGGAAGATTTTTTTTTCTTATTTTTCTTATTTCTGCGATCATGACAACATACTGTGGATGTATTTTACAGGAAATTAATGACACGTTTTAGGTTTTGTTTTTACATTATTTTTGCTATTGTTTGTTTCAGTGTGGGAAGCTAAAGTTTATGAATAAAATTTGAAAGCTGATGATAAATTACCAGTCGCTACCTTAGAGATGTAGCAGGCAAAGAACTCATAGAAGAGAAAATCTAACAAATAAAAAAGTCCACAGTGATTGTAAAATTTGCCAATCAAAATAAAATGCTTAAAATGTTTAACCACTAGGAAATGGTTGGGCTTAAGAGATGTTTATGGCCATAAAGCAAATCAGTCAGAATGATTGAAATAAAAGATATTTTCTGTAGTTTGAGAATGAAAAATGCTGAGCGCTGGGAAATGTTTTTTATGTATCAAATTGAAGTTTTAAGACCGAAAATTCCCAAATATATGAATTTAATTAACAATCCGCTCTGCGTTCGAAATAACTATTAAGAGAAAATGTTTTAGCCAAAATTAGTCATAAAATATTATTGTTATGCAAAATCTAGAAAATATTTGGTTCATATTTTGTGGAGCACATTAATTTTCAATTAGAAAGGCCTTCCGCAAAAAACATCATCTTTTCTTTAACACAAAATTGCGCCGCAGATTTTACATTCTGTTTCCCATGAAAGAAACAGAAGATTTTTTTTCAAGTTGTCTTAAATTAGCAAGTTTTTTTTTAAATTAATTATTTATATTAAGAGAAAGTCTATTAAAAACCAAGCACTTCAAAAGTTAACAAATTATGTAAATATAAACATAAATTAAGAAAAGCTCTGCTCTGTTTTGAAAGAAGTCGCATACAGTGTGGCGCAAAACTGCCGTTAGGGTTTCAAAATTTAATTGTTATTATCACTTTTTGCTATAAATAATATTAATAGGGGATATTTTGGCTTAAATATGAAAAATTACATCCCGCAAGTGGGGGACTTTTTCGGCTTCGCAAATTCGTGATCTTTCTACTTTATTTTATAGACAAATTTCCAATATTATTATTCCTTGAATTTCATTGCGAATGTTTTGTTTTGACTGTGTTATTATAGCTGGCTTATTTACTTATACAATTCGTTTCAAATAACCTCGCAGAAAACAGTCTGCCGCTGTTAAATCCAATTAGCGTGGGAGCGCTTCCAGAGAACGAAATAGTGTACAAAAAAATTTAGTGTACACTCTCAGTACATTATAGGCTGTGCCTTTCTTTCGTTGTGTGCACATCCGGCCTGTACTTGTGTACATCTCGTTTATATGCTTCAGCAAAGAAACACAGGAATGGGGGAGGGTTATTTCTCCCTACTTCGCACACACACACACCTTTTTTATGAAGACGCAACAACTAATATTCTCTACTGCGTACACATCCATTAATTTTATGAAGATACAAGGCAAATATAATGATACCATCACCGCAAATACGTATACGCACATAAAGTGAATTCAATGTTTTCAATGTCTTCGATGCACAGTCCTGTACACTCAAAATGTATTTGTGTATAAAGTGTGGCATGTATACATTTTTCAATGTCTTTTTTTTCGATGTCGTTGATGTAAACAAGTGTACACGAACGATAAACTTCGTTTTTTTAAGGATAACTCAAGAACATTAAAAGGATTTATTTAGTTTTACTCTGGCTTGTGAGGAAAATTTCTGGAATGCTTTGCGTTGCCGTCACAATAGAACATAATTTTTTTGGGACCACAACTTTTTCCTGAGTTTGTGAACATTTTCCCGCGATGATTTAGAAAAATATATAATTATGAGAAAAGTGGGCAGCGCCACTCCCATGAAAATAGGCATGATGTTTAAAACTCATTCTTCTTAAACTATCCGTATTCATCCTTGTATAGATTTGCAAGAAACTCGACCTGTTATGACAATTTATAATAACATGGTTAGATTGGAAGGCGGTGACACGCCCCCCAAATTCTTTGTTTGTTTTTCCTTGTTCTATTCAATCTATTTTTATAAAACTTAATATAACCAGTAACTTGTAATGGAACTATACAAAGTTATAGATGGATATGGGGGCGGTTCCACGCCCATAATATAAATCATTATGCGGTAACAACATTTATTATGTGTGTATGACATTTTACACGTAGAAAATTGAAAGCATAAAAGCTTAGTTTCAAAAAACATGGAACAAAAAGTTCAGAAAAATAGAAAACGAACGAAATAATCAAGCGGCAAATCGCGTATCCTTTTTCATAATAAAATTAATACAAATAAAAACTGTTATCACATTCAATTCAGTAGTAAGTAATAATACCCATGAGTACTGACCGCTTCTGCACGAAACAGAGGCAAAGAGGTCCTTTAACAGAGCCACTGCAGTTTTACCAGTGTGGCCCGTGGCTCCATCTTATTGCAACCACAACTGTGGACGGTTTTCTACAGCAGGCCTGAAAAAACAGTCCAGTATCGTTTGATATTCTGCACCATTATTCCATAACTGCGACGCTATTTGCATTTTCAAAGAAATAGGGGAAAAATCCTTTCAGACGATGCACCGCACCAAACCGTACATGAAAGTGGGTTTAATTTTTGATAATGAGCTAGTCTAGGATTCTACGTAGCACATGTTCCAGACTTTCGTTTGTTTATTAAACCATTCAAATGGAAATGGGCAAATTAAGATATCAAATTGAATAATCGCTCTTCCATTTCAAGACCCCCAAGAAATATTTACGCAATTCTTATGTAAATTAAAATATATAAATTAATTTCAAAAGTTATTAAACAATCAAGCTCTAACGTTAGTCTTCTGCTTAACATAGTCTTGTTCCACAACCTAAAATTAAAATAACTTCAACGAGAACTACTGCAACAAATCATCATAGAATTAAGAATAAAAAGCAAGTAAAACTGATGGGACCAGGACGTGCCGATTGTCCTGGTAACCTCATTGCTGACGCAATTGCCAGTCAAGGTACACAGCTGAACAACTCTATGATCTGTCACTTAACAGGCATTCCTCTATCGCACTGCAAGTTCTTGGTTCAGTGTGAATCATATAGACTCGCTCAATTAAGATGGGATAACATGACCAACTGTCGTGTAGCAAGGGCCACATGGCCCCGCTATGACCCACGCAGAACACGCGACCTTCTGAGCTTCAACAAGGTACGAATTCGTCAACTTGTGAACGTCTTAACTGGACATTGTAACTTAGGGGCTCATGCAAGAAGGATGGGTCTGGAATTCTGCAGAAGCTGTAATGATGAAGAGGAGGAGGAAACTGTACTCCATCTTCTATGTCAATGGCCTGCCTTGAACAGCGTAAGGGCAGTGGCACTGCGCTCCAACTTCTTTCCAGCCCTAAACAGACTGGCGAGTGTGGAGCTTGTTAGAATATCGGCCTTCCTAGCATCCACAGGATGGCTTAATGCGGCAGAGGACAACTCATAATTATGAGTACTTATATATATATATACTTATATATATACTTATAAGTAGTCCCTGCTTAAGGGTATTGCAACGGAAACGAATGAACGGAACCAAGTACATTGTCTCGACAATGGCCCTAATTATCTAACCTAACCTACCTAAGTAAAACTGATCTATCCCGATGTGCCAGTGTTCCGACGTACGTCTGTTAATTTTATGTACCCATAAACTGTCAATTGTCCAACCCTTCAGAGGTCTTCACAAAAAGTAAAAGGGTATTTATAGGTTTGTCATTCCGTGTGTAATTTCTTCGATATTAATATGAGACCCCATCAAGTATGTATATTCTGGATTCTTAAGAATAGCGGTGACGATTGAGCGATGTCCGTCTATCAGTACCTGAAATCGGGTTTCCCAAGCCCTCACAAGAGCTCGACTCTTCGTTCTAGGACTGATGGATTGGAAATGAACTTAAATAGAAAAATCCGAAATACGGTTCCAGAGCTGGGATTTGAAAATAAAAGAAACTCTTTTTAGGAGATATACTTTTTTGATTCCTCAAAATAAACAGGCTTTTTATGACGCCAAAATAAAACACACTTTTTGACACATATTTTGGAGAATTGTCGTTTAAACTCTTTAATTTTAATTTCGTGCTGACCTTTTTTCCCAAAATGTTACTAAAAATTCAAAGTGATCTGCCCATTTCACTGGAGCCAATGCAGATCTTCAGAGGACCTTTGCCTAACATCAACACGTCATTGTTCTCATCAATTGAATATATCAAGCACTAGTCGACACATTTCCTTTTAAATCGTTCCCATCGGAAGGGCTGCTGTGAGGCCATCTGCACCAGCCATCTGAATGAAATAGTATTTCATCCTTAACCGGAATAGTTGTCCGATACAACAGAATAATGAATTTGGCCTAATTTCAAACCGTTTTTTTTTATTGCATTTTTAGACTTAAAATTTTAAAAAGTAGTTGGAAAAAGCTTTTAATTTGCAAGAAATTAAATAAAACCATTTTTAATTTTAATTTCGTGCATATTATTTTTTTTCCAAAATGTTAATAAAAAATTCAAAGTGATCAATTGAGGGATTTTAGCCAGTTCCTCTGCGCATTTCACTGGGGCTAATCCAGATCATAAGGGAACCTTTACCCAACATTTCTTAGAACAACTAAAGATATTTATTTCAAACTTCCAGTTTAACAAGTGTGAAATCTAACACAAATATTAAAGTCATAACAAGAACTCACTGATCACTTTTCCTTTTTTTATTTTCTTAAATTTTTATTATATTTCTTTAATTTATTTCTATTTCGGAGTTCAGTAAGAAACATCTCATATTTGCTTTCACATAAAAACAGCCGCAGTACATTTTGTGAGCTGAAAGCAACAACAAAAAATGTGATTCAATTTACTGGACAATTCCTGTGCTAAGACCTGAATTTATTAAATCTGCTTTATTAATATGTTTAAAGCCAGGGTTTAACTTTCAGACTAAAAACACCATAAGAAATTTTTATTAATAATTGAGAATCAATTCAAAGGGAAATTATATGTCGTTTATGAACAGTTTTGCAAATCTGGACAAAGATTGTTTTTAATTAGTTCATATTAGCGCGATTTCACTGTACATACCAACAAAAGTTTGTGCCTTAAAGCTTTTGTTTAAGCAAATATTTCAATTCTTTTTAATATCTTTATGATTATATTTCAAGAAGTCTTTCGTTTTAGGAAGAAATTTACATCTTTTTTATTTATTTTATATGAAGAAAAAGCTTCCGTCTATTGTTTTAGTCTACTGTTTCATGAAACCTTCAAATAGAATTTAAGGTTATTAGGGAAAATATATTGGCTTATTCAGAAATTTACTCGCATTAAAAGTTACCAAAAAAATTATTTTTGCATATTTAATCCAGAACATTGAAGCCATATAAATATTACTTGCATGCAGCTGCATGCTTTGGCTAAGATTTACGTAAAACTGTTGCAGTTCCCGGGATCCAAGACATTTAAAATAATAAGCAAAATAAATAATAATCAAACGACAACATTATCAACGAAGAGATTGACGTAATTTAAATTTGCTTAACCGATACGATCTGCTTAAAGACTTATTAGAGCTTTTTGCAAAGAGAGACTCAGACAGACTTAAAATCTACTTTTATTTGTTTCATAACAACTAATTTCAGTGAAATAATATATGACTATTATGTTGGCAAATGACATAACTAAACATCGTTAACACAACAAACATTTCAAAATGTGCCACATGCACACATTCATTTCGTATATTTGATTGGGAACATAAACAAGCGGCAAGAAATAAATAAAATTATATAAAAAAATGTAGCGGCATATATTCGCCTATCAAGAGAGCAAAAGTCTTTATGCGGCATTAGGCCTTACCTGGTCATAACTAAATATTTATTGGCCACAGGCGTGGAAGAATTATTATGAACGTTGGTGCACTTGCAAACATCCCAAAGTCAAATACTTTCAAACGTATCTTTTGTGAAGCACCGCAAAAGGAGTGAAGCTGACTTCTGAAAAAACAACTCGCAGCTACGCCCCTGCTAAGGCGACAATAGTAAACCAACCGTTTGATACTATTAAATGATGGAAAAAGCTTTAAGCACAGCAACTATAATTGAATCAGCCAATTGAATCGACCATTAATTTATTTTAAATAATAAAAGATAAAAGAAAAAATAAACTGTGAAAATCTAAGAGATAAACGAACGCATGTACATTTTGCTGCCAACTCAGTTAACGGATGTAATAACTCATGGCGAACTAACGGCAGGACAAAATGAAATATCACTTGACAACGACAGCGTTACGCATCCGTTAAATCAGAAAGAAATCGATACATTTTATTCAACAAATAGAATCAACATCTTCGTTGCCGTTTTATACAAAAAAAGAAGGTGTCACTTTGCGCATCTCAATCATATTCAGTTCAAAGATTTTATAGTTTCCAAGTATATTTTGTATTCCACAAATCTGCTCAAGTGTTGATCTAAGGTTGCGATCTTTTCAAACGAATTTCGAATTTTGTTTGGCACTTCAAGGGGAATTATAAGGAGTAGACGTCGTAGCTATTTGCGGTACTTTTTTTGTGGTTAAAAATTAAGTAGAAAAATGCGCAGACGCTGCAATAACTTCTACCGCTCAGTGGATTAGGAGATAATAAAATGTGTACTTTTTTCAAGGGTGCAAAAAGGTAACAAGGAACGTAACTACGGGAAACCGCTGCTAAAACTTTAAGAACAGATAAAATTCAAATAATTGCATCATTTTAAATTTGACTTAATTATCAATGGTGGCAATTCTTAAATGGTGGCACTTCGAGGACTAATCAGGCACCTTTTGAAAAGTACTTTTGGAACACTAGTGGAAAAGTACCCGTTAAAAAAACAAGCCTTTGAAACAGAAATTTTTCCATAGAAGTGCCTTTTAAAGATGATATTTTTTGGAAAATGTGATTTCAGGAAAAAAGAAAAAGAAAAAATATTTATATAATTTTTAGTAATTCAGCTTTGAAATATGAACACTTTAGGATATTGTACTTTTAAAGAGAAGTACTTTTTGAGAATAGTACTTAATGGAAAAAGTACTCTTATAAGAAAAGTACTTGAAAAAACTGATTATGTAAAAATTTTAATATAAAAAGTTTATTCGAAAAAGTACTTTTAAGAAAAAATAATTATTTAAAAAGTTTATTTAAAAAAATTACTTTTAAAAAGAAATAAATATTTAAAAGGTTTTCTACAAAACAAAGTACTTTTCCAAGATGTAGTTTTGAGAAAAGTACGTGTGAAATCTTTGTGGAAAAAAGTACTTTTCAGAAAATGAAATTTGTAATTGATTTTGGCTAAAAGAGAACTTTTTTAAAATCCAGTTGTTTTGAAAAAAGTGATTTTAAGAGAACTTATTTTGTGGAAGAAGAACTTCTTTTTGGTCACTGGAATTTAATTTTTAGTGGAACGGAAAAAGCGTTGTGAACTCAAGTCAAAGGGAAATTCCATCTAGAGAAATATATGAAATTATATCTGACAAGAAGTCACACAATAAATTATATTTTCAGTTTAGTACGTTTAAACTGTTGAATTTGAATTTTGTGCTGATTCTTTTTTACCAAAATGTTACTTATAAATTCAAAGTGATCAATATTATTGAAAATTAAACGAGTCAAAATCTGGTCGGTCGTTCTTAAGAAAAGAACTCTTAAACAAAAATCTTAAGAAAAAAATCTTAAACAAAAATCTTAACAAAAAAGAAATCTTAAACAAAAAAGCTCAGGTCAGGGGCGGAATACATTTAGGAAACTATATTTAAATCTGCCAGCAACTATCGTGACCTATTCAAAAATTTCTAATGGCTGCCACTGTCCAGCAAAAAACCAGGCAGCAGCAACTGAAATTTAACAAAAACTATCACGATGTGGTGCTTGTTAAAGAGGATGAAAAATTATTTTGGCGTTATTTTAAGCGTCCGAACTCCTCTTCCTTCGTCTAAAACTAATTTCTTGTGAAACTGTGTGGTTAAACTCCGCTATAAAAACTTTAAAACCAACGAAAAATATTGAATTATATTTTCATGAGCATAATTTTTTTCTATTCCAGCTGTTTCTAAGGTTTTCGCAAATGAAATCTCTTTAAACTTTTGCCGCTGACCTGAGTTATGATGTAAAATTGCTTACATCGGTTTTTACTTTTATAGTGAACGCGTTAAACTATATGGGGTGTTCCATATTAAAAATACCCAATTTTATTGAAAAAAAAAAAAAAAAATAATTAAAAAAAGAAATTATTAAAGGAATTATTTAATATAAAAAAGAAGTTATTTTAGTAACATAAAAATCGTTGTTACCAGCGTTGTCAACTTAGCGCTTTTCGCAACGTTTTTAGTGCTTTTTTTGATGCATTGGCTCGTAAAATTTTAAAGTTGGTACTCGCAGCTTTTAAAAATTGTTTTTGATCACGACCAAAAACGTTACTATAAAATGCAATGTTTTATAGAAAGAAATTTAAATTTGAAATCAAGTGGATTGAGACAATTTTTTCACAAGCAAAGTTTGCTCTGATAAAGTCTTCAATTTTCTTTTGAAGCCTTTTCAAATGTATAATAATATAAATAGGTGGTGCAGCACAATTAAACGATGAGAAAAAAACAGCCAAGTCCGTAATCGCTCTCCATTTCTATGGCTGCGCGGCAGCGGTCTAACAAGCGTTGGTAACCGTAGCAAATACAAACGAGTACTGATGACGGGATTAAAGTGTGTTCCGAGAACTATATAATAAATAGATAAATTATTATTAATTTTCCCTTATTTCTCGAAATATCGATCCTTTATCTTTCTGATTATAAGTGGAAAGCTTCCTGATTGGAAGATTTTGGATTTTAAAGCGAAATGTATTTTAAAAAAATTAATATCAGCAATTAATCGATTAATCGATCTTTTTAAGTCTACATTTTTATTCATGTAAAAATTGAAAAATTAAATAAATTCTTAGTAGTGATTTTTAGCTAAAATTAAAATTTTTTTTCGTTGTTGCTCTTAGTGCTTTTTAAAATGTGAAAGTTGACAACTTTGGCCGTCACGTAGAATCAGGGTAGTCACAATAATCATGTGCAGCGAGATTTCAACTAAATTGAATCTCAAAATATGAAAAGATGCATTTAACCGAAATGGATGTGGTTTTAAGTGAAGTTAAGTAAGTGCACACGTGTGTGTGTGTGTGTGTGTGTGCGTGCATGTATGTTTGTGTGTGTATGACATAACACACATGGGCATAGTGCCACAAAATAATAACAATAACAAGAAAATGTTCAAGCAAATGACACATGAAAGTGATAAATTTCACAGTGTGCAACAAAACAGCAGGCACTAGATGGGCCTGTAGCTTTTCCTACTGCGCGTTTGCGTTATTGAATGCAGCACAATTTAGTTTTCAAAACATAAAACTTAAACAAAATAATGTTGGCCATATTTAGTTGCAGTTATTATTATTTAATTTCGTTTTGCGGCAAAGACTACTTCACATGTTGCATGGCCCGGAGTACTTCTATGGAAGTGTTCGTTTGTGTGTCGGCTTGTCTACCTGCCCATGGATGTGGCACGCATGTTCAGTTGAGCCATTGTTTTTCTTTTCTGCAACTTATTTTGCGTTGTTTGTCTTATTGTCTTATTTATTTTTTTTTTTCTTTTTGTGTATTTGAGTTGATAAAATTTGCTATTTTAGCGGCTACGGGCTGTGGAGTTTTGGCCTAAGCGCCTTCTATTGTTATCTAATCGAAATGAGGTAAGTGGAAACGTACAAACAAACAAAAATAATAATATAATTCAATGCATTAAAACTTTCGCATATTTTTAAGTATTTTTCCCATTCCTTTTTTTTTGGAATGTGCTCGTATGTTTGTCGGTATTTTAATGCTTAACTGGGCTCAAAGTGCATTATTGAACAAACTGGCGTGCCTTTTTATTTTACGATAAGAAATAATGGGTTCAGAAGAAAAAGTATCTTTTGAGCTTTGAAAAGTTAAGGTTTAGAGGAATGAAATGCTGCGCTTGGAAATTGAGTTTCAACTTTAAATAAGATATTGAAGCTTAGATAAAGTCGTTGCTTAACATGATTTATATAACTTTTTGAGAAATTTTATTTCATAGACGCTGCTGTTGTAGGGGAGAGAGAGATTAAAAAGTTTTATTAAAAGCATAGGAAATTATATTATTTTGTATTAAATTTATTTTGCATTTAGAAATAATTTATTTTCAAACCAAATTCCTGGGCCCAAAAAACTTATCCATGAAAAAACTTATTGTCTTTTCATGGATATTTTAATCGTAGAGTTGTTTTAAGAAACGAGCAGCTGGAATAATTGTAGAAAACATATACGAACAATTGTTTAACAACAATAAATCATGTCATATTTAAATAAACTATTAATCGTAATAAGAAAAGTAAAATAAGTTTTCCTTTCAAGTAAAAGAAAAGCTCTTTCATACATTTTGCACGCCCTTAACTGAATTGTAATGAGTTCCATTTGCTAATAGAATTCTTGGGATATATTTTTTATTATGAGAATTCAAGAAATTGTCAACTGTCAATTGCCGGACTTCTAAATGAATAAATTCCGCATAAATTTATAATAAAAAGGGCGCAAAAGGTCTTAAATAAAGCAGTTGAAAATCGGTTGACCCTAAAGGTCATCTCTTTAACTTTCCGCTAATATTAACTACCACGCTATTGTTAGCTGGTTTTTGAGCTATTCCACATTCGGAGCTCTTCGACCTAAGAAAACTATTATTTTGGCTTTCAAATCAACCGATCCCCATGTGATAACCAGTGATTGATGCAGTCTTCGATTATTCTAAGAACATCGAGAACAATAACTGATCAAATATAATATCAGAGTCTTAAAAAATCACTTCTTTCGAATTGATTCGATATCTTATGAACGGTTTTAACCGATTTTGATTCACTTCCCGCTAATCGCCGTGGTTTGTAAGCGTCAAGAGCTGATTAGTTTGTGCAACCGATCCATAAAGTTGGTTAAAAGTTATTTTAAAAAACCAATTTGAAAAATATTTCTTTCCAAGTATTTTTGATACACATCGAAGTCTACCGGTTTGAGTCTACCGGCTTGAATCGGTGCACAGGAAGTCTAAGTTTAGCTCATCAGAAAGTCGACATTTGGTTATAATTCGTTTCAGCTAAGCAAAAGCTATAAGAGGATCACAAACAAACTCTCTCACACACATACAGACGCAGTGAAGGGCTCTCGGAGTTAGTCAGTTCTCTGATGAGAACTCGATTATTTCAAAACATTTCAAAATACACAGAAAAATTAAGAACTCAACATAAAACCATAAGAAAATAAAAAAGGGAAAGTGATTAGTGAGTTCTTGTTGTGACTTTCATATTTGTTTTAGACTTCTCACTTATTAAAGTGGAAGTTTGAAATAAATATCTTTAGTTGTTCTAAGAGATGTTGGGTAAAGGTTCCCTGATGATCTGCATTAGCCCCAGTGAAATGCGCAGAGGAACTGGCTAAAATCCCTCAATTGATCACTTTGACTAACTTTGAGTAACATCTTGGAAAAAAATAATCAGCACGAAATTAAAATTAAAAATGATTTTATTTGATTTCTTGCAAATTTAAAGCTTTTTCTAACTACTTTTTAAAAGTTTAAGTCTGAAAATGCAATAAAACAAAAACGGTTTGAAATTATGCCAAATTTATTCTTCTGTTGTGTCGGACAACTATTCCGGTTAGAGTTGGAATATTATTCCATTCATATGACTGGCGCAGATGGCCTCACAGCAGCCCTTGCGATGGGAACAATTTAAAAGCAAATGTGTCGACCAGTGCTTGAAATGTTCAATTGATGAGGACAATGACGAGTTGATGTTGATGGATTCTCATGCACACTTTCAGCAAGAAGTTCAATATATCCAGCAGTCCACACTGCACAAGCGCAATCACTTGGCGCATCAACAATGAAAGGTGTTCTACAAACTTTAACAATGAACTTGCGAATACCAGGAACTGTTGCTCCTTCTCTGCGACTAAATCTTATACGACATTTTCACGCGATCCGATTAACTGTCAGTGTTTTGGAAATACATTTTTAATCAACCACAATTTTCCTCAAATGCAAAACGGTTAATTTCGTCAACTGAAAATAAAATATTGAATTTTGTGACAGCATAGAATGAGACAAGTGGTGGCAGTTTCGAGGTAACCGGTGGTTCCAATTTAGCCCACCCAACGTTTGTATACCTTTTAAAAGCAGTTAAATTTCTCCACAATTACAAAAGACTAAAGATACAAACTTCTTTTAGTGTATAATAGAAATAAATATGCCCACAAAACAAAAGACTTAAGGCATAAACTTCTTTTAGTATCTAGAAAAAACAGATAAATTTGTCCACAAAACAAGTGACTTGGGACAGAAACTCCTTTTGTTTTATACTAAAAACACTGAAATTTGCCAATTAAACAAAAGACTGAAGACCCAAACTTCTTTTAGCATTTGGAATATCAACACAAAAAACTTAAGACACAAGCGTTTTATGGCGTATAACATAAACACTTAATATCTTCCGCAAAACAAGAGACTTAAGACTGAAACTTCTTTTAGGATATAATAAAAACAATTGAATTTGTTAACAAAACAAAAGACTGAAGACACAAACTTTTCCTTGACTACATCGCAAACAATGAAATTGTTATTCGTCACGTCAAATACTGTCAAATTTGGCCCCTCCATTCAATTTTTTATTTTTTATAGTTTTTCTTAATAATTTTGAAAATTAATTGAGATAATTGTTAATAAAGCAATTAAAGCTTTTGGCTTTTAACACTCGATACTTCTAATTCGATCAGCTTATTTATTAGACAAACATTAATCAAAAAGCACAACTGCATAAATATGCAGCACTTGGAATAGCAGCCATAAAAACGCAAGCTCAATTTGAATGATTTTACGCGTATCAGAGCCAGCTTTTTGCACATTGTGAGGGTGTGTAGAGGTCAACACTTGAAGTGACAAAATTTCATAACACCGCTGGACTGCGTCGTACCACCACAAGACAATAAATTCAAATTTTATTGTCGTTGCCGTTGTTGAAATCAAACACTTAAGAAGTATTAAAAAGTCATTTATTAAATTCGTTTGGCAGTTTTGGACAAAGAAAATGAAACTGCCACAGTTTTACTATTTTTTTTTTCTTTTTGTCCCCAGAATTATAGCGATTCTGAAATAATAAATTATAATTGGAAAAGAAACCCAAACGGACTACATGAAAATATTTCGTTAAATAATAATATGATGTTGTTGTTGAATGTCGCAGAAATCGTGCTTATGCATGACATATTGTCATGTGCGTATTTGATCAATTGTGTCAAAATCTCATGAAAATCGTTGCGAAAAAAAATTCTAAAAAAAATCATGCAACAAAATACGAGCATACAAATTGTCTAGTGCCACTTGTTGCTTTATGGACTTTTAATTTGCTGTAATACTGCGCAATGCCTGGCTGTTGTTGTTGTTGTTTTTTTTTTTTCATATAAAACATTTTATTGTCTCTTGAAATGTTTTCGAAAAAATTAACAATTTTAAAGGAAAATATTGCGAAAAGATTATTACAAAAATGTATTGCGCCAGTGGTTGTTCAATAGCGCTCTTGTTTTTCAACTTGAATAAAACGTCTGAGTTTCAAACTTTCGTGACACCGTACAAGCGAAGCGTACAAGAGCAGTTGTTTGAGCCAAGTATTCATTTCAAATGATTCATTCGTTTCAAACGATTAACCACCATTCGACTATTCGATTCGTTTTCAGTGGTTAACTATTCGAATATATATTAAAATAACTTATTTTTGATTAGCGAAATAATTGAAAATAATAAAAAAAATTTATTATTTGCGATTGACAAATAATTCGACTGTTATTATATTTCGGTTAACCGATTAATCGACAATATATTTCTTAGCAATATTTGCTTGTTTTATTTCTTTTTTGTAAAATGAGACGATTAATAATTATAATTTTTATTTTCGATTGACGAACAATTCGAATAATATACATATATTCAACTAATCGATTAATCGAAAATTGGGTTTTCCACAGTATTCGTTTGTTTTTTAATTATAAAAAGACGAGAGTGTACAAGAGCTGTTATTCGAACCAAGTGTTATATAAGATACAGTATGTACGTAAAAGGGTTTCAAACGATTAACCGCCATTCGACTAATCGAATCGTTTTGCAGCGATTAACTATTAATATATTAATACATCTTAAAATTTGAATAATTTATAGCGATTAATCGGCTCGAATAATTTAAAAATTTTTATTATTGCTTGACGAATAATTCGAATGGTATATTTAACTAATCGATTAATCAAAAATTTGTTTTTTTTTCTTTTATGTAAAAAATTAAATTATTTAAAATATGTTATTTTCGATTAACGAATAAATTGAATGATTTATGGCGATTAATGGGCTGGAATAATTTAAAATTTCTTATTTTCGATTTACGAATAATTCAACTGTTATATTTCGGTTATTCGATTAATCGACAATATCTCTTATCGCAGTATTTGCTGGTCTTATTTCTTTTTTGTAAAAAAGACGATTAATTATTTAAAAATGCTAAAAAATTTTATTTTGGATTGACGAGTGATTCCAATAATATATATTCAACTAATCGATTAATCGACAATACCTTTTAACGCAGTATTTGCTTGTCTGAATTCTTTTTTGTAAAGAGAAACGATTAATTATTCGAATCTTTTAAACTTTCAATTGACAAATAATTCGAATAGTATATTAATATATATTCTACTAATCGATTAAGCGAAAACTTGGTTTTCTTAAGTATTCGTTTGTTTATTTTTTTCTTTTGGAAAAAATAATTTAAAACATCGAGCGATTAATCGGCTAGAATAATTAAAAATTTCTTATTTCGACAAATAATTTCAATTTTATATTTCGGTAAATCGACTAATCGGCAGTTTCTTTTTTGTAAAAAAGACGATTAATTATTCGAATATGTATATATTTTTTATTTTCGATTGATGAACATCTATTTAAATTTTTCGAAAATATGTTTTTTCGCAGTATTCGTTTGTTCTTTTTTTTCGCTCTTTTAGGTTGCAAAGGACGGGCAACTATTCGAATATCTATTTTTCGGTTGACAAATAATTCTAATTACATACTTCGACTAATCGATTAATCAGAATTTTGTTTTTTTTTTGCATTATTCGTTTTTTTTCTTTTATGTAAAAAAGGATAATTAACTATTCGAATAATTTAATATATATTTTTTTGATTGACGAATAATTCGAATGATACATTTTTATTAATCAAACAAGAGACTCAATTAACCATTCGAATAATTTGAAGTTTCTTATGATCGATTGACGAATAATTCGTTATATATCGATTAATCGAAGATTTATTTTTAATGTAAAAAAGGAGGAACTTAATGAAGGATGATATAATAAAAGGCGCATAAAAGCCTTAAATGTCTTTTAATTGTTTCTTATCTCAAAAACATTTTTCTCGCAGTTTTCTGAAAAATTAACCTGATAGGAAAGTACCTTTTGCAAGAAGCAACTATTAGAAAAAGTTTGTATGAAAAAGTTGCTTTTAGAAAAAATATAATTTATAATGCCTTTTGAAAACAGTATCCTTTAAAAAATATCTTTTGAAGAGTATCAAATTCTTAAAAAGCTCCTCTTGAAAAAATTCACTTTGAAATAAGTACTTTTAAAGCAAAAAGTATTGGTTGAAAAGTACCTTTTGGAAAAATACTTTCTAAAAACGTACTTCCAAAAAAAAAACATTGTGAAAGAATACACTTATAAAAATTATGCCGTATTGAAAAGTAAGTGTCATATAAAAGTGTACTTTTTGCATAAAAACATGAAGATAAAAACAGAAGCTTATAAAAAATTCCAAAAGTTATCCGCAGGAAAAGTATCTCTGAAAAAGTATCTCTTGAGAAAGTACCTATTTAAAAGGAATTGTTTGAAAAAGTACCTCACGAAAAACTACCTACAAGCTCGCCAACGAGCGAAACTACATATACAAAACAAGTGTTCATGAATAAAAATACCCATGAATACTGGTGGCAAAAGTGTAGCGGCTTTCGAAAACAGCTGTTCGGCTCTGCTGTATAAGTTGAATATATAAAACTGATGTCGGCTTTTCCTTGTACTTTGAAATATTATTTGTGTCTTTCTGAGTTAAAAATATTTTCCAAACAATTAGCCAACAAAATTAAATAGAAGAAAACAATTTGGCTGTTCTATGACAGCCATCAAACTTTGTAGTCTCAGTTATTTGAAATTTTCTCCTGCCGCCTTAAGTTTTCAATTATCGAGTGTCGATTTTGAAAAACCTAGATTAAAGCAAATAGTTTGAAATGAAGAGTTTCTGAAATGTTAATGAAAGTATTTTTTAAAATAACCTTGATTTGGAAACCAAATTTAAAAAAACAGTTTAAAAGATAAAAAAATTATCTCTTGAGATGCGGTCACACTTGGCAAACATTTGACGAAATAAAAATATTTTGATTTTGATATATGCTGCTTAAGCACAACAGTTTCAGAAATCATTAATAAGAGTCTGTTTAATTCAATAATAAGTTGAGCGCTGTAAAATTGTTTTTCAGCGATATTTAGTGGTTACGTTTTTTCAAGCAAATATTTGCCCAAATGTGACCGTCCTTTTAGAAAAGCAGATTTTGTAAAAATTCATATTTAAGACTTTTGTCTGCAGTTGAGTCCGAAACATTGACCACATTTTGTAGGGTATTTGAAAGTCAAGCAACACAAAATTACTGTTGAACAACTTTAAACAATTTTAATAAACATATTTTTTTAGGAAAAGTTCGAACAGTTAAAAAACCCCCAGCCTCAAATGTCCGTCCTCTTTTGCTCCGCTTAACTGTCGAACTGCCGGCCTGTCCCTCCGTCTGTCTGTCTGTCTATCTTGGCCTGTCTTTTGTCAATTATACTTGTTGTACGTGCGAGTACCTACAAACACACCACGCAAGTGTGCGCTGCTGCTGCTGTTCGAAAACTCTCAATGAGCTGGAGTAGAGTTTAAGGTCATCTGGTGTCTCTTAATTGCTGTAGCTGAATTATTAAAATAATTTTTATTACAAATCATTTTGCTGGCAAACTCCGTTTGTGAAAAGTGTGTAAATTAAAACATTATTAACGTTTATATATTTATTTTTTTTTTTTTTCTTTTTTTACATGTTAAGGCAGGTTAGCATTAAGTAAGAAGTGGGCTGAAGTGAAAGGCTTTTTAGAAGCACACTTGCTGCGGCATAAGAGTTAAATTATTTGTAAAACGAAATGGAAAAGCTAAAGAAGTGTTTCAAAAAATATATTTTTAAAAATTATATATAAGAGTGTGTTGCAACATCCACCTTGTGATTAAATGGTTCATTTTTATTATGTTGCCTTGAAGATTTTTTTTCACATGATCTCTTTTAAATTTATGCAAAGTTAATCAGCCTATTTCTACTTATTTGTTGTTTTTTTTTATATTAAAACTTTTATTTGCTTTAGATTTTATTGATCATTTGCAAGTGCCATTAATTTGATGAGCCTTTGACGGATTTTTATGTTTAAATATGAAAGCGATGTTATGCAATTTGTTTTGCTATAAATAATATAACGTCTTTATATATTTTAAAATCAAACACAAAATGCTCATTAAATTCTACTCTTTAAGTTTATACGGCCTTTTATATTAACTGTTAAGTCCGCAGGCGATTAGAAATGAAAGTGTCTGAAATGGCAGTTTTACATTAACGGCCTGCTGATTAAAAACTCATTTAACTTTTAACGTTTAACTATCAAAATATTTGTGCAGAAGTATTGAGCTGAAAATGCATAAATTTTATTTATATTTTCTCAATTTATGTGTGATTTATTTTATTTATTTCTTTTTATAAAGTCAATAAAAAAAAATCCCATCAATATTATTCGATACGTTATTGTTTTCGAATTTCCTGCTGAGTTTTCGATTCCATTTAATGATGTTTTTAGTGGCAGGTAAAATGAAATCGCCCCAAAGATTATTTTAGAATCAAACTTACAAAATAATAGAAAGTTTAAGAGTGGGCAAATTTGAGGTTAGGAAATAAATCGGCTGTTAAATGATGAAATATCAAGAATTGGTCTATCCTCTTTTGGCATTTATTTAGTAAAAAGTTGGCAAGTTTTAAACCTCTAAAGGGGTTAAGCTTTTGGCTTAAAATAACTGCACGTTACAGCTGTTGATTTAAACAGTTTGTCAAGTACGGCTGCCATATTTGCTTGAAAGGCTGTCGCAAGAACTGAGTGTTACGCTCACAAGTTTTCCGAATGCTCTTCATTTATTTTTATTCTTTTTTTTTCAATATCGTTTTGGTAAAGTGAATTACGTTGATCATAGTATTGAAGTTTGCAGAATTAACAAAAATTAATCTCCTTGAAATATCATTTTGATATTAAGAATCAAAAATAAGCAGAAGAATTCTGCGTTTTTGCTTCATACCCTCCCCCTTCCTCCATACCTGTTTGGCCAAATACAACTATTTGCTTTTCCACCAATCAGATATTTGTGTCAATTTAAATGCTGAAAAGTCTTATTAAGCAAAAAATTGCTCAAATGAATTATCACTCATTAAGCTTAAGATAAATGCAGCTAAACGTTTTCAAATATTATCTCATTGAAACCTACAAAAAAAAAAGTATTAATTTGAAAGAAAAAACAACAAGAGCCATTAAAATATTTTTGGCTGATAAAGCAAAAAGATTCTTAAACCTGCAAACAATAAGAAACTGGTTTCTTACACGCTCTGCTCCCAAATAGAGTTTCCTGCTCATGTCTCTGCTGTTGCAGGAAGAATTTTTCTACAAGTCATGTTTGAAATATAATAAAGCTTGGAAAATTTTAAATAATATTTATTACCAGAAACCCGCAAATGACATGCAGGAAAACTAATTAAAAAATATTTAATAAAACACTTAGTAACCGGTAAAAAGCAACCCAATTCGAAGTTTGTTAATTAATAAGATTTTCTACAAACTCCAGCATATAAATTGATTGTAATTAAATAATAAAACTCAACCGTTACTAAAGAAAATATAATCAGCGAAATTGCTTATCAATTTTAATTGTCAAAAGCCAAAAGATTTAAGCTCAATCCACACTTTGAAAAGATTGTTAAGTGAAAAGTGGCTTTAATTGAAGTTGGTTTTTGTAATAATCAGTTTGCCATAATACTGACACTGTGGGCCGCTATCCAAACTAATTGCAGATAATTATATAATTGATTTAATTCAGTTTGAGTGTTAGAAATAAAATTGATTTTTAGGAGACGTGTTGTGCAATTCGTTGCAGGGCTGTTAACATTAATTGTTTATATGAAAGAGATGTTGCGAACTACTCCTTTTTAGTAAATTTTAAAAGAAAATAAAAATACCTCAAATAATATTGGGTTTTCTTTCCCTTCGTTGAGTTTTGCTTAAAATCCAAGTCTATATAGCAAAAGTTTATTTTTAGAGAGAATTTATAGAGTTTTTCAACTGGCGGCCATTTTGTGAAGTGTCAGCTGAGTGGATAAAATTCAGGGAGTTATTGGTCTTACCCCGTTTTGAAAAATCATGCTCTGATCAGATCTCCACGTTTTGCGGTCTTAGAAAGCTTCCCTGACAAATTCTGAGAACCCGCCACAATGTCGGTATGTATGTATGTATGTGTGTGTATGTGTGTGTGTATGTGTGGGTATGTGTGTGTGTATGAGTGCGTTTGTGTTTGTGTAGGTGTGCTAGTATGTAACCTCCTTCTAACTTTTGTACAGCCTGAACCGAGTTGAACCAAAATTTTGGCGTTCTAGAAAGCATTCCTGAACTCAGATCTTGGGTGAATTCGAACCGGTAAAACTAAAATAACGATCAAAATCGGTATGAAATATCATTAATGAAAATGTTTGAAATAGCTTTTTTAAAATCCAAAATTATGATCAAATCAGCTAGAGTTCCCGATTCAGTTCAAGTAATCAAAAGAAGAACGTTTAAATTTCTTATGAATTTTAACCGATTCCAACCGATTTTAACCGGTAACTTTAAAGTATCACAGAAAAGCTTAGAAAAAAAGACCTTTCAACGTGATTTTTTTTTATCAAAAGCATAGAGTAGCAGAAAAACCCGATACGATCGATTTGCTGTTAAAATTAGCGGCAAGTTATAGGGATGGCCTTTACGGTAGAGATGGCCTTTTCCATATCTTTTATGCGTTAATAGAAAATTATTAACTGGACTCTACGCGGCCTCAACAAGCTGCGTTAAACAAGAAATTGGCGTGATTTCACATTTCGGGGAAGATTTGAAACCGTTAGTTTTTTCCTAGGTCCTTGCGGACTTGTTCGCGACTCTAGTATTGGGGATTAGCCAAATGTAAGCCATCTTTCGTGGCCCTTTCGCTGAGATGCCACATGAAATGTGTGGAAAAGTGGTCGAAATATGTCTGAAAAAGAGCGACTGCTGCAATCACTCTACAGGCGGTCATTTAAATGTCATTAAAAAAACAAGATCCAAGTCTTGAAATGACATTTCAGTTTCGAAACCGACAAATAGTTAACCCGTTAATTGTTTTGTTTTTTATTTTTACTTACAAACTTTCATTTTAAGTGTTTGCGAATTATTGTTTAGCACTTCTATTTTATTTCAATCTCGCTGATTTTTTCGCCAAATTAAAATATGTTTTCTTAATTTGCAAAAAAGGAATCAGTACGATGAATATCTAATTAAAATTATTCATATAACTTTAACAAGATTGTGTATTTAGTCTGGAAAATCTTTAAGCGCTGGTAAATTTTATTTTGAAGCTTCTCTTTGGCCCAAAAACTTTAGCGTCAATTAAAGGAGTTTTAGGAAAATGTATTTCAACAACTTGAAACAGTTCTTGCAACTTTTTTGTGTCACAGTTTTTTCTCCGTTTATTTTATTTTTTTTCCTAATAAATTTTATTTATTTTTTTCAAGGAACAGTCAAGGAACAGCCACAAAAATACTTGTAAACCATTTACATAAATAAAGCGGTGATTTGATGTGTTTAAAAAATTTATGTTTGTTGGAAACTTTTACGACGTCAATTAATTATCATTTGCGGACACAGTGTCGCCTTCTTCAGTGGCTTATACGCACAAACGATATTAATTTTGCGCATTTTTTCACTTTTCTTTTTCTCTTTTCTTGATAGCAAATCTTTTTCTTTGATGTCACGTTTCAGAAACGTGAATGGTTTCTCAAACTTGCTGGCCTGATCGGCCAATAAGTGTGATAATTTCTTAGAAATCAGGTGTGCAGCATTAATAAAAGTTTTAGCTTAATTACAATTTATTTAAGGGGGTTTTTTCTAATGGAACATTTTTCATATTCTCTGCGCTCATATTTAAGAATCACTGCATAATAATTGATAAGGTTTGAAAACAACATTTGCAAACTATTTATAAGCAACAATTGTATAAATGAGTTTCTTTAATGAGGCCAACGAAATGGGAACTTGTAAATAAAATCAAACCATTTTCGGCTTCGTATCGCGCTGCAGATAAGTCGGAGCTGAGCATACAGACAAGTGATTTTTTTTGATCGGCCAATGGAGATGTCGGCAGTGCAGCAGAGTGTTGTGGATTTTGCAAATCAAGTTAATATTGATTTGTTATTGGTTTTGATATTACGCGAGTGCGTTAGCGATAATTATGCTGTGAAAACAGTTTTTGGCCAGAAGGTGACTGCTTATTTGACACTTATTTCAACTATTAAATTGTATAACAAGACAACAAAAATGATTATATACTTAATCACTGCGATGTATTAGAAAAGGAATACAAGTGGTGGGGAATAACGAATTTCGCAAAACACAACGATTTCGTTAAAGAATATCACTAAACGAAATCGTCAGGGTAAAATTGAAAGATATGTTTATAAAACTAACCCTCCATATAAGCAGTGGTAAAAACGAAATACAATTGAATTTTGCTGGGGAAGTGTAGCGTCTTTCGAAATCACTGCTATTCTACTCTGCTGTATGAGTTAAACATCAATTGACGTTAATTAATTCCTTTATTAATACCAAGATCATTTCTCATGTCTATTGAGCACTAGACTATGAATTCGAATTAAATTTCAAAAATATTGAATACGATATTAACAGCCCGGCCCACTGTGCCAAAAGAAAATTGGAATCAAATAGTTTTTATATAAAACAAAAACGAAATTTTTCAATTTGTTTTTGTTTTAAATGTGAATTATACAAACGAAGTCTATTTTTCGTCATAATAGACTTGGAGTTCAGTAGCCTTTATTACGATAATCGTGTCGAAAAAATATATATAACGAAAGTTCACTGATTTTGTTATTCTGTAACATCTTTAACGATATTCGCTATCGGTTAAAGTCAGCTGATTTTAAACTCTGTTTACTTTCCTATCCGCAAATCAAAAGACAATAATTTTTGTGTTGTAAGTTTAAACGATTTTTTTCCCGCCAAGTCGACATAAAAACAACCAGTTCGCTGAGTTGCTCGATCGTCCGTGGAACGATTGACATCCCTTAACAACTGCAAAGTTATTTGACCACAAAACTGAGTCACGGATTCGATATGTTTTATTTAAATGAATTAAAATATTTTATGTTTATTTTTGTCGTTTTTATGTTCTTCGTATATATTCGTAGAGATGCCACATGGTGGCACTTTATAACGATTTCGTTAACAAGAATTTCGAAAAGTGTTTGAAATTGAGAAAGACATGATAAATATTCCAAAGCACAATTGAAAGTCAACATCAGTTTTATGTATTCAGAGCAGAACGGCTGTTTTCGAAAGTCGCTACAATTTAGTCATCAATACTCCTGAGTAATTTTGTTAATTAACACTTTTTAGGTGGATTAACTGAGTGTCATAAAAGTTTCTATTTCTACCAATTTTATTACAAAAAAGGATACGAGAACTGTATCAATCCATAGATTTTGTTAAGTCCCCTGTGATGTCGTTTCAATTATATTTCTTCATTTCCTATTATTCCGAATTTTTCGCTCCATGTTTCTTAAGACAAGCTTATTCTCTTTAATTTTTATTTTTGTGCTGATTCTTCTTTCCCAAAAGTGATCAACTGACCCCTTCACTTTTCTTGAGTGCATTTAAACGTTTTTGCTTTTTATTGGGTTGGCACAATTCATAACTTCTTAAACTTTTAATTGTAAATAAAAGCTTCCCTTTCACTTTGGAATATTTTTAATATCTCTCCGAATTAGAAAAAACTTTGCGGTCAATTTGCCTATTTATTATAAATTATTTACAATTAAAAAGTGTTTTAATTTGTTACGCCCACTAGAGAGTCCAAATTGAATGTCTGGCCAGATGAGCATTGTTTCAAATAAATATAATAACAGTCATTATTTTTTTATTGTAAAAGTTGTTTTGTTTAATAAAGCTTTGAAAATGATTGCGTAGATAAGCAATATTCTAATTGGTGGAAGAAAACTCGGATCATAAATAAGAATAGAACAATTTATGATTCTTTTATATTATATTTCTTAACACGCCATATTATATGAGGCCCAAAAACTGGTTTTTCAGATTTTTAAGAAAATTTCTTTTAAATGGTAACTACAGGACGAAAAATATATTTAAGAAGTCCAAAACAAATAAAAATTAAAAGAAAAGTGAAAGAATCGGTTCGAAGTCACAAGAAATCTGAGTTTGAAAGAAGTCTTTGATCTGTTCTAACCGTTCCACAACTATAACCGGGCCAATGCTTACACTTACACACACAAACACATACCCATACATGCACACTCTTTCACACGCACACACACATACGCACAGATATATCGTTACATCCTTTCAAAACTAGTCACAAACGCTTCCTACAAACTCAGAACGTTGTGGATCTGTTAAAAACTCGATTTGAGCAAACTCGAGAGTGCAACCAATAAGATCAGAATTTAAAAAAGTTTTAAGTTTTCCTATCGAAATCACAAATTCATTTTAAATTCAAAGCAGTTCGCTAATTATATTTTCTCCTCCTTCAAAATGAACTACCCAGTGTGCAATAGTATTCATATGAAATTCGACTTCCCTAAGATTTGTTTTACAATATGTCGAGGATGCTTTTAGCTGCGCTCAGAATGCAAAGTCTAAAGCATGAAACACAATAACGACAGCACGCTACACGAACACCGACTACAAAGGCCGTTGGCTACAATCGTTGCCTTGTGGTCAGCTACTTAATTATTTTTCGAACGACACCACCGAATCAATAACCATGAGTTGTTGTTTGTAGTAGAATTCTCTACATACGCCAGTGTAGCCGCTTTCATATATTTAATACTCTGAAATAGTGTTATTCCAATAAAATATATCTAAAGACAACAATTTGTGACAAGAAATCATTCCATTAGCTGGGAATTATTGTTTGTTGTTTGTTTTTGTATAATAAAACAGTATATTTTCAAGTTTAAAATAATCAAAGTTAGAAATAGAAATTAGTTTAATTTTGGCTACAGCTGCAACGGTAGTCGCGTGGTCACTAATATAGTCATTCCCATATCAATGCGTGTATTCTAATATGGACAGGTTGCAGCTCGCAGCTTGCTGTCCTTATTATGTTTAGTGCCTAAGATCCCAAGCTGGACTACTCACCATCATGAAGATGGTGCTGAACTGTTCTTATCTATTTTAATGCACGATCATGTAAATCTTTGTCGGCTTAAATCACTGGCAAAGGCGTTAATTTATAACAAAATAATTTGGCGAAAAAATTATGAAATTACGAAATGTATTGCAGGTGACCTTAAGAAGGTGTTTATACAGGAGTTTAGGAATGAAGTTTCAGCAAGTCAAAAATCGTCTTAGATATAAAAAAGAATTGAAATATGTACGTCAACAGCATGATGGAACCTTAACCCTGGACGCAGCCGATAAGCAGCTGATAATGAAGAGTAACGTTCAATACACAAAGTTTTCGTTCTTGGACAATATTTGAAAAAAAAAAAACATTCCAACACACATACACGTAACACTCGTTCAGAACGTTAAAATCTGATAAGAACTCGATTTCCGCCAAACGGAGTGCAATAAATAAAACCGGAATTTCAAAAAAATTCACTTTATATCTTGAACAGTTCTCCTATTATTTTTATTACCCTTCAAAATGAACCACCCCAGTGTGCAACAGTATACGTGTGAAATTCGAATTCCCTAAGATTTGTTTTACATAATGTTTAGGCTGCTTTTAGCTGATCCTATGCATCGTCATAAAGATGGTACTGAATTATTCATTTTGAAATGTATTGCAGGTGACCTTAAGAAGTTGTTTATACAGGAGTTTAGGATAGTTAAAAGAAGTTTCAGCAAGTCAAAAACTTAACAGAATAAAAAAAATTTATTGAAACATGTCAACAGCATAATGAAACCTGAACCCTGGACGCAGCCGATACGCAGCTGATAATGAAGAGTAACGTTCAATACACAACGTTTTCGTTCTTCGTTAGGGAAATCGTAACATTTAGATTCACCCAAATGTCTCGAAAAATACCGACTTCTGTAACTTTTTCTTGTTCTTGAGAAACTTTTCATTTTATTGCACTCAAATTGAGAAACAGTGAAAAAGTCTTATTGAAAACAATTTTAAAAATTTCATCAGAGTTCGTGTAGATGTACTCGTCTATAACATTTTTATTTATTTATTTTTTCCCCCTTTCAAAAGTGTGCCATGAGTATTGAATTTCTGCTAAAATCGTTGCTGTTAACGCAATTGATCTTTCAGAAAAGTATGTTGAGATATCGAATATCCATTAAATTTATTTGAAAGTACTCGTAGTATAAATATTGAACTCATGCTCTGCTAAATTGTAAAACTATTATTGCTGACATTTAACAGCACTTTTCTTTGAAAGATTTTATATAAATTTTGCCAACCAATATTTTGAAACTTTTTCCAAACTGTTGCCAGAGCAGATAGAAGCACAGAGATTTATACGTTTTTTATTGTAAATGTTTTCTATATTTTTTTTTTTTTTAGTTTTGAGTGAGTCGCATTTTGTATGTTGTTTCATGTCTATCTTTGATTTGTTTTGTCTGTTTTTTTGTGCATAAACATTGAGCTTTTATGCCCCAAATAAATCCCTGTTTGTAAGACAATTTTTTTTCCTTCGAAATGTTTTATTTTGCACTCTTTCTTCAAAACTGCTACTTTTTTTTTAAATAGAAAAATTTATATATTTTAATTTTTAGTTTTAGTCTTTGACAACATAAAATGGATTTCTTGTGTTTGTGTTTAGACATGGAAGCGATTAAATTAATTGCTGTTCAACATTCAATGAAATTCAATTTGAATTTTCCAAGTCAACGCGTTGAAATGGCAGTGGCTGCCGCGGCCGCTGCTGCAGTTGCTGCATTTGTTATTCAATTTTATAAAAATATTTTCAGGCCTTTACAAAAGAGAAGAAATGCGGTTGTCATTCGTTTTTGTTTTCGTTTTTTTTTCAAACATTTTCATATAAAAATGTCACATGTCTTGACAATAGTTTTCTGGCACACATTTTAAGCTGTTTGCGGTTTTGCTGGTTCATTTGGTTGGTTGTTTCTTTGCATTTTACAACAGTCTAATGACCACATCAGCTGGAGTTTATGGGGGAGTTGGTTGTGAAAAAACATTTCCATTTTACTTGGAACCATAAATTTTAGATTCTATAAAATATGCACAAGTCTTAAATTGGGTCTGTTGGTTGCTTTTTTGGAATTCTGTGCAGATACACAAAAACAATTCAAGGAAAATATTTATGCCCCAGTGTGAATGTACGAGTATGTGTTTGGATATGTGTGGAATATATTAGGAAATCGTTTACATAAATGCGTATATTAAATTGGCTTCTGGAATTGAATTACTTCAGTTACGTAAATAATTTTAAATATTTTCCCCTACCTTTAGGGCATTCAATCGATTATCAGTCAATCGATTAACACTTAATCTGTTAATTTTTATTTGACTACCTTTAATTTAAGTTTTGAAGCAATTGTGATTACAAATTAAATTTAAATATAATTAAATGGGTTAATCGATGAATTAATATCCGATTAAGTGATCGATTTATTTAGAATTGATTATTTTCGACTAACGTTTAATTACTTCAGCGAAATAATTTTTAACTCATTTCTGCATTCAATCGATTAACAGTCAATCGATTAATTTTCAATTGGGTAAAAGTTAATCGATTAATCTATAAATTTTAATTGACTATTTTCAATTTAAGTTTTAAAGCAATTGTGATTACAAATTAAATTTAAATATATATTCCTCTCACTTCTAGAGTATTCAATCGGATGACAGTTAATGGGTTAATCGATGAATCAATATCCGATTAAGAGATTAACTAATTTATAATTGATTATTTTCGATTAACGTTTAATTACTTCAGCGAAATAATTTTTAGTTCTTTTCTGCATTCAATCAATTAACAGTCAATCGATTAATCGATTAATTTTTAATTGACTATCTTCAATTTAAGACCTAAAGCAATTGTTAATATAAATTAAATTAAATATAAATGTTTTTTCTCTCACTTCTAGAGTATTCAATCGGATTAATCGATCAATTAATACCAATTGAAGTGATCGATTATTTTAGAATTAATTATCTTCGATTAATATTTGGTTACTTCGTTTTTCTGATCTGATAATGATAATGATAAATGTTCCAAAGCACAAGAGAAACTCAACAACTATTTTAAATGTTCAACTTAGACAGCCGAGCAGAACAGCTGTTTTGGAAAGCCGCTACGCTTTGATCATCAGTACTCATGTGATTTTTTTAAATTTATTGCAGCTTGTTAGATGGCTTAGCTGAATTTTATTATGAAAAGGCGTAGGGCAACTGTATCAAACCGATGGTAAAACATTTCAATTATGTCCCAGTGTTACCGTTTGATTACTTTTCTTTCTGTCCTAATTTTTAAACTTATTGTTCCATGTTTCCTAAATCAAATAATGTTTGACTTCAAGACGTTCTAACTTCTTGCTCAGCTAAACTGTATTAGAAGTGTCAGTGCCAGCTTAAAGGCCATTCAATTTGAATTCATTTAATTTATTAATATGCTTCAATATATTTAATAAATAATTGTTATAAAGAAATACTACAAGTGCTTGTCTAAAATGTATATATTTCTTTCGTATATTATTTCTTTTATTTTACTTTAATTCCAACTTGTTTTTGTAACTGATACGTAAACTTGCTACAATTATTTATTTAGTCACATCCGCACCCAACTTAATGCATATTAAAATAATGTTTATTCTTTTGTTTATGAGAGCTACAGCTGGCAATAAAGTTCATTGAAATTTTTAACTGCTATTTGGTAACAGTGTAAACTTTTATATAAAAGCATCTATATAATAAATATAAGACTCTTTTCGAGCTATGAGCTTTAAAGAATGCATGGAAAAAACTGCTGAGTTTTTATTTTTATGGTTGGTAAATTTTATATAATTTTTTAATATCTCTGAACTATAAAAACTGTTTCATGGTCATATTTTTAATAAAAAAATTTATATAAATTTTATGAACAATTGATTCAACAATCATTTAATATAAAAAACAATTTCTATTTTTAAACCTCTTTAATTTGATGTATGTGCTGGTTCTTTTTCTCCAAAATCTTACTAAAAAGTTCAAACTGATCAATAGCGGGGTTTTAGCTAGTTTTCATGCGCATTTCACGGGGCTAAAGCAGATCATCAGAGAACCTTTAACCAACATTTCTTAGAACAACTAAAGATATTTATTTCAAACTTCCACTTTAATAAGTGAGAAGCTTAAAACAAATATCAAGGTCATAACAAGAACTCACAGATCACTTTTCCTGTTTTATTCTCTTACCAAAACGTTGTAGAATAACAACTGGTTGGTTTTTTTTCCGACTCTAATTGTAGTTGTAAGAGAAATAAAGTAACTCTAATTTTATTTATCTTTTATATTTATTATTTCCTAAATGGCTCATATTTTTCCCCGACTTGCTGCGTTTTTAATTTTCAAAGTTGACAGCGCTGATAACGCACATCATGGAAGATGTTCCCCGCCTGGTGGAATCTAAACATGGTTGAAAGAATAAATGTCGATAAGGAAGAGCACGAAAAACCCTGTTAAACTTTAGTTTTATTAAAAACATACGAAAGGAACAACTCTTTCGATATCGTGAAATAGTTTGTAAATTTTGAAATATTTCTTATGCAATTTTCGCTAGTAAAATAAATACATTCCCAAAAAGTCAATAAAATCCTAAATTTATGATCCGGAAGTAGTGCACATCTAAATCTAATATTTTCTAATACAACAGGTTGTATTTGCCAGAAGTTCTCATTTTCAGTGAGTCCTATGTCTTGTTTCAGATGTCAGTTAAATCGGAGTCTGTATGACATATTTAATAACTTTTAAAATTAATTAGGAAAAGTTATTTACTGCGAATCCTCTGAAGGCTCAGGAATGCTGTAGACGTTTCCTTTTAATTTACCAAGATAAATTTCATAAATTAAATCGATGGCCAATCGCTTGAAATAGCGCCCAATTAAAGAAATAATTTTTAGTTATTTATAATTATCTATTTATTTTATACAATTGACGTGTTTTAATTTAGTGAACTAGAAATTTACTTCGAGGGTTGGTATAGTGAACATTTTTACGGTACATACTATATATTGTAGTACATGAAAGTGACCAAAATGGTTCCAAATTTTAAGTTTTTTTAAATAAAACTATTTCAAGCCTCTTTAAGAGTTGCATTGGTAAAAAAATTAAAAAATTTAATTTTTGCTTCCAGGGATGGGAAATTCAAATATTTTTATATATTATATATCAATTAAAACTATTTTTTAATTTAGAAAAAACAAAATTGGTATCAAAAATTTAATAAATTCAAAATTTCGATATCAGGGTTGGATAACTGCAATATTTTGTACCACATGCGAGTGAACAAAATGGTTACAAATTTAAAGTTTTTTTAAATAAAACTATTTAATGACACATCAAGAGTTGCAATGGTAAAAAAAACAAAAATTAAAACTTCGTTTCCAGGGTTGGGAAATTGATTTTTTGCTCACTAAAATTATTTTATAATTTAGGAAGAACGTTAGACGTACGTTGGTGAAGGATATACAAGATTCGGCACAGCCGAATATAGCACTTTTACTTGTTATTATTATAAATTGAAAAAAGCTTGACACGAAAATCGAAACGACTTTATCGACGCAAACTTTGCCTATGAAAAAATTGTCTCAAATGACTTGATTTTAAATATAATTTTCTTTCAATAAAATATTGCATCTTGAACCAAAATCAATTTCAAAAAGAACCGGCCACCAACTTCAAAATTTGGCATCTAAAACGGAACGGAAAGCGCTGGCTTGACAAGGCTTAAAATCTGTATTCACTCAGAACCCTTCTGCACACAATTGTGATGGAACTATAAATTAATTTCATATATATTTTATATATCTGAACTTTTCCAATTAACTCCCATTAGTTGTCGTTTCTTTATTATGTAAAATATATAATAAAATATTAAATACGGCTTGAAATTGTATTATAAACGATGGAAGATATTACAAACTGCCCCCACTGTGCAGTGTTTCTTTAATTTAGTTACCATTTGTCGTCCTGTCACGTCAAAACTTTTCTGTTGAGCACTCTGATATTGAACGTGTGATTTCGTGCTTTTGTGCTGGATAGAAAGACAACACTGTGGGTATGGCGTATTCGAAACCGGACTGTTGAAAACTAAATATCACGTGACATGATGGTGAATCGTTAAAAATTTTTGAAGTCAATATTCTTTTAATTTAATTATGAATTGATATCAGCAATAGGAAATAAAGTTGAAATACTACAAATTCAGGGTGTTTCTTATTCGGCTTTTCTCAGCAGATTGTTCTTTTTTCTGTAAGCCAACAGCGAATACTAATTTTAGCGCTAATCACAATTTATTAAACATTTCTTGAAAAGAGATAAATAAATTGTAGCCGCTAATTGCATATTATGGTTAAGACCACATAAAACCGCAACTGAAAGCAAGTCATGACATCAGAATATTCTATATAAATATTGTGTGGAAAATGTGTTTTTGAGTAGAAAACAAGAAACAGAACAACAATTGAATGAATCAATGAACCACCACAATTTAAGCAAAAATGTCTATTTGAAATTATGTATAATAATTGTTGGTCCATAATGATTATTGAGACTAAAACAAACAACTACGTGAGAAACCTTCTCTTTTTTTATTATAATTTTTGTTGTTTTTTTTTTTGTTGTTGTTGCTGAAGTTGTTAATCGATTACAATGCAATTGATTGGGCAAACAAATGTAAATATAAGGCCAGCAGAAAACAAAATCAAATAGCCACAAATCAATAGAAAAAAATATATTAAATTTACAAAAATTTATTAAAAGTCAATTAAAATTGTAATAACGTTATGTAAAATGATAATGTACGAGTGGCCGGTCAAATGAATGAATATGACGATGACGGCGACCACGGCGACTACGACGACGACTGCAGCCAGCGTATTATAAAATGGTCTATTGACAAAATTTGTTCCCCTGCTATCTTTGTCTTGACCATGTTAAGATTTCAAGTTGCTACTGTTTCAGTTATTGACTCGAAATCCATTTAAGCAGCTATTTTTTTGTTTCTTCTCGTTGCAGCTTAAAACGCTGAAAGGCGTGGCTCTTCTAGTGTTATGAACGCTTGTTTTGTTTGCTCGTTTGTCCCTGCTCGCGTTCGACTGTTTGTGCGTAACGCATTTAAGCTAAATAATATTTCTATGGACGCTTTTCTAAATGATTTTTTTTCTCTGTTGTTTTTTGTTTTACAGCAATAAAAATAATTTTAATTGCTATTTATGTTACAGACCATTCGTAGTTGTAATTTAAGTTTTTTTATGCAATTTTTAATTGACTAGGCTTGTAGAAAATTCTCGAAATTTGTCTACACTAGTTGAACCATTAGAAAAATGACAACAACAGCAACACACTTGAACTAATAAATACGAGATATTTTTGCTCTGCGTTTAAAGAAAAAACTGCGTATTTTTTAAAAGTTTTCAACGAACATGGGTGGTTTATGTGTGTCTGTCACTATTTAAAGTTTGATAATTGCCAAATCTTTTGAAATGAGAAAAATTACGCACACACGCGCACACACTCGTACAACCAAGCAAATTACTATTTAAGGCTAATAGGAGAAATAACAGCGAAACAAATTATTCATATTATTATTTAGTTTTTTTCCCTCAACTGCATCACAAAGAGAACAACAACAACAAGTTAAAAATGATAATTTGTTATGATTGACCATTAAGTGGGCATTTACTTTATGTGTCATTTGTAGATAAATGGAAGGAGTTTGATATGTTGGTCGGCTTATAGAGATATAAAAGTTACTTTTCATGCTCCATCAGTAGTTGTCAAAGTGATCGATCCCCTTGGAAAGATAAAATATATTTAGGGGTTCATTTGAATTTGCATACGAATCCGTTGAATGTCGTTCGCTATTCATGAAAGTGTTAAGTGGCATAGAATAGTGGAGTTATGTTAACTGACCAAAGAAATTACTACAGTCGCCAAGATCGTAAAAATCAATGAGGAGTTTGCAAAAATGCTCGTGCATTTCAAGAAGTTTTCATATCGAAACACGAAATTAATAATTATTATTGTTGTGCCAGCTTCTGTAAAGCATTCCACAGAATAATAAGTTGATTGTTAAATCACTCTACAAATTTAAAACAATTACAAAAACCAAAATTTACTACCAAGGCCATCATGTCTAAACACACAATATTGTTGCTTTTTCTTTATAAATAAAATTTATATCATCTTTTTGCAACAAATTAACTCTACTGGAGATCAGAAAAGCCAAAAGTAAAGCTAGCTGCAGAGCTGAAAAACATAAACTAGTTTTCGAATATTAAAGTAACTTAGCAAAACTAATACTTTTGATTTATGTAAAATATTTGAAAATCAAAAAAAAATTCCATTCCAGGACCGGCCAATGAAAACTTTTTTGGTATATAAATTTCATGTAGTTGACGTTTTTGAAAGAAATTCACTAGAAAGAAAATTTGATGAAAATTTTTAAACATAAAAACATTTATTTTGTTGAATTTGTACAGAAGACATGTTCCGGCTCTGATAAGATTATCCACGACTTTTCATAAATTTGTGGCGGTATCTCAGTGTTGGTTTTGAACTATTTCTGGCTTATTCGCATAAGCAAGAGACATTTTTTCTTTGCTAAAATAAATCGATTCTTTCATGCATTGTGTAGCAGGTGAGGGCACATGACGTTTCACTTACGGAAACAACTGTTCCCTTAACATGTTCCTGTAATAAATGCAGTTCGCAGCAGCTGCTATTTCGGCCTCATTTTCAATGAAATAGGGTTAAATCTAGTCACCTGACCAACATCCACCTGAAATTCTTAGAATTTATGATTTATTTTAAAGCGTTTATATAACAATCAAAAAACTTCGTACTTATAAAAGGGCTGGTTTAAATAACATAAAGTGAAAAGTAAATGATCCGCTTTGCTTGTATGACAATTGTAAATATTCTAAGCATTCCACTGTTAATAAAAAATTGGAGTATAATATATTTCAAATACTTTGTAAGACCGCGAGATTGAACTTAAACCTGAATAATAATTTATAGTTTAATAATTAACCCTAGAAGTTCCAATAAATATATACACATTCAAACTTAAAATAAATTTTATATAAGAATGATGTTTCACGACCCACCTCAAGTACACATTGTTTTTTATAAAGACATCAGAAACTCTCTAAAGTCTTAAGCTGGTTTATTTTTATTATTTTTTTTTTAAGTCAAACTGTTTTTTGAAGAGACCTCTTATAAAGATATATTTAAAATACATAAAAAGAATTGTTACAATATTTGATTTCTCTTTTACTTTCAGGTAAGTGACTGCTGACAGAAGTGACTCTACAAATAATTAGTAGCAAATGCTGAGCTAAAAATATAACAAAATAAATACGTGCATGAGGTAATTTTCCTTAATCTTGTTGGCTAAATTCAGCGTTTTACCCACTTGCAAGTTTTACTCAAAATTTCGTAAATACTTATATTTTTTATTATTCAAATTTGGCTCAAGCAGGATTCCCGACAACTTTAACTTAAGCTGAAATTAATCAAGATAATATATAACGCTTGTATGTTGCATTGTATGCGTAAATGTCAAGTATGTCAAGCGGCCTGAAGATGCTACTTGACATTTAAGTTATTCAAAATTATTGTTTTATTCAAAATTATTAGACGTGTTGCTGTTTACATAATATTTTTGTGTGTGAGTGTGTGTTTCTGTTTTTAATTTTAATTTTTATTAATATTAATTTTTTTTTTTTCATTTGTGTGCATATTTTTTTTGGCAACAGACAACTTTTTGTGTTTACACCTGCGTAATAAGGCTTTAGTCGAATAACAAGTTGCATCTTCAGTCTTTTGTTTTTCCGGTATATGCAGCAAACAACTCACGGGATCTCTCTCTCGCTCTCTCTCTCACACACACTCTCTCTCTCTTTCTTTCTTTCTCAAAAGCACACTTTCTGCCTTTGGCTAGTTTTCCCATTACAAATGTGATAATTATCAAATTGAAAAAAACAAACAATTTTTTATTATTTTCCAATGACACACACCTGATAACACAAATACATGGTGACTGAACCAACGCAACACAACAACACAATGCGCCAGACGACTCCTTCGAAAACAAGACAGCAGCTTGTGAAAGTAACAGCTTTTCATGCAAATATTTCCTTTTATTTTCATACTCAAGATATAAGTGAGCATCACAGTGAACCCCAGGAAAATTCAAAAGACATTTGAAATGCACACACGCACGCACACACACACACACACACACACACGCACATATGTCAGCATGTGTGTTGTAAAAACTTTAGAAATATTTTGGCCAAGGCAGAAGAAATGTCTGGGAAAACAAACACAAATACCCGGTGGATTGTTAATGGGGAAAAAAAGAAAATATATCTAGGTTTCATAAGAGGACGCCAGACGGCATTAAAGTTCGAAAACTCAACGATGAGTTCGCCTGTGAAAAGCAAGAAATTAATAATAAATAAAATTATGTCCATGCACATGTTGGTTTTATTTGCACACAAAGACCCGGCGAAAGCATAAATTATGTCATGTTATTAAAATATAATTGTCATAGTCGTTGGATTTGCTTTTTTATATCTTTTCTTATTTAATTTATGAAATTGTAATCGCAATCATGGTACGTACAAATAACATGTGTAAGCAACCCTTGTCGGCATTAGTTTTAAAATTTTGGCAACTAGAAAAAAAAAGAGATTCAAAGTGAAAGTATGAATTTGTTATGAAGTGAAGATGATTCATGACAACATGTTGTTGAAAGTGAAGGAAGTGTTTCGTTACTTTTGCATAAGAAACTGGCTGAAAACATGTAGCATCGTAGGACAATGACATCTTTTGTTGTAAAAATTATTTGTAGAAAATGCAATTATGCATTCATAATTATGGTAATTAAAACATTTGCTTCCTGAGATTTCTTATATCTGCAGTTAATGTTGGAGATGAGAAAAAGATGTCATGCAGTAAATAACTTAATTGCAGCTTTAACCCTCTTAAGCAGGGTGGTCCCAGCATTGTATTTAATGGCTTTTTTTCTGGAGAAAATGTAAAATTTTTTAATTTTTTTTCTAAAAAGTGGCAGTTCAATAGCATTTTAAAATAGATGTAACTTTTCGTAGGCGATGCTGGACTAATTTCTAATAAATTCTTTATTTTTAAATGATCTTGTACTGCTATTTCCCATAAAAAGTGTAAAAAATGTTGCCTTCTTTTTTACAAAAGAAAACAACATAATACTCTTCAATATATTTTGTATGCGAATTTTATTCATAAGATTTGAGAATAAAAAAGAATTACTTTTTACAACATGAAAAATAAAATTAATATAAAACGATGTCAAGCAATAAATAAATTAATTGTAGCTTTAACCCTCTTAAGCAGGGTGGTCCCAGAATGTCATTCAATATGTTTCAATTCTTTTTGTATATGAACTTTATTCGTTAAATTTGGGAATAAGAAAAGAATAACTTTTTACAATATGAAAAATAAAATTCATTTAAAACGATTTAATGCATTAAATAACTTAATTGCAACCTTAACCCTCTTAAGCATGGTGGTCCAGGAGTCTATCTGGAGAAAGTGTAACACTTTTTCATTTCTTTTCTAAAAAGTGCCACTTCAATGGCGTGTTAAAATAGAAGTAATTTTTTGTAGAGGATTCTGGATTACTTTTGAATAAACTCTTTATTTTCAAATGACCTTTTATTGTCATTTCCTATTAAAAAGTGCAAGAAATGTTGCCTTATTTTTTAGAAAAGAAAACAACATAATACTCTTCAATATATTTTGTATGCGAATTTTATTCATAAGATTTGAGAATAAGAAAGAATTACTTTTTACATCATGAAAAATAAAATTCACTTAACACGATGTCATGCAATAAACAAATTAATTACAGCTTTAACCCTCTTAAGCAGAGTGGTCCCAGAACTGTCTTTAGTAATCTTTGAATCTTATTAATAAATTTTAAGAACAAGAAGAGCACAACTCTTTACAATAATTTAATTTCGTAAGCCAAAAAGAATATCCAACATTCCTCCTGCTTAAATATTCTCTGATTAATTAAAAGAATTTTGAATTAAAGCAAATTTTATTTCTATCAACTATTCCTATTTAAAAAGTATTTATTTTATTTAATATTGATTTTTATTAATCATAAAAACTATGAACGGGTTCTTTTGCAACACCCACGCCAGTTTTACTGGTGGCTAATTGTTTGAATTTTATTCAAAAACCTAAAAACAAAGTAAAACTTTCAAGCCACCTCAAGCGAAAAATTTTTGCATTTTTTTTCTTCTTCTTATCCCCAGAGTCGTAATCTGTAAAACAAACAAAAAATCATTATTAACATTCTTTGCAAACAAGACAATAAAACAGAAATTTGCATTTCATTAAAATAAATTTTTTTCCTTTAAATAAACAAAACAACAACTCAAATTTAAGTAGTCGTAACTACAAGATTGTTAAGGGAAAAGATAGTTTGTACTCGTACAGTTATTTATGGAAAAACAACTAGAAGCCGCAAAATTTTGTATTTAAGTAAAACAAAAAAAAAAAAGAATACGATGGTGTTAACTTGATAGACAACGGCTGTTTGTTTATCTAAATACGAGTCGTTTTCCTCAAATACAATTACACACAGTTTGGGTATCTTGAATAGAATGCGGGACAATCTTTTGGCAGAAGAGGGCCTTAAAAGTAAACATTTAAAACAAGTTCTTGTTGAGATGGTATTGTGGTACATTTGCAAGCATCTTATAGTGCATTATTATTTGTAAAACTTATATGTTTTAAAAGATATTTTTAAGCACATATGCACAACATAATTGTGAAGAAGTAAGTAAGTGCCGAGTCTTAGATACCCTTCACCGAAGTATGACTAAAATATAAGCAGCTGTTTTTGATTTTAGGGTTAAATTGCATACCTTTCCTTATTTCTTAACTGCTTCTGTAATTTACCACCACTTATTTTATAGAATGCAATGCTGCGGATCAATAATGCAATGGTCTCCATCCGCTTTATATTTGATATATAACGAAAAGTAGGCGTGGTTTTCTATTAAGCGATGCTTATTTCTCATAAACAAGTGCGATTACAGGGAATATATATTTCGATTCAAAAGTTGTTCAGCCAAATTGATATTTTTGAAGAGAATATTTAATTATAATTTTTATAGGCTAAATATTCGGAAAAATTTTTTAATTCAGGAAGACTTGTTATATATTCTAAAGAAAGTCAACATCAGTTTTATATATTCAACTAACTCAGCAGAGCAGAACAGCTGCTTTCGAAAGCCGCTACACTTCCATCATCAGCAGTCGTATGTATTGTTATTTATTTCCACTCGTTAGATGGCGCAGTTGAATGTGATAAGAGTTTCTATTTGTACCAGTCTTATTGTAAAAAAGGATACCAGAACTGTATCAAATCGATGGCAATAAACTTTTGTTAAGTCCCGGTGTTGCTTTTTGGTTATTTTTCTTATTTCCTGTTTTTATGAACTTTTTGTTCCATTTTTCTCAAGACAAACTCCTTTGGTTTGAGCTTCTTTAAGAGTATTTGAACGTTTTTGTCCTTCTATTGGCAAAATTAAAATACTTTTCGAACAATTAGCCTAAATAATTTAAAAGAAAAGTAAAAATTACTTGAAATAAAAATACATATATCATTTTAATTAAGCTATTTTTTTCAAATTAAACTTTTTTATTTGACTACTAACTCTGTTAAGCCATAAATAAAATCTAAAAACAGCTCAAATTATTAACATATTTTGTTTTCAATCAGGAATATAAAATTAAAGTCAATTTAATTGGCTGCCATAGAATTCAGAGAGTGGGAAGAGGATAGTGGTATTTGTTAAGGACCTGCTGCTACTCGGGAAGTTTGATTTGTTGTGTTATCCGTAGTTTGTTTTCTTTCTCCGCTTTGTTGTGAGCAGAAGTTTTAAGAATTCAAAAAGAACCAGACCTAATTGTAGCAAAATTGCTTGACAGTATAAACAATATTAAATAAAATAATATATCGGGTGTTTTTTATAGAGTGGTACAAGTGTAAATCAAAATAAAACATAGTAATATAAACTTGATATCAATAAAACGGTCTTTATTGAATAGAAAATTTTATGACATTAATGTTTAAATGTAATTTCGGCCATGTAGCCGCCACGGCTGGCGCGTACAAAGCGCAATCTGGAACACCAATTTTCACAAACTTTTCGCAGCATTTGCGGCCGTATCTCGCCGATAACTCTTTTCCAGGTGTTCAATTGCTTGTAGTTTATCAATGTACACAAGTGACTTTACATAACCCCAAAGAAAATAATCCAATGGGGTTAAATCACACGATCGTAGGGGCCAATTAATTGGGCCATTTCGTGAAATTATTTTTTCGTCAAAAGTTTCCTTGAGTAAATCAAATGTAGCGCCCACTGTGTGGCATGTGGCTCCGTCCTGTTGGAACCACATATCAGCAAGATTAATGCCAGCTAATTGAGGTACCGTTCACCATTGACAGTAACATTCTGACCATCATCATTTTTGAAGACATGTGGGCCAACGACTCCGCCAGCCCATAAAGCGCACCAAACAGTAATTTTCTGTGGATGTAATGGTGTTCCGATAAAAGCTTGTGGATTCTACTCACTCCAAACGCGACAACTTTGCTTATTTACGTACTCATTTAACCCGAAAAGTGCTTCTTCGGAACTATTCAATTGATCACTTTGAATTTTTTAGTCAGACTTTGAGAAAAACGAATCAGAACGATATTAGGGAATTGAAAATAATTTAAGCAGCTTAAGCTTGCTTCCATGAATCTAGTTTGAGAAGTTTTTTAGCCCTTTAGGAAAACAGAAAATGTTCAAAGATCGCGAAGTCATTGGAAAGCCACAACTCCAGAGAGAGTATAACTATTTGGGTCTGTGTTTGTAAGTATGTAAACCGCTTATAGCTTTTGAGCGACTAGTGGCGTTCTCCCAAACTTATATTTCCTGTGAATTGGAACTGATTTAGACCGTTAAACTTTGGGAAGTTTCAAAAAAGCAATGAAATAAATTTCAAATAATGTTTTCGAACGATGAATTTCACAAAGTATTCAGTCCTTAACATTACAAAAACAATGTCCTACACTATCATCAGTTGAATTGTGTGCTAGAGTTTTACATCTATAAACTTACACGAGGCTTCGTTACAGGTGGAGCAGCATGATCGCGCATGCAGCAGCCCGATCGCGCATGCAGCAGCACGATCACGCATGTAGCGCATGTATGCATGTAAACTGATGCCAATATTCAGACACAACTACAGTGTGTCTGTAGTTAATGAACTAGTTGCTCTCCTGTTGAGTTATTCTCTTTAATTTAATTTTATAATTCTTTTTTCTTTTTGTAAATTAATTTAACCACGACTATAATATCACCGATAATATTTATTTCTTACTTTATTAGGTTTATTTATAAAATAAATTTATTTCTTACAAAAAATAAACCAACGAAACAATATTTTTTTGCGTTGACTCCAAAACTCCGTCCTTGATCTAGGCCCCCCAGTTACTTTAATATTGTACATGTACGTTATGTCAGCATAACAATAGTCAGAAAGTTTTCAGCCAACAAATGTTTTTCTTTATGTTACAAGGTCGCAGCACAAACAACAACTGCATTGCCGTGTTGTTGTTTAATTTTTCCCCCACAATTTTTCTTCAATATAATCAAATTTAACAAATCAGTAGATCTCATAGAAAAGTCAGTATAAATTAGAAAAAAAACACATTTTAATTGTAATAAAATTATTTTGATTTAATGTAAACTGATTTAAATGTATCCATCCACGTACAATAAACACTTAAATACAATTTCAGTTAATAGCATTAAAAAAAGACTTGATAATAGCAGAACATTAAATCAATGGAAACCTCAATACTATTTTATTTGAGAGAAAAAAAGAAGTTTTAAGAAACTCTACACAAGGTCAGTTGGTCAATTTGAAAGAGAAGAAAAAAATAGAGAAAAAAACTTCATCAAATATTTGTGCCCTGCAGCTGAATATTTAGTTCAAATTTTAAGAATTAAATATAATTGCAAACAATTTAGTTCGGTGAACAATTTGTTGTTCGCTGGTGTGTGTGTTTGTGTGTATGAATGTGCTCAATGCAATTTGTGTGCCATAATAATGGTCGCCTCTAAATTATTGTTCAAATTAGCAAACAAAGTAAATAAGTTAAAGGCGTTTTTACTCATGCGAAATTGTTTAAAAGAAAATAAAGTTAATGATCACCCCCAAAAGCTTAAATTAGATCATTAATATTATTATTATAATTTGTTACGGTCTTCAGCTGAAATATAGATATAAAAAAGGGTGCCAATAAACAGATCGTTAGAGGCGTGTTAAACAACTTGGCTGAAATGTTTTGTTGGTCTTGAGCTCATGTCGGCATAATTTTGTTTCATTTGCCACTTAAATCTCATTAGCAAAGATTCTGTTTTTTTCTCGATTATTAAAAGCTATAAATCAATAGACAGACCTACATAAATACAAAAAAAACAAAGAACCAAGTGTGTCTTGATGGCAGCAAACAACTTAATTAAGCCTGTCAATTATTTGAGTTTTTATTGCGTTCAATTAGAGATTCATAATTATTTATAATTCAATTTATCGTTTTAAAATCTGAAAATCAATTCTTTCAAAGTGCGCATAAATCTTTGAAAGTAGGCCAACCATTTAAAATTATCGATCGATAAAATATGTATGTGCAGTGCCCTTGTCTCTGAAGAAAATACAAGTCTTCGAACTTTCTTGTTTGTCATGAACAACATTAATTGTGTCTTGTTTTTCTGGCTGTTTTTATGGAGCAACAAAAAAGTCCTAAGAAACAAACAAAAAGTGCAACACAAGACTGATTGAATTTCAATTCCCAGGTTCTGTTCACAAAACTCTGAAATAAAAATAAAAACTATAAATTAATTTTGAAAATTAGTCAGCACTCAATCACTGACAGTGGTTTTGCGCCACCCTGTAGTTTCCTCAATATGTTTTCCTTAGTAATTCCAATTACGATCCCCAAGTTATTCTATATCCGCTATAATTTTTATTTTTTAAATTTTATGTTTGTCATTCCATGTCTAATTTCTTCGATATTATTATGGGATCCCATAAAGTATATATATTCTCGGTTCTTATGAAGAGCGATGACGATTGAGCGATGTCCGTCTGTCCGTCTGCCCGTCTGCCCGTCTGCCCGTCTGTCTGTACGTGAAATCCCAAGCCCGCAAAAGAGCTAGAGACTTCGCTCTGGGACTGATAGACTGAAAATGAACTTAAATAGAGTGGAATCCGAAATATGGTTCCAGAGCTGGGAAGCTTACACCTATTTTTCGACGCAAAACGAATATCAAAAACCAATTATTTACTTGCTTGTTTAGAAATTGAACCAATTTCACGTTTTGGGAAGCCTCAATTATCTACTAGAAACCAAGAAAATAAAAAAAAATTCCAGAGATGGGAAATAAAATTTTTTTGGAAACATTCAGTATTTTGTAGTACGTGTAACAAGTAAAATATTTAAAAATTTCAAATTTTTCTTAAATAAAACCGCTTTATATATAAAAAAAATTTTGAAAACTAAAATGTTTCTTCCAGGGTTGGTAAATTTAAATTTTTTTATACATAAACGTAACCAATAAGGGAACTGAAGTTGCTTGCTAACTAAAACTTTTTAATATCTTAGGAGGAACAAATTTGGTATCTAAAATCAAAATTTCGAATCCAGGGTTGGACAAGTAGAATATTTCATGGTACATAAAAGTGAACAAAATAGTTAGAAATTTTAAATGTTTCTTAAATATATCCACTTTAAACCACTTGCATTGATAATAAAAACAAAAATTAGAAATTCCCTTCCAGGGTTAGGATATTGAAAATTTTTATAGTTAACACAATATATTGTAGTACATGAAAGTGATCAAAATGGTTAAAAATTTTAAGCTTTTCTTAAATAAAACGATTTGATGTCTTATTAAGAGTTGTATTGGTAAAAAAAGACAAGAAAATTAAATTTTCGGTTCCAGGAATGGAAAACTAAAATATTTTTATAAATAAAAGTAACCAAAAAGACAACTGACGACATTTTTTTACCAATTAAAACTATTTTTTAATTCAGAAAAAACAAAATTGGTATCAAAAGTTAAGAAATTCAAAATTTCGATTCCAGGGTTGGATACCTGCAATATTTTGTACTACATGAGAGTGAACAAAGTTGCTACAAATCTTAAGATTTTCTTAAATAAAACCGATTTACACATCAAGAAGATTTGCATTGATAAAAAAAAATTTTTATTGAAATTTCTCTTCCAGGGTTGTGAAATTAAAATATTTGTTATATATTTATTATATATTAACTTACGTTTTTTTTTCTGGCCACTTAAACTATTTTATAATATCAGAAGAACAATTTGGTATCAAAAATTAGAAAAATTAAAAATTCGAATACAGGGTTGGACAAGTGCAATATTTTATGGTACATGAAAGTGACCAAAATGGTTACAAATTTAAAATATTTCTTAAATAAAACTATTTTATGCCTCTTTAAGAGTTGCAGTTAGTAAAGTTTAAGCTTAAGAGTAAAAGTTAGTAAAAAAAAACACACACACAAAAACTAAAATTTCGCTACCAGGGATGGGAAATTTGATATATTTTATACATAAATTAACTAAAAAGGCAACTAACTTCGGTTTTTTACTAATTAAAACTATTTTTTAATCAGGAAAAAATAAAATGAATATCAAATAGTTGAAAAAATCAAAATTTCCATTCCAGGGTTGGACAACTTCAATATTTTGTAGTACATGAAGGTGACCAAGATGGCTACAAATTTATAGTTTTTCTTAAATAAACTCGCTTTAATCATCATGCAGATTTGCAGTGGTAACAAAAATTTTTTTTTATTAAAATTTAGTTTCCAGAGGTGGGATATTGATTTTTTTTATTCATAAAAGTAACCAAACAGAACATTTTTTCGCTAACTAAAACTATTTAATAATTTAAAAAGAATTGGTGAAGGGTATATAAGATTCGGCACAGCCGAATATAGCACTTTTACTTGTTTTAATTTCATGTTAAGGGTGGACTTTTGCCGCAGTTCTCTTGTGGCCTTGTCCTAAAACTCACATTTTGATAAGTTGTATGTTCACAACTCCTTCTCTGTAACCATTTTTTGATTACTTTTTAAAGTAGAATTAAATGAGTCTGACCTAAAAATGTATCTCCCCGATTCTTGGTTAATCTCAGGGATAAAGATATTGCAAATCGCGCAATAACATTCCATTTAGGCAGATCTCGAACTAATGACAGGACAAATTTATAACCTCAAACTGATCATTAAATTTCTTAAATAGAATATATTATTCGCTTCAAAAGTGTCCACTTCTTTTTTAATGTTCATGGACTTTCTAAAGTGTTTTTAGTTTTCTTTAAAATATAAATATATATTTTAATGGTACTTAACAGTATTTGACTTATTAGGCTGCTTTAGAACCAACAGTTTTTTTTAATATCCCTCGTTGGCAAAACAACAAAAACGAAAACAAGAACATGCCACAAACATTTGCATGCTGTATCATGCTGGATCTAAAAAGCTTGTCGATATGTCACCCTGTCACTCACACACAATGCAACAATAACAACAAGAAAACGCATACAAAAAGGCAAAAATAAATCTGTGTTGTTGTGGTTGTTGTCGTTTTTAGTCACATGCCTCCGGCGGGTGTTTATGGCTTGTTAACATGATTTAAACAGCTGTGCGGAGTAATTTTTTCTATTTGATTTTTGCTTTTTGTTTTTTCTTTCAAGACTTTTCGGTCAATATGTGTCCCAAACGAATGTCCTAAACCACTGCGTGATGGAAAAGTGTATGTGTGTGTGCGTTTACGCTTACTTTAGTTTGCGGTCATTGAGCTTTTTGTTGTCTTTTGAAATGAATTTTTGACTTGGCCAAGCACAAGAACCGTTCTAACAGATCAAAGTCGTTTCTGATACGAAACTCAAGCCAACAACTTGGGTCCATAAATATTTGCTGACATTTTATTTTGCAATTCATTTTGAGCGAATGGATTTATTGGCTTTTCTTTGATATTGTTTTTGGGATTTTGATTTCTGTTTTCGGGGCTTTTGCCAATTTATTATGAATTTGTCTAGTTGTTTATTTCTCTTGATTTCCAATGCGAAATATTTATTTGTTATTGTTCAAAAGTGTCACATGAATTTAATTTTTATGTTTTATTATTGAACTGTGAAGGCAACGTTGTTGTGTTTCTTAATATATAATTTTTTATTGTTTCAATTGACTCATTAACTTTTTTTATTTATTAATAATAACACGCATCTTAATATTTGTTGTTGCACTGCTGAGCAAATTGAGTTATTATCAAGTGGAGTATGAACTCAATAAATTAAGTTAATTGGGAATTGCCCTACAAGTTTAAATTATGGGTTCAATAATTTTGGTTCGTATTCATGGTAATAACTTCTGACCAAAAAAGAATTGTATTACAGGGTACAGAATAAAATGCGTAATTTTTTTTCATAAATTCAGACTTGAAGAATATTAAAAGAAATTAAGGAACATATAGAGATATAGTTTGTCTTAAATTTTCGGTATATCTTTTTTTTTATACCCCTCACAAAAAAGTGAAAGGGTTTATCATTCCGTGTGTAGTTTTTTCAATATTAATATGGGACCCCAAAAAGTATATATATATATATATATATATATATATATATATATATATATATATTGGATTCTTATGAATATCGGCGACGATTGAGCGATGTCCGTCTGTCTGTACGTGTGGGATTTTCCCAAGCCCCCAGAAGAGCTTGAGATGAAACGTAAGAAAAAAAAGGAAAAGCTATCAGTGAGTTCTTGTTGTGACTTTGATGTTTGTTTTAAACTTCTCGCTTGTTAAAGTGGAAGTTTGAAATAAATATCTTTAGTTATTGTAAGAAATGTTGGGTAAAGATTCCCTGATGATCTGCATTAGCCCCAGTGAATTGCACATACGAACTGGCTAAAACCCCTCAATTGATCACTTTGAATTTTTTAGCAACATTTTGGGGAAAATAAACAGCACATAATTAAAATTAAAGAGTACTAATTAATTATAGTTAAAAATAATCTAAATGTTTAAACACAATAGGTTTGTCCCTCTTCTCATTTAAAATCAATAGTTTTACTTTGATTTTATTTTTATTTATTTTGTTTTATTGTGTTTTACTTTCAATAAAAAATTAACGTTATTCATACCGCTTTCTATAAATTAACCCAGTTTCTTTACGAAAAAACAAACATTAAATAAATGGAAAATTAATCAAATTACCGCTTATTTTTGTTTAGACACTGCGAGCAATTGTATTGTTTGCTTAGAGAAAGAATAATAATAAAAGAGATTTGTGTTATAATTTTATTCTTTTTTTTAAGTGGGGAGTGACTTTTTCCAACGTCAGAGTTTCGTAGTGAAAAAAATTTCCAGTATAAAAATTATATAAAGAAAATTTAAAAAAAATTACCCTAAAGGCCAATGAATCCAGCGATCCTCATGTGATTGATGTCGCTTTTCGAGAGAAGTAACTGATTAGATATATAATTTCGGAGATATAAAAAAAAACTTATTTTCGTTCACGATACTTCACGAGTGAATCAACTGGTTTTTTAGCCGGTTAGTTGCGACAAACATGTTTTATTGCTGAAAACCGATCGATAAGACCATTTGAAAGTTATTCCAACAAAAACACATATTTGATAAATCGTTGTCTTAAGCATGAAACACAATAACGACAGCAGACTACAGACTACAACTTGTCAAAAATAGAATCGATGTGCGTATATGAGAATAATTATTTTTACTGCTGCAGGCAACACGGCTGCGGGTTGTTGTCCCTGCTGTTTTTGTGGTTGTAGTCAAATTAAACTAATTTCTATTTTGGTGAGCGACAACGAGTAAATGCAATGTTGCCAGTATAAATAAATAAATTCAATTATTGTAAACTTAAAAATATATTGTTTTGTTTTACAGAAAGGTATAACAAACTTTATTTCGAAACCAATGAAATGATTTCTTGTCATATACTGTGGGCTTTAAATATATTTTATTGTTTAAGAATATTAAATATATGAAAGCGGCCACACTGGCATATGAAGAGAATTCTACTACAAACAACAACTCATTGTTATTGAATTGGTGCTGTCGTTCTAAAAATAATTAAGTAGCTGACTACGAGGCCACGATTACAGCCAACGGCTTTTGTAGTCGGTGTTCTTGTAGCCTGCTGTCTTTATTGTGTTTAAAGCCTTAGAGTTTTTCTTGAAATGTTTGGAAATTTACCGTTTCAAATCGGTTCCGATTCAAGGTAACTCCTTGGAACTCTACTAGTTTAGTTGGACCCGGTCATACACATACAAGTACAGACATAGTGACACCCTCTCAGGAGTATTTAATGAAGCTTCCTAGAAACTCACAACTCTGAGATCTGATGACAACTTTATTTTCTCATACACTCTGACTGTGGAGTCCAGATGAGAACAGCACTTTTTCAAAACGCCAAAATCAATTCAATAACTTCTAGATTTTTATAGTTTATATTTACGTCTTTTATATACAATAAAAAAAATATCTTTTGCTCCGTAATAGTTCTGAATTAATTCGTTTAAATTTTACTCCGGCTGAAACGTACAATATATTGCAATATGCACGATTATAATTAAAATCCTGCTATAAAAAAATCACCTTGTATATTTTTAAACTCACTCAAAATAAACGTGCAATGACGTTTAAGTGGTTTGTGCACCCCAAAGTTTTTCTTTTCGCTGGATTGGATGTTTGAATTTTACTCTATTTTTCTTGTTGTTGTTGTTGCAATATTTAGCCGCTTGCAGCTAAACACGCCATCATTTTAGTTTCTTATTTCTTTTATTTCCCCCGCCAAATGGTATATTTTTTCTAAATCACTGCCACTCACTTTTCATTAGCAATTATTACGTTTATTAGACTTTACAGTGTCTATAATTCATGATTCTGCTTTGGCACACTGGGGCTGTTATTATTTTGCTCTCGTGCATAGCGGCACTGTTATCATGTCCATAAATTGTTTTATGAATTAAGAAACCGCAAAATGTTGCTGCTGCCATTGCAGATCGGTGGTTGCTGTTGTTGTTATGTTGTTGTTGTTGTTGTTGTTTTTGCTATTTGATATTTATTGTGTTTGGCACGGAAATGAAAAATCTATGAAAATTATGCCAAATCATTATTATATTTTTGTAATTATTTGATTCCGTTAACAAACTTTTTGTTTCTTTAATGGTTGCACAGTTTTAAATTTTTAGTTTATTAAACAAAAATGTTGTCATGCTTCGTTTGTTTCTTCACTATTCGAGAATAGTTTTGAATAGCAGATCATGTTGTTAAAAGATCTGCGAAAAGTGAAACTTGAAATGTTTATTATTGTTGTATTTGCTGTCATTGTTTTAAGATATATAACGCTTAAATAGATGTTAATATTTGGGCCATTCTCACGTCATGTGCATAAAAATATGTGGTACAGCAAACTGAGCTTTTGTTTTTAAAGATATGAAAAGATGGCACTTGGGATGGTGGGATATGTTTCTGAACTTATTAGGTTAACTTGACCAGGTACGCCATAGAAGCTTGTGCATGCAGCAAAAAGATTCATAGAAAGTAAATCAGCTGTCAAATGATGAATCGAGCTGTCATATGTGGACATTTCTTTAGCAACAAAATTGTTAAATTTTAACTCTTGAACGAAGAATTTTAATTGCGAAAATTTATTTCAAAATATAGAATATTTTATGTAACACCTCGTAAGATTTAAGCAGCTTTTCCTCGTAATCAGGCTGCTTGCGAGATCTCTAAATTCGAGACTAACAGCGTTGTCGCTGATAATAAGCTCGATTGTAGCGGACGTAGTGAAGCAAATATGGCCGCTGTACAATAAAGTGTTTAGAATGAGCCTGGAACATTAACTCATCGACGTTCGCAACAATTGAGCATCGCCGGAGGCGCAACAATTTACATGAAGATCTTCAGCTTCGCACTATTAAACTCGTTCAAGAAGCAAAACCGACCGACCATTATTTTCTCTCCAACGTTAGTGAATTTCAACAGAATCATCTTTAATGATGAGGCACATATTTAAATAGGCGATTAAGTACAGAAACAAAATCTTCCCCCATGGGACTAAAACAAATCCACAAACACCCCTCGCAAAAATAACGAAAGTGACCGTATGCTGGGGTTTGGGTCAGGCGGCATTATTGACCAGCATATTTTCGACTCAGGGAACTCCGTCACCGTGAAATCTCTGCGCTGTCCAACCATGTTAATGAGTTATTGTAGCCTTAATTGGCTACACCACCAGCCTCACAGTTGGCCAAACAATTCAGTTGTTGCAAGAGAAATTTCTCGATTTGACGATGTAAGTTGTTCGCCTCTTTCTTGTAATTCAATGTGGAATATTTTCTCTGGGGCCGTTTGGAAGGTCGCGAATATTTGAACAAACCACAGACAACTGACACTTGAAATTCGGCCCTGCTTCGTTGCAAAATGTATTTCAAAAGGGTTATTTGCCCAACATCATATTTCATTATTAATTCGCATAAATTTAAATTTGAATAATTTCAAATCAATAGAAATGGCTTTTATTTCGTAACGTCAAATTTGCTGGTTTTAAAAACCAATTCTAAATTGGATCAGTGTGGTCAAGGGCGGGAGATGATGATAATGATGTTTTGTAATACCTGCGGTCACGACAGTTTTCATTTTGACCGCATCTCCTTCACCTTAACGAATCTCTGATCTTAACAAATGAAAAAAAATATATTCAAGAAAATATGTAGATTATTTATAATTTTTTGACCGCTTAACAAATCAATCATGGGCTGGCTAAAGTCTGTGTATCTCTCGTTTCAAACTTTTTTTATATCATTAAACACTTAAAAACTACTCAATCATGGCATAACATGAATAAAACATTTCCTAACTGGTTATTAACGATATCACGATCGATTTCCCAAGTCTTTTGTTATCAATTTATGAGCAACAAATCATCGTCGACATCATTTTTCTTCATTAAATACGCGGCTACTGCTGCAGCTGCTATCACATAATTTTCATCTTTAATTAAAATTTAAATTTCATCTACGAAACTGCATCGCGCTCAATTCTAACATTTTAATTTAGACTCATCAATCTTGTATATTTTTTTTCTTAATTTTGTTCGGGCCTTTAAAAATCAACCAGCGAGTCTGTAGACGCATACAAGACATTTAATATATAATTAATAATTATTTGCAACTGCTGCTAGCGCCACAGCCGTGATCACCTTCAGACCATTATTTAGGCTACGGCAGCAGCTAATAACTGTGTCAGCTCGTTAGGCAGACAGCTTTTATCCGTGCTGCAGATCAAGTAGTTGGAGGAAAAAATTTAATGCATTCAACAGCAGTTAGATGAACTGGCTCACAGGCACACGTACAACTAAATCGTCAACCTGAACATGCGCCCATCCGTCCATCCAGCCATCCGTCCATGTATTCAGCCATCCATCGGAGCATATTTTATGAAAATATAATGCGCATATGAACCACTTTAAATAGTGTGTTAACTGCACAAGTTGCTCTGCATCTATTCATTTCTCTTATCACGATTGGAGATTTGATTTAAAGGCCTTCTTCAACTGCATATTAAAATGTTCAGGCATGCACACATAAATACCACCGCATCAGAAACGCACTCACACACCAGCGAACACATGAGCGTGTAATAAATTTAATATGCAAATGAAATGCTTGAAAGAAAAACTCTTTGCCAATAAATCCATAAATATTTTTGGGTGAATAGAAGAATACCCTTTTTGGTGATTTTGATAAAGTGAAAACTGTGATATTTTAATTCCCGCCCAATTTCAAAATAGTTTAAACTGTGAAAATAAATACTTTGGGAGCATAAAAATTTTAATTAAGTTGAAGCTGATTCTTTTTTCTAAAATTTATGGAAAATAGATAATTCTATACGAATTTGACTGGGTCTAAGGCTGATCATCAGTGATCTTTAACCGGCGGGGAAGCTTGCTTTGGAACTTATCTACAGACCCCTTAAGAATCACTTCAAACTTTGTAAATCATTTATTGAGAAGAATCAGCGCGACAAAGTCAAAACCTAAGAAAATTAAAAAGGCAAGGTGAGCAGTGAGTTCTTGTTATGACTCTGATGTCTGTTTTAGACTTCTCACTTATTAAAGTGGAAGTTTGAAATAATATCTTTAGTCATTCTAAGAAGTGTTGGGTATAGGTTCCCTGATGATCTGCATTAGCCTCAGTCAGAAGCGCATATGAAAAACAAAAATTAAAATTAATATTAAGAAAAAATTTATATTCTCGGGAGACAAATAAAACTGACTTTTGTAAGGAACTAGGAATAGGAGTTACACTGCCTGGACCATGACGTCACTCGACATCGTTCTGTCGACAAAATGCTTATAAACAAAAACAAAATTATAGAACTTGTTTTTGTTTCTTTATGTATTTTTGTCAACGATCGACATCGAGTGGCATCATGGGCCAGGCAGTTAGAATTGGTTTCTGAATTAAAAAATACTTTGTGAACATTTAATACTAATATACTTAATATAGAAAAAGTTTATGATTTATTTTAATCCATTTTAACAACGACTCAAATATTAAACACAATAACGACAGCAGGCTACACGCACACCGACTGCAAAAGCCGTTGGCTACAATCGTCGCCTCGTAATCAGCTACTTAACTATTTTTAAAACGACACCACTAAATCAATAACCATGAGTTGTTGTTTGTAGTAGAATTCTCTTCATATGCCAGTGTAGCCGCTTTCATATCTGCAATACCCTTAAAAACTGTTATTTTAATAAAATATATAAAAAGACCACAGTATATGACAACAAATCATTTTATTAGCTTGAAAATATAGATTGTTGTGTCTTTTTGTAAAAAAATATATATATTTTTAAGTCTACAATAATTGAATTTATTTATATTATACTGGCAACACTGCATGTACTCATTGTCGCTTAGTTTAACTACAATCACAAAAACAGCAGAGACAACAACCAGTAGCCGTGTTGCCTGTAGTAGTAAAAATAATCATTCTCATATACGCACATGTATTCTATTTTTGACAAGTTGTAGTCTGTAGCCTGCTGTTTTTATTGTGTTTAATGCCTCACACTTAAAATAAAAAAACTCTAATATTTAATTTCTTGTCCGCAAAAGTCTATTCCGCATTTAACGTCTCAAACGAAAGGACACACCGAACTTTATTCTCCAACAGTAGTGCAAAATTTAATAACGATGGAAAACGAAAAACAAACAAAAATATCTGAAATTGATTTATCGCCTCCGTTAAGATTATGCAAAATAACAGACGCACACACCAGCACATTAACAGCCACTAAATATTTGAGGAATATAAAAAAAATCGCACACAAATACATACCAAAATATGCATGTGCGTGTGATTGTATATTTTTATTTATGGCCTAAATATAATCTATGAATAGCAGCTCTTTAAGTATCGGCTTAAATATCTATAAAGTGTTTGTGCGTGTGTGCGTGCGTGTGTGAGTGTATATTACAGACTATCGGTCCGCTCTAGTGCGAATTCGCACTAAATTTTCATCTTTTTACGCCTTGACTCCTTTTGATTTTCACCGCTTGCACAGACTGTGAAAATGTATTCGATTTGCAAGTGAGAAAAGCCAAATTAAACAAACAAACAGAAACAGCAAAAGCAACAAGAACAACAGCACAAATGAAACGAAATGAAAGATTTGCGATAAGATAAGATAAGTTTTGCCAGCCAAAAGTACAGGTTCAAGCATTTATTTAGTGTTTAACCAAAAAAGTTTCTATTTTGTTTTTTCAATTTTCATTTTAATCGTTGACAAGCAGCTTTTCGGAATTGTTGCCATCAACTTGAAATAAGAAAAAACAAAACATTTGCTTTGATATGGTTTTTCGGCTGAGTTTGGAACAGTGGGAGCTGCGATATCTATAAGACGATACTTAAAGCTTATCGATCGGTGAAACAGTTGAAAAGTTATTTAAAATAAAATAAAAAAACACTTTTAAAACACTTTTTTCTGAGTCGTTTTGAGACATCTTCGAATTTACCGGTTCGAATCGGTTAACAGGAAATCTATGTTAGAGAATTCCCTTTAGAATGCAACTTTTTTGACTTGATTCGTTTTAACCATTCAAAATTTATAAGCTGCTCACATACTCACACACACAGGCATGCACACAGACATAGTCAGGGAAACTTCCGTCGACCTCATAACGTGGAATCTGAAGAGAATTTTATTTTTTCAAATCGGGGCAAAACCAACCAGACTTTTGAAAATTTAAAATTTTTCTAGCGGGAAGTTTAAGAAATTCGATGAATGTTGGTTTGCAAACGCTACAAATTTGATTGCGTAGTCACGATCGTTGACTTGCCGCCACAACGCCAACGTAACAGCGTCTAATCTCATGACTTGTTGACTGTGGAAATTTCTCATTTCATAAAGTCTGGCGTAACTCGAGGCCGTATTTTGTTGAAAACACATCAATCGAATCAGAATATTCAATTGCAGGCCAGAATGTGGACAATTTGCTGACAACGCTGTGGAATCGATAGATTCGGATAGTCCGCCACTCTCTTAATAACAGAAGTGACTTTTGTGGCAGTGATCTGAACTTTTCTGTAACGCTTCTAGTGCCTTCAAATTGTTAAAATGCTAGAAAAGTGGCTACAATTAAACCCCTACATATTTAGTAACTTTTAACTTCTTTTATGAGTTGTTCGACTGTCAAGTGATCAAATAAATGGCACTTAAGATTAAGCAGCTGATAGGGTTGCCAGACCGGTGGCTTTGAAACCATGAAATAAGTGTGCCGCAATAATATTGAAAAAGTCCAAATATCTGCTGGGTAATTGCTGGGCAATGACAATTACAAGGCTGCATTGTATCACTGTCCTGCCTGCATGCATACTCCTCATTGCCATCTATGGGTGCAATCCATTTTAAATGATTTTAAAGTTAAATTGATGAGGAGATTAACTTTCCTTTATTCGGACTTAATTACGCTGCTCCTTCGTTTTATCTTCCTTTGAATCGGCCCTCAAAATATTAATTGTATTACCCACAGCATCTCAGCGTGGGCTGGCAGCCAAATATATCTTCGAAGCCCAAAATGATCCAGAAGTTTATTCCCTCTACTTATGATTTTTTGTCCTTAAAGATATTGACAACTCTGGATCTATTATTTCCACTAACTCAATTTAAGTAGTATTTTTATACCGGTTCTGGACCACTTTTTCCATACAAAAAAGCTGCTCATGTTGTCAGTATTGCCATATTGACTATTTGTAAGCAAAATATAAAAAAAGTAACTAATTTAAGTTAAAAATAATCAATATGGCAACACTGACAGCATGAGCAGCTTTTTGTATGGAAAAAGTGGTCCAGAACCGGTATAAACCTACTACTAATATAAATCCTTCGTGGCCAACTGGAAAGTTTATTGTCGTACATGTGTGCTGCTGTACATTTTCATCTCCAATTTCTTCCATAAAAAATACCAGTTATTTCCCTCAGTTTCCGGTCTTCTGTAAAGGAACATATTCTCACGAATGTTTGTTATTGGTGTTCAACTTAGCCACGAGTGTCTTTCTGGTATCGGAATATCGCAGTTAGTTTTGAGCTCAGTCTCACACAGATGGAAATAGGTCATGCCTAATGATATTGTTCTAGTGAAGTCCACATCTTCTCAATTCATCCAAAGTCAGAACCCATTATGATATGCGCTTTCCACGTTTTGCTCACGATAGTCTCAACTATCTAAACACCCATTTCAAATCCATGCATTTCAATATAAGTGGTGTATCTTACACCCATAAAATCATGTTGAATTTCAATTCAAAATTAATTAAATTATTTTAAAAAAATTCATAATTTATTGCTGTCAGGTAAAACATAAATTTTCGTCAGCCCATAATGTGATTTAAAAGCACATTTATTATATCCATTATTTACATTTAAAATTCCTAAGTAATTGTTTGCTATCAAAGGACATCTCATACATTCATTTACGACATGTCGTAACCAATTTGATTGTCTTAAATACAAATTCTCGCAATATTTATGTGCTGAACTACTCTGGTAAATACGAGCAATTTTGCGTTTTATGTTTAATTTTTATGTTACGTGCAGTCTAGTTTTTTTAGGTAATTTTCAGACAATTTAGCAATTATTATTTTGAAAAATATAATTGAATAAATTTTATAATTCCACAAATCATAGAACGGAAAATCAACAGCGGCTAGATTAAGTCGGAAACTAGTTTCGATAAAGACCGCATTAACGAAATACACTCAAATAAAAAATTATTTCATTTTACAGGTGTCTACAATTAAAATCCATTCATGAGTCAATTTCAAACGCAGCAACTCCAATTTTAAACACTCGACACCAACGAAAAAACAATTAATAACGCAAGTTGTGAAAAAAAAAAATTACAGAAAAAAGAATAAATAATCTGAAAAATATAAATAACTCGCATTCATTAATAAGTTTTATCTTTATTATTATTGTACGGAATAAATAAATGATGTTAAATTAATGTTGCTGGAAGATTGTGAAAAATTGTGAATGTAAATTCACGCACAGGAATACGATTCAATTGGATTGAATGAAAATTAACTGGTTGAGATTTTCACAGAAGAGTTAGTGGCTTTAAAAACTAAAGTACAACAATTTCAATAGTTATGCGTGTGAGGCCGATTAATTGAAAGTTCGCCGCTTCAGACTTTTTCACAACACCTCAATTCGTGTTTGTGTCTTAAGGCTTTTGTGTTGCATTCGCTATGCAACATTTTATACGTGTGATTATGGCATTATTGCAGCATTCTGAGCACAGGGGGCTTTTTCTTGCAGTTAGATTTAAATTGAAATTAAAAAAAGAGCAGGGAATTACTCACATGAAGTTTGTTGTATTTAAGAGATCATTATATTTCATGCACTAGTGCTGCGATACTAACGATAGTACTATCGATAACATCGATAGTTTCAAAAGATCAAAAATATCGATTAAACTATGTAACATTATCGATATAAATTTGTTGGGTTAGTTTCCACAGTTAAGTGCAGAAAATAGTAAAAGTTTTTGCAGATCCCATAAAATGTTTGACAAGCAGGTTACAACATTTGCGACTGGGCCATCAATCTCGGAGTGGAGCCCGCGATCTTAGGCTTTGTAGATTGGTTATTTATTACTGCAGTAACCAGCACCACTTAAATCTACCCACGACCATGGATGGAGGAATACTAAAATACTCTGCACTGATGTTATTTTATATTATTTACAAAAACAAAACAAAAAGGTCTTTGCATCACTGCAAATGTATTTTGACATTTTGGAACTCAAACTATGTTGCAAGTAGAAGCAAGATTTAAATTGGGCTCCATTTCGTTGCGTTATTCACTTATTGAATTAAATTTAGTTGTTGTTAATGTTAAAGAAAGAATTTTTTTCCACTTGACAAAAAAAAACATTTCAATAAATCGAGAAATTGTTAGTTTTTCTCTTTTTGAATAAATCTAGTTAGTTCTCATCAGATTTCCTCGTTTTGAGGTCCTAGCGAACCGCCCTGATTAACCTGACCGAGAAACCGTCACTATGTCTGTGTGTGTGTGTGTGTGTTTGTGTAAGTATGTGACCAGCCTAAGACTTTTGAACTGCTGAGTGGGGTAAGTTCAAACTAAGTGACGTTCTGAAGAGCATTTCCGAACACAGATATCTAATGAATTTGAACCGATTCGAATCGGTAGATTTCAAGATATCCCAAAAAAACTTAGAGAATAAGTATTTTTCAAAGTGGTTGTTACGAATAAGTTTTCAGCTGGTTCACCGATTGATTCCACAAACTCATCAACTCTTAGAATTTAAAACCCACGTTGAGTATCGCAAACCGGGTCTTGAGTATCGCAAACCGGTTGATCCGTTTCTGAGATATCGTGATCGAAATTATTTTAAAAAGAGTGATTTATTTTCAAAAACTCCGATATTATATATCTCATCAGTGGGTGTTCTCGCTTCTGTTATAGCAAGCGAAAGAAGAGCGTTCCTGAGCTTAGCTTTCCTATGAAATAGAACTGATTCAAACTGGTAGATTTCAATATACTTGAAGAAAAAACTTCGAAAAAACATTTTTCAACGTGTTCTTTTATAGCTTTTCAGCTAATTCACCGATCGATTTCACAATAAAAAACCACGTCGATCACCCCAAACCGATCCAAAGTCATATAAGGCGTTCATCGTGATCGAAAATATTCGGCAAATGTAATATTTTTTTAACTCCAAAAGTATGTATCTGATCAGTTAGGGTTCTCCATACTTTTGCAGTAACCGAAAACTGCATCAATCACCGCTTATCACGTGGGAATCGCTTGATTTAAAATCTAAAATAATAGTTTTTTTCACTCGAAGAGTTCAAAAGCCAGGTTACGATAGCCTTTCGGTTAAAGGAGAAGTTACAGAGATGACCTCCATGGCGAACCACTTGAACTCATTGAACCAAAAATTTACTAAAAGCACGGATGCAAAAAAAATTGTATACAAATTTTAATGAAGTAGAACTGAATTGCTCCATCGAGTTCAGGGGGCAATTTTTTCAAAACTACACGTTACAAAACGATAAGTAAAACACCAATAAGCGATTTCGTGTTCATACTGCAGGTTTTAACATGCAGGTTGTCTAATAAATTTAACCACAATGAATTAAATCGCTTAAAGAAATTGTTGTATTTGTGTTAGTATTTTACCCTACATTTTATAATACTTAATGCACAAACTGTACTGCAGCTGTTTTTGTTTGTACAAAAGAATTTCAAAAATATTTAATTGCAGTTTGATGTAGGGAATGTTTTATATTCAAAGTTAATATATAAAATTTATGGAAACACTCATACAGATAATGTTTTGATTTTTCTGACGCGCTTTTCCGCTGCCCCACTTTTGGTCTCTCCTTCCACAAACATTTTATAAATATTTATATTTACATGCATAAATATATGTAATATATTATGTAATATTGTTAAAATATTTCTATATATAATAAGCCAAATTTCTTCTGTATGCAATTCGTGCATCAAAATGTCAATGTTTTGTTTTTGTAACGACAACGCTGCCAAGTTTTGTAAACAATCGTGTACATTCGATGCACAATAAATTTGCACTTAATGCAACACACAACAATAATTATCAGATATGACATACGTCGCCACTAATACACACTTTGTCATAGTGTATACTCAAATTGTCATAGTGTATACTCGGCCTTAGTAATTTAATATTGGATCAATTTAAATAAATACTTTAAGAATGTTACAGATATTATTTGGATTTTTTTTATCAGGCCCAATGAATGGGACGAGCCCTACTCATACAATTCACTGAGTTGGAAGGAAAAAAAATGTTAAATAGTATTTACATATTTATTTGAGGCTGCTATTGGCTGAAGTAATAAGACACAAGACTGCGATGGTTTAGGTCCCGAGTCATGAACATGGTGTCAAGTTTTTCTGATCTTCGTTAGTACAGGATTGTGTTGATTGGTGTGTGCTTGTCTCAATGACGAGGGAATAGCAGTGGTCGCTGAAGATTACCGACAGCACTTAACACCGTCACGTAATAAAAACCAAAAGGGTACCTGTCACAAAAAACTCACCGGCGAAATAAAAAGTAAAAACAGCTACAACAAAAGCTCTATCTTATAATCTTTCGTCGTCTTAGCATTATCCCCACCTTTCCTAGTTCCAGCGCAATGCACTGCATATGAAGGAATAGTCCCCGAGTGCTGGTTCTACTCATTAAAAATAACTTGAGAAGGAGAGTTCGGTGAACAGTTTATTTAACGTTTGGGGCCGGTCAACGAGGGTTTTAACGATTCAAACTATTTTTTGTGGGGCTGTATTAAGGCTGCTTTCTAAAGGGACAACCCCGCCAATATTGAAGAATATATTCAGGCAGCTCTGAGTCAGTCAACATCAAGTCTCGTCGGCAATTATATTTTACGTGCAACCAGATCACTGATTGTTTACTCTCTTTCGCTAGTTTTTTGTCTCACTCGCACTAGTTAATTTCGACGCCTCTACTTCCTACGTGAAGGCATAGGTCGTGTACAATCAGTCACAGAAACGGATAAAATAGGCCGGTATATGGTCTCGGTCACCCACTGGCATACTTTATAAATGAAATACCGGATGATATATTTTTGGGGGAGTTTATACCAAAACAGTTTTTCCTTTAAATTACGGTTTATATGTAATTGTGGTGGCAGTAGGAATCAAATTTTAAACCTTTAAAAATAAAATAAATAACTTCATAACTTTTACTGTTTAATAATTTTTACTGGATTGACATCGTCGTTCAAATAAATAACCATTAAACATTAGACATTCACATGCTGATGTCAGAATTTTTAAGGTGAAATTATAGATTGAAAGTTTTGAGGAAAATAATCTATTTTTTTTTTTTTTTGCAGGCCAGTGTATTAGGCTATCATGGCAAATTTTCCAATCGAACATAAGTAAGATTGTTTATCACAAGAAAAAGTATTGCCAATTTAAGAATCTGATATTCCGCCGGAAAAATAAACACCCTATACAGCTCCTTCAAGCTTAAAAATACATGACTCAAGCCTGCGCAGCATACAGTAAAACAAAACACTACTTTTACAAATATTTTTGTATGTTTTTTTGTTTGCTTGTTTTTTATTTGCCAACATCGAGTACAACATGTTACCAATTCCTTCTCCTTTACAACTGTTGCAATAGAACGTGAATGTTCGCAGTCGCTGAACAGAATTGAGCGAAGTGAAACAGATTATGCAAAATAGAGATTTTATTACTTTCGGCTTTTGCATTAAATAGTCACTGAGTTGAACGAAATGTATGCAGCCAGTGAGTATTTTTATGCCCGTATACATTAAATAAAATAATTATAATTTAAATGGATATTAAAGCGTAACTTAATACTTGAGACGTAAACTAAACTGTTGGGTTTGATTTCTTGGCACAACGTTTATTTAACTAAAACGTCTGTACACAAATACAAGTTAACATATATTTGACAGAAGCACTTGGTCATCTATATCGATGTGTCTAACATGAGAAACTTCTCTGGAAGTAAGTGAAAAAACGCCCAAGTTTTTATAAGTCATATAAGTGCGGCCACACTAGGCAAATATTTGAGGAAAAAACCACAACTTAGTTGGTGTATTGAGGGCGCTACAATTTATACAATCTTAAACTAATAAAAATAAAGGAAAGGAGAAGAAAATAAAAAGCTAAAAAAGATGAAACAAAAGTAAAGTACAGATAAGAGAAATAGCAGAGGGGCAAATTATGGGACAGGAAGAAAAAATAATAAAAACGTAGTAATTAAATAATAAAAACTAAATCAGGCAGAATGCAAGCAAAAGTAAAACAGCGCGGATAAAAAATTAAGTGTTTGAAATAATTTGTAAATTCATTTAATATCAAAAATAAATAGAAAACAAATCAGATTAAGGATGTTTAATCCTTTTATTGCAAAATGTCAAGCAGAATGCTTAAGAACTTTGAAGTGATTTTATATCATGAAATAATTTCTTGACCGACTTTAAATTATGGGAATTCAATGATTTTTGAGTGCAGAACACGTAGTAAAATTATTTTTATAAAAAGTGATATTTTTTATGAATATAACCTGCTCTCAGGAGACGACCCCTATATATGCACTGCATTGCGATGGCCCTGGGAAGAGATGTTATTGGAGGGAGGATCATGCCTAAATATACACCCCTATCGTGAAAATTTTGGGAATGAGTTGTTTGGGAACAAACGTATATTCCCATTCCCAGCAAATGGGTATTGCTAATATTTTGGGGATAAAAGTCCTATTGTGAATTGCTTGGAAATAAAATTAACTATTGTGATTTATTTGTATGTGCTTTATATATGTTAGTAAGAAGGAAACCAAAACAAGAAAAGTAAAATTAATTTGAATAAAAATTAAAGTTCGCTGAAATAAATAACGTTTATTTGCGTAGTGTTGGAGGGGAAAACATAATTAATAGAAGACACACGGATCTGCTATCATTAAAATATTACGGTCATCAGCACGTTTTTATCTAAATCAAATTTTATTTACAGAACAACCGATTGAATACAGATGAATTCCCGTAATTGTTGCATGTGCTGGAAGCATATTTGGCAGCTATTGGCAGGATACTCGCATTAACTCCCATAGTGGAGATGTCTGGCATAACAAGACATCTACCAGCCTGTTCGCATTTGCATTCCTTAAATAAAAAAAATGAACTTAATTTTATAAAAACAGTTTATAACTTTTCCCATTGGCACGTGTTGTGAATTTTTTTTACAAAATAATTTTTGGGAGTAAACATTGGCGATGGCATATTTCTTATGTTTGTGAATTCACTCCCAAAAATTTCTTTTTTGGAATGATTCACAATAAGAAATGGGGAAATTTGGGAATTTATTTATAGAAATAATTGTTTGCGATAGGGGTGGTAATAAAAGAAGTCAAAACAAAATAAAACGATCCAGATAATTGTCTTACACAAATATTTTCCCATTCCGTCAGACAGGCTATAGCATAACTTCTATGATTAACTCACTGCTTAATAACCCTGTTGGCCAAATTATAGTAGACGACATTTTTGTTTAGGAATTGTAATCAACAAATCAAAGAAAATTGTCATTCGTGACTATCTGGCAACAATGTCGTGCAGCTTGTCTTCCATAAAAATGTATGTAATTGAGAAAAGCTCAAGAACAAACTGATCAACATCGTCGCTTATCTTGTCTTTTGTGACCTCGGCATCATTGTATGAAAATTGAGTCGACGATTTGTATGCCATCATCTTCAGCATGTCTTCTACGACATACTACATTCCCTCACCCGACCTTAAAGATGTCTTGAAGACATGGCCAACTGGGATATTTCCCTATGCGAATGTGTAGTGCACACTGGTTACGCATGCATGTATCTATTATATCACAAATGGGTTTAAGAATTTAATATTATTAATAACTTTAATCTCATACTTCAATACCTCGTTAAAGAATTGACAACTACAACTTAAAAATGTGCGCAGTTTGTATGTAATAATTCATTGATTTTCTTGCATTTATTATTTGCCTTTTCATATAAGAAATTTTAACCTAAATAATTTACACGTTGTATTAATAATTTGTTACTTTGTAAAAATGTTTACTTGATCACATGGCCTGCATGCCAGCATACCAACGATTGAATGTTTTCTTAAGAATTCCTAACTCACACAAGTGCATGCATATTCGGTAGATTGTAAATCAACACTTTCCCATACAATTGCGGACGGATGTATGTGTTTGTGTGTGTGTGTGAATTTTTAACTCTCCAAACACTTTAGTTTGACAAATTGCGAATTTGTTAATAAATTAGTTTGTTAACGATAAAATGATTAATGAATTCGCACCGAAAAAAAAACACTTATGCACACAAAAGCTTATAGAAGCCCAGAAGTTCTGATAATAAGTTTTCTTAATCAATTGATTGGTCATTCTTAAGTGTTATTAAATTTAATAAAATTTATTTTTTCTGTTTTACTTTCTATAACCAGGCGAGTCAATTCGGACGATGTCTTGAGAAAAATCTGTTCAACTGGTCTAAATGCAAATGAACTGCGTTGCTCCTGAGAACATACATTTTCCCTTATTCACAAACTCTTCTTTGCTGTCGCCAGAGATGGTCCCAAAAAGTTTTTTTTTTTTTAATTTGATATTTCAATTACAAGATATTAATTATGGTATTTAAACATTAAATAAACATAAAATTAAAATAAATTTAATTTTGATAGGAAATTTGTTGGAAAAGTGTTTCTGATTCAGAAAGATATGATTAATATTCCAAAGCACAACGAAAAGTCAACATCAGTGTTACATATTCAACACAGCAGAGCAGAACAGCTGTTTGTGAAAGCCGCTACACTTTCGTCATCAGTACGCATGTGTATTTTTGGTTAATTATCTCTTAAATGATTAATGACATTTATTATGAGAACGGCTACGAGAACTGTATCAAACCGATGGTAACACAATTTTGTCCTGATTTCTGAATATTTTGTTCCATGGTTGTTAAGCCAAAGTTTATTTAATTTTGAGCACTTGAACATGTTTCTGGTCTATTTATTGGGCTAAACATAAGCCATAGATTTTTATTTTTATTCTGAGTTTTTGTATCGAACTATTTATTACCACATTGAATATAATTTTGACAGGCTAATAGTTCGAAAAACGTTTTTAAATAAGATAGCGCAACTTATAGAGTTATTTATTTATTAAATCATTTATCAGAGACTATTTTAATACTTAAGCGTGTCTTAAAAAGTTGCTTCTTTATATAACATACCAGAAACTAAATGAGAATTACTAAAATATAACCATAATAAATTGAAAAATCGTCTAAAAAACATTACAATATAAAAGGAGTTAAAAAAACTTTTCTTACAAAGAAATAAAAATTTTTGAGAATATCTCGAAAAGATTTAATAAAATTGAAATACGATTTAAATAAATTGTTTATATAATATTTTTATTTGTCTTAAAAAATACTCCTTTCCGCTGAAAAGGAACTACGCTCGTTTCGGAAGAGATCAATATTTATGTGAAACTTTTTAAACATTCTTCAAAATCCTTAAAAATACTTCAAAATATCAGGTATTTGGTTTTGAAAAATTTCTTTAAGAATTCCAAAATAAAACTGATTCGTTTCTATTTCCATGGCCTTAATGACACCGTTTTCTATCAAGTTTTTGATTTTGAAAATTGTTTTTAAGAGTTTCAAAGTAAAACTGATTTGTGTTTACTTCCATGGCCTTAATCACACCATTTTCCACCCAAGTAGAAATGTCCGGCCGAAAATATTATTAAACATTTTTTTTCCTCCTTTATTTTATTCAGTAGACCCCCGATGTTATCTGGGAACGGAACATTATCTAGATTTAAGATTATTATATATATCTTTTAATAATTATATTTTTATTAAATCTATTTTATTATAATTTTTTTGATTAAATAAGAATACAATTCTTATGGCATTTAACTCAACAGGACATAAATAGAAACATATTTTTATATATTTTTTGAACGATTTTGGCAAAAAAAAAAAGTCTGTAAATGCTGCGCCATAAATTTGACCATTTCAATCACGTATTTTTCAATTTAAGCTAACAAATATCAATCACTAACAGATTGATTGGTACCTGATGTATTGTTGTGACAGATAATATGATTGCAACGGTAACGGCCACATAAATGCATGCATGCATGCAACATTTTAAAAGTGGCAACAACATATTTACTTCTTGCAACAAACCAACAAAAATAAATATCATGTTCTGTTATGCACCATTAAACTGGGTTAATTTAAGCACGATTATTTATTTTTGCCATCAATTAGAGTAAAAGAAAAAAAGCTAAAAAGAAAATTTATTTGGGAAAAGAATTAAAGCAAATTAAAATAAATTTTGTGGCTTTTGTCTTTGCAGAGAACAACAGTTGCTAAATATATTTGAAGTAATTATTAATACTTTGGAGGGTAAACTGAAACGTATCGACAACCTGGACAAATCTGTGGAACACATGATGAAACGCATGGAAATGTTGGACAATCGTGTCTCGGATAATTTAATTAAAACCGATTCGGTTATATCAAAATTGAGATCTTTGGACACGAAAATATCCAACGATATAATTGACACCGGCCATATAATCGGTGCTGAAAATCGTGCAGCAGCAGGTCGTTCTCCTCGCACTTCCTCGGCCTCATCCACACAACAACTGGACAATCGTTTAGTGCTGTTGGATCAAAAAGTTAGCGATATTGATTCGAAATTGGAGACATTGAAAAACCAAATTGACAACAATCTATTGCAAGTGGATGAGTTCAATGCGGAGGCCAGCGAAAAGAAGCCAATCAGTATGAATGTCATTGAAATTACCAAGGCCATGAATGCTGAAGTCATGTCTCATGTCTCTAACGAGTTAAGCGAACTTAGAGATACCACTGACAACATAGACAAAAAGCTACAATTCCACATAAATATAGTATCGGAGAATGTGGGCCGCATGCTGCGAATGGTGGGTGATATACACGAAGCTGTGGTCGATCATCATGAACAGTACAACAACGTTAATGCCACCACCACGGCTTTGCCTCTAATCAAATCTAGTAAAATTGATGCTTTAGTTAAACAAATACGTCCCATGGTGTCCGTGTCTGAGAAAATGGATGAAGTGTGGGACGTTGTTGTTGGCACTAAATCGTCTGTCGATCATTTATTGCCAAAATCGGATGCTTTGCTCACACAAACCCAAAGGCAAGAACGAGCAATAGGCGAAATTCACCAGGACCTAAAAACAAAAACAAATCTCATTATAAACAATTTGGACATGGTTGAAAAGCGCTTAAAAAAGCAAGAAGATGATGTGCAAATACTGGCACAAAGACCAGTGCCAGCTGAACTTCTAATGGATCCAACCATAGACCGCTTGGTGGAATACGATCCCAACAGGTTAGTAAACATAAAAATAGATAAAGATAAAAAGGGAAAAGGGAAAAGGTTTAAATAGCTCCTCAACTAGTTAAGCTTTTTCTCCGTTTTTATGTGTAGAAAAGCATAATCACACTTAACTCATTTTCATTTTCCTTCGTACAATATAACAACTCATTTTTTGAATAAAAACTTTTTAACTTCTTAACAATTCTGTTCTTAAACTTGCCACAAACTTAAAACTGTATATATATGCCACAGATACTCCGTCATTGATGACTATAATGCACAAAGTAGTTCCACTACATCCCCGACAACATCAACTTTTCAAACAACACCTTCGACTGCTTCGCTAGCAGCAACACCAACACCATCAACACTTTCTATTCCTTCATCTACCACAAACTCCTACTCTTCTTCCTACTCTACATCGAATACAATTCCCACTGTAGTGTTGGCCAACTCTGTCTCTGGTACATATTCTTCTACCACACCAACAATACCCACCACAATTGCTGCAGGTGTTAATTCTAATCAAACTACTTCCTCCACCACCTCCACTTCAACAACATCAAGCAGCAGTTCATCGGCAGCCTCGTCCTCATCGACAGCATCGACAAAACCGATTTCCCGCAAAGGTGGCATAATATTCCCCAGTGTAAAGAACAAACCCTCAGTTGTCAATACAACATTTACCACGGATATTTTGACACTGAAGGATGTTAAGGTGAGTGTTTGGGCGACTCTATGAATAGTTATCATTTCAGCTTGAGCAACAAATCTGTTTACTTATATCACATGACTACATGTGCCGTGTCTGTGTAAATATTTTGTAATTAATTTCATCAATTAACTTATTTAAGTTTCTTCTCTTCAGAGAGTACAAAAAGGCTGTAAAATATTAGAATATTAATACCTTTTATTTCACTCGAAATTGGTTTGATTCCGATCGTTTTTGTAATTCCGAAAAATATTGTTGAACAGCTTTCATGTCAATAGTTTTGCAATATTATTAAAGTTAACGTGGCTGCGCCATAATATTTAAGGTACACTCATCTTTGGCCAAATACTGTATGCCCAATAAAGCGTAACCACTCACGAACAACATTTTAAATCCGACTAGAGTTTATTGAGTTAAACAGTTTGCAATAATATTCAATTCTAAATATTTAAATCAAAATATTTTTCTCTAGTCTTAGTGGTCATTCTGTTTTGGGGAAATCTTTGCCAAGTGTGACTGTACTTTTAGCAAAACAAAAACCGGGATAATATGCTGGTATGAAAATCTCGTCTATTATTGTTAATGCTATTCAATAGTTCAATGAAAAAAGAAAAAATCAGCACACAATTAAAATTAAAGAGTTCAAAAAACGACAAAAGCCGAGAAGAAGTGATCAGTGAGTTCTTGTTATGAGTTTGATATTTGTGTAAGACTTCTCACTTATTAAAGTGGAAGTTTGAAATAAATATCTTTAGTTATTCTAGGAAATCTTGGGCAAAGGTTCCCTGATTATCCGTATTAGCCCCTGTGAAATGCTCATCTGAACTAGGTGAATCCCCTCAATTGATCACTTTTTTTAGTAACATTTTGGGGAAAATAATCAGCACATAATTAAAATTAAAGAGTTTAGAAAATAACATCAATTGGATTATAGTATCCTTTTTGGCTGGCAGTAAAATCTTAATCTAATAATAAATCAACTAAATCCTTATTCTCTAAACAGAATTTAAAATTAACCCGATATAAAGAAATACCTTAACTAAGTCACGTCTTAGATAAGACAGCAAGTCTGAGTTTATAGAAGAGAGACTAAAAAAGAAGAAAAAAGTTACTTCAATTCGTCTTTGTTATTTCATTCGTCGTAATAGCTTTAAAAAAAATATGGAAAAGGCAGACCCTAAAAGCCATCATAATATCTTCCCGCTACTTTTAATCGGAAAGTTATTGTAACCTGACTTTGCTTTGGAGGTCTTTCTGCTAAACAACCGTTTCCCACGCGATAAGCAGAGACTGATGTAGTTTTTGGTTGCTTTAAACAAATCGCCAACAATATCTGATCAGATATATTAGAGTTAAAAAAATCACTTTTTAAACTTTTTCGTTCACGATTTCTCACGAAGGGATCAACCGATTTCTAGAAATTGGTTAATTGAAAAAATAACTTTTTTTTATTATTTTCGTTCACGATATCTCACGAATGGATCAATCGGTGTTTATCCGATTTGCAGTGGGTAACGTGGTTTTTTAATCTTTAGAGCTGATAGTGTCTGGAATCGATCGGTAAAGCCGTTTAAAAGTTATTAAAAAACCACTTTGAAATATATATATTTTTTCTAAGATTTTTTTTTAATTTTTTCAAACCACTGGTTCGAACTGGCTAAAATTCACAGAAAATCTAAAGGAGTTTTCTTTTGTGGAAAAAAAATTAACATTTTATCACATCTTTTTTAAAATGTGGCAGTTCAAAGCAATTTTAAAACAGAATTTTTTTTCGTAAAGAATGTTGAATTGATTTCTAATAAATTCTTTATTTTCAAATGACAGTATGTTGTCATTTTCTATTAAAAAGTGTAAAAAATGTTGCACTCTTTTCTTGAAAAGAAATCAACATAAGTTCGCTAGAACCCTTTAGTTTGGTCAAAATCAGTCAAGAAGTTCCAAAGTTATAAGCGGGTCACATACTTACACACACACACACAGTCATATATACAGACATAGCGAATTGGCCTCAAAATATCGAAATCTGATAAGAACTCGTTTTTTTCAAAACGGGACAAAAGCAAGCAACTGCCCGATTTTTTTAAATTTCTAATTTTATTAGCGGGAAGTTAACAATTGAACACAGACTGTCTGAGTGTAAACAAACAGGCAGTTTCAAAAGCGAGTTAACGGTAATTGTTTGAAGATCTGCGTTGAAAATCTGCGTTGAAAATATGCGTTGTCTAAAACAGGACTAACAATATTATTCAAGTTATTTTAAAAAATTACTCACAATCGAGAACAACGCCAAGCTCTAATATTTGTGTGACAACTTACTACACAATCTGTATTAGCAAACCCTATAATTACATAAATCCGACCCACTAGAAGTTATCTAATAACGTTTATTTATTGATTTCAATTATTTTTTGCAAAGCATATTTACAAAGTATCGATGCCGAGAAGATGACTTGAATATCGGCGATGTTGTCAACCAGAATTTTGTCCGTTAATATGACTGACCGTATACGACTTTGGCAACGTCGAAATGTAACAAGATCGAATGAGACGCAAAACTCTGGAAAGAGGGTAAACGATCAGTGGTCTGGTTGCGCTTACAACATAATTGTCAACGAGACTTGCTGCCTGTTTCACGATATCAAAGGCTCTCTTTCTTGCGAACAACTACATTTGAAACAAAAACAATTTACAAAATTTAGTTTTTTATGCAAAAAAAAAAAAACAATTCCTTCCACATCGTGAAACAGGCAGTTGATGTCGACTGGCTCAAAGCAGGGGCCAAATTACCGCATTCGATATCGATCGAAATTTCAATACAATTTAAATACAAGTTTCGATCGATATCGAGAATCGTAATTCGCCTCCAGCTTTGCGACTGTGAAACAAAAAAATTATTCATATTCGACGATTAATTTTCAAGAGAACACAAATTTGACACTTAACTAATAGTATTTTGCTACTAAAGGCTTTGCCCTCAGAATTTATTTCCTTAAAAAAAGTGAATAAAGATTCATTAATAAAAACTAAAATCAATGAAGTGTTCAAGATATTACCCTGCGGTACCTTAGAAGTAGCAGTAGAAGTTAAAGACACATAATTTTTCATGGCAACAGTATATTTTCTGTTCGATGGATGAGATTTTAAGCTAAAGAATGCCATGCGACCAAATGCTTTGCATAACTACAAGAAAACTGCGTCAACTTGATTATGTCTTTCGAAGACTGCGATGGAAAAGTGTTTAACAACGGCACTACCTCGTACCAGTAGAGCGAAAGAAGCAATGCTGTTCGTTGCTTTTTCCTTTTTTATACTCAAAATTCTTGGAAACGTTAAATAATTTAGAAATAGTCCGACAATTAGATATATCCGTTTGATACCCACCTCTAAAGATGGGGGCCAATAAAACAGCCATCAGCTGGGGATCTAATGAAAATACGAAGAAGAAGTGAGGTTAAGCACTTTTTTAAATTTTTAATAAAAAATGGACAACAATACTTTCTTTACTCTTAATTCTTTATAAAATATCATCCGTTAATTGAATAATACTGAAATCGGCAATTGGCTTTACAAATTTTTGGCAAAAAAATCTGTTGAGTTTCCTCTATTTTCAAAATTCGAGTGGAAAAATTGAGCAAACGAATAAACAATTTCACTAACTGATCCTACTGAGGTATCCGTAAAGTGCTTGATGGAAGGATAATCTGAAATTTTTAGGGGTATTTTTAATTAAAGATTCAAAATTTATTTTTAAGCTGTTGTGAATTGAATAAAGAGGCGTTCGTACGAAAAAGTAAATAGTGCAGTACATCAGAAATCAATTTTTGTTTTCTCTAAAAATTTTTAAGAATACTCTTTAAAATTATGTAACGATTTCCTTCAAATCTAAAAACTTTTGAAAACTAATTTATTAACTAACAAACGGCAGGGAATTAGCAATTCCATTTATGATATTAAAAAGTATTTCATGCCGAAAATATATTTCGATTTTCGTTTTTTGAAGAGCCATTTTATGGAATGAAATCCGTTACCGAACGGAATTGAACCCTGGAATGAATGAGAAGTCTTATAGATAATTTTCCATGCGCGCCAAGTGTAGATGATCAATCAATTCGACTAATCAATTTTATTCGACTTCCAGGGCTTCTCTTGCGTTGATTTATCAAACGCTGGTATGAAACAGTCGGGTGTCTTCTATTTACAAATTCGGGGCACTACCTATTGGTTCTTAAAGGTATTTTGCGAGCAGGAAGTTGCAGATGGCGGTTGGACGGTACGTCTGAATTATTTACTATAAATTTGTTTTGCTTTTTAATTTGTTTTGTAAAATTTCAGGTCATACAAAGACGTGATGATTTTGGTGAGCCTAGAGAGAATTTCAATCGTGATTGGGCCGATTATAAGAACGGTTTTGGTGATCCGGCAAAGGAGTTTTGGTTAGGCAATGAAAACATTTATATGCTGACAAATAACGAGGACTATATTCTAAGAGTAGAGCTGGAAGATTTTGAAGGAAATAAAAGGTATGACTTGGCCCCTTAAAAGTTCATAAGAATTTTTTTCTATTACTTGCTACGATAAGAATCATTATTTGCATCAAAGAATGCAGAAGCAAAAGGCAGTCACTTCCTACATGACGCAAATACGAGTTAAAAGGATTCGATATCATATTTGAAATCTACCAGTTCGAGTCGGTTCAAATTCGTAGATACGCTCTTCAATCAGTTTGATTTGATTCTGTTGAGCCGTTCAAAAATTACAAGTGGGTCATATACTTACACACTCATACACATATACAGACTTAGGGACGGGCTCTCAGAAAGAGACAGGGAAGCCAGGCCCTCAAAATGTGGAGATCTGATGAGAACTAAATTTTTTCAAAACTAGTCACACCAATAACTTCTCGATTTCTTAAAATTTTAAATTTTCCTAGCGGGAACTTAAAGAGAAAATCAACAAAGAATTGATTCCACAATCTATAATAATATATGATGTTCTTCGAAAATTCAAAGTCATTTTCGAATTTTCGTACATTTCCAAATCCCTAAGCTTCTCTAATATTTCAAATATATTGAAGCTACAAAATTTTAAGTGCTTCAAAAACACATGTTTCATCGAATTGGGAAAATCATACATCAAATATATAGTACGGCATGTATAAAACCACAATCCACTGCAGCTTTCGAAGTTAAGTTCAAAATTTCGAACATACTCAATACTTCGGAATTCTCATATATATTCGGAGCATATTATTATAACTACGCCATGTGAAAATTCGAAAAACAATTGTATTCAAATTATAATCCTGTGACCTGTATGGAGTGATTTTACTACGTATATCTTCTCTCCCTTATTAACTTCTTAATAGCTCTTTTAGTTGCTATCACCATGCCGGCGTTAAGAATATATAATTCAAAATTAAATTCTTCTATTAATAGGACACTATTTCGTATGTACACGTAAACTCTATTATTATTTATATGATATGAATTTCATATTTCATTTTTAATTTAAAATGCCGGTTATAACAATTTTAATGTTGCAATTTTTACACCAGCCTTGTCTGACACAAGGCGCTCGTTATTCAGTTCACCTTATATTTCCTTATACTTATTTCATTTTTATCATCTCATCACAGATATGCTCAGTATTCCCATTTCAAAATACATTCCGAGGCCGATTATTACAAATTGGAAATTGACGGCTATGAAGGCAACGCTGGCGATTCATTAAACGATCCTTGGTATGGTTCAAATAACAGCCCATTCTCTACCTACAATCGTGATAATGATAGATCATCATTAAATTGTGCTAGTATGCTTAAGGTATGTGGAAGATCTTTTTATAATTAGTTCTTCAAAAACTATAACATGTTCTACATTTGCCTTACAGGGCGGTTGGTGGTGGAAGTCGTGTGGTAGAGGTCTAAATGGTCTTTATTTGCACGATCCTCAAGACTTGACGGCACGTCAAGGTATTGTATGGTTCCGCTGGCGCGGTTGGGATTATACTTTGAAAAAGGCCACCATGATGATAAGACCACGAGGTCCCCAGCCTATGGGCGCAAATTCAGCATCTTCATCATCGTCCACGTAAACTCCTTTATTATTATTTTTTTTATAAAACATCATTTTCTTGTAAAATATACTTTTCTAAAAAACAAAATGCAACCGCAACAATTATTAATTAAATGAGCAAAATACTCAATCAAATACCTGATAGATAAAATTCTATGCTTTTTCTAAATTGAAAGCAAAATTCTTATGCAACAAAATATTGAAAAATAATTGCAATTTTTCAACATTTATTTACAATTTATTCGAATTTTTGTTATCAATTATAAAACAACTGGTTCAAATTTACAACCAAATCAAAATAAATTGTTTATTTCATAGCGAATTATTATTTTCACCGTTATTATTTCTTATGATTTTTTTTGTATACATTTTAATTTGTTATGTTTTAAAGTTTTATTAACTTATTATATCATTTTACATGCAACAAACAAATCAAACCTAATTATAAAAAAAATACTCGTTTAAACTTACATATTTTGTCGCATCAATACACAATTCACTGTTATGACATTTGAATTTTTCAAATCCGTTGTTAAATACATTCCCATTTTACATTTAATTTTTTTATTTTCTTTTTTCGTTAAATATTTTGTATTGATACTTTAATTTAAATTGGCTTTTAAATAATTGATTATGTTTTAAATAATAAACAATTATATATATTTACACATATGTATGTATAAGATTTTAATATATAGAGGCCGGTTATGTGACAATAAATAAAGAGAGGAAAAAGAAAAATATTTAAAATATTCACTTTAAACATCAGAAGAAATATTCTGCTGAAAGAAATCATATTTAGAGTTTGAAAATGGAAACAGATCTACCGAATGATACTTATCCCGTCATTTCTTAAAAATGTCCCAAAAAACAGCTGTAAATACCTGTTTGAAAAGTATGTATATATGTATATACATATGTACATACATATTTTTATTTCTAATAGATTTTTGTTACAGAAAAAATTATTTAGAATCAAACGCGAAAAAACAAAAAAGTCTCTTCAATCAAGCATTTGATTGCAACGCATGCATTATTTTTATTTAAATAAATTTTGCTAAGCTTTTAACAAAAAATCAAAACTGTGGTTTAAAAATTACAACAAGAGCAACATTATTGTAAAAATATTTACACACATATGATTTAAGTAAATATTTATATGTTATGAGATCTAGAAAAAAAATTTTGCGTATTTCTGCTTAGAAGTTTTCAAAATAAATATGTGTTTCTAAAAACCCAGACGATCAACCAGAATTATGAACTCTTAAGCATTAAACGATTGAAAATATTTAGCATTATCACCAAATGTTCCAACATATCATTTTATTGCTTTGACTAAATAAAGTATGTATTTAATATCATAAAATCATTTATAAATTATTTTCCATACTAGTTGCTGATTTTTTTTTATCAAAATATTTTTGCTTTTTCCACGATCGATAAATATGTGTATATATATATATATATATATATATATATATATGTATATATATATATATATATATATATATATATATATAAATATATATATATATATATATATATATATATGTATGTATGTATATATATATATATATATATATATATATATATATGTATGTATGTATATATATATATATATATATATATATATATATATAAATATATATATATATATATATATATATATATATATATGTATATGTATATATATATATATATATATATATGTATATATATATATATATATATATATATATATATATGTATATATATATATACATGTATGTATTCAATAAATCCTTTTATCATTCTGCTTCCATAGTTTACCCTAATTCTAATGTAAATAAGTTCTTAATTGCTGTTTAAAAATCACATATTTCTTTTACAACAAAAATTTTCTTAAACTTCATATAAAAAATTATTATAAATTTAAATTGTAAAATTCATGCACCATAAAATATTGAAAGAAAAAAAACAAGAAATATAACAAGAAATTAGTAGTTTAATTTGTATAAAAGAAATCTGTAAAACAAATTAGTATTCATAAGATTTGTAGTAAAAATAAAAAGAGGTTAATTAAAACAATCAAATAAAAAATTGTTTTTAGTTTTTAATTTTTATGCTAACAAATAGCGTAAAACAAAAGTTATATTATTCCAACTTCGAAATAAACAAAAAATATCTAGAAATAATTGAGAAATTAACTATAAATAACCATGAGAAATGTGTGTGGCTTAAAATTAGTGAAAAATTTTTATCTGCAGGCAACCATAGTTTGGCATAGCAGTGACATTTCGGATAAAATTTACTTTTTCTCAGATACGTAGGTTAACTTGAAATAATACTTAATCAAATAAATGAAAACAGAATTTGAATTCCTCAAGTCTAAGCCGGCTTACATACTCCTTCAATGTAACTGCACAATCTTTGAATAACATATAATGATTTATGAAAGCTGCTTATTGGGTTCTAAACATATTTTTGTTACTCTGCGCACTGCAGATAATTTAATCCATTTTCGAATTTCGCACTTTAGAAAATAAATTTTTTTAGTTGTTATATGATAATGGATGCATTGAAACAAATATACATTAGTTTTGTTTTTATAAAAACTAGCAATCACATGTTACTTAAAATCATTGCATTCAAAGAACACGTTTATGGTTTGGGTTTTTGAGATCTCAGTTATAGTAGGTTTAGTTAGTCTAAAAATGTATTTGTGTCGCCATTATCAAGTTTGTATGAAAATGTATGCAGGAACAGTTTAGTTTAGTTCACAATATTGCTCTTTAATGACACAATGACAACAAAATCAAGTTTCGAGAGAAGTATCAAAGTTTCAGACGCCTTTAAACAGAGTTTAAAATTAATCCACACCTTAAAAACACAATCTTAGTGATACGCGGAACGTGTTATTTTCGGTTACGATCTTAACGGACAAACTATAAAAAAATAAAACGCTTTCCAAAGTAGGTGCTATTAATTTTAATCAATATAAAATTAACAGATTAGGAGGATGTAAATAAACGAGATGCATGAGCTCTATCTTGGCTATATTTAAATTCGCCCAATATTGAGAGATTTTTATTCATACGATTTTCAAAGCAACACTTAAATAACTTTGTTAAATGGACCTGTAAGAATCTTTGTAATAAAATCTAGCTTCCGAATAAAATTAATGTAATTCGCGGCAATTGCCAAGGCTATTAGAGCTCTGTTAAGTTGAAAATGTGGTTTATATTTCTGTTCATTACAATTCCATTAAAATTATAATACATATTTTCAGAATTTGTACTCTTGTGAAAGGTCTGAGGGTAATTTTACTGAAATATTCAAATTATTAAGGGACAGTGTAGCACATGTCTTCAAGCTTTTCATTAATAACTTTTTTAACTTAATTATCTTTCACCAAATTTGATGATGATCTAATTTTTGTAAACAGCAAAAAATCATCTCATATGTTAAGATAGTAAAGCCAAAACGATTTTTATTTCAATACATTTTCTATTTTATTTAAAAAAAATCTATGAGATTCTTCAAAGTACTTTTTTCACATTAAAGAGTGTATAAATATGTCTAAAGTGTATGAGGGAGGGGTGATGGGTGCAAAATATAATAATTTTATTTAAAAAATTACTGGGAGGGTGCAGTGTTCTGAATCACAACTAAATATACATACATACTATAAATGTTTAAATGCAGCAAAAATACATTATTTAAAGTTCGTCTTTAATATGCATGTCTTTGCAAGAGCAAGCATTTTGTTCTTGTACACGTTCCATATCCGGCAGAACATTTATTGGAGATACTAGTCGTTGACTCCATTCCTGGCAATGTGTATAAGAATTATGTAAAATTAAACCATTGAGTGGGATAAATTCAACTTACTTTAAATAAAGCCATGTGATAACAATATATACTTCGCGGTAATAAATTGTTGACTGCAAATTCTCTAGCGTTGAGTGCTATTTCTTTAACTTTTTTTTGGTTTTTCTCATCATTGGCCCATTCTATATTATCTATTAAATCGCTCAGGTCTCGTTTGACTGGTATGTAATGCTCATACGGCTGAAGTTTACTATAGTAATGTTCATAATAGGGCGAGGTTTGTTTAAAGACAGTTGAACCACCAGCCAATAAGTAAGGCAAACGATATGAGGCAACAGTTCCGTCAATATTAAATTGATACTTGTACTGAAATTATATAACAGGTACAGAAACAGTAGAGCAATAAGAATATTACTATCTGAATATGTCAAAGTTGCTTAAAATTGTTGGAACGCAAAAGAACATATATGCACATTTTGATTTACTTCTGCTGCTTACTTTTTAAATTAAATTCTATTTTAGTAATTAACAATTATTTGCAAAAGCTGTAAAAATGCATGATGAAATAAACTGATAAAAAGAACATATAAAATAAGCATTTTATTTTTGTTTAAAGAAAGAGAGAAATATGAACAAATGGACTTACAACTTCAACTTTTTTTTTCACACAATATTTTGTCAAACTTTACTAACAATGAGTGACCTCAATTGGAAACAAATACATATATTTTTAGCTTAAATCGCGTTGCCGACTTACCTTGAAAAACTCCATGAAACTTATATGATCTACCTTTGGTCCGTATTTATGTTCCTCATCGCGAAAGAAGAAAAAATTCGTTATTGCAGCCTCTATTAAATCAGGACGTTGCCGTGACAACTCTATTAAATCCAAGCGCTCGCGTCTAGAATCACGGCCTCGCCAAAATAGTTTATCAATCTTATCATCCCAGAGATATTTGCTACGCTGTACTGATAACATATCCAATGTTACACGTTCCATAATGCCCAATGTAGATTCAGTTATATCGTAAGTGGGCAGTACAATATCATGCGAATCATTACTGCCGGACCACGAGAATATGGGATATGGTCCCGATGTTCTTTGCTGTCCACCCTTTTTCGATAGAGGCCAGTCGCCTAAATTAAAAAAGAATTCCATATCGGGCAATTGGACGACTCTGCCTAAAGCCAAGAGTATAGCATCCATAAACATTTTAAATCCATCATATTTGCCATAACATTTCCGCCAAATTTGTTGATCTTTTACAATGTAGTGACATAGAGAAATACTCTCCGGTTGGTTGTAACGTTTAATCAAATTATCACGTATTAAACTGAAATTCACACGCTTAAAAGAATGCAAGTCTGATACTATTTGTTCCTCTTGCGAAGCTGATTTACATTCATTGTTTATCATCCACAGGTTGAGTTCCGTTGGACAATAACACTTTTCTGAATACACTCTATTCCATATATAATATGGAGACTTTGCTACATGTGACCCATTGTAGCGCACATGAATTTCAACGTTATCACACCAATTCTCGATTATTTTATAGCGTGCCACAAACGTACCATCTCCTCGATTGATAACATCCACTTGCGACCTGCAGCGTCCGTGAGCTGAATTTCCCACAATTTGTACCTCGAAACTCAAAGGTGGGGATTCTCGAAACCTAATGGAAATAGTTCCGGCTTAATTCAATAACAGATTTTCATATATTGAACACTTACAGAACACCTTCCGCAGTACTAGCATGTATGAAAAAATATCTTGCCGGCAGTACAACCTCATCTGGTTTTAAGCCATGTCCATGTATGATAGTTTCTTTTGGTCCCACTAAATCGATCTTCCTACCCTCAATAAGTACCAAGCAGCTTATTAAAAACCCAAGCAATTCTAATAAATCCTTGAGCATAATTCATTAAAAACTTTTGCACTCTTTTGAAAATCTTATAATTTATGAGGTAAAAATGCTTTTGTTGATTTTGTAAATGTAAAAATTTTGTACAGCTGTTGTCGACTCGCAAATAATTCTCGTGAATACTAACAGCTGTTACTGATGTTTACCGTTATTACTGTCAAACACCTGCTGCCTACTATACAATATATAGTCCATGTTATCATATGTCAAAGACTACCTAAGACAACTGTATCATATACATGCGTTTCATATTGCACTACCTTTTTAATATACAATAACCTCTCATCGGGAGACTGTTTCGCGTAAAATAAAATGTTTTCCAACATATAATCTAAAAACTGTTCTTGGTCCATAGCTCACATACTATGCGTCACCCAATGACCTATAGCAATCAAAGGGGCGCAATTATGGGTACAATATGGTGGGGGGGGGGGGGGGCTGCAACTCAGTAGCATTAAGCACTTAGATGGTTAGTGTTTGGAATGGAGCAACAACTTTTTTTCAATTTTTCAATTGACCTTAATCATTTTCTATAACAACGAACAAACAGTTAGGCGCATAAGGAAAGTGCGATCACTTTCGCTTCTCGCGTAGAAAAATTATACAACGAAACTTTAGCAAAGTATATTATGGTTGGAAACATATGATTTTATGTATTCGCATATCCACCTGCTAAAGCCTAAGCACATTGTGGTCGGGACTCAAATTGGTAGTAATCAACTTGCTTATTGAAATATATAAAAATATATATATATATATATATATATATATATATATGAATACATATATATATATATATATATATATATATATATATATATATTAATATATATATATATATATATATATATATATATATACATATATATATATATATATATATATATATATATATATATATATATAGATATATATATGTACAAGTTGAACACCTCTATACATTAGAATGGTGAAAGTCGGCATTTGCGTTAGTCTGGCAGCATGTTTTAATATAAAGAGCGCACATGATGCTCTGCACGCTTTGCAGAGAAATATTTAAACTTAAAAAGTTTGTAATCTTCCCACGATTAATTTAAAAGAGAATTTGTGCTTAGTGCGTCAAAAAAGAAATTTTGCAGGCTTATAAAATTCTTCAGTCGTTTTATCAAACATAAAATGAGTTTCCAAGCACCAGGAAATAGTGCACCAACCGCTGGAAGTTTTTCATTCGGAGCTCCAAATACTTCTGCGCCTTCTGCTCAACCCGCAGTAGCAAAGTCAGGTGGTTTTACATTCGGTGCCACAGGAGGTGGAGATGCAGGATCCAAATCTTTCGGTTTTACTGCAGCAGCACCAATCACAGGTGCAACAGTGCCGCCAGCAACATCGTCGACAACAAGCGCCCCAACCTTTGGCTTAGGTGGTGGAGCAACCACTACTGGTTTTGGTTTTGGGGCACCAGCAGCAACATCTACCACTTCGACGTCCATTCCAGCGGCGTCAACATTTGGTATAGCACCAGCAACTACTTCACAGGCATCAGGTTTTGGATTTGGTACCACTCCCACTGCTACTTCTGCTGCTCCAATATCCACTGTCTCAGCAACAACGGCTTCGACAACGGTAACTGCTACAGCTCCATTGGCAAGTGGATTTTCAGCTTTTGCAACACCAGCATCTACAACTTCATCCGCCCCAGCACCAACAGGAACTACTACAACTGCAACTTCTTTGTTAACAACACAAGCTCCTGCTGCTAGCGCTACCTCAGCTCCGGCCACATCTGGATTCGCTAGCTTAACAACAGCAACCAAAACTACTGATTCTAGTTCTATGCCACCTAATGCTTCACAGTTGTCTTACAATCAATTGGAGGAGCATATAAATAAATGGACTCTAGAACTGGAAGATCAGGAAAAGGTTTTCACTGACCAAGCAACTCAGATCAATGCCTGGGATAAAATTCTTATTACAAATAACCAAAAAATTCTTGATTTGAATGATGCAGTTCAAAAGGTGAAAACAGATCAACAAACCTTGGAACAGGAACTCGAATTTATAGCCACACAGCATAAAGAATTGGAAGAAAGTATTCTGCCCCTACAAAAAGAATTTATGAAAATACCGCAAGTTGACGTTGAACGTTCGCAGACCTATTTAATGGTCGAAAACCTAGATACTCAATTGAAGCAAATGTCGGAGGATCTTAAAGAAATAATTGACAATTTGAATGAATCAAATAAATGTCAAGATAATTCTGATCCGATTATACAAATCGGCAAAATACTGAATGCCCACATGAGTTCCTTGCAGTGGATTGAGCAGAGTACCTCATCTATTGGCAATAAATTGGAAGATATAACAAAAATGCATGAAACTTTTAAACGGGATTCGGAAAGATCTTTTCGTTCGGCGTATTATAATTAAGGCTTTGAAGTTAACTGCTTTGATATACATTTTTAATTTTTATCCACAATGTCTTGTAAGAACTAATAATTAAAATTACTGAAATTATTACATTACTAACGTAAGAGTTTTTATTTACTGTTATTAAAAGGTTTGAATGAAATTATACATTCTTATAAAACAAAGTATTTTGTATAAAAACTAATAGTTTTGAAAATGCTTAATTCTAAACAAAGGACATTTTTTATCAGTAGCCATTGCACAATACGGGAAAAACGGGATTCGGAAAGATCTTTTCGTTCGGCGTATTATAATTAAGGCTTTGAAGTTAACTGCTTTGATATACATTTTTAATTTTTATCCACAATGTCTTGTAAGAACTAATAATTAAAATTACTGAAATTATTACATTACTAACGTAAGAGTTTTTATTTACTGTTATTAAAAGGTTTGAATGAAATTATACATTCTTATAAAACAAAGTATTTTGTATAAAAACTAATAGTTTTGAAAATCCTTAATTCTAAACAAAGGACATTTTTTATCAGTAGCCATTGCACAATACGCAGACTGTGGTGAAAACTCCAGCGTTCGCACATGTCCAAGTTTTGGCATATATCCGGGAAAATTTGCATAAATAGTGGCTGAAGGAAAATGAGCTATTTTTACAGCATCTTTGGTAGAGCTTGAGGAAAAACCCAACAGCTCCGATGAGTGATTGAATCGTACGCAGCTAATGTTTGTAGTTAAATTTAAAAACGTCTTTTCAGGTTCAGGGGAAGATGACAGCATTACTTTGTCAAAGTCATATACATTAACCACACCTTCCCTACTTCCTGTTGCCAAGAGTCGTTGATTGGGAGACAAATCCATAGCGTTGCCCACTATAAACCCATCATCAATAAATTTATGTTCTAGTCTCTGTTGTCGCATTGAAAAAACAGAAATGTTTGCAGATTTCCCACTAACTATTAATCTTCGCGAGTCAGATGTGAAACAGAGTGCAGCAACTTCATCATTTTGCTTCAGTGATCTTATTATTTCGAATGTTTTTGCCTCATATATATGAACCTCTCCGCAACGTCCAGCTGCTGCTAAATAGCGACCGCAAGGAGATACTTTGAATTTGCTTAAATTGCCAAAATCTCTCAATAAGTTAAAGCGAATTTCTTTAGCGCTTATTAAATCATATAGGTAGGCAAAATATCTAAAAGAACCAAATATTGCTTTTGTACCACAGGGTAGAAGGCTAGCACATTTAATGGGAAAGTCAGCGATGTGTATGTTGTGAAGTTTATCGTTTTGGGTGCCATCTACTGCATAAATCGAAGCTACACCTTTATCCCCAGCTACTAAAGCAGCCGTACTTGTGGGATGAAACTGTATGCTGTTAATGGCACCTTCCCCATAGGTAGCACGATTTAAGTCCTTCAACCTTTTCGTTCTTAAATGATCTGATGTTAAAATACCTTCAGGACGTTTATTGAGAAATCCAACGGTACGCAATAATTCATCATCGTCATCGCTTTCTTTGTCGACTTTTTCTTCTAAGGAAGCCCATTTAGGTTGGTTGACTATACGTGTGAAACGGCTGGTTAAATATTCTTTGTAAGACTTATCCATTTTGAGATGATCCAATGGACCTGTCCGTTTCGTTTGCACCTTCACTTCACCTAGTTGAATCCCTTCATCGTCGGCGTCAGTCCATACTGGTTTTCGTTTTCTACCTTTTCGTTTACTTTCGCTTTGTTCATCATCTTCACTATTTTCAGGTTCATTAACAGCATTTCCAGTTTGTTTAGTTGATTTTGTTATGGCCTTTTCCAAGTTTTTTATGAGTTTGGCTTTATCGCCAAATAACACTTTATCCATATAGACTTGCCCCACAATTGTTGGTTGCTCATCTTCATTTTGATTATCTTGTGTTTCCTCTTCCTTGCACTTTTCTTTCCTGCTATATTCTGCAACAAGTTCTTGCATATCATCACTGAGTTCATCTTCACTCATATTAAGTGTTATTTAATAAGCTTTATTATATACAAATAATTAATTTTGTTAGAAAAGCAGCACGTGCAGCTCTTTTCACTTTTGTTTTGAAGACAAATTGTCACTTTACAGCTGTCTATGTCAACAATGACACCTTGCCAGACAAGAAAACTAGCGAATTAATTACGCGCTTTCAATCGGCCGGATGACACATGTATTGCCAAAAATCTTAAGATTACAATAACAGTACCTATGAATTAGACATGGTATCCGCTTGCAGAACAATAGAAAAGGATGGAATCAGTAAAAAGTAGCTTATAAGTGCAATAATTATGTTTTGAAACGGGATTTCTTTTTGATATTTATAAAGGCATGTAAATAAAAGCTTTTAACCTAATGTAATGAATTAGGTTCTTGGTCTTAAGTGAATTGCAAAGTAGCCCTGAGTCAGGTAACATCAAACTTGGTGATCATCTCATGTTCAATGCAGCCATACCACTTATCGTTTCTTCTCGTTCGAAATTTTTGCGTCTCAATGCTTATGGTTAACATCTAAACCTCACAAAACTGATATAGGTTAACGGTCTTCTGAGGAGTTTTCCGTGCTTAGCTTCGTTGTCACTTTGTATATGATGCCATAAGTCGTCTACAGTCAATGACATGAATAGATAGTATACAATATAACAATATCGTCAATATATGTCCAAATCACCCTATCGGCAACTGCGCACCTGTACTTTGCCATCTAGATATAAAATAAATAAATAAGCAATTGAGTTATTTATCAGGTTTGAGATACATCAACCATTAAGCTTGTTTTGATCAATGGACTGATTAAAATATAACACTAGAGTGAGTGATTGAGGTATATATTAATCAGTCGATCATTCGTGATAATTACGGTAGAAATGAAAGCTTACACGTATCCATTGTCAAAATTAATTTTTACTTAGTTCACTAGATAAATATGATAGAATGAGGATATCAGCGTTATCAATCATATGATTTGTAATATTACAAATTGCAATAATGCATATCGAACTCGGGATCTTGTGGTCGCTGGCTTTGAGAAACATTAAATAGTATGGGTTTATTGCGTGCCATATATTTTTCACTGTGATGAAAAAGCTATGCTTGTACGATTACACTTTGTGTAGTCTGGCTGTATGTATATATATATATATATATACATATATATATATATATATATATATAAAGTGTATATATATACCAAGTCGCTGTGTAATTCATTTGTAACTTATGTTTTTTTTATGCATGTGTGCTGTACTTCAATGTGTTTTGTTTGAATTTCGACATAATCAATGCATTTGTTTGCTTATATGCATATGGCGTATGAAAATTATGCATGGATATTCAACCCAACCAAATTATGAACTCATTTACAATCTTCAAAATCGCTTGTTTGCTGATGAAAGCGCTGCATAAACAGTACTTCTTGTATATGTTGCTCTCGGTTACTCACAATCGGTTGTCAGTGGGACGAGTCAAAGTGAAAATTTTGTATATTTTTTAGAAAAAATAAAAAGTTTCTGAAATTTTCTTTAATTATAGTAAAGTATATTCTAACTTATTTAGCAATTTATAAAGGAGAAAATCTCTGCTGTCATAAGCTAACAAAGATTTGATATCGCTGGCATATGTATATTTATATATATTTTGTATATATAATAAAGTATGTTTGCGTGAGTGTGTACAAATGATGAGCAATTATTCGTTTTTTTATGACAGGCCATTCCCAAAACGATTTTCCAGTTTGTTATCGCATTTAAACATTTTCTTGCAAATAAATAAAAAACTCTTTAAATATTAAAATAAATTATTGCATTAAAAACAATACTTTGGTGTATAATTGACAAAATACTGTAGGAGTATCAAAAGATAAAAAACGAAGATTAAATAGTGTTCGTAAAAACTTCGGTTTGCTTTTACGTTGACTCCAATATATTGTACAAAAAATATAAAGGTTAGCTCCAGTTTTTCTTTTGTTTGCTAAATTCAATTTAGCAATACAAAGTGAATAGCAAAAATATTGCACTTCACTGAAAATTTATACATTTGGTGCTTTATTTGTGGTGTTTGTAACAAAATATTTTCAAAAGTAAAATAGAAAAACAATAGTAACAAAATGTCTGCTGAACGTGAAATACCAGCAGAGGATAGTATTAAAGTCGTGTGTCGTTTTCGTCCATTAAACGATAGCGAAGAAAAGGCCGGCTCAAAGTTTATTGTGAAATTTCCTAATAGCGTTGAAGAAAACTGTCTTTCAATTGCGGTAAGTTTAAGAAATTTATTGAGTAATACATTAAGAATAACTTTGTTATATGTTGTTGTTTTAATTAAGTGTATTTTTGGGGTTATGTTTAGCTGTCAGATGACGTCATTTCGTTAATAATCCCCCTCTTTTCTCTCTCTGTCTTCTATATTCCATATGTATGTAGGAAACAAAATTATAATAGGGAAACATCTATCAGAAAAACAACAAATATTATTGTCAATAAGTGTTGCCATTTTGTTATCCAAAATAGAAAAAAAACAATCAAGTTCATATGTGTGTACAATGTATATGAATGAAATAAATTAAATTAAATAGTGTAAATATGATTGATAGTGATTTACACTGTTCTGGAACTGCAAAGGGGGGAAAGTGTACAGTGTACAGATAAGTGTGTATTACATCGGTGAATTTTGTGCATCAGTACCGACGAACGTGGTTCAAATCATAGGCATAATGTCTACTAATCTCAAATTTTCTTAATAAAATAATTTATTTCCAATGTCTAATGTACCTATGAAATATATAGTTATATGTCTAATTATATATTTTAATAGTTTTTGAGCAAAAGATCCACTTTATATTTTTATATAAAAAAAGTTATAACTTTTTTATTATATTCCAATATTTCGCTACCAATAATGTGCAGCTTATTCAGGGATGTTTTCACAAAACAATGTTTACAAAAATTATGTTCGAAAATTAATTTCAAGTTGTTAAGTCAAAGATCTTCTGCTCAAAAAACATAAAAAAATAACAATACCTTAAGATCCAAGGAATTAGCAGAACGTTATATGTCTAATAATATTTGGATATACACATGGTGGAATTATATATTAATTCCATTACGGATGTACATACATATGTATAGTATGTACGAAATTTACCATATTGTTAATAAGAATTTTAACACCCACATTTGTGGGTTAAAAGGACCAACTGTTTCGATTTTTCATTTTGTGGATCCCTGAGCTGCATTAACTGCTATATCATTAGTTTAATGTATCGCTAATAATAACTTGTGATAGCCAAGAGATTGCAATGACTAGTTTACTTGTAATATTACGTCAGTTCTGTCACGTTCTCAATTGGAATTTGATAAATTTTTTAAGGAACACTAGCGCTACTATGTTCTATCACCGTTACCAACTATAAATGTATATATACATATGTATATATATATATATATATATATATATATATATATATGAGTTACAATTATCTAATTGATTATTAGTCAATTGTTTACAATCAATCCGGGCTTTAGGACTTTACACCTTAACCTTGCAGCGAATTTTAATTTTAGAGTTTAGCTTGTAATCTTGTTAATAAGAGTAAAAACTTAATTTTAAATAGAAGAGAATATGCTTACTTTGTAGGCTCATCTGTACGGGAAAATTGTTCCATGTTCGCGTTTTTTCCATCTTGAGTACTAATTTATGGTAAGAAAATATGTATGCATGTGCATAAATATATTGAGCGAGAACATACATATTTACAAATTCATTAGTCATATAAATTTCTTTAATATAGGTGCACCATTTCCATAGTATTTTTATGGTGAAAAATATAACTTTGAATTAGTTAACCATAATATTTCGATATTTGTTTATATGAAGAAGTTATAAGTGGTTATAACCGCAAGTGCTAAAAAAGTAAATTATAAATTACTAAATCATATGCGAGTATAGGGAAGAACTACAGTAAGTTAAATATCAATTTCAATGTAGTCAAAAAGGATGAAAATATAAGAAAAATCACTTTTCAAAAGGTTTCAGGAGAAGCAATAACCTTTATAAAATATAAACTTGTTGGAATATTGTAACAAAGTTTTATTTACTCTTATACATAATCATTCACAAACATTTTTAAATTAGCTTAAACGCAAACCCTTAAATATCTCGGTACATAAAAATTTACTTATACCACTTCCACTTTCAATTTATTTTCTTAATTTTTATAAAATGTTCAATTATAGAACACATTAACATTTAGTCAAAGTTTGTGGTTTTTCTTCTCACAACTATAATAATTTCCGTTTAATTAAAACACCCAAACAACAATAAGCAGCAGTTTAGAAATATGTATATATCATTTTATTTTGACAAATTATACACTGAGGTTTGCCTATAACTTCCTTACTTTTGATAACAGAAACTTAAAATATTTTATACATATGTGATGAAATGTAATAAAATATCAATGTTGGGTTTTTTGATAATACGTAGTTTTGTGGTACATAAAAAACATCAGCATCATTTTAACCACCAGTCTTTATAAAGACTCATCGAGCTTCTGCGAAAAGAATTTGTGTTTACGTCAAATTAAGATACTCAACAGACCCCACGCATCACTTGTACTATATTACAGCGCAACTAACATTGTGTCCATACAAATCTATTCTTATTTTTAATTTCAATTATTGTGTTAGTTCAAAGTTAATCTCAAAATTATTTATAAATAGTTCGAATCTTGTACTATTGGAGTAAAAAAAAAATTTTTTACTTTATCTTAACTTAATTACTTACTAGGCGCTAGAATAAAAATAGTTAATTAATAAAAGGATGCTCAGATCCAGAGCACCTTGAGAAAAAATTGGTACTACGCGTATTTAATATATCTGCAACAAGTTCAATATTCGGAATATAATGCAGCTCAAGTGTAGGGAAGAACCACAGAAGCCTTCTGTCAGATGGTTAAATATAAGTTTCAATAATTTATTTTGTTTATCCTGCAGTTTGTCACTGTGACAGTGTACACTTTGTGGCCACATATTTATTTATATATCTATATACTCTTTAAATTTTATTTATAGTTCGAGTATAACACCAAGCTATTACAATTTTTCTTTTTATTAAGCTTCCCTACTCATAATCAATACGTTGCTCTGGGGAATAGAGCAAGGGCTTCGTTTTCTTGTAAAGCACGGTGGCCGAATTTTGACTAAATAAAAGATATTAAAATCTGCCATAAAATGTCATGGCACTTATTTTTATACATAATTACGGGCATATCTCTTATTTATTTCAATAGTGTCTTAACTAAAGAAAGTTTCAAATTTATATAAATTTTTGTTTTTCCTTCAAATAAGTAAAGATTTGTAAGAAACACATTATTATATTTATACACCTTTTATATCATCTAGTTTTTATATATGTTTTGTTCACATTATATTTGGGTTCTTTTGTTTATATTCATGTGTTTTCTTACTTCAAATTCTCCTCAAAATTAGAGATACTAGTAAATTTGTAGGGGAGCAAGCCAGAGTGGATTGCTCTGAAAATTTTATAAGGCGAAATATGTTGATTTAACCATGTTTAGGACGCAAACCAAGACTAATTCCAATTTTTTTATAGTGGACTATTTGTTTACAATATTTGTTATAATTATCATTCCAGCAGATCGGATCAGATGTGATTTCGCCATTGGTTAAACTTTTAACCAATATTTTAAACGAACTATGTATAAAAATCAAGTATTCCTTTTTGCCGTTAATAAAAAATTTTAATATCTTTCAAATTAAAAATTATTGTGAAATTGCCTAAATACTAAGTTGCTTATTTATGCTTTTTTTTTGTAATTTTGTAAAATTATTCATTCGGCCTTATTAATAGCAAATTTTTAATAGGAAACAGTAAATCTAATTTATATCTTGAGAGTTTATAAATGTGGCGTTTACCACAATGTATTTAGAAATATTCACTATAATATTATCAAACATAGTCGAAAGCTTCTTTAGATATTAGAAATTTAAACTAATAAGAAGAAAAACATTATCTAGATATTCCACATTTCATTTAATTTAACTGCTTTTGTTATATATATATATATATATATATATATGTATATATATATATATATATATATATATATATATATATATATATATGTATATATTAATATATATATATATATATATATATATATATAAATATATATATATATATATATATAAATATATATATATATATATATATATATATATATATATATATATATATGTATATATTAATATATATATATATATATATATATATATATATAATATATATTAGAGGTAGAATATTCTTACTTTAAAAATCAAAGTGATCAATTAAGGGGGTTTAGCTAGTTCCTATGCGCATTTCACTAGGGCTAATGCAGATCATCAGGGAACCTTTACCCAACATTTCTTAGAATAACTAAAGACATTTATTTCAAACTTCCACTTTACTAAGTAAGAAGCTTTAAAACTAGTATCAAAGTCACATCAGGAACTCACTGATCACGTTTTCTTTTTTATTTTCTTACGTAGAATATTTATTTATTACAATGTGGCCAATGGTTTGAAATATACTTACACGCCAGTTATATAAAAAAAAAATTTGAAAATGTAAAAATCTTAATAATTACACATTCACTAAGATCTTAATCTCTGGACATATTTAGCGAGACAGAGGCAAGTCAAACTAAACATATTACTTAATTTATTTAAAATATTTAAAGATTGTCAATTATTACAAGCTTAAAACACTCTTTTCGATGCGAGAAACCGCTGTGGCTAATACCCATATGTCTCTGATAAAGATCTTGGGTTGATTCAAGCCAGAGAAGCTGGTTGCTTCAAGTAGGCAAAATAAAACCTTTTACGGCTAATAAGCGTTATTTTTGTCTATTTGAAATCGCTCGAACATGTTTAATGTTTTAACTAAGATGAAAAAAAATAATTGTGAATAAAAATTTAAATTGGTTTCTACTTAATTAATGAATTCATATGGTAAATTTTTTCCAAATTTAACTAAATGAAAAATGCTGAAGGAAATCATTTTGCCACCCAAAATCTAGACATAATGAAAGATCCATAAGTAAATTTGACACCGGAAAACTGGTGGAATTTAGTTAATACATTTGAAATTGTATTATCTTATATGTACAAACTGTATGTTAAATAGCTTATAAGATTGTTACTGCATTTACTTTCATGAACATAATTGTATATTTTTGTAGGTCACCAAGTACAAGACCTCAAGGGCACGGTTGTCTATTGTTATTTTAGTGAATAACAATAGTCAAGTATCTTTGGGGATTTGGTATATACGATAATATGGCGCATTGGGGACATCTGTCGGTGTATTCAGTAAATTAATGTTACTGTCCGATATAATTCTAATGAGTTTTATTAGATTTTTTAAAGAATTGTTTTGTGCAAATAAGTAAAAATTAGCAGCAACTAAATGCAGGAATATATATAATCGTGATCTACAAAAAATAAACGCAGTACGCGGCAAATAAACTTAATTTTTATTTTCAAGTCTATATCAGAAAATAAACCGCCTTTTTCTGTATATATGAATGTTCGAATAGATAAACTTTTTTAATTTTGAAATTTACAATAATTACCATCAAAGTTCATTCTCAAGAGAACTCTTTAAATACAACAGATATACATTTATTTATTCATTGAAACAGACAAATCCACATACAATGCATTTTCACTTTGCATTAATAATTGTTTTCCATTTTGTATACTATTATGGATGTGTACAAATAAGGGCACCTTTAAAACTTGGATAACTAAAAACTCATAACTTTACTTTTAATATGTTAATTCTAAAGTATAAATAAAATAGGGCGTTGTTAGCTAAAGTTAGTGAACACAAGACTGCGATACCTTAGATCCCGAGTTCGACTCTGCAGTCAGTCATGAATATGGTGTCCAATATTTTTTGATCTGCATTACTGCAGGATTGTTTAATTGTTGCCGGCTAGTCACAATGATGAAGTCATAACACTAGTCGCTGAAAGTCACCTGCAGCAATTATTTGTAGCATAAAATTGACCGGCGAAGTAAAAAGCAAAAATAGCTACAACAAAATTATTCATATGTCCTCTTAAACAATACCCTCTTTTCTAGTTTTGCTTATGTAAGGTCCATACCCTACTTCCGAATTTTAAACGAACTGCTCTTTATACATATATAAATATATATAAATAATTTGCAGTTCACATCTGGCTGGATGATGTGCTTCAGTTCGTACGAAAATATGTTGAATCAAGAACTTGCTCTCATAAAACCATTTTATGTTAGCAAAAAAAAAAAAAAAACTAAAAGCAATATGAATAATTGTATATGTATCTTTTAAGCTACACTTGTAGGATTTTTTTCAATGGATATTAAAACTTAAGCTTTTAAATTTCTAATTGTGCCAATCCATTGTTTGTTGCCCAATGTTCCTAATTAATTTATATTGAAAGAAATATGATCTAATTTAAGTACTATTTGTCTGGCGTGTATGATTCATTACATTTCGTTTTCTACAAAGTTTAAACACTTTATTAGTGTGAAATGACTTTAACTAATAATCTTGATTGAATATTATTTGGAAAATGTGTACAAAGTATAAAAGTTTATAAAATATAGGTAAATAAGATTCAATTAATTAAGAATTTTTTCTAGTTTTCGTAATACTTGTAGTATTTCACAACTGATGCACTTTAATGGTAAAAAAAAATAAAAAGACATAATTAGTTTAAACCAGAGACCTCAAATAAGTTTCCAAATTTTTATTTCTTTGAGTTTTATTAAAAAATTTATTTTAGAATTTTCATGTCGTATTTAGTGTTTGTTCCAAATAATTCCTTCACCTTTAACAACAGCGTAGTAATTTGGGTTAAATACTTTTCTTTATATGTATATGACTCGTTTTTTTTTGTTGGTGTTGTTTTGCAGTTAATACCTTTGTTCTTGTTAATGTTCTATATCTCCCTTTAATCATTGTAGAACATAAACTAGCAGCGATGAAATTTGTTTTTTAAAATTTCTTTTGTTTTGGCTTAGTGCCAGAAGCAATTTTATGCTTAAACCATGTAGAAATAGAAAAGAAAACATTCTAAGTAATCATGAAACCTGTACAAGAAAGTAATGGAAAATATTTAGAAAGAAAAGACGTTTAAAAGAAAATGCATGAATAACTCGAGTAAATAGGTAAAAGAAATTCATAATTCTAATGGGAACATATTACGAACATTGAACCAGAGAAAGAAATCGTAGAAAAAATTCACGTTAGTGAGTAAAAAAGATAACTAAAAAAGCTTTATGAATAGCTTAAGATGTGAATATTAATTTCTAAGTAATAGGATTTTGTTAAACATCGTTTATAATAAAAATACGCTTTTCACACAGGGCGTCGGCAGTTTACTTGGGGAATTTCAAATCTAACGCCTACATGCCCTACTGCATAAAATCTAGTTCCTATAACCAATTTTCCTTGTTGTGGCGCAATGCATCGTATATTTAGAGGTCATTCTCTTAGTGCTGGTGCAAGATAAAAAGAAATGAGTGGTAATAATCAGTTTGTTTGAATTTGGAACTGACCAGTCCTATATATGTGCCATTGAAATTAATCTGTAAAATAACGAAAGTTTTAGCCATCAATAAATAAATAAATGAAAAAAATAGTAACTATTGACTACTATGATTAGCTAGACATGCTATCAATCTACGATACAGTTAATAAAATCGTATTGTGCTACTTTATGCAATGACGTATCATTTAGCGTTGTACGATGAGGTTAACAGGTTTCTGGCTGAAAAAAAAATTATACGGAGAAGGAGTTCTGGGGATGTTATCCTTTTGTGTAACCTATGCGGAAAATGAAAGAGGACAGGTGATGTGAATTAATAAAAACTGTCAAGGAAAGATTAATAGAAGAGAACTGCGGTTCTTAGTAAAATGCCTTAGGCTCTTGAGAGTGACTCTTCATTATATCACAAGTTGATTCCCCGAACCAGCTGTCTTGAGCTGTCTACAGAATAGTAGCGTCGAGGCATCTCCAAGAGGGTAAGAGCTGAAGTCGACTCAGTTGGTCGATATCACCCTCGCTCTCTTAATGGTAGTTATTTCCATCTCTAATGTGCTAGACATCGACCGAAATCTATATCTTTGCCGACAGTAAGGCGGCCATCGCTGCTATCAATGGTGTATACAGCATATCCATAGTTGTGGTCGGATGCCGACTATATTTTAATGAGATAGCGAGACATTCGAGGGTGACATTTGATGTGGTACCGGGCATTCCGACTATCCTGGCAACCTCATTGCTGGCGTAATTGCCAGGGAAGGAACAGAGCTGGACAACTCTATGATCTGCCACTTCACTGGCATTCCCCTATCGCACTGCAAGATTTTGGTTCAGTATGAACTCGCTCAATTAAGATGGGAAAACGTGACCAACTGCCGCGTGGCAAGTGCCACATGATTTTTATTTTAAAACAAATAATTAATTAGAAATTAGTGAAATATCCCTTAAGAAAAATAATTTCGGTTTTAAAAATTTTCCAACCCGTTGAAGAAGTGAAAAAATGCTACATGTTTTCCCGAAAAGAAAAGTCCATAAAGTTTCATAATGTAAACACTTTTAAGCAGAATATTAAAAAAAATTGCAAGTATCTTGAGATAAAGCAACAATAAGATATAAACAATATTAAATAATTTATTTAAAATATTATTATATCGTAGCATAGACGCATTCATAGCGTAGTTGGTTCCATGTATAGGTATAACGAAAAAAAGTTTGGTTATATAAAAATTGGAACAATTAGTATCACTATTTTATCACTACCACAATGGAATTCGTAATTTTTGGAGCTATACGCTCTTCATTCAGGTCATATTCATATGTGGTTGAGGGACTAGTGAACCGCACAACGTGTTACATATAGAACTCAGGTTTTATTCGAAAAATTCGTAGTTGAAATAAAGTTCTTGCAAAGGCTTTTCCTGTAGCGTTCAGCGCGGGAAAGTTCAAATCGAATGTTAACAAACACTACTCCCTGCATCATACCTTTTTTCTGAATTACATATGTGGGAAGAAGGAACAATGTTCTAATTTAGAGCGGGCAAGAGCTGCATATAACATTTTAAGGTCAAGGGATCTAAAAATTCCTTGCAGTTCCTTCTGCTAAACGTACACGTATTGATAATTAAATAACCAAAGTGAAAGTTAAAAGTTAATTCAGTATCAGCAGTGATAATTTAAATATTTTTATTGCGCAACTTAAATTGGACAACCCTCTAATTACGCTAATTTTCATTAAAAATGCCATTGGGTAACTCTAATATATTTCATTTAACGATAGCACCAATTAAACACTGCTTTGATACAATTTCGAAAATCTAGGTATGTTACCCTTTAACAAAAATAAAACCTCAAATATACTTATCAGCGGTACGACAATAATACACATTATTATGATTTCAATAATTCTGCCTTTCAAAAATCAACACCCTATAACTTAGGTTGTTGATAATTTCTTTGACGTTTATTTATTTTTTAAATTTTCTTATTTACATCAATACTTGTGATTCTAAGAGGCCAAATAAATTAATCAAAAATTATGCCGTGTTTTTGGTAATGGCATCTGTATTCAAGTTAGATAAACCTTGTTTAACTGAGATCTCGAAAACCCAGCTTTATAGTATATACATAGAATTTTGGAACAAGGAAATTTTCTCACCTGCAGGGTTAAAATATTTTTTTTTTAATCGAAAAAAAATTAAAATATAAATTTAGAGAAATAAAATATTTAGAACTGATATAGTAACAAGTTTTGAAAACGTCAAATCTTGAAACACCTTACATATATTTTAAAACTCGAAAAATTGTTTAAAATCGAAGTTAAGAAAATGCTTCAACTTAGTTACTGATTCCCAATGTAGCCTTATATCTTCTAACATCTGCAAAACGACAGATAAAATATGTAGATATAAGACTGATAATAAATTAACTATTTGATATACTGTCATTGTACTATTATGATGGTTTATAGAAGTCTTTTAATAAGTTGAGAAGTTTGAAACTTTTCAAAACTGTGGTCAAAGTCTACTGACGATTTGGTATAAAGCGCCAATGAAATGCATATAGACATTGTTAACCACCCAACAAATAAATTTCATATTATGTAGATATATTTTCCTATTCACATTAAAACATATAATTTTCAGGGCAAAGTTTACTTATTCGACAAAGTCTTTAAACCGAATGCATCCCAAGAGAAAGTTTACAATGAAGCAGCTAAATCCATTGTTACTGATGTCTTGGCCGGCTATAACGGTACGATATTTGCCTACGGTCAAACATCTTCCGGTAAAACACATACCATGGAAGGTGTTATTGGTGATTCAATGAAGCAGGGCATAATACCGCGCATTGTCAATGATATCTTCAATCACATTTACACAATGGAAATGAACTTGGAATTCCATATTAAAGTGTCCTACTATGAAATTTATATGGACAAGATTCGTGACTTATTAGATGTATCGAAGATTAATTTGAGTGTACATGAGGATAAGAATCGTGTGCCGTATGTTAAGGGTGCCACAGAGCGGTTTGTGTCATCACCGGAAGATGTGTTTGAAGTTATTGAGGAGGGCAAATCAAATCGTCATATTGCCGTTACAAGTAAGTTTTTCATATTACCGTTTTCATACGATTTTCATTTTTGAAACAATATATACATATGTTTCTTTTCTTGCTTTTTAGACATGAATGAACATTCATCACGTTCACATTCAGTATTTTTGATTAACGTCAAACAAGAGAATTTAGAAAATCAAAAGAAATTGTCTGGTAAATTGTATCTGGTGGATTTGGCTGGTTCCGAAAAGGTATCGAAAACCGGGGCTGAAGGTACTGTGTTAGATGAGGCGAAAAATATAAATAAGTCTTTGTCTGCTTTGGGTAATGTTATCTCAGCCTTGGCCGATGGTAATAAAACGCACATACCTTATCGTGACTCCAAGTTGACTCGTATTCTTCAAGAGTCTTTGGGTGGTAATGCACGCACAACCATTGTCATTTGCTGTTCTCCTGCCAGTTTTAACGAATCTGAAACTAAGTCTACTTTAGATTTTGGTCGTAGAGCCAAGACTGTCAAGAATGTTGTTTGTGTCAATGAAGAGTTGACCGCCGAAGAATGGAAACGTCGTTATGAAAAAGAGAAGGAAAAGAATGCTCGTCTTAAGGGTAAAGTTGAGAAACTTGAATTGGAATTGGCACGATGGCGTGCCGGTGAAACGGTTAATGCCGAGGAACAAGTCAATGTTGATGATCTCATGGAGGCAAGTACTCCTAATCTTGAAGTTGAAGCGCCAGTACCCGCTGCGAATACTGCTCCCATGCCAGCCACTCCAGCAGCTGGTCTAATGTTGGGCTCTATTAGTAGTGATGAACGTGCCCGTTTGGAGGCCGAACGTGAACGTTTATACCAACAATTGGATGAGAAAGATGAAGAAATCAATCAACAAAGTCAATATGTTGAAAATCTTAAGGAACAAATCCTTGAACAAGAAGAGCTTATTGCTAATGCACGTCGTGAGTACGAGGCTCTTCAATCTGAAATGGCTCGTATACAACAAGAGAATGAATCGGCCAAGGAAGAAGTTAAAGAAGTTTTGCAAGCTTTAGAAGAATTGGCTGTAAACTATGACCAAAAATCTCAAGAAATTGATACCAAGAACAAGGACATCGACAACTTAAATGAAGAACTGCAGCAAAAGCAAACTTTGCTTAACACTACCACCGCTGAGTTACAACAACTTCGTGATATGTCCTCACACCAAAAGAAGCGTATTAATGAAATGTTGTCCAATTTATTGCGCGATTTGGCTGAAGTTGGCCAAGCTTTAGCGTCAGGCGATTCTGCCATGGATATGAAGATGAATAGTATACCCAGTGCCGGAGACAGTGGTAAAGTGGAAGAGGATTTCACTATGGCTCGCCTTTACATTAGCAAAATGAAGACAGAGGCCAAAAATATGTCTCAACGTTGCTCTAACATGGAATCCCAACAAGTGGATTCGAATAAGAAACTTTCTGAATACGAAAAGGACCTCGGAGAATATCGTTTACTTATCTCGCAACATGAGGCTCGTATGAAGTCTTTACAGGAATCAATGCGCGAGGCAGAAAATAAGAAACGTAGTCTGGAAGAGCAAATTGACTCTCTTCGTGAGGAGTGTGCTAAACTTAAAGCTGCCGAACATGTGTCAGCAGTCAAAGCAGAGGAGAAACAAAAGGCCGAACAATTACGGTCCATGTTCGATTTGCAAATGGATGAATTGCGAGAAGGTCACACAAAACAAGTATCGGAATTGCGTGATGAAATTATTGCGAAGCAGCATGAAATGGATGAAATGAAGGATATCCATCAAAAATTAATATTGGCTCATCAACAAATGACGGCCGATTATGAGAAACTCAAACAAGAAGAGGCTGACAAATCCAATAGATTACAGGAAATCATTCTCACCAACGAAAGACGTGAACAGGCACGTAAAGATTTGAAGGGACTGGAAGATACAGTAGCAAAGGAACTGCAAACACTTCATAATTTGAGAAAGTTATTTGTACAAGATTTGCAGGTAGGATAATGCAAAATTTATTTATTATTTTTGTTGAATACTTAATCATTTCATGTTTGTTCAATTGTTTCAGGCCCGCATCAAGAAAACCGTCATTAATGAAGACAGCGAAGAAGATGGCGGTTCCCTAGCCCAAAAACAAAAAATTTCCTTCCTCGAGAATAATCTCGATCAGCTTACTAAGGTACACAAGCAATTGGTACGCGACAATGCCGACTTACGTTGCGAACTGCCCAAATTGGAGAAACGTTTACGTACAACAATGGAACGTGTCAAGGCATTGGAAACAGCATTAAAAGAAGCCAAAGAAGGCGCTATGCGTGATCGCAAACGTTACCAATATGAAGTTGATCGTATTAAGGAAGCCGTACGACAAAAACATCTTGGACGACGCGGTCCTCAAGCGCAAATTGCAAAACCCATTCGTGCTGGTCAGGGTGCGATTGCTATACGTGGTGGTGCCGGCGCTAATCCCACACAAATGCCTCAAGCAAGTGCTGTTAGTTCGTAAAAAGATTAATTTGTAATTTTTACTAAAACTATTATTATTTTCATAATTTGTTTTTTAATTTTTTCATTATTTTATTACATTATGTTCCAATTGAGATTTTTTCTCTCTCTTATTCTTATCTAAAAAAAATGTTTTTATTTTTTTATTTTGAATATGATGTTGGTAAAAGCAATGAAGCATGATGGAAAAAAATTTAAAAGAAACAGATCGTTACAAATTTGCTAAAATTAAGACATATAAATGTGTGCATGTCATAGAACTCATTTCCATATATATTAAATACGAGAGTATTTATTGTTCTCTTCAAATTATTATTGAAATATTTTTGCTAGAGCTTCTTAAATTCTCTTAATTTAGTTAAACTGGTATAAGCAAAGCGAAACTCCAGATGATTTTTATATATAAACTAAATTTATTTTAATTATTTATTTAAAAAAAGAAAATATAAAAAACGTAAAAAAATAATTTAATTTTAAAATAATTTTGCAACATAAATCTAAAGTATATATTTAAATAATATGAAGATTAAAAAAGAACTTAAAAATCAAGCTTAATTAAGTAAACAATAAAAAGTAACAAACAAAAAAACCTGTTAACACATTTTTCATTTTTATTATCCACAAAAAAGAACATACACAATTACGTAGTCGAAATCAATTGTGTAATTAAAAAACAAATCCCAGGAGAAAAATTAAAAAAAAAATTGAATTTAGCACCAAAAAATTAGGAAGAAATATGAAAAAACAAGTTATCAACCTTGTTTTGCTTTTAATTCGCTGCGATTTCAATATCGATTTTCATTGCATGCTTCATCATTTTATCAATTCACAAATCAAACATTAAATTTATTTATTCGCATATTTCTTTTAGCGTTTTTATATTGAACTAAGTTGAGTTACGTTCACATATATCAAATATTTAACGAAGTATGCGTAATAAATAAGTTCTGGTTTGATGTGTTTAATATTACGAAAATAATTTTAAGATGTTTTTTGGCAAAAAAGTAATACATAATCAGTACTGTCTGCTATCGTTTTATTTGTCGGACATACACATAATATATTAAAGAAACTTTTGTCAAAATTAGTGGCTACGATAATTTCGTTAAATATTTATTAGATGTGAACGTAGCTTTATATTTTTACGGCTGAGATATCAATTTTTTAATGTTCTGCATTGTATAAAGATAAACATTTGTATGAAAATATGTTGTATGAAGTCCATAAACTTCGGCACGGTGGCAAACAAAAGTGAAAAATGAAAAAAAACCTCAAACTGTTGTAAATATACATATTTTAATTCATACGTATATACAATTTATTCTAAGAACTAAAAAAAGCCCATTCGTAGAAATGCAATTCTCATTCACTTCTATAGTGAAAGCATAAACGGAAAGATAACGAAATTAGTTTGTACGCAGTGGATTATTTCCTCCGCAATGAAAAGAAATTTAAGTAAAATTTAATTAAATAAATTTTCGAGATGATTATGGAATATAAAATCGTATACATTTTTAAAAAATTTTGAGTAACTGAAAACTTCAATACAATTTTGTAAATCTAACAATACAACTATTTAAAAGCGAAGTTTTTATAACTGAATTGCTTACAAACTTGTATTTTAGCAATTCTAGTATGATAATAAAGTTACTGTTTAATTTGATTCGATTGAAAATGAATTGGCATATTTCTTTTCTAATCAAAATTGAGATTTGCATCATTTCATGCCTGATTGTGCATGTCGACTCATGTTCAGTCACACTGTTTGTTTAATCAGATGTCTATACAAAATATCTTATAAACACACTTTTAATAAATGAGAACTTTTAAGCTTGAATTAATTTTTATATATATGTTATATAAATAGAAGAAAAAAAATTTTCATATTTTTCTAAAAAGGCTTGCGGAAATATTGAACATAAAAAATTAAATGAACATTATTTATATTGAAAAGACCTTAAGAAGAATTTATAATAAAAGGTGCAGAAAAGTAGAAATAATTAGCTAATACATTACGATTTTGAAACCGTACACAGTTTCAATTAAGAGAAAAAACATGCAACGATTTTGTATATCGCAAGAAAAGCACAGGAAACTGTTTAAGGATGCTGGTTGGCCGCTATAAGTTTCGTAGAGAGAGATCTTTGACTTTTAAGGCACAACTTCTAAAATGTATAAGAACAACAATTTTTGAAAGCATTCTAATTTCTGAGAAATGTGATTTAAGAAATTAAACTTTTTAATATAAAACCAGTACTTTATCATAAAATACCAGCGGTAATAAAAGTTTGGCTTTGCACTCGTATTAGAGCTATCTTTTTGTATGTCAAAATCCGATGGTGCTTGACATCAAACATTTTATCAATATATTTACAAAAAAATATTTACACACCACACAGCGTTGATTTATATAGAATGGTAATAATTAGCGTTTTGCCGAAATCGCGTTTATCACCGAAACAACGTACGTCGTAAAAAATTTATTGAAATAGTGTGAAACGAACGATTTTATAAGCGATTGTAAAACCGTTACAATTATGCAAATTGGAGCATTTCCATATAAGATCAAGGATTTACACTCTGAACTGAATTGGAATACATGTTATAATTAAACCAGTCATGAAAAGAAAAGAATTTATAATAATAATTTAAAAAATTATAATACAATTGTAATAGAAAAAATGGTAACATTTTTATACAATTTTAATAAAAAACGTTGCTTTGATATTGTTAGTTGTCATAAAGATTATTTTCTTAATTTAATTCCAAGACCTCTCATATATCGGAATATGAGTATTATGAGAATGTTTACTTTGCAAAGTTTTAATTCATCTGTTTGAAAGAGAGATGAATATTTTATGTCTATGTTTTGCTACGAGCTGAATTAAAACTTTGCAAAGTGAACTTTCCTAGTGTTAAAGCGCTCAAAGTAAACTTTCCCACTGCAAAGGGTCTTACACATCGCATTCATTCTTCTGAAGAGAGGCATTGGAAAAGATTAGATCTCTTACACTGTGAAAGTTTGACAGACAGATGAATATTTTGTCTCTCTATCCTTTTGCCAGCTGAATTAAAACTTTGCAAAGTAAACTTTCAGAGTGTAAAAGGGGTCAAAGTCTTAATTCACCTGGTGAGAGAGAGAGAGAGAGAGAGAGAGAGAGGAATATTTTATCTCTATATTTCTACTATCTGAATTAAAATTCTTTAAAGCAAACTTTCCCTCGAAAGGGAGGCAACGAGAAAGCTTAGACCATTTTAGCACTGTCTAAGTTTGACAGGGGGATGAAATATTCATCTAAGAGCTGAATTAAAACTTTGTGTAAAAGAGGTCTAAATAAATAGCAAGCAAATGCGAAAAGTTTTCCTTTCGCGCCGCATTACAGTGTAAACTCCCAGCTTTTTATAAATCGGTCGTTAATATAATAAATTTCGCTGTATTACAGCATGCTACACATTTTTTTTAATTTCATATATATTATTCATATTCCCTACTTTTGCTTCAGATATTCGTATTCGGGACATCATTCATGCACAGACATATACATACATACATAATGCATGCATAAGTATGCATTTTATTACAAGTATTTTTGATGTAAATGGAAATTTCGGTTGGTATCGGATGCCGTAATTTGGCCAAAAGATTTAAAAAAGCACGCAGCATGTACTTTTCAATGCAGACTGAAATGTTCGAAATAGTACAAGGGCGTTTTTAATACGATTGATTAGTTAATAAGGACATGTGTTCTGTTATTAAGCATTTCAACATATAATATTTTATGCATCTTGATTTCTATGTACCCGCTTAAAAACTCTATATATATTTGTACGTTAAAACTTTTAATGAATGTAACCACCTAAAAGAACACACACACAAATTTCCAGGTTGGTCTCTACACTGCAACAAACAATTTCTGTTTACTGCTGTTCATTGACTTCACTTTCAAATGTTATACACTACAAACTTTGCGTCATGCTTTAGTAAGTATGCCATTTTTGTTCATTAAATCTTTAGTTATATTATTTCTACCAAAAATCTTATATTCTATCAAGTGTAAAATATAATTTCTTTTCAAATCTATGTCTATACTCCCTCTTAAATGTGGTATGTAAGATTTGTATTTAAAAAATATTTACAGAACTTAAATATGCAAAAAAAAACTGTGCCTTTTTCAAACAAATATTATATTTATGTAAAAAAAAGTTTTGTGAATTATTTTTTTACAGCTTTTGTTTATAATTTATTTGCTATTTAAGTAATTTTAAGAAATATTTCCTCTTAATGTTTGTACTACAAATAAGTAGGGTTTAGAAATTGTGCTCAAGTTTTTATAGTTTTGAATTAAAGCAATAAAAGTATTTTAAGCAAAATTTTGTTTGCGTAATTTTAAATTATGTATAAAAAAACTACTGCCTGGCCCACGGTGTCACTAGATATCATTCGAAATTTAAGAATTTGCTTTAACTGTTTTAAGGGGACAGAACGATATCTAGTGACATCGCAGTTAGACTGCTGAGCGATAGCGTGCCAAAAAATTGCAGGCGGCGATCCTACAGAGTGGAACAGAGGAGATAGATAACGCTGTTTCTCCTCATTATTGACAAATAAGTCTTGTTCTATTTTCGCTGAGGCGATGCCTGAAATTTTTCGGTATTACGCAGATGCATTCATTATACCAGCTGTCCTAAGGCTATTGAAGAAGGACGACATCAGTACGATAGTCGATTTCAACCTTTGGAAGCACGGTTCCCCTCTTTTTTAGAACATGTAGAAAGGTTTTACTTTTATTTTTAAACCTTAATATATAAATCATTCAATTGTAATTTCTTTGAGATATTATCTAAGTTATTTTTTTACCTTGTTTGCTGATTGTTAGGTACGGGGCTGCATTTCAGTGATTCTAATATCAAATCTTCAGTAGACCTTAATATAATTCCGAAATTACAAAGTCTTTTGCTTATAGGCAAATTTTGAAATCTAATTCAGAATTATACCGAAAAAGCATGGTAGGCAATACTGAAATGTGGATTTTAATATCAATTGGGTTTTATTATGTCTCTAAACGTATGCCGACTCCGTGATCTAAACAAAATTTTTAAAATGATTACATATAAAGATTATAATATCTCAATAGTGAGCCCATGCCAATTGTAATTGAATATTACAGATCAATAATTTTGTGTTCCTTCCATTTTGTGATACATTTATTTTAATACAAAATTTTTTTATCCTCATAAAATTATAAAATTCTATTATTGTTGTCAACTTCTTTTCTGCAAAGTACACAAAATAAATTTAATAATAATTTTTTGAGTTAGAGGTCAAGGCATATCAACACTGGCTAGCTGAGAGAGAGTTCCTCATGAAAACTTTTTATTTGGGTTGTCGGAAATTTAAAAATAAATTAATAGATATAATATATACAAGAAAATTGTTTATTTAATATTTTATTGCAAACAACAAAAGAAGGGATGTTATCTATACGCCATGTAATATAAATGTTTTTATCGCCTTAGGGCTATATTAACAATTTGAGATAAAACATCACTCAAGAAATATAATTTTTCTTGAAAGACATTTAATAACTTTCGTCTTTAGAAATAATTTGTATGAATCATATTTGACAGCGCAAATATAAAACGAATTCTACTCTAATTTATAAATTACTATAAGCTCTCCTTCCTTCCTTTATAAAGTCATCTTGTTTGAAGTCTAATAATGTAACTATAAAACTCTTTCAATATGTTTTTATATTTCGATAAACCTTTTCAGAAAAAACTTTTTTTAAGGAAAGAAAATCAATATACGCACAGGCGTGGTAAAGTATTAAAATATATGTATGTATATGTTGTACAATTTTTGTATGAAAAGACCTCAAAGCTTAAAAAAATTCTTATTAAAATAACATAAAAAATAAGTAGATGTGAATATGCAAAATAATCTTGGAAAATAATTGTTCAATTGAAAAGACAAGTTATTTGTAAAATAGTTGGTACATTCAAATACAATTTTGTATAAGACAAAAAGAATCGCGAATTAAACTATTATTTATGTTGAAAATAACTTCGATAACCGCCAAATTTTTATGGGGATGGTTGAAATATTAAAAAGGATTTAAATAAAATTATAGAAAACACGCAACCGGTCTGTTTACAACCCAAATTAGAAGTGTCATTCATTGTTGATTTAGAGAAAACGGCAATTAAATAGGTATTGAAGCATTAAACACAATGTATTCAAAATAAATACAATTTTCAATTATTACACGTATTTTATTTAGAATACCACTAATATTAAAAATGTTTTTTATATAAAATAAACAAACTTCACAGCTTTTTTTAATTTACAGAAGTTAGTGAAGTGTAAGATGTGTATTTTATAACGACAATTTTAGTTTTCATATAACATTGAAAGGTAAAAATATTAAATCTTAAAAAAAACTTAAATAGTACTACATATTATGGAACGCATTTAGATTTTATTTGCTTATTTTATTAAGAAGTTATATATATTTACAAGTAATGTTGGAAGCACACCATTTGGTATTCAATATATAATTGAACGAAAACTTAAATTATGTAATTTAAAAAAAAAAGAAAAAATACACCAGAGAGCGCTTTATTTGTGAATAATTATTAAGCAAAATAAATATTGAGAAGAAATAATAATAAAATTATATTTATAGAACATAAACGTATATGTATTTCAGCTATTCTAAAGCAAATCAATAATAATTAATACAAAAATCATACCAAAAATGCTTATTTTACACTTACTAATCTATATTTAAAAATAAAAAAATTAAATTGAATAATTACAAATAAATTCTTTGAGTATAAGAAATTAAGGGAATAGTTGGAAACTCAATTGATAAAAATAAAGTTAATCTATTAAGAAAATTATTATGAGAATGTTTCATTTTAATTACATACTACTACCTACATACAGATAGATCAGGAAAGCGATCATATTATTCTAATTCTATAAATCACTTTGCGCTGCTGCAACTTATATGTAAACCAAAGGAAAATTTCAATTAATTTTACAGTCTTTGCTGTGTTTCTTTCAATATTAGCTTTCCACACGACAATGTGTGCCTTATAACACAAAATGGTTTAATAATAATTAAATAATTGACATGTAATTACAAAGTAATATATCGTCATATGACGATATGAAGATGTGGAAGCAATTGTATAACACGATTCCTTCTCATTACAAATTGGCAAATATCGCAATGTTCCAGTTTTATGCAATCTAATGATTTTATTATAAAAATTAATTCAGGGGTAAATTACGGTACTCAATATCCATCGAAATTTGTATTTTAATATGGATCCATATCGACTGCGGTAATTTGACCCCAGACGCTTTGACATTTATTATTAATAGAAGCAGTTTTATAAATTACAACTAACTAATCTAAATTACAATTGTCGCTTTCTGTAATAAAATTAAATGATTTGAATTACAATTAATGTTATTTTAATTTAAAATGGGAGTGTTGAGCCATCGTGGTGACTGGAAATTAAAAACGTTTTATTATCAAGGCAATTCGAAAGCGTTTGCAGACTAACTTCCGAAGTAATCGCAAGAGAACAACTGATACGAATTTCATGCGTTATAGGGGAAGCCTAAGACAAGGAGCTATTTGTTTTCCTTTTTGTGTGAAAGAGGATACCGAATACGGTATCAATTAGTCGAAAGGAATATACAACAATAATTAATTTTGGAGTAATAGTTTATTTATGGTCACATTTGCTCAAATATTTGTTCGAAATTTTTTTTTCTCCATTAATTTCTGAGTAATTCCAAAACGATAAGAGATAAAGAAACACTGTATGTGATATATATATAAATATATCACTGAATATGAATAACAACAATTTTGTTACACATCTTCTGGTGTTTAACTTTTTAAAATCGGATGACTCGTTCCTGAGTTAGGGTGAAATATGTCTACGTACCTGGCTAATTTAGGGGCAAAAAATTGCCACGCCCATAAAAAAATCTGGACCTAATGGAAAAAACCGAAAACGTATTCGAATTTAGCGCATCAAAATCCATATAGTCCACATAGCTTTATTCAAAGGAGAATTTGGCTGCTCAGCGGTGTTACTGGTTACGATTTGTTTGTGCAAATATTTGATAAGTGTGACTGCAACGTTAGTATGGAAGAAATTGTACTCTTTCCACCAGCCAGTATATGTTCGTTTACAAGTACAAAACAAAAACGATATATCACGGCTATTGAAATACTATTTTGTTTATCAACAAAAACATTTTTATATTTTGTATATCTACTTAATAATACCTTATAGAGAACTAACGTATTAATATAGGTAAAGAGTATTTCACAAGGGACAAGGACTAGTCCAAAAGTAATCTAAATATATGGGGAAAACAAGCTCCAGTTTACATCACAATGTCCTAGGAGAGGACAATGTGATAAAAAAAAACACATTACGTCAGACCCCCACAGGGTTAGTCTTGAAATTACTTCATGTCACTACTCCATAGATTATGACAGAAAACTAGTTTGGAAACCATTTTATACTTTGGACCATGTTGGAACTACTCCTGTTTACTTAAAACCGGTCATGTACTCTAATAATTTCTGCAGGGATACTTAAAAATGTACTATATGTGGCGTACATTAGAAAAATTTACGAATTGATATAATGTAATATTGTTTTTCTCTTGTCCTATTAACATTTTCAAATGTTAAATAGCGAGTTTTGAATTTGCTTTTTTTAACTGGGAACGAAACCAACCGAATGACTGTTATCCATTCAATGCATTGTGTGCGAACTATGAAAAGGAGGTTGGTTTTAAGTGATCAGTTCGAGAAAAATTTGTTGTATGTAGGCACTTGAAATTTACTTCGCCGGCGAATTATCGCTAAGCGATATCTAATCCATGCTTAATAATAACGTTACATTAATACCGCCTAAAAACTTTCGACATTTTTGTACCAGTATTTGTATCTGATCTGTCTGGGGTATTACTTTAGAAAGTTATGCAAACAAAACAACGCGTATAATTTTAAATGAGGTTTACAAAGTGTAATTATATTCGGTGAATTTACAATTTTATAATTTTTCATATAACAAATGTACTCTTTAAACATTTACAAATATGTATATTTTTAACAAAAATTACAAAGAACTTAAAAATCAATCATATACACAACATATCTTTTAACATAAAGCTTTAGCTGCTAACAAAGCCATAAAAGACAAGGACAAACTTTTTAGAGAAGAAAACTTTTTTTAAATATTTGAAATGGTTATTATTTCATACACATATGAAATTAGGAGTCTGAAAGTTATTGATTGTTATAAAAAAAATTCATAACACGTTTTTCAACTAAATATTAGATAATATTTCACGCATGCTGAATATTATATATTTATTTTATAAATTTCTTACAAACAAAAAAAAAAAGAATTCGCGAGGTGTTCTAACTGTTCCATCGGTTGTATGTGATACAAGCGATACAGCAGTTTGAGTTTCTTTAATATTTAAAAAGTCAGCAATAGAGATGAGCGATTCCTTGATTTTTTAAATGAACATTAAATATTATATGTCTAGTGATATAAGCATCACTATTCATTCAAAAACCCTATTATACAATAAGTTACCATAATTTTGGTATGCAATAAAGAGATAAAGATGCGGGGATTCGTTATTCTGTGATTTTACCACACGTACAGAGATACCGCTCCCCACTAGTCAATTTATAAATAAAAATTACAGTAAATGCTTAATACATATAAACACAATGTCTAACTTACAAAAAATCAATTGCTTTGTATTCACACAAAGTATAGTATGTCTTAATACTTCTATACAAACGTCTTCCATTAGTATTAAGACCCACTTAGCCAAACGGTGCGCAAATGCTAGCGCAGTACCACTTATAGAATGCTTGAAAATGCACCATGTTTTTACTGAAAAAAAAAAATTAAATGTATGCATCAGAGAACGAAGTACATTTTTATCCTTCCTGTACACAAGTCTACATCAACGGCATCGAAAAAAAAAAAGATATTGAAAAATGTATACATGCCACACTTTATACACAAATACATCTTGATTGAACAGGACTGTGCATGGAAGGCATTGAAAACACTGAATTCACTTTATGTACGTATACACATTTGCGGTGATGATCACATTATATTTGCTTTGTATCTTCATAAAATCAAAGCGTGTGTGTAATATATAGCCATCCACCATTCATGTGTTGGTTTGCGAAAGCACATACACAAGATGTACACAAGAACAGGCATAGTCATATACAAGCAGAAGGTGTACAAAACGAAAGAAAAGCTATGTCTATAATGTATTGAGGTTGGACATTGCACTGAAGGTGTACACTAGATTTTCTTGTACATTATTTCGTTCTCTGGTATGCATACAAATATACATGCCATCACACTCTACGTAGCTTTAGCGTGAAATTCAATTTTCTGTAGGTTGGATGCGCTGTGCTGCGTTTTTCAGCGCTCGAGTGAGCATTTTCACAATTTGCCTTATAACAGATGGGATCAACTGATGCGTTTGCGCTGCATTTATGATTTCAGCGCTCGGCTAAGCGGGCGTTTACAAATGGTGACATTTCGCAGCTTTGTGTATGATTTAAATACCGAAGTAGAACAATATACATACTTTGTATGGACATATTTTGAAGTCTGCTAATTAATATTCATGAGTTAATAAGGTAAAATTAAAGATAAGGGAATTACTTACATTAGAAAACTTAAGTATAGCATTTAAAAAATACTTAAAACTATAAAGCTATAATCTTATTTACTTTGTGATTTTAATTTCATGTACAATATATTGGGCTGGAACGCCCACCCAAATTATGTACATGAGTAGTAACGGGCGAGGCTAAACACCATTCATACCAAATTTTTTGTTTTGAAACACAACGCCAAAAATGTATTTCAATAGTTTGATCCTTCTTAACATCCACAGGTTCCTAAAAAGAAACATCCAACAAGTTAAAAATGGCAGCTCTTTATTTAGTTTGCTTTTACTTACAGAAAATGGAAAATACATAGGAAACCAAGATGGCATTCCTATCGTGTGGGTTGGTGGATTAATACTCATAATTATATCATTGTATAGTACGCATTCAAAATATCCCGCTATACCGGTTAAAACACAATCCAAATCCACCTTAAATTTCAATACTTTATATCGACTATTGTCGATAACAGAATCACGATTTGGATGTACAAACTCAAACAGTGCTTTAGTCTTGTCAATGTTGTAAATATTCTTAAGTAGCACCACAAAGCTGCTTTCAGCATGAGTATGATAAGTAGCTTGCTTTTCACGTGCAAATGATTCATGGCGCGTCACCTGCCGCACGGCATTATAGATTTTCGATGACATTATAGGATTTATGAACGATACTGATTTACAGGGAATACTGATGCCATCAGATTTTAATAACTTTTGAGCACAATCTAAACACTCTGGTGAGAGTTCATTATCACCGAAAGAGCCCAAGAGTTCAGAAACCAATATATCTGCTAGTTCCGGCGGAGAAAATTCACGCATATCTTTGGAGAAAATATGCACATCTGAAATAAAAATTTAATATATTATATAATTTAATAACACTTTATATTATATACACATATAAAATATACCTTTATTATGCCACAATTTCCTTGCTATAGCCGTAAGGGTTCGAATGGCATTAGGATTTTTTTCTATAATATAAACTCGAACTTTTCGATTTGTGTTTTCCGCTGCATTTAAAGCGGATCTTACTAAGGGACCTCGGCCAGCGCCTAATACCATAATAATAGTCTGCAAAAATATTTTAAGTAAAGCTTGTTTATTGAACGTCTGTTACAACAAAATCAAAGACCAGACAGTTTTGTCAACAACGCTGGGATTTAAATTTAAATAATTTATATAAGCATATTTTAAAAAATGCTTTTGAAATATATATTGGGATTCACTCTGAAGAGATGGGAAAATGCTTTAGAAAGAAATTTAGGTTGACAACGCCATAAAAAAAAAAAAAAAAAATTCTAATATTTTACCACGTGTCTAAACAACTTCCGCAATAACAGCAGTCTAAATATCAATTCCTTTGCAAGCCATATTAATGTGTGATTTATAAAAAACACTGTATGGTTGTTATACTCTGCACTCTAAACAAACAATCGACTTCACAAACTACTAAGAGTTTTTCGTCGTGAAAATATTCATGTTAAGAGCATTTGCTATAGCTAATGTTTATTAACTTAGGATTAGCTTTCTTTTCTGTTGTATATACACTTTAACATTAATAATTAGTCTGATTTTGAGTTATTTATATTTTGTTTTAAATACATGATATCTCTTACCAATTTTTGATCGATTTCATCATCTTTTACCCGATCCATTAAGGCAGCTTCTATTGCATTCTGGTAAAGTTTATATTTAACCGGATCCTTTTCGAAAATTTCATAAGTATAACAATCCAAGTTGTCGTACAATGGTTGCAAAGGAATCTCCAGAACATCTTCATAACTATAAAAAGTTGCAAATATATTACTTACACCAATATATTCAAAAGCATTCTCATTTTATACCTTTGCAAGCTATGTGTATCTTTAAAAGTTTCGCGGAAGTTTATTAAATAATCGGAATACAACTTTAAACTTTCATCTTCCGTATCAGTGGAAACAATCATATTAATATGGGACTTCATAAACAGTTTAAAGACTTCTTGCCACACCTTTGGAAGAACGGGATAATTATGACGATTCCGAATAAACAAAGTGGATGGCACAATAATAGCTTCAACTGGTTCTCCAAGCCAGCGACAGACAACATTTATATCGGGACATTCTCCTTCGTTTAATTCAATTACTACTTTAAGTTTGGGATTAAAGTCAGCTGCCCTGCGAAATCGGTTCCACCAATGCCAACTATCTTGCGAATCTAAAGCCATAACTTCCTCTTCAGATAAATCACGGCGGCAGCTTGACTGAGCAACAGCTCTATTGTATAAAGGAACTTGTATTAGCATTATACCTTGAAATTGTAATATAATTCCATTATATATCAAACATTTATTTAACATCGCAAGGAAAATTACCTTTGCATTTATTGGTCAAAACAGTAGCTAAATTAAAATTGTTATCCTTTTTTAATTTCATAATCGTGTAACCGCCGTATTGTAGATGTTCTGCCCAGGAAATATCACGTTTCAATATTTCTATAGAGTTTTTCCGAACCTCTTCATCTTTAGAATCGCAGTCGATGGTGTCCGAAATCATAGTTATCACCTTGCAGTTCCATTGATCGGCTGTAAGCACCAGGTCAGAATATGTAAAACTTGTGTGCTTTTCTTTCAAAGGATCACGCTGAAATTCCATCGGCATGTCCATGCTATTTAGAGGAACAGCTATTACAGAATAATTATTACAATGAGCCTTTTCAATTTGGCTGGGCAAGTTTACGATGCCTTCTTGTAGAAGACATATGTACGGCATGGTTATTAATTATATATATATTACAATATATGTAAAGGCTATTTAATTAACTGTTCAAGTATTCCCGAGCACGTTGTTTTCTATCAATAAAACCACAGAAAGTAAAACAATGACAGTTTTTGGAAACGCCACCAACCACAAACTGCAAAAAGAATTCAATTGGGTAACAGCACGATTACAACAACTGCAAAAAAGCTGAACTATCACTTCATGCCCATTTAATAAATGTTGCCAGGCTTCAAAAGTAAATAACTATACTCGACTTCAATGTACGCTTGGCCGAGCTATTCGGCTGTACTGTGTTAGCATGACCGAATAAACAGCTCGTGGAAGGTTTACACAAGGATGTTAATTTTTATAATTGTAATTATGTATACGTCGTCTTCTCCTGCGGGACTTATAGGACTATTCTAGGGCATATATTGTTCTAATTTCGTTTGCTCCCTTGAAGACTCACTAGCGATACTTGTCATATAACATACATAATTTTCAACACAATAACCTGGCACCACAGCTACCAGTTTGAAGGGAAATCAAACAGCTGGCTACCAGTAAAGTAAACAAGAAAGAAAGAGAAATCTAAGAAAATATAGAATAGGAAGAAATAGTGCAATTTATTAGTAAAATTCAATTACATTCAATTATTAATTGTTTAATTTGATTAAAATATGGCAAATAAGGATATATTTTCCAAGCACTTAAAGTCCAATGTAAAATTAGCGACTCGTTACGATGCTGAGGGCCGTGAAGTGCAAGTAAGTAATTCAATTTCTAAACTTAAAAAAACACATAAACCCAAATTATAAGGTGGAACGAAGGGAGGATGCTGACGCTACAGTCAAGGAGCAGGAAACATTTGATATGTTAATAAAAGCTGGTTATTATCGAGCGTGTATTAAAGGATTATCGGCTTTCGATAAAGTTGTTGGCGGCATGACTTGGTGCATAGAATGCTGTGATTATGATGTCGATGTTGATTTGCTATTTCATGAAAACTTAACGATTGGACAAAAAATGTGAGTAGCCTCATTACAAGCAAAGCTCGTCCAGTAAACTGGAAAAAATAACAATAGTAATAAAAAAATAAGTGCCATAAGTAGCCCCTGGAATATTCCGAAATTCTTTAGAATATTTCAAAACTATCAAGATGAAATCACTAAGAAGTGCAAAGGTCTTTAGAAAAATATAGGAGGTAGTTTCTTGGATCTACCTAACCAATTCTGATTATTTGTGGCATAAGGCGGCATTCCAAAACTTGACATGGATTTTTGGAGCTCATAATATTTCTGTTCTACTTGTTTCTGTAGTGCAAGAAGTAATTAGATTCTGAAATCGATCGGAACGGGAATCTTACGATTTGTATAAAATATTCAAATCATAGTTCTAAAACTTTTTACATGATTCTTTATTGTATGTAGCTTGTATAGAACTAGAGGCGTTACTATGTATTTCGCTTCGAAATGAAAATTGAAAATTTGTATTTGTATTGAAAATATCAATGCACAGATGCCGAAGGGTCACTGTGACCATATGTCGGCGATGTTAATCCGTATTTCTATCCGGTTCTGTGACTGACTGTACACGACTTGTGCCTTTACATAAGCAGTGGCAACGTGGTTAACCACGGAAAATTCAGTAGAAGAACCGTAATCTTGTACAGCCGTATGAGGTGTTCCAGTTAACTAATGAGAGTGAAACGCAAAACTCTCGAAAAAGAGTGAACTATCAGTGGTCTGGCTGCACCTCAAATATAATTGCCAACGAGGCTTGATGTTGACTGATTCAGAGCAGCTTTGCGACTGCAAATTGAAAATGTGCTTATAACATTTCGAAATATATATTTTTTTGGAATCGTGTGTCTTAACTGATTTTCAACTCTTCATAGACACTTTGCTTATTTTAAAACTTTAAGTACACTTTCCTTATGACCAGTTATGGTGATAAGTTATGACCATTGTCGATTAATTTAAAAAAAATGCTACCTTTGTTACGATGACTACAGTTAATATTGCTCTGAAATTCGTGGTCTATTTAAGAAAAGGAAAGTGGTAAACTTATTTTTAAATAAAACGTCTTTGAAGTATTCGACCAATAATATGAATTTTTATTTCAAAGTTCGCTAGTTGAAAAAATTGTTGCTGTCTTACCACAAATGCAATGCCCCTTCCTCATAGAACCTCATCAAATACAGGGATTGGAATTTTTAAGCATACATCCGGTCATACAATGGCTGGTTAAAAAATCGGTAAATTGAAAAACATTTTGTAAACAGAATGGATCTTATTTTGAACATGTTGTCTTCGTACATTGAAGGTCGAGAATAGAGCTGAGCGAAATCAACATTTGAAGCGCTTTGCGATTAGTCAGTTTCACAACAACTATCAGTACAAAAGTGATAAAGAAAATTTGGAAAAAATGCGCAAAGCTTCAAGTCATATCGAACGGACACAAGTATGTTTGAAATATCTTGAAAATTTTATATTATTCTTTTATTTTCGATATATGAATTTCCTAACAGGAAATTAATCATCCTGTTCGACAATATCAACGCAAAGTATTAAGTGATGAAGATGAAAAGACTAGGGTACGAATGACTTTACTAGAATATGGTCATGAATTGTCTAAATCTAACAGCTGCCAGGATGTTGAAAATACAGATGATTCCTTAAAAGATAGTGTGGACAAAGAAGTAGGTTGATATACGTATATACATGCATGCTTAACATTTAGTTTTTTCCATATACATACATATTTGCACTGGTTGTTGTATTTTTGTTATTTGTTTTAAAGCCATCTTATTTTATGCTTTATTGGCAAAATTTTTTTTGCAGCTTGATGTTGAAAAGTTATTTCAAAACCTTGTTGTTACCAATGAGGTAATAATAATATTTTTTCGACTTTCATTAGAAATGTTACCAAAAATTTCATTTTATTTAAAAAGCATGCCATGGAATCACCCCAAAAATTTGATAATGCTACACGCTTAGCATTGAAGCAGCATTATCAAGAATTTGAACAGGAAATGGAATCTGATGTTAAAGAATTGACCGAACAAAATCAAGTAAAAACTCTTGAAGCAGCGGAGTTGGAACTACAAAGAAAATTAGAATGTAACCAGAATAAAGCCAAGGAAGTATCAGATTTGCTGCAGAAAGAGACGGTATTGCTTGAAAAGAAAGTTGCGGAACGTTCTGAGTTGGCTAAAGAAATAGAGGAATATACAAAATTGGAAGAGAATGTGGAGCCAAGGTGAGTAAAATTTTGTAGCGGCAAGAAATCGATAGCAAAATTTATTAAAATTGTTAACACATACTCATAAACAAAGTTTACCTTAAAAGCTTCGAACCAGCGCTTTCATACAAAATACTGTTTTGAAGCTCTTAAATTATACATTGTCTTCACTATGAATGTAATTCATTGTTCTCACAAAATTGTAAAGGTTGAGTAAAGTTCTTCAAAAAATGGCGTAACTTGGTCCGATAAAAATATAATGTTAACGACATAAATTTGAACTGTTTTCTTTCTAATTACAAATTAATACCATAACGATACGTATTTATTTAAATGTATTTATTATATAATATTTCTACCAAATTATATACAAAATAAATTTTTAAACTGTTTTACAGTAAGGAACTTGTTTTTAGTTTTCCGTGGTCCACCGGCAAAAGCAACTAAATATATTTTTTATATAATTTTTTTAAGCAATTTTGTTGGTAAATATATAATAAATATCTTTTATACTTGCTAGTCTTTTGCAAAAGGTTCAAAGTCTCCTCAAACTGCATGATGAATTAGAGAAAGAAGAATTGGAATACAGAGTGCACCACCGAAAAGATCTCGAGAAATTGGAAATAGAAATTGTGTATGTTCTTGTTTCAAATATGTAATCTTATTTCTGATAATTGATTTAAACTTCCAGAATACTTGAAGAACTTAACACTCAAAATCGCATGAACGTGGAAAGAGAGATGAGAAAGGAAAATATACAATTATATAAGAAGCGGTTAGCCAAACGTAATAGAGATATAGTGACTATCCAACGACAATTGGATGATATACCAGATCGTACAGAACTGGCCCAATACCAAAGACGTTTTCATGAATTGTACAATGAAAGTAAGGCTTTGTGGAAAAGAAAAAAATATTTCAGTTTTTAATCGTATTCTTTCCCTTTTAGTGAGTTCAAAGCATTTGGAAACGAAACAATATTATACTCTTTATAATACTCTTAATGATCAAAAACGTTACATGGAAAAAGAAATATCTCTGTTGGATTCCATATGTGAAGCTTACAATAAAAGCATGATGACCTCACATGGCCGCGAAGATTTCATACAAAAATTTGATGAAATTGTTAATGAGGTCAAGCAGACGGAACAAAAAGTTAAAGCTAAATACAATAGCGAGAAGGCACGGCGTGAACTACTTAATGAAGAATTGCAAAGTCTATTAGAACTGCAACGACAATATGCGGCTGCTGTTAAGCAATTAACAAGGGAGTGTAAACGCTGTGAGGAATTACAACATCATTTGCAGTCTATACGTAAAAAGTGAATGAATAAATAATAGGAGGATGTAAGAAGCTATTGCATTCTTGTCTACAAAGCACAAACTCCTATAGAACAATCAAGCAATATGGTTTACAGTATTCTGTTCGTTTTGTGTAATATAAAATGTGGATGTACATATAAATAAGCTTTTCAATTAGTAAATAATTTTTTCATTTATTATAATAAAATAATTATTAGGTTTAAAGTAAAAAATTACTAACTCTCATACCAACAGATGATATTATTAAATATTTCATAAGTTATGTGATTGAAATTAATTTCGACATCAATTCGAATTCAAACAAACAAAGCATTGCTATAATACAACTTAAAATTTGTTTGAAAATCGGATATGCCTCAATAAATTTTTATACAAAAATTTCATAAATATTCAAATAGCTTATTTAGCATATTGGATTTATTAGGAGATTCTTGGGTAATAACATATTTGGCCAATACTTCCATTCTTGCATTTTTATTAATAAAAAATTTTATATATACGCTGTTACATATTTTAATCCATTCGTGCTATTTTGCTATTATTAACAACGTTTTCAAATAATAAAATGCACTATAGTAAGATATAACGAATCTATTTATAATTTAGTAAAATATTTAGATACTGCTGAGATATTTTGTGCGTTTGCATCAAAACCCCGGCTGAGACAGAAAAACTAAACATACGGATGGGACAATATGTCCCAAGATAATATTTACGAAAAAGGTACATACTAATGGAAACGTGTTCGTTTTATGTTTGTTTAATATAAACAAAAATATTTTTCTTAACTTCCCACTAAGAAAAATGAAAAATCGGGAAATTATTGGTTTTACTCCGTTTTGAAAAAACCGAGGTGTTATCAGATCTGCATGTTTTGAGGTGCTAGGAAGCTTCCCTGACTAATTCTGAGAGTCATTAACGTTTCCTGTATGTATGTCTATATTAACGGATAAACCGAATCCAATCAAACTGGGAGCAAATTACGGCATTCGATATCGATCGAAATTTGTATTTAAATTGTATTGAAATTTCGAGCGCTATAGAATGCGGTAATTCAGCCCCTGGTATCGTTATGAAGGGCGTTACTGAACTTAGATTTCGCATGTGATTTTCGATTCGAACGGGTAACTTTCAAGATATCTCAAAAAAGTTCAGAAAAACTGCACTTTTCAAAATGTTTTTTAGAATAACTTTTAAACGGCTTCATCGATCGATTTCACAAATTCGAAATCTATTAATCGGTTCATGAAATATTGTGAATAATAAAATTCGAAATTAGTGATGTTTTTTGAAAAACTCCGAATTTAAATCTGATCAGTTGGTGTTCTCGGCATTTTTATGATAAACGAATATAATCGATTATCGATTCACCGCTTATCACGCGAGAATCGATTGATTTGAAGGAACGGCATTACCATGTATGTGTGTGATAGCATAATATGGATGTGTGTATGTATGTGAGTGTGGTATATATTAACGTTATATATTGTTTATATTTTCTGTCACGGAAAATGCAAGAGAACAAAAGTTCTTGAAAGAAATGAATTAACCTAAATATAACGTGTTTGAACGTTGATGCATTCCCAATTCGTGCTTCTTGTGTTTGTCTCTCATTTCGTCACAAAACCATTAAATAATTAGTTTTACTAAATTAATTTACATAGAAGTTATACTCAAATGACAATTTCATTAAGCAAACACACGCAAACAATTGCGTAAATTTTTGTGAACGGTGGGAGTGATTGATAAGCTAATGAATTATATCTATAGATACTTTTTGTGATAAAAATAAAAAAAAATTCTAACGTTTCAGCTACTTACCAATGAACAAGTTTGCAAATGCATTATATTTATTTATCAACATATAACCAAACGGTAATATCCCCTATTGAACAGGTACCCAACCAAAAGTCTATTGCAAGGCGAATTCAATGCAATCCAATTCGCCTTGGTCCGTTGCTTGCATGTAAGTCTAACGTCACAAGTTTGTTTACATATTAAATGACCGCTTATTTTCTCATAAAAGCAGACGCTGAAAGTTTGTTTTTCATAAAGTTGGAAATAAATAAGAAAAAAGTGATTTACAAAATATAAAAGTGATTATTTTTTTTATTAAGAAAGTGGTTATTATTTTACAATAAGTGAAATATCAAGAAAGTGTAAAAAGAGTGAGATATGAGTGGTGCGTCGCTGTTGTTTGTGCAAAAAGGAACAACACACGAGTTGGAACTTCTTCACTGTTCCAAAGATAAACGGCCATCGTCGACGCCAGTGGGTTGAAATGCACAAGGTTCAATTCAAAGCTTTATAATATGTGCTCCTCCCATTGATGTAGTGGAAGGCGGATGCCTCGTGCTGTGCATCATTTGCGAATGTGACAAACAGCCTGTAAGTCCATATTCTGTTGTAAATATATATTGTCTACATATTATTTATTTATGCATACATACATACATACATACATACATACAAACATACACCCATATTACCCATATAATGATCGGCTGTTGTTAGATAGCAAATAAGAACTTTTTTTTTATTGTTTGTAATTGTTTTGTGATTTTAGAAATAAAATATCAGTCTTTGATGAATAACAATGCAAAAGTACAGACTTTCACCTCTTTTGCAGCTGCTACAAGACAATTTTAAGTGACTGCAGTAGAGTTGGGTCTAACTCATCATACGCTCATTTTTGTCAAAAACCTTTGATCAAACCCAAGTAACTTAAATGGGCTTGATCAGAGGTTATTGGCAAAAATGAGCGTTTTATGAAGTTGATTTGATCTTTACTCTGCAGACAATAAAAAAATTATACTTGTGTCCGTAATAAAAAAATATTTTATTACGTCGACTAAACAACAAAAGAAAATTGTTTTACCATATAAATAATTATTTAAATATCGGGTGTTTTTTATAGAGTGATACAACTTTGAGTTCGCATCACTGCTTTATTTGACCAACCATTTAACAGCGGATAGTTGCTTTTTGTTTAGTTTGCTTTGACATTTTATTATGGATGGACTTACACCAGAGCAACGCGTGCAAACTGTGGAAATTTTTAAGCGAAATAATGGTTCCGCTCGTCAAACTTATCGTGCACTGCGTCCATTTTATGGCGTACATAATCGTCCTTCAGAGCTGCTAATTCGAAGAACAATAGATCGTTTTCGGACCACATTTATTGTTACGGATAATATGCATCCCGTGAGACGCCCCGAACAGTGCGTACTGAAGAATCTATAGCCGCTGTACAGGAAAGCATTGAAGATGATCCTAATCAATCTATTCGTTGACGTTCTCAGCAACTGGGGTTGTGTCCTTCCACTTAATTAAAGATTCTACTCAAAGGTCTTGGCTTAAAAACTTTCAGGATTCAACTTGTGCAGGAATTAAAGCCAAACGACAATCGTATGCGCCGCCAATTCGAATGGGCTGAAACACAAATTGATATTGATTTTGAATTTACAATAAAATTTTATTTTCCGATGAAGCCCATTTTTGGTTGAATGGGCACGTAAAGAACCAGAATTGTCGCATTTGGAAAGAGGAGAATCCATAAGCTTTTGTCAAAACACCATTACATCCACAGAAAATTACTGTTTGGTGCGCTTTATGGGCTGGCGGAGTCATTGGCGCACATGTCTTCAAAAATGATGATGGTCAGAATGTTACTGTCAATGGTGAAAGTTAAAACCTGGTTTTAGCATTAAAACCAGTTTCACACTGCAGTTTAAATAAATTTCGATTGTCCAATTAATTTAAGAAGTTGCTGTATTTTCTTCTATATTTTAAAATACTTCATGCACAAACTGTACTGCAGTTGGTTTTGCTTTTATGAAGTAAATAAAAAAAATTTACTTTTCACTGTGGGAAACGATTGATCCTAAAGGTCGTGCTTGCAAATTCCCGCTAGTTTTATCCGCAAAGTTATCAAAGCGTGGTTTGTTGTACCACACTCTACGACTTCGCGGCGCTGTAGCTCCTTTTTGGCTTCCCTAATTTTTAGTAGTAATTAATTTTATTCAAATACGTTTAATTCATAAAAAAAATTGATTATCCGGTATCGAATTTTCGATTTTGTTTAAGTTTTAATACTAATTTAATTTTCAAAATGTTATAACTTTTGAATCAATAAGCCGATTTTAACGTGATTAGTGTCGAATGATGTAGTTTTTTGAGACTTTTAACTGATATATAACTTCGGAGTTTAAGAAAAAACGTTCTTTTCGTTTACGATTTCTCACGCACGGATTAACCGATGTTGACCTGATCTCCAATGGCAGAATTGCTTTTTTACGCTTGGGAGCTGTTTATTTTTTTGAATCGATCGGTAAGACCGTTTAAAAATTATTAATAAAAACACTGAAAAATTATTATATTTTTCTAAGTTTTTCTTTAATCTCAAATTTAGTAGAACCGTTTAGAACGCAAACAGTTCTAAACCGATGAAATCGGTTAAGCGGTTTCAAAGTTATAAGCGGGCCACACACACACACACACATACAAACGGACATACTGACGGGCTCTCAGCATTATTTGGGGGCTTTCTTGGACCTCAAAAAAAAAAAAAATCTAATGATAACTCGATTTTTTCAAAACGGGATAAAACCAATAAATTTTTTTTTAAATTTTAAATTTTCTTAGCGAGAAGATAAAAAAACAGAAATAATTATGCAGAGCAAATGCATTATTTCATATAAAATCATGCAAATTCAGAAGGAAAAAAATGCAGATGTTGTGAACTTTTCTGTGCTCTCTTCACACATAATCAGATGCTTCCAATATAAAACTTGGCAGCACTCAACTTGGCATAGGTAAAAACAAGGTTGCATTTCATAAAACCCACTTGAAATCAAATCCAAAGTAGTTTTAGTTTCGTTTTAACAAAACGAAAAAAAATCATTTTGTATAGCAAAATCCGCTATTAACAATTGGTTTTAAAGTTAACGCCAGAATTTATTAAAGCCATGTCAGTGAGCAAACACTGTATGTCCAGCTGATAGATATCTTCAGCTAAAGGCCCGATTATTGGATCTATTAAGAAGCGGTTTTTTGATAGTCGACTGTGAGTAGTGAAAAAGAGACAAAAAGGTACAATCGGTATCTGTATATATCTGGGACTTAAAATCTTAAAATCATACGAATGCTGATAAAAAAAAAATAACCCCACACGTATTTGGTACTTTTTGGATTACCGTACTTTTAGGGGTAAGAATAGATGTAGCGGCTGGACTTTGATACATATTTTGCACTCAAGACGTCTTTTAAACTGTTGAACGATCGGCGCGTTTTATTCTGCTGAAAAGAGTCTCGAATGAGAGTTATTGAAAAATCGCAATAGTATGAAATCGTACCCGTTTTCGGTACACTTTAGTTAATAATAAAGTACCTCGACGTAAAAACAATTTTGACTTCCTACCGTTCAATACTATCTGAGACAATAATGCTTGCAATTTTCGATGGGGCCAAGAAATCAAAAGGTTAAATACGGGAAAAAGTTGCGAAATATTCAAACGTCGAGGAAACTTATAATATTAATTGAAGCATTTATTCAATGCCAATTCATTTTGGGCCATTTCCATCAGTCCAAGAGTGAAGTTTCTAGCATTTCACTTACAGGTGGACGGACATCGTTTATTTGACTTTCTCATCATAACGATCCGGAATATATATGATTTAAGGGGTCTCATAAACCTAAATGTACAGGGTGGGCAAATTTGAGGTTAGGAATTATATTAAACGCAACACTCTTGAATAAAGAATTTTAATTGTGAAAATTTACAATCGTGTGAAACGGATGTTTGGAAAAATGATCGAAAACAAGGCATTTTTCAACAAAATCACCTCAAATGATGGGACCCATTTTTCGCTGACTTCCTGGTTATTGTGGTTTAAAGCCGCTCTCTGGGGCCATTTGAAAGACTGGACTGGTCTGACATGAAAGTTGAAATATTGACGAAATAAGCGAAGTTTTTTTTTTGCAAAAAGTGATTCAAAATTATGCAAAAAGAGAGGACGTCTGCCGACGTAAACATTTCCTCGATATCCCAAAAAATATGATTATTTTTAAGCCAATTTATTTCCTAACCTCAAATTTGCCAACATACATAAAAAATAAACTGGGAAATAAAAATATTAATAGTTGAATCGTTGGTATGAGAAATCAAAAAAGTAAAAAAAGGCAGCTCTAGAGCTGGAAGATCTGGGATATTGAAGTAACTAAATTTAAGTAGTTTTTTACTCGCAACCATATTTGATATTTAAGTAAGAAATTTTTATTCTTATCAAAAGTCAAATAGAGTCAAAAATGCGATTTCACGGTTCGACAATTTAAATTTTTTTGAGACATAAAAGCAACCAACTGAAATAAATTGTTTCATTTTCTCTGCAAAGTCAACATTTTTGATATTTTTGAAGGAAATTTATTAACACTAGAGATAAAAAGAGGCAAAAAAGGCCGCTCCAGAGCTGGGAAAATTTAAAATTAATCTTGGGATATTGAATTTACCAAATACAAGCAATTTTTTCGCATGCAAAACATATTTTATGTATAAGTAAGATATTTAAAATGTTGTTAAAAATCAAAAATTCGATTTCAGAGCTGGACAATTGAAATATTTTTCATACATAAAAATAAATTGTTTTATTTTCTTTATAAATCAAACATATTTGAAGACATTTATTGGTACTAGAGAGATGAAGAAAGCCAAAAAGACAGCCCCAGAAAAGTGAAACTTTATTATCATCTCTGAAGTTTTAGTCAATTAATGCAGGTGTTATTTCAAACCATTTAACCAAAAGCTGAATTAGTAAGAAAAACAATTTCTTTTACATTCAAGTGTCGTGGGATCATTCAAGACATCATTGCAAATATTTGTGTCATTTTATTCAATTTTCTTTTAATTTATACTCGTACCATTTGATTTTGGGGCGTTCTGCTTGTTTGCTTCATTAATTTCCATCGAAATATGGCAAGAAATAATTAATAGCCTGTGTTTTCTATATCATGACAGTTTGTACGTTTCTCCTTGAGTTAATAGTGCCTGCAACAAAATCGACCACAATACGAAACTATTTTTCTAATACATATTGTGCCATTCTGTTCTTACAATAAGTAAAATTTTGTAATTAATGAAAAAAGAAATAATAATAATTACGGCCATGTCCTGTAACACTTTGTGTTTAATTAGAAAAGAGGCCGTAGAGGTGAAGATTGTTTGATTGAAATATGATTAAAAAATAATAAAGACAATTGTGATTGTGGTTCAGGAGTGTGCCCAGGCAGGATGTGACAAAATATTAATATGAAAAAGTTTTCCCGTACAGAAAATAGTTCCAACATCACTGACACGACACAATATGGACGTGCCCTATAAACTGCTGTCAAATTGTGGCATCATTGAAATTCCTGAATAATTGAAATGAAAGTCATTGTCAAACAGACTTTAAGCTTCGTTTTATTTTTTAATTACAATTTGTCTTAAAAAAACGTAAGATCCCTTAATATTATTTTAATTAGTTTGAAAGCACTTGTTGTTGTTGTCATTAAGTCATTTGTTGGAATCCATGAATGGGAAGTTTAAAACACGACTAAAATGACTGCGTATGTGTGTGTGTGTGTGTGTGTGTGTAGTAACATTGGCATTAACCTTCAGTTAAAAAATGTGAATAAACATGCAACAGGTTTTCGATTTCCGGCGTTCACGCACACACCAGCTTTTACCTCGAAAATTTGCACACACACGCACACACATACACACAAACACATATAAGTATACAAGGGAGCCACTTCAGGCTTCAAGTAGAATCCAGCACCAGTGAAGAAGATTAAAAGAGGAGCTTTTTTCCTTGTCTATTACTTTCACTCTCATATTGCCGCTCTCTGCCAAAAAGCTTTTTTGCCTAAACATGTATAAGCGGGGCAAAATGAAGCCAAACAAAGTTCCTGTGTGTGCGAAAACTCCTCAGAAATGGTACTTTTAACTTCCCTAATAGTTTGAATTAATACTTAAATTTTCTTTCCAAAAATATTTGATTTCCAAAGCAGAAAGATCTTGGAAATAGAGTTCACTCTGCGGCATTATAAAAAGTGTTTTTTTTTTGTTACTTGAGAGCCAGTGGCAACACTGTGTCGGGCGCTCAGCTGTTGTCGTGTAACGTGTTGCCGTTCAACATGTTCAGTTTGATCTGGAATTATTAAATTTCATTGTCAAAATTCATGCTCGATTAAAGAAGTACGTCGTGCGGAAAATTGTAGTCAGTGACGAAGCTCGTTTCTGGTTGAATGAATACGCGAACAAGCGAAATTATCGTATTCGGTGTGAAGAGCAACCAGAAGCTTTAAAAGAACTAAAAGGAATTCACTTTTTGAGGTGAATTAAGCGCCGGATGCGTTATTAGACCGTACATTTGAAATGTGGACGTCGAAGGCAGGAATGTTACCGTGAATGTCAAGCTCTGCCGTGCGATGATGACACATTTATTTTACCCGAAACGGAACAGTTGGACTTGGCTGACAAGTGGCCCCAACATGCCACACAGCACATGTAGCATGTAGCAACAGTAGCCCGATTAAGAGAGGACTTCGATGAACAGTTTATTGAACATTTGGACCTGATCGATTGGCCGCCTAAACAGTGCGATTTAACGCCTTCGGAATCCTTCTTGTGGGACCCGGTTGAGTCTGATGTCTATAACGCTTGGCTGACATGTTGATGAGAGTATGACAAAACATTCGCCCATATTATGAATGACGACATCGACGTCAATGTTACACGACAGCAAAAAATTGCAACTTGTCAACTAATTGTCGACAATAATTAATTTTTATTAACAACCTATTGGTATTCTCTAAGGCATATCACCAGAAGACGATATTCATCGCCAAAGTCTGCACAAGAGATAATTATTTGCTGTCATTTTACAATGACGTCGATGTCGTCATTCATCATATTTGGGATTGACTAACACAAATCATTCCCTCGACTCAGATACAGATTTTCCTTTTTTTAAATTCAAATCCGAGAAGCTTTTGAAAAAACATCCTTATAATGAAATTTGGAAAATTGAAATTTAAAAAAGATCGGAAATGTCTGATTTTTTTAAAACAAAACATAATGTTTTGAAAAAATCAGACATCGCTGCTTACTTCTGAGAGCCTGTCTTTATATTTGTACATGTATGTGTGTGTGAATGTATGTGGATTTGTATGTAAGTGTGAAAGTATATAACCCGCTTCGAACGGCTTGACGGATTCGAGCCAAACTGGTGGCATTCTAAAGAGTTCTATCATTTCTATATTATCGTTGAAATGGATCGAATTTGGACCCGTATATTCGATAAAGTAAAAAAGAAATTTATAAAATATATAAAAAACATTCAATATATGAAAACGGTTGACCCTAGAGGACATCCCTGTAACTTCAGGCAGAGCTTTCGTAACCTGGATCTTCTACTGTTTTTCTATGCTTTTGAGCTCTTCGAGCTAAAACAGATTCTTTTAAATTTGAAAGTCCACCGCTTCCCATGTGATAAGTGGCGATTGTTGTAATTTTCGATTCCTATTAAAGAATCGAGAACACTAATTGATTTCCTGTGAATTTGAACCTATTCGAACCGGTGGATTTCAAGATATTTAAGAAAAATTTGAAAAAAACACAGTTTTCAAAGTGTTTTTTTTTTCGTAGAACAATTTTTAAACGGCTTAACTGATCGATTCCACAAACAAATCCTAAAAATCACGTCGATCACCGTAAACTGGTTAATCCTCTTATGGGATATGGCGAAGGAGAGAATGTGAAAACGTTATTTTTTTAAAACTCCACTATTATATATCTGATCAATTAGTGTTCTCGATTCTTTTATAGGAATCGAAAATTACAACAATCACTCCTTCTTCAAACTTCCCGGCATTTTAAAATTTTCAGTTTTTCTAAAGGGAATTAATAAAAACAACGCAGGAATTTAATCTCAAAATGGAAGATTGTTATGAAAAGGGACTGAGAAATTTAATACTCTCGATCTCACTCTCTTTTTATGCTTAATATTATTAATATTATTAATAATGTTACTCATACGTCAGATTGCCATCATACAAGGTTGTTGGTGTGTTTTATGTTCTCATCTTCTCATAATGTGTAAGTATTTTTACACGCTTTCGAAACATTCGAAACAAAATGTATTTTTTTGAATAAAAAATACATTTTATTTAAAAAACCAAATATTAAGCTTTCCATATAAAATCTTAAAGTTTAAATAAATTTAAAAATTAATTTTAAAATCTATTTAAAAGAATAATGAACGAAATGACCGGTATTACTGTGAAAAAGTGCGTCTTCTCGTTGTGCGCTATTTTTCGTACATCGAGCGCCCGACGATTTTTTTAATTCGTTTTTCTTAAAAAGCGTTTTTGTTAATTTTCTTAAACTTTATTTATTATTAAAAACTATTGTGAGTTTCTCGCCTGCTTCATTTGGCTCTAGAGCTGTTTTTTGTTTTTTCCTAAATAAACTTTCAAAACAATGAGTGTCATTATAAATAAAATTTATTTGCTGGTGGTTAACAGTTAATTTTTTAAATACTTAAACTTTTATCCGACAGATTTCTGATTGTTTAAGGTTGTAGAAAAATAAAATAGATTCACATTAAATAAACATCTCAAAAACAAGACAGCTTGTTTTATTATAATAAGAATTATAATATTTAAAATTGTATTAAAAAACATTTTGAAAACCAAACTGTTAAACTGTAAAACCAAAATGTGTGTTTAAGTTTAAGTTTTAAAAAGAAAACCTCTTAATCATGTTAATAAGAGAAACATTTTCGCATATCAAGGAATTGAGTTTTTGTATACGAAAATATTATTTAAAATTAATTTTTTTATAATTTTAATTCTAAAAACTAGAATGAACATTTTCAAAATAATATAAAATAAAGATAAATTTTTAACTGAGTTTTATTTCATAACGAGTTTGTTTTTGAAATAAACCTCTTTCTTTTTGATTTTAAAATAATTTTTTCCGTGTATGAGTTTCTTATCACTTATTCATGTGATATATGATAATTCTCAAATGGGTTAGGAAAGTTTGTGCATGAGATGAGACATTGAAGCATGTTGAGACTGTGGCTGAAGTCTACTACTGATGGTTTGCCAAAGCGCCAATAACCTGTAACAAATAAATTTAATATATATATTTTTTTCATAAGCGGCTGTTTTTTTATAAACATCTGTTAATTGTTTCTGACGAGCTATTTTTAAGAACAGCTGTTTTAAAATAAAATTAATCGATTGAAGCAAAAATTTTAACAACTAATCGACCGCTTAATCGACTTAAATAGAAACCCTTTTAATTAATTACCCTATTAACGATAATACAAATTAGTCCTTGTGAAAGGACATAAAAAAATTAACGTATTCTTTTATTTGAAAATCATACAAGTAGCTCCTATTTCATGTTTTGAATTTATATCGTAAAAACAATTCCTTTTGTGAGTCATCATTATATTTATAGACTTGAAAAAATACTAAAAAACAACATCTTCTGTGGCTACATAACAGACTTACTCGGCAGCAAATGAATACAGAAAAGAAAAGAATGAATGAATAAAATTGTTGCTGCTTTGGCATGTTTGCCGACTAATACTCCAAACATCCCCAGAGATGTACTCTTCTATTTACTTGTAGTTTTCGTAAACAAACGAACAAACAAACGAACCGTCAATACAAAAATGTTTATCTTTCGCTTCCTTTGATTCCATGAATGTGTTGTCGCATGCGTGTGTTTGTACGGGCACACATACATGTTAAGATATTTGTAACGGAATCGTTGTACTTTTATTGTCGTTCATAATTGCTGGATGCTTTGTTGGAAGGCAACACAACACACTCGTGTTAGCTGCAGGCTTCAAACATTCAATAACATCCAGTTGCCAGCAGAGAATGAAGAAATAATCATTATGTTTTAAACCGGGCATGACAACGAACCTGTTTAACGGAGTATTTAAAACGGTGAAAGAATTCTACAAAAATGTGCTGAGTTTTTCTGTCTGTGTTGTCTTATTGTCGTGGTCAGTCAAAATTGTTGCTGCTTTCACACGTTTTTTTGTTCAAACTTTAAAATAAAGAATAATAATAATTCAGTTTCAAATTGTTTGAGACTTCTTAAATCACGTCCTTGAATTAATGCATAAAATATCTAAATGAATCCAGCAAATGCTGCATAAATAATGTTTTTTTTTGTGTGTGTTAAAATGCGCCATATTTGTTTAATCCTTTTTTAATAGTGTTGTAAAACTAAACTGCTGCAAGCAAAAATCAAATATGAATTTTTATGATTCAATCTGTGTAAATTTAAATATTTAAAGCAAAAAATAATGGAAACAATGAAATGGAATAGTATGGAAACGTATACAAGGAAAAATATCTACGAATGAAATTATCATTAATTTTTAGCATTCGCATTTAAATGACAACATTTGAAATAAGGATTTTTTATAATTAAAACAAAAATCAGTTTGTTTATAAATATTCTATTAAAATGACTCGCACTTGTAGCAGTCATTAAAATAAATTTGAAATTAAAACAAAATAAATAAAATTTATTCATATCATATTTGAAATTAAGAAAAAGAGAATTAAAAAAAATATTTTTATAAAAATTAAAAACATTATTTTTAACATAAAACAAAAAATTAAATAGTTGAAATTATGGTCTTGTGATTTGCTTTATATCGCACAAATATTTAACATTTTATAACAAAATAATAATTCTTCTTTTGAAGAATTTCGAGGATTCATCTTTTAATTGGTATCGAATTTATACCAAAAATATTTTCTGTGGAATACACGTTTCAAGGAGTAACATTTCAAAGAGTCAATACGAAAAAGGTAAGTGTTGCAATTGCACAGATGGGGCCAAATAAACATAATAATAAAATAAAATTAAAAAGAAATTAAAACGCTTAAATTTTCAAGGACCAAAGGAGTTGGGAAATCTTTTAATGGCAAGATAAAATAAAATTTTTGAATTGTTTTGGGTTAAACTAAACTTCATTATGACAACTAATTTATGGCCCATGGCAAGTCCTGGATAAATCCTTAACTTTCATGTTTGAAAAAATTAAGAAATTAAAAAAAAAAAAACAAAACCGCGGCCTAACCAAATCAGCTTTTTGAAATATCAAATAAGTGTGCAACACTCAGCGTACCACTCACTTAATGTCGTATAAATAAGCAGGTTGTATATTTTGTGGTACACTTTTAAGGCATTTATCTCTCACCCAAATCAGTTAGAAATATATAAATGAAAAGGTTTTTTCATTTAAATATGCACAATATAAATAAACTTTTTGAATTATGAATAAGAACTTTGTAAAAAGTGGCTTGAATTTGCTACAAAAGCGATATCGATTTTTCGGTTTATCTGTACAACAGCAAATACACGTTTTTAAACGTTTAACATTCTCTACATAATTGTTTTTGGCTATTAAAAGGGATTTTTTTTCTGCAGAGAAGGGGGAATTGGAATTGTTAAAGTGCATAAAGTGTAGAGTTTCTAATATGACGATTTCTTTTAAATAAAAATGTCAAGTGGATCGAATTGTAATCAACGAACGAACCATCCTGATGGTTTATAAATTCAAGAGTATGAAAATAATCGAAATTTTGTTGCCATTAATTAATTGGTCAATTATTTATTAAGAGGTTTGCTTAAAACGATAATAATCGGTTAACTTTTATCAATCGATTAACCGATTAATAAATATTTTTCATTAATTACTTAATTTCAATGAATAAATTCATCATTATTTTGAAATTTGTTTGAAAAAAAACCCAATCAAAACTAAATTTTTTTATCAAATGAAGCAGAACCAGAATTCATAAATCTGCGTTAATAAAAAGAAAGTCAGACAAACCAACCAGTTGTGGAATGAAACGTAAGAAAATAAAAAAGGATAAGCGATCAGTGAGTTTTTGTCATGACTTTGATATTTCTTTTAAGCTTCTCACTTATTAAAATGAAAGTTCGAAATATGTAGATGTCTTTAGTTATTCTAAGAAATGTTGGGTAAAGCTTCCCCGATGATCTGCATTGAACCAGCCAAAACCCCTCAATTGATCACTTTGAATTTTTTAGTAACGTTTTGGAAGAAAGGAAACAGCACATAATTAAAATTAAAAAAGAAATTATATAAATTATTTTTTAATTCTTCTAGATTCTTGACCTTCTTTTATTAATAATATGGACTAATATTTCCTGAAGAAGTCACACAAAGGAGTGACGAAATATTGAAGCACAATTTATTTTTTAATTAAATTTTATTAAAAATAAAGAGACCTTAAGCTTAAAAATATTAGTCCATATTATAAATTATTTTTATATTTTTAACTTTATTTTTGAGAAATACCTTTTCGTTGAAATGCTTAAGGCCTAATTTATAAAATAATTTCTGATTTATAACAGGCTAATAAAAGAATTATCAAACAAAAATTTATTTTGGTTGTTTTTGGAAGTTATATATTAGCTACTGGCCTACCGTTTACTATGTAAATAAAAATACAATATTTTTATTTCATATTTGTCCCGACGTTTCGTGAATTTTATGTTCACTTTTTCAAGGGATCTTTGTCTATTTAATAAAAAAGATATATCAACTATTTTTTTAAACAGTAAAATGACAGTTATTAATATATTGACTTACATGTACTAAATAAAAAATTACATTAAAAATTTATTTTATATTTTTATATTACTGAAAGATTTTTTTATATTACTTTTTCAAACACGTAAGCAGGTACTGAAATCACAGATGTTGTGTGACCGCTATCTTTGATGTTCAATGTTTTGTTTATTTTTTGTTGAATTCTTAAGCTTTCTGTTATATATCTTCTCTTGGTGTTGTTTATTTTGTCCAATATTCGTATATTCTCAAAGTCTGGTTTGTGTTGTGTTTGTATTACGTGTTGTGAGAGAGCTGTATTCCCTTTGTTTTTGTTTATATCATTTTTATGTTCATTTATTCTTGTTTCCAGATTTCTTTTGGTTGTGCCAATATATAATATATTACAGCTGTTAGTATCATTACCTTTGCATGGTATTTCAGAGACTACGTTATTTTGTTGTAGTTTTTCTATTGGGGTTTTTGTTTTTGTGAATAATGTATTTAATGTTTTATTGGGCTTGTATGCAAAATTTATAACATTTTCGTCTATTATTGTTGTTTTTACTGTTCTATTGTCAGTGAGGCCGGGAATATATTTAATACCAAAAAATTGTTTTTCTTGGTTCTGGTTGGTTTGTTTGTTATTTGATGTAGGTTTATAGTCTTTTATAAGGGATTTAATCAATCCTGTTGGGAAACTATTGCATTTTAGAATTTGAGTAACAATATTAATGTTTTTGGTGTGGAATTGTTTGTCGCTGATGTCTAATACTCTTTGTATGAAATTCTTCGCTGTGTTTATGATTTGTGTTCTGGGTTGTGTGGTATTAAAGTTCATAATTCTACCGGATGATGAACTTTTCGTATACCAGTCGAATATTATTTTATTTCCAATCTTGTGTAATTTCGTGTCTAGATAAGGTAATTCGTCGTTTTTTTTCAATCTCAATGGTAAATTTTATCTTTGGGTGGAATTTGTTGAGTGTTTCTAGTATTATATCTTTGTGGTCAATATTTATAATGGCTATGATATCATCTACATATTTAGTTATGTATTTTATATGAATATTAAGGAGTTTTAATTCGGCTAATGCTACGTCTAGTACTTTATCTAATATGATGTCTGCAATAGTTGGTGAAAGGGGGTTTCCCATTGGCATGCCGACGATTTGGCTATATATGTCATTCTCGTAAATGAAATAGTTGTTGTCGTATAGGCAAAATTTCAGGATGTCTAAGAACTTGGATCGTGGAATAGATGTGTACTCTTTAATATCGTCCCATTTTTCATTGATGTTTCTTATGGCAGTACTTATTGGAATGTTAGTAAAAAGGGAAATTACGTCGAATGAAACTAACAAATCGTTATCATCTAACTCTATTGTTTGAAGTTTCCTTTTTAGCTCAAAAGAATTTTTAATATTGTATTTTTTTGAAATTATATTTTTAAGAATATGTCCTATGTATTTGCTTAATTGGTAGCAAGGGAGTTGCATAGATGATACTATGGGTCGTAGAGGCATGTTTTCTTTATGTATTTTAGGAAGACCATAAATTCTCGGAGCTATGCCTGCGGAACAAGTTAGTTTGTATTTTTGTAAACTATTTATATAATCTTTTTTGTACAATTCCATTACTATTTTGTTGTTATTCTTAACTAGTAATGTAGTGGGGTCTATTCTTATTTTTCTGTATGTTGTTCTGTCTTCCAGCAAATTCTTCATTTTGGTTTTATATTCTTCTTTATAAAGTGCAACTGTTTTATTTCCCTTATCAGCTTGTGTTATTATAATGTTATAATAAAAATTATAACTACAAAAATTTATTTTACAAGCCTCTTATAAATAACTTCTCTTAAATTAAGCGGTTAATTTCTTAATTTTAATAATAGTTGACTTGGAAGAAAAATCTGTAACTCCTTTTAGATGTTGGAGAAGTCGCAACTAATTAATAATGGAAACTACCCAATTGATCTGATTGTCTCCAAACTGTGTTTATGTTTTTTTTATTGTAAGTGACTTGTAGCGAACTCTTTAGACTGAATGTTCGAAAAGTGTTTTCATTTCAGAAAGATATAATAATTATTGCAAAGCATAAGGGAAAGTTTTATATGTTCAACTTACAAAAGTGTGTTTTAATCGCTTTAATACAGTTCTCGTATTCTTTTTCATAACAAAATTGATATAAATAGAAACTTTTATTTCGTTTAGATAAGCCATCTAAAAAGTGGTAACAAATAAATTTGCACATGAGTACTGATGATGAAAGTGTAGCGGCTTTCGAAAACATTTTTTCGAGACATTTTTCGCTTGTGCTTTGGAATATTTAACAAGTCTTCCTAAATTAATACCACTTACCGAACAATCAGACTATAAAAATTAAATTTGATATAAAAATCCCCACGAACGTTTGTTACTTTTATGAATAGAAAATAGTTACGATTGTCCAACCCTTGAATTGTTTTTTGGATTTTTAGTACCAATTTAATTCTTTCCGATATATAAAATAAGTTTAATTAACAAAAACTAAAATTAATTAACAAAAAAAATCTTTGCTCTTATAAATCAAAAATAAAATTAAAGTTCCCAGCTCTGCAGCAATATTTTGAGTTCTGCTGATTTTCAATATCAATCTACTTGAAACTATTCCCAAAAAATCAATCCACTAAGAAAAAAGCTTTTATTGTCCAACTCTGGAATTATGTTTGTAAATCGTTTGAGTTTTGAAACCGAATTTCCAACACATAAAATATATTTTATTGCCCAGCAAATATTTAATAATTGCTTTCATATTGAAAATAAAATAAGATATCATCCAGCTCTGGTGATATATTTTTAGCTCTTCTAATTTTTAGTATCAGTGAATTTCAAAAATTTCATATATCCCACACTAAATCATAAACAGTCACAACTCATGACTCACTCACGCGCTTAAAAATAGTTTCATACGATAAATTTGTAGTTGCGCAAAATATAACACGTTGATAAAATGTATTTGGAAATTTATAGTTAATGCAATTACAACTTTTAGTCAGAGGAAGCTTTTATGGGCATAAAAAATTATATATCCAATACTTTTAAGTTCCTGCTGGGCAAATTCAATGTTTAAGAAAAATCAGGAAGTTAATGGTTTTAGCCCGTTTTGAAAAAATCGTGTTCTCATGAGAAACACCCGTTTTGAGGTATTGGAAAGGTTCTTTAACTAATTCTATCTGTATGTATGTGTGTGTGTTTGTGCGAATCAAAAAAACTAGTAGCGTTCTTCGTGAACTTAGATTTTCTGTGAATTTGAACCGGTTCGAACCAGTAGATTTCAAAATATCCCGAAAAAAACGATTTTCAAAGTGGTTGTTTTTATAGTAACGTTCAAACGGTCTTAACGATCGATACTGCAAACTAATCACCTCTCAACATTTAAAAACCACGTCGATCACCGTAAAGCGGATCAAAATCGGTTAATCCGTTCATGAGATATTACGAACGAAAAAATTCGAAAAAAATTATATATTTTTTTTTTAATTCGGAAATTATATGATTCGATATCGATCGAAATTTCCATACAATTATAATAGTAATTTCGATCGACATCGAATGCTCCCTGATCAGTTATTGCTCTCGATTATTTTACAGTAATCGAGAACTATATCAATCACTGCTTGACACGTGGAAATCGGAGTGTTTTCCCGAAGAGCTCAAAGACCAAGTTACAATATCTTTACAGTTAAAATTAGCGGGAAGGTACTAGGATGGCCTTTAGGGTCAACCGTTTTATATATATTTTCATTTCATCACTCCTTTTCAAAATAAGAATTTTTCGAAGGAAATCTTTCATAGTGTGAACCCCGACTAAGCACTGACATGTAAATAGTTCTAATGGCCCGTGAACTTTAGTTTTATTTAATTAATCTGTGTAATAACCACCTTCGACCCCAGTGTGCGATAAATTAATTTGAGTATTTTAAAACACAAATAGGCAAGCCCTTCTCAAGTTGTTGTACAATCACTCAAGCAGCCATTTTAAAAATATACATTTTTAATAAAATTTTCTTTTAAAGAAATCACGCATAATTTTTGATTTGAAAAAATATTTTAGAACCACAAACGTCGCAGTCCATCGATGGCAGTTCGAAACGATTCTTCAGGTTACTCTTCAAAAATTCACCGACATCGATATTTTTCATTATGACAAATAAATTTTACTTAAATTTGCTGCCTTTCAAAGAGATGAGAATTTTGAAGCGATTGCAACTGAAGCTTAAAACATTTTCTTTTTTTTCTAAATGGTTGAAAGATTTAAATTCAAGTTAGAATTTCTAGGTGAATTTGTATTTCAAATTACTTAAATTTAGTTACTCTCAGGCATTTACACCAGGCTACAGACTACAACTTGTCAAAAATAGAATACATGTGCGTATATGCGAATGATTATTTTTACTACTACAGGCAACACGGCTACTGGTTGTTGTCCCTGCTGTTTTTGTGGTTGTAGTCAAATTAAAGCAATTTCTATTTTGGTGAACGACAATGAGAAGATGCAATGTTGCCAGTCAAATATAAGCAAATTAAATTATTGTAGACTTAAAAATATATTGTTTTGTCTTACAAAAATGTTTTCTTGTCATATATTGTGGACTTGAAATATATTTGATTGGAATAACACTATTTAATAGTATTAAATATATGAAAACGGCTACACTGGTCTTAGAAGAGAATCCTACCACAAGCAACAGCTCATGGTTACTGATTTGGTGGTGTCGTTTTAAACATAATTAAGTAGCTGAGTACGAAGCGACGATTGCAGCCAACGGATTTTGTAGTCGGTGTAGTTGAAAGCATGTTTTAGTATTTCCTGTGTGTCTGTAGAAATTAAAAATTAAATGAAAAAGTATAATACTCTCGATGCCTCGGAAATTTCAAATGAAATAGAAAAAAGTGGAGTGTTTGTGTTGAACCAGCATTCAGGAATGACTGCTACATGTGCCCTGCATTGTGCGAGAATTAGAAAGGAGGGTATAGGGTTAAGAGAACAGACGAAGGCAGCTTAGAAGATACAGGGTTTTGTTGTAGATATTTTTACTTCGCCGGTTAATTTTTGCTACAGGTACCGACGAAGAGGGGTGCTGTATTCTGCTCTTTAAGTAAATTACGGTGTCGATAACGTTCAGCGACTAGTGCTTCGTTATTGAGACAAGCCGACAACAGTTAACACAATCGCACATTAAGTGCGGAGTCAAACTCGGCACTTCAGGCCTCTTAGCCTTGTGTTTACTACTTCAGGCAACAACTTTAATTTTAGTTATAAAAAATAATTGCCTTAAAGTGAACAATTGAACTACCCAAGAAAGACATCAGAAGAGAAAGAACGAAAGTTTTCGGATGTCACTACGTGTTCCTCACCTGCCCTCATGTCAGTTTACTACGGTTATTACCGGTTGTTACACCGTTTCCGAACAGACAAAGAAATAGGGAGTAATTATATTCTTGTGTGTTCTATTCTCATCGAAATGTTGGCACATTCTGGAACTCTTTTGTATTTACACACACAACTTCATAAATAAATAAGCCACATACTTGTGGTACGTTTTTCAACTTCTTAACGTCAATATATATTAATGAAATAAATACAATTTCAAAGGTATTTTTATGCAGAAATATATAACTTTAAAATTTCTTTTTTAACTAAACTAAATATTTATTTTGGTATTAAATGCCAAGTGATTAAGTTCTTAGCACACAGTGGTCCAGCTATTTTGGATTATAAGGCCAACTTTGTGACAAATCATCTGTCTGCCGATTTATTGATTCCCTAATAATATGATCACAGTGAGAATAATAAAACTTATAATGGCAACAGATGTTGTTACAATATTTATTTCGCCGGTGAGCTTATGGTAAAGGTACCGACTTAGGAGAGTGTTGTATTCTACTCTTTAACACATGACGTAGTTAATCGGGACATTGAGACAAACCGACATCGATCGAAGGCATCGTATTCTAGTGTTAATTACTTCACAACAGAAAGTTATTGCCCAAATGAGCTTCTTCGGATCACACATGAATTTCTTTTCATAATTACAACGATAATAATTGACCTTTCGTCAATATTCATAATATATTAAAGTCAACAATTTATTTATATTGTTGTCAATTTGATGCCTTTCGCACACTTGATTTCCCTCGAACAATGCAATACAGCCTGCAATAATATTATTTTATCTTCTTTCTTGGCCAACTTCCTTGCAAAAAACAAGAATAAACTCGTGCACATAAACGATTGAATGAATGAATGAATAAGATAATGCTCGAGGTTTGAAAGTGGCAAACAATATACAACAACAACAGCAACAAAATTATAAATAAAGTCGTATAGTTATGAAATAAAGACCCAACCACATCTCACAGAAGAACGTCCATTAGAACCATCAAGTGGTTCGTATATGGGGAGGTATCATATTTAACGGGATGTATTATGAAGGAGTGTAAGATTTAAAGCCATAAATTAACACAAACACACTTGTGGTTGAACATAAAATGTTTATTTACACGTTTATTAAACACAAACATTCATTTCAACGTTATCATTATCAACAGCCACAACAACACCCACCCAACATGAATAAAAAGAGAATAACAACAACAATAATAATAGTAATAATAATAACATCGACATATAAAATTTACGGTGGGTTTAAATGAAACAAAATTTAATAACTTTGCGATTGATGGAATAATTTTAATATCACATGAGCTTTAGAGCATTAAACACAATAACGACAGCAGACTACAGACTACAACTTGTCAAAAATAGAATACATGTGCGTATATGAAAATGATTATTTTTACTACTACAGACCACACGGCTAGGGGTTGTTGGCCTTGCTTTTTTTGTGGTTATAGTCAAATTAAAATAATTTATATTTTGGTGAGCGAAAATGAGTAGATGCAGTGTTGCCAGCATAATATAAACAAATTCAATTATTGTAAACTTTAAAATATACTGTTGTATTATACAAAAAGAAACAACAAACTATATATCCAAGCTAATAAAATGATTTATTGTCAAATACTGTGGACTTTAAATATATTTTAATGGAATAACAGTACTTAAGAGTATTAAATATATGAAAGCGGCTGCACTGGCGTTTGAAGAGAATTCTACTACAAACAACAACTCATGGTTATTGATTTGGTTGTGTCGTTCTAAAACTAATTAAGTAGCATACTATGAGGCGACGATGGCTACAGGCTTTTGTAGTCGGTGTTCGTGTAGCCTGCTGTCGTTATTGTGTTTATTGCTGAAATTGTTAGTTGAACACCAGAAACACAACTAGATCGTACGACGATAACGACAAGGCCGCCATATCATGTGCGATATTTAAAAAGCTTTCGGATTTAATTGAAAAAAGAACGTAAAATAGAGAGAAATCTTTACTTAAATCGATAGAAGGATGTAAATAATTCAGGTTGAAGGCGATTTAATGTTGACCGCGGCTGTGGCTCAAATGGTCCAATTCGGACGTACTCTTTCCAACATATCGGCCTCTGAACCACGAATTGATTCTTCAATATGTCTTTCCAATACCATGCACCCTAACAGGGCCCCACAAAAATAATTTAAAGGCCTCAAACCGCACGATCTATTCGGTCAATTGGGCCGGTCAAAACCGTTAAATGGAATGTTTACCAAACTCACCTCTAAATTGGGCCATTGTTTCACGTACTGTGTGTAATGTGGCAGCGTGTTGTTGAAGTTACGTCTTTCAGTTTGGACAAACATTTTTTCATCACTCAATAGCGCTTGAACGGCCCCGAATCAATAATTCAATGGTTATCAACAGCACTGGCGGGTGCAGCTGCGATGTTTTCCTCTATCCGCACTCTATATACATACATATGGCTCCAATATTCTAAATTTGATGCAAAGCTTAGTCACAAGATTCCCATTAGCAGCCCGAGAATGTCGCCCAAACTGACCATAAAATGGAAAAGATATACGATGGTCTGTTTTAACGGAGCATTAATTTTGATAATACTATTCAATACTACGCAAGCGGTATCAGTTTGTAAATCGCTTCAAGGCTATGTTATAGACCAAACTGATCATGCTTAACAGTAACAGCAAACAGCTGAGCTGCCAACAACAGTGTTGCCGTAAAGAAGGTTACTAAAATGTCACTCTTTGCAACAGGCTTGCTTGCATGATTTATTTCGCTTTTAAGAACTATTTTATTTTATTTATTTTTATAAATATTTTTTTATTATAAAAGATGGACCGAAACATGGTCACACGGTAATGACATATCCGCTGTCAGTGTTGCAACATGAGCTTTTTTTCAGCTAAATTCTGTTTTATATTTTACAACTCGAAATATTTTATTTAGTTTATAGCTCTTCTTAAGCTGTTTTCCACAACGAATTCAACTCTTTTCTAGTTTTTTATTATATATATATATATAAATTTTTTCCAAAAACTTTTATTTTTAAATTACTACTGATTCTTGCATTCGCGTAATTGAGTATAAAAACTTCACTGAGGAAAATCCTTTCAGGATTGGAAATATTTGTGATGGAAATAATGAAAATTAAAATTATAGATAGATATACTTTATTTATAATGAATCAACTTGTCTACAACAGATCTGAGCTAACTAAACTTACGTTCACATTTGTCTAATATTTGCCCAAAAAAGCGTAACCACTAAATACTAACAAAAAGACTTTTAATTCAGGCAAGCGCTTATTAACTTAAACAGCGTCCGATAAGTTTTGGGCATTAATATCGAACCTTCTTTATTATAGTAAATTCAATTATAGTTAATAGGAAAGTGTTCGAAAAACATGATTAATATTTCAAGGATTAATGGAGGAATCAACATCAATTTGATTTTCAACAGTGGTGTCAACTTTTAATTCTCAAAAAGTAACAACTGTAAGAAAACAACGCGTAATTTAATTATATATAACAAATTATACACAACGAATAAAAACTAGATTTTAAACTTTTATAAAAAAAATTTCATATGTGTGGGAGATATTGAGGAATATATAAAATTTTAATGGAAAAGAAATACTATAAAAATATCTTGCGAAAGAACGTTACGCTTTAAAATCCCAAGTAATTATCAGGCTAAAAATTAAAAAAAAAGTTAAAAAAGATCGCCAAATTAAGGATCAATTAATAACAATGTAATTAACCATGATATGTAGCACGAAAGTAAAACGAAGTTCTCGGAAGTCACTATGTTCCCAACATCATTGGGCGTATGTATTGACTACGATTATTAACGCTTTTTTAGGTCACATGGTTATACTTGAACGTCTGTTTATTGTGAATTGAAAGAAAGTTTAGAAGAAAACCAAAATTTAATTAAAAATTTTATTTTGAATTTTGGTTTTAGTGCCGCAGTTACAACCACAAAAGCACCGAAATAAATTTAAGAAATTTTTCGGTGCAAAAAGCGCCGAGTTAATCAAGCTGATTTTCAACTCTCAACTCACACAGCAAATTAGAACAGTGCTGTTTTCGAAAGCCGCTACACTTCCTCATCAGTACTGAAGTGTATTTGCTTTTTACCACTGCTCAGGTGGTTTATTGGATTCTTTAATTCGTAATCAACACGTATCCGAATCAAACTATTTTACACTACTATTGAGTGTAAAATGTTACCGTACCTTAAGGATCTATTAAAAATTTAATGTGAATATTTATGTCACTGATAATGATTTTTTGTTTAACTCTGATGTAGAAGAATATATACAAGAATATGATGCTGAAATATTCTTATAAAATGTAGTAAAACTTTTTTTTTTAAATGAATTTCTTTTGTGTGTTTAACGTCCCCTCAACACATATTTTTATACGCAATTTCACTTCTGATATCCACATTCATAAAGTAAAATATTAACTGTTTTGATAAACTGTTATTTATTATAGTTTTGATATATTTCCCCCTCTCACAAGACTGTCTAGTTTCAGTTGAAGACCAATTTGTTTGTTTCTGTTTTCCCCTATTTTTATTTTTATGAACAGAATTTTTGTTTAATAAATTATTTTATTTTGTTATTGATTCACTCTTTCGCTTTCTTAGAATAATATTTCAAAAGTAAATAATTTATAAAATTTTGTTGTTGTTTCAATGAAATTGTACGACGAAAAAAATCGTTTCGACATTGTGAAATAGGCAGTCAGTGTTTTGTATTTAAATTTTCTTATAATTGAACTCTGGATAACTTTGAAATAAGAAAAAGCTGCCTTCGGAAAACTTTGAAAACATTTAAGGCCATTCTTTGTCCTTAAAGTCCCTTCTTTAGTTTTTTCTGCCCTCTAACAAAAATGGTGAATGGACTATATCGAGTTTTAAGTTCGAGTCCACAATATTAATATCGGATGGCATTAAGTCTATTTATATATTCTGGGTCCTTTTGAAAACGGAAGTCCAATAAGAGATGTCCGTCTGCAAAGATTTAAATTTTTGATGGATTTATTGGAAATATTCCTGAAAAGTTTGGATTTAAAAATTAGCGAAATTCAATATACGGTTCCAGGGCTGGAAAACTTAAATTGTTTTTGGTATATAAAAGCAACTGGTTTTAGTTTTCCCAGTAGGAAAATTTAAATTTTCAAAAATTCGAAAATTATTGATTTACACCGTTTTAAAAAATTTGATTCCCATCAGATCTCCACATTATGAGGTCCTAGGAAGCTTGCCTGACTAACTGTAAGAACCTGTCACATTAAAAAGCCATGTTGATCAACCCAAACTGGTTCAAAATCGGTTAATCCGTGCCTGAGATATCGTGAACGAAAAAATTCGACAAAAGTGATTTCTTTTTTCAAAAACTATGAAATTATATATCTGATGAGCTAATCTTCTCGATTCTTTTATATAAATCGAAAATGAAATGTAACTAAACTTAGTTTTTCTATACATTTGAACCGATTCGAGGCGGTAAATTTCAATATATTTGAAAAACTTAGAAAAAAAGACTTCTCAAATTGATTGTTTGGAATAACTTTTCCGCGGCTGCACAGATCGACTCCAATATTGAAAAATCACAGCGATCACTACAAACCGGGTCCAAATCCATTAATCCATTCGTTAGTTATTATGGACGAAACCTTTCGGAAACTAAATAATAACCGTTAACCACGCAACTGTTTTGGCTCGGAGATTTCAAAAGAACAGAATAAAACAAAAACCAGGTTATAATACATTTTCGGGAAGATACAGAGTTGGCCTTTAGGATCAACCGTTTTCCATATGTTTTTTGTTAATGAAAACTATTTCGTATTTCGGAAAGAGTTGAGTTGGTGTTAAAAGTAAAAATAAAATGAAAAAGACGATTCCAGAGTGGGACAATTGAAACGTGTTTTGGTACACAAAAGTGACCAACCAAAAGAATTTCTTTCTTTTTCTTTATAAATTAAAAATATTTGACATTTTCGAAGGAAATTAGAAAAGTCAAAAAGACGGCTCCAGAGCCGAAAAGTTTTAAATAATCTTGAGAAAAATAAAGTGAATAAGTGGCTCTCCTATTTTCCTTATATTTTTTATATAAAAAAGAGAGAAATTAGAATTGAAAAGCAGGATCAAAAATTATTTTTTTTAATATAAAAAATTAATTAAATAAAACAAATTACTTTAATGAAACACATATTTTTAATTACTCCAGAGTTTATTTTTTGTATCTGTCCAATTGTTATATGAAAATGTGCTTTTAAGTACCCACAAAATGACAATAAATTGTATTGCTTTCACGCTTTTTTTTGGTCATAATTATAATCAAGTAAATTTTTGAAATCATTATATGTATTGGAAGAAAAAAATCTCGTTTCACAGTATCTTATCTCGAAATAGATCTTAAAATTTAGATTTTGATGAAATTCGAAAATTCGATATTAAGTTCGAAAATTCGAACTTTAAAGAAACCATATGAAATTTGTATATATCGCATAAATATTAATATATACAAAAATCCGACTTTTAAAACTTGAATTTTCTATATGTTCGAAAATTCGATACAAAGTAAATAGCTACAAGACTTTATAGAAACCAAGTCCTTTTGCACCTATCAAATATATACTTTAATAATACTTTAGCAACATAAAGGTTTTAGTAAAATTGCAGAACAGCTTTGAAGTTTTGAACTTAATAAACTGCAAAATAATAAAATGGGTGTTTTTTTTATAGAGTGACACAAGTTTACATCATAATAAAACAGGGAAATATATTTTGATTATCAACAAAACGGGCTTTATTTGAAAGAAACTTTTGTGATTTCATTCATGTGGCCGCTACGACTGGCACGTTGCGCAGGTGTTCAATTGTTAAAGTGACTTAACATAACCTCAAAGAAAATAATCCACACGGTCTTGGTGACCAATAAATTGGGCCTTAACGTGATATTATTTTCCATCCAAAGTTTCTTTGAGTAAATCAATTGTAGCGCCCCGTATGCCCCATAGACCCGATTTAAAGAAATTTGTGCAGCTGCCGAAAAATAAAAGTCACTGAATCAAAGAAATGACAAATTAAATTGGGCCAACAACTTTAGACATGACGTTTAGATGTGACTCACAATAAACATCGTGTATTATGGTTGGACTGCCCTTGACTTTAAGAAAAATCGCGACAGTCTGGCAACTGTAGTTCTTACTGAAACAACCGCCATAAAATATGAAATAAATTTTATGATTTCGAATATAAAAGTTGCACTGGCTATAACGAAGTCTCTGATGATTATGAAATATAATAACCCATTTTTTAATAATTCTTAAAATTTAATACTCTTCTTAAGAACGCAAAAATCCATTTGAAGTGAATTATGTGAACAGAGAAATTGATGAATTCGTTGTGCTCTCAAATGCCAAAGATAGGCTGCATGTTGCTGAACTCTGTTTTAATTCATGCGGTTGCGTTCATGTTGAACGATCAAAAGTTTGATAAGTTGATGTGTGTGCATTGACATCATACATATACGAGTAAAAAAAAAAAAATAAATAATAAATAAATTACTTTATATATATAATTTGCATATGTTGGCATAACGAAAGGATGTTGTAGTAAAGAAAAAACGTCTGGTTCATTGCCCAGCAGTTCTGATGATAGACATATTAAATATTTAAATGATTTGTTCGTTACTTTCGAATTTAATCACAATAAGGCATTAAACACAATAACGACAGCAGGCTACGAGCTACAACCTGTTAAAAATAGAATACAGGTGCGTATATGAGAATGATTATTTTTACTACTACAGGTAACACGGCTACGGGTTGTTGACCATACTGTTTTCCTGGTTGTAGCCAAATTAAACTAATTTCTATTTTGGTGAGCGACAATGAGCAAATGCAATGTTGCCAGTATAACATAAATAAATTCAATTATTGTAAACTTGAAAATATGCTGTTTTATTATACAAAAAGAAACAACAAACTATATTTCCAAGCTAATGAAATGATTTCTTGTCATATACTGTGGACTTTAAATATATTTTATTGGAATAACACTATTTAAGAGTGTTACTTACATGAAAGCGGCTACACTGGCGTATGAAGAGAATTTTTCTACAAACAACAACCCATGGTTAATGATTTGGTGATGTCGTTCTAAAAATAATTAAGTAGCTGACTACGAGGCGACGATTGTAGCCAACGGCTTTTGTAGTCGGTGTTCATGTAGCCTGCTGTCGTTATTGTGTTTAATGCTTAATGATGAGTTGCACAAATTTACGCACTCAATGAACACAAATATCCATGCTGTTTTTGCGGTTGTAGCCAAATCTGAAATACGGTTCCAGAGCTGGAAGGCTTACACCTATTTCTCGACCTAAAATTAATACAAAAAATAATTTGTTTGTTTGTTTGTAAATTGAAACTAATTTATGATTTAGAAAGCCTCAATTGTCTATTTAAAACTAAAAGAATTCAATTAATTTACAGGGATGGGAAATTAATTTTTTGTTTGCATATTCAGTATTTTGTAGTACATTTAGTAATTAAAAAGTTTCAAAATTTTAACCGCTTTATACATCATGAAGATCTGTGTTGATAAAAAATTAAAAAAAACTTAAATTTCCTTTCTAGAGGTGGGAAATTGATTTGTTTTTCATTTACAGAAGTAACCAATTGACGTTATTTTTTTTTTTTTTGCTAACTAAAACTATTTCATAATTTAGAAGGAACAGAATTGGTACTTAAAAATATATGTAACGCCAAACGTACGTTGGTGAAGGGTGTATAAGATTCGGCACAGCCGAATATAGCACTTTTACTTGTTTTAAATGGTTTTATAAATCAATTCTATGGCTGTTGGTTATGGGTCGCACTCATTTGGTTAACTTTTTGCGCATTTTAGTTAGTTCGTGGCATTACTGATTTCAGTTGTAACTTCTCAATTCCTTTTTTGGGTGTTACAATAATATTTTGATTGATTTTTTTAAATATATTATATAGTTTTTTGAAAACGATTTGAGTGTGTGGGAATAAATACAAACGATAGTTCTTACAACGCTTAATGTGACACACAATTTAGTTGTAACTTTTAATGCTAAAAAATCAATACATACTTTTTTTAGCGCAGCAAATACTATTGGAAAAAAGCCACGAAATTCTTATAAAAAAATTTGAAAAAAGAAAGGGGGTGTGTCACACAAGTTTTGCGCTCAAGGCGATTCACCGCATGTGCTGTCAAAACAGCAACATAAATCTCACAAGACAGTTTGAATATCAATTTCCTTTTTTCTCAGAATATGAATTTTATATAAGAAATATGATATAAATAAAACTAAAAACAGGCTTTTTGAGAAAATCGAACTAGTATGTTAAAAATAAATTTTGAAATAAGTTTTGCAATAAAAATGAGCCAAAATACAAGTATTATTTAAAAATATTGAAGTCGGGCACTCGATATACGAAAAATAGAGCACAAAACTCTTGTTTTCAGGTTCTTTATTATTTAAAAGTAATTTTTAAATTTATTTTTAACTTTTTAGGTAAATTTTCTTAAAAAGTGTGTATTTTTAAATAAATTTATTTGTTATTTTAAAATACTTCGAAAGCGTGTAAAAATATTTGCACATTATGAGAACATAACAACATGAGCCACACCAACAACGAGTATAATATAAAGTATGAGCAACATTATTAATAATATTAAGTATATACGTTTGGCCGATTCGAATCTGAATGGTGGCATTCTGAAGAGCGTTCTAAACTTTGATTTCTTATGCATTTAAACAGATTCAAAACGGAAAAATGTTGTTTTTTGTAATAAAGACTTAAACACAATAACGACAGCAGACTACAGACTACAACTCGTCAATATTAGAATACATGTGCGTATATGAGAATGATTATTTTTACTACTACAGGCAACACTGCTACTGGTTGTTGTCCCTGCTGTTTTTGTGATTGTAGTCAAATTAAAATAATTTCTATTTTGCTGAGCGGCAATGAGTAGATGCAGTGTTGCCAGTATAATATAAATAAATTCAATCATTGTAAACTTGCAAATACACTGTTTTATTATACAAAAAGAAACAACAAACTATATTTCCAAACTAATGAAATGATTTCTTGTCAAACATTGTGGATTTTAAATATATTTTATTGGAATGACACTATTTAAGAGTATTACAAATATGAAAGCGGCTACACTGGCGTATGAAGGGAGTTCTACTACAAACAACAACTCAGGATTATTGATTTGGTGGTGTCGTTTTGAAAATAATTAAGTAGCTGACTACGAGGCAACGATTGTAGCCAACGGCTTTTGTAGTCGGGGTTCGTGTAGCCTGCTGTGTTATTGTGTTTAATGCTTAAAGCAAATTTTAAAATTCAAATTTGAAGAATTAATGTTTATATCAGCTTATTTGCCTAAAGCCTTAAGGCACGGTCACTCTTCTGAAATATTTGAAAAATTAAACGTAACCACTAAATATTAATGAAACATATTTTGATTCCGAGACTTGTTTATTAAATAACATAGATTCACAAATAACTAATTGCCAGTATTATAGAATCCATTATTATTGGAAACTGTTTGACATAATAATCATTTTTCGGAATTAAAAAGCTGTTTTATTTGTATTTAGCGGTTACGTTTTTTTCAATGAATATATCACAAGTGTGAACGTACTTTAACTTCAGCTTCTTGTAAATAAAAGAAAGATTAGATTTTCGTTTCGGATTTGATATTGTAAATAAAAACGAAATTGATTTTGTAAATCAATATACGAGAATTTTCTTTTTGTTTACAAAAACGGGCAGTTAATTAATTCAGCGTTTTATTATTTGAATTTGGAAGTTTTCTGGCCAAAACTGGCTTGACTGGCTACTCCACGGTGTCCTAAAAATATCATTCTGGCGAACATTAAAAGCAAAAACGAATTTTGAGGTTTTATTTTTCGACAGAACGATACAAACATCGACATGACATCGCAGGACTGGCGCTTACATTTCAAAATGTGGCTCCACATCAACCAAATTTCAATTCATATCCCAACGAACATTATAAATGACATCAATTTCTTAAAGAGAAATTAAATTAAAATTTAATATAATTTTAGTAAAAAATTTTAAAATAAATCATTTTGATCCACTGTAATTGAGTCAATATTTTTGGGCCCACTTTAAGACTCACTAAAAACGGCACAATTTTGTTTAAATAAATTTTGAGGCCATTTCGCTCCTCTCAAAATGAATTACTTTCATTATATTTTCCGTGCAAAACGATTTACAACTAAAACTGAAAGCAAATAATCCTAAAAGGACTTTTTAATAGAGTTATTTGCGAAGGTTTTATGAAATCTTTTTGTTGAATTTTATTGTAATTGTTTTGCACATACACACACACACACACACAACCACACAAAGTTTCCATGTCAACTTCACATTATTTTTCACTTCAGATAAACGAAATTAATTTTGTTTTACAAAGATTTACGAGGTTTAGGTAAATATATCACAATTTGGATTGTATTTGCTCTGTTGGCTCGTTGCTTCGTTCGTTCGTTATATTTTCGTGGCAACAAGTGGCAGACAAATTAAGTGACTGCCACACGCTGTGTTTGAGTGTTAATTAATTTATTTTCGCATTTTTTTGAGTGCTAAAGGTTAAGAACTGGCTAATAGATAAAGTTTTGTTAGCGATTTGTTTTCTGTTTTGTCTGAGATTAATTAACAAATAAATTGCACATTTAATTTACGACTGCATAAATGGAGTTGGTCTTCCAACCGCCAGTTTAGTTGCTCAAATGTATAGATAAGATTCCTATTTTTAGTGTTGCATGGAAACTGTAGTTAAATATTTTATGACAAAAACGTGGTAATTAAAAGTGGAAATTATCTTTAATTTATTTAAAAGCATTATAAATGAAAGCATGTCTGCTTAGTTCTATTTTTAAGAGGGAGAGCTACTGATTTTTGAAAATATGAAGATTGTGCTGCTCTTGGAAGTTTTTCTCATTAAATGACATATAAAAAAAAACAAGTAGAAGTGCTATATTCTTATAATCCGAATCTTATATACTCTTCACCGACGTACGTCTGGCGTTATATATATTTTTAGGTATTCATTTTGTTCTTCATAAGTTATAAAATAGATTTAATTAGCAAAAAAAAAAAAGACAAGTCAGTTGCCTGTTTGGTTACTTTTATTAATGAAAAAAAATAAAAAAAAATAAAATAAATTTCCCACCTCTGGAAACAAAATCTATTACCAATTCAAATCTTTATGGTGTATAAAGCGATTTTATTTAAGAAAAACTACAAATTTGTAACCATCTTGGTGACTTTCATATACTACAAAATATTGCGGTTATCCAACCCTGTAATCGAAAATTTGATTTCTTTTAATTTTTGATACAAATTTTGGTTTTGCTGAATTAAAAAATAGTTTTAATTAGTAAAAAAAAAACAACGTTAGTTGTCTTTTTGGTTACTTTTGTGCATAAAAAATATTTAAATTTCCCGTCCCTGAAATCGAAATTTTAATTTTTGCTTTGTTTTTTTTATCAATGCGAATCGTCATAAAGTACAAAGTAGTTTTATTTAAGAAAATCTTAATATTTGTAACCATTTTGGTTACTACATGTCCCACAAAATATTGTATGTACCAAAAACTCTTGAAAATTCCCAATCCGGGAAGTGAAATTTAAACTTTTTTTGTTTTTATTGTCAACGAAACTCGTCATGAGGTATGAAGTAGTTTTATTTAAGAAAATTTTAATTTTTTAACATTTTTTGTAACTTTCATTTGCTATAAACTATTGCAATTGTCCAACCCTGGATTCGAAATTTTGATTTGTTTTAAATTTTTTTATAGCAATGAAAAAAAGCGGTATTATTTAAGAAAAACTTAAAATCTGGAAACATTTTAGTTGTTGCATGTACTACAAAATACTGAATGTGCCAAAAAAAAAAACTTTTAATTTCTCATCCCTGCAAATATTTTTTATTTTTTGGTTTTTAATAGAAAATTGAGGCGCTCAAAACTTGAAATAGCTTCAATTCACAAACAAACAAGCAAATTATCGGTTTTTGGTATTAATTTTACGTTGGGAAATAGGTGTCAGCTTCCCAGCTCTGGAACTGTATACCACGCTATTTATGATTCTTATTTACTCATCTGAAAACAAAAGATTTTTCTTGAGTTTTTATTATGCTAAAATTAATATTAAACGATGTGAGGTCGAATTTATCGCCGTATTCTCTGCAAAATAAATAAAAAAAATGACTTGTTTTTACAGAAATTAATAACAAGAAACAAAAGGTAACTTTTATTTTCTCATAAAAAATCAAGGAAAAATAAAGTTTTATATTCTAAAGAATAAATAAAAGTCAAGAAGTGTGTTTTACGTTCTGAATGAAAAATAAAAGTAAAGAAATAACTTTTATATTCTGATTGAAAAATAAAAGTTACGAAATAACTTTTATTTTCTTATGAAAAAATCAGGGAAAAATAAAGTTTTATATTTTGAATAATAAATAAAAGTCAAGAAGTAACTTTTATAATGTGATTGAAAAAAAAAAAGTTTATCTACGAGAGTAGTTTGTTTGGTGGTGTGACTATTTTAAACTTCAATTAATTCGAAAATTCACAATCCAAAAATGTCAACGAGTAACAATTTTTCTATATATTTTAAAATCTGTAAAATGAAATATTAATTCGAACATTTCCACTTGCTGAGTTTATTACAAAATGTTTTAAGCGAATTTACTTCCTACTTGTAAATTTGCACATAAAATTGTCTACAAGACTAATCAAAAAAGTCATTCACTAGATTTGTTTGTTTTGCATTATTAACTCATGCAGCTAAAAAAGTCACCCGATACTTATACAAAACTTGTATGTTCAATCTATCGTTTACAATTAACTTATCGGTATTGAAGTAAAACTGTTGTCAACACACTCGTAAGTGAGAAAAAGAAAAAACAAAGTCGAAAAATTTGCTGCGACAGCAAAAACTCTAACGAAGCAGCTCGTGCTTTCACTGGCAACTATTTCCCCACGTGCGGAAATAAAATTTGGACGATTTATGGGTTAGAATTTTCTCTGCTCTCGTTACCCGTATTTATGCATGAGTGTACACATGTGGACATGTGTGTGTGTCTGTATGCGCGTGTGTAGTTGTATGTGACCAATCGAGTGGTGGGGGGAAAAGCGCCGTATGTCCGCAAGTGAAAGGAAATAAACCAGAACAGATAAGACAAGCGAACATTATGAACACAAAATACTTGAAAATAAAAGAAAAGTAAACAAAAATGTTATCCAGGTGGCAATAAAATAAAATAAAATAAATACAATCTAATTAAGTTTTTCATTTGCTGTCATGTGGGATCGTGTTATCATTCACTTGTAATTGTGCACAATAACCGGCACTGAAGTCAATAGAAATTCTCAATATTTGCATAACACTTCGCAAAATATGTTGAGCCCGCTGGCAGCGTGATTAAAAGTAATTTATCTGTTCGAATTTTATTGCTCTACTGTAATTCCAGTTTGTGTTTCCATTAACTTGGCTTTTGCAAAACATATTGTTATCGGTGCTACAAATTTCATTTAGTCATCATTATTTGAACGGAACTATAAAAAAGAAAATGTTGAATCCATTAAAACACTCGTTGCAGTCGTCTAATATTTTATTTTTTATTCGAGTTATTTATTCGCAGCTGTTTTGAATTAAAATATTTTTCAAATAAGAGCTGCGGGTACGTAATACCTTGACTTTTCCTGCTGTCGTTATAAGTGCTAATAAGCAGTAAACACAATAACGACAGCAGACTGCAGACTACAACTTGTCAAAAGTAGAATTCATGTGCGCATATGAGAATGATTCTTTTTACTGCAGGCAACACGCCTACAGGTTTTTGTCCCTGCTGTTTTTGTGGTTGTAGTCAAATTAAAATGATTTCTATTTTGGTGAGCGACAATGAGTAGATGCAGTGTTGCCAGTGTATTATAAATAAATTTAATTATTGTAGACTTAAAAATATAGTATTTTGTTTTTCAAAAAGAAACAATCTATATTTCCAAGCTAATGAAATGATTTCTTGTCATATATTGTGAACTTTAAATATATTTTATTGGAATAACACTATTTAAGAGCATTGAATATATGAAAGCAGCTACACTGGCGTATGAAGAGAATTCTACTGTAAACAACAACTCATGGTTATTGATTTGGTGGTGTCGTTTTAAAAATAATTAAGTAGCTGACTATGGGCCGACGATTGCAGCCAGCGCCTTTTGTAGTTGGTGCTCGTGTAGTCTACTGTCGTTATTGTGTTTAAGGCTTGAGTTAAAAAAAAAAATTTCTCTCTTAATATTTGACAAGACCCGCGCGAAGTTTCATATCAATTGTTTTGACGTTCTTGCTAAAATACTGGAATTAGTTGTTTAAATATCTTGCTCTCTTCCTTTCTGTTGATCGCAACGTTCCTGTTCCATTTAGCCCGAAACACGCTGGCATCATCAAAGAGACGGCAGAAGCATTTTGATGCGGTATCACCCTAGAAAACCCCATAGTCCTCATATTTCCATATTACTGATTAATACACTCTGGCCAATTTTCCGGAATATATTGAGGCCTCCAAATCATGCGGACTTAGTCGGAACATCCTCATGGCTTTTTTCCTACAATTTTTTGCTTAACGAGTGAAGCCAATCGATAAGGTTTCATAAAAACTGCACTAAATAAAAAAATAAAGTTAAAACAAAAATATGGAGAACAGTGGATCCTAAAGACGATCCCTGCAACTTCCCGCTTATTTTAACCTCAAATGCCATTTATTAATTTTCCAATTATTATAACTTTTTAAAAATCAACCGCCTTCTACGTGATAAGAGTTTATTGATGTATTAAATTTGATTTTATAGGCCGATTGTTTGAAAATTGTTTAAAATTTGGAAAGACTTGATAAATATTCCCAAGCACCAGGAAAAGTCAACATCGGTCTTATATACTCAACTTACACAGCAGAGTAGAAGAGCTGCTTTCGAAGGCCGCTACACTTTCGTCATCAACTGTCATGTACATTTTTATATGTTGCCACTTGCAGGGGGCTCAATTAAATGTGATAACAGTTTCTACTTGTACATGTTTTATTACGAAATAGTATACGAGAAGTATATCCATCAGATGGTAACACCCTGTGTTACCTTTTATTATTATTATTATTTCCTTCACCAATTATTTTCTGAATTTTTCGTTCTCTGTTTCTTAAGCCAAACTCTTCTAGTTTGAATTTTGTGACCGTTTTTGTCTCTCGTAAAACCTGATTCTTTAGCAGACAACAGATTTCTGAGATAATCGTTGATATGTTTAATCATAAGATTTTTTATTATTTATTTGTTTTATTTATTTATTTATATACTTATTGTCGAAACAGGAGTTTAAGAATAAAGTTTTTTCTATTCGTGTTCTAAAAAGTAATTTCAATTGCAAAGTCGAAAGTTATTTAACAGACTCCAAGTTCGTATCTGCGATCTGCAAATTATTTCATGAGTTTGTTCGAATTCTAATTTTTATTAAAAGTGAAATATTTTTAACGCAATTTGCAGATCGTAAATTGAAACTTAGAAACTGTTAAATTACTGTTAGTTGAGTAATTTCATTTACAAAAGAGCTCGACTAATTAAATCCGCGATAACGACAACTTTAAAAATATATTTTTTTTATACTAGATATCATGGTCATAATGAATGGCAGGTTTTAAATATTTAAAATTAGAATATCAAATTAATATTCGATTCTCTTGCTGTTTTGCGTTTTGCAGTCGCAGAAGAAAACAATTTATATTTTCTTCAACAAAATTAACATTCAATAAAATCTAACAACCCACCATATGCGGGAAAGCAACAATAAAAAGAGGAAAAAGAAAAACAACAACAACAATAACAATAACAAAAGGACAGACTAATTTCCGCATAAATAACCAGTTAATTGAGAGGGAAACTTGGCAGCAGCAGCAGCAGCAAAGCACGACAAAAGTAAACTGAAATGGAAAATGAATAGAATTGCGAATTAATTCAAGGTTGTACGAGAAATAACTGTAAATTTAATTTCAAAATTGAAATGCAAATCATACGAAAAGTATTCAAATACTGCAACCCTCTACAAGCGAAAGCTTGCCCTCACACAGAGACACATAAGAGTACATACACCTGCTTTCGTTCTATGCACAAGGAAACTTCCGCAAAATGTCAACCAAGACAGTGGGCATGAAAGGAAATTGAGTGGTTGAAATTATATACAAGATATTTAATTCAAACTATTTGAGTTTGTTTGTAAAAATTTCTGTTTTATTTTTTAGCTTTCCTGATGGTATGTGTGTGTGTGTGTGTGTGTGTGTGCACATATATGACTCGCTTTAACTTTTGACCGGGTGAACCAAATCAAACCAAAGTGCTGGCGTTCTAAAAAGTGCTCAAGCTTTTCCGAAAAATAATAGTAACACTCTTCTCTGACAGTTTGCCTTAATTCTATCAAAAGTTTCTTTGAGTAAATCAATTGTAGCGCTCTCTGTGTGGCATGTGGCTTCGTCCTGTGGAACCGCACATCAGCAGGAGTAATGCCACGTTATCGAGGTACGAAAAAGTTTCAAATTGTGTTCCTCAACGGTTCACCATTGGCAGTAACATTCTGACCATCATCGTCTTTGAAGACACATGGGCCGATGACTATGCCCGTCCACAAAGCGCACCAAACAGCAGTTTTCTGTGGATGTGCTTCGGCAAAAGTTTGTCGATTCTCCTGATTCCAAATGCGCCAATTTTGCTTCTTTATGTTCCCATTCAACCAGAAATTGGCTTTACCGGCAATACAATTTTGAATGGATGTGTTTGACAAATCAAACAATTATTTTGTATAAAAATATCAACAATTCGCACGCGTTGCTCGATTCACAAAGAAATTTCAGCAACTGTCAGCTGTTGAATGGGTACTCAAATAAAGCAGTGATGCCAACTCAAAGTTGTGACCCTCTAAAAATAACACGCTGTTTGTGAGGATGTATACATTTCAGAGTGCTGCCAAGTGCGACACTGCGAATAAAAATTATATGACTCCGTAGCTGGTTGGCGTGCTGCGGGAGAGTATAATTTTTAATGGGTGTGCCCTGGCTTAAGTATTAAGACCATGAACATGTGATTTTAATTTCACCCTGCGGATTTCCCATAAATTTAATCACAACAATGTAAATCTCTCAGAAATTTATTTATTTGTTGTTGTATATGTCTTCACCTTTTATAATACTTAATGCACAAACTGTACTGCAGCTTTTTATATTTGCATGAAAAAAAATCAATAATAACAATAATAATTGCAGTTTAAAATAGGAATTGTTTTTCATTTTCCAAATGAATATTTTAAAACTATAAAAATACTTCCACAGAGCGAATTAATGATTCAAATAAAATCATGCAAATTCAGAAAGGACAAGCAAAAGTGCTATGTTCGGCTGTGTCAAGTGTTATATACCCTTCACCAACATAAGTCTGGCGTTACATATTTTTTAGTACCAATTTTGTTCGTCCTAAGTTATAAAATAGCTTTAGTTGCCAAAGAAAAAAAAAATTAAAAAAAATAAGGTCAGTTGCCTTTTTGGCTGCTTTTATAAATGAAAAAAAATCAATTTCCCACTCCTGGAAACGAAATTTAAATTTTTGGATTTTTTTACGAATGCAAATGATGTATAAAGCAGTTTTATTTAAGAAAAACTGCAAATTTGTAACCATTTTGGCCACTTCCATGTACAACAGAATATTGCAGTTATCCAACCCTGGAATGGCAATTTAAAAAACAACGTTAGTTGTCTCTTTGGTTACTTTTAAGTATAAAAAAATTTAAATTTCCCGTTTTTTTTTACCAATGCAACTCTTAATGAGTCATAAAATAGTTTTACTTAAGAAAAACTGAAAATTTTTAACTATTTTGATCACTTTAATTGTACCATAATATATTGCACTTGTCCAACCCAGCATTCGAGATTTTGATTTTTTTAAAATTTTAGTAAATTTTTTTTCAATGCAAATCTTCCTGAAGTATTAAGCCATTTTATTTAAGAAAACCTTAAAATTTTTAAATATTTTAGTTATTAAACGTACAAAAAAATACTGAATGCGCCAAAAAAAAAACTTTTGATATCCCATCCCTGGAATTTTTTTTTTTAGTTTTTAATAGACAATTGAGGCTTCCCAAATTATGAAGTAGTTTCCATTTATAAACAAACAACAAAATAATTAGTGTTTTATATTAATTTTGGGTCGAAATATATAGCTGCAAGTTTGCCAGCTCTGGAACCGTACTTCGGATTTTTCTGAATTTCAATATTTCCACTCTATTCCCAATCCATCAGTCCAAGAAGGAAAGTTCTAGCTCTTCTGGGGGCTTGGGAAACTCGATTTCACGTACACACAGACGGACATCGCTCTATCGTCAGAATCGGGAATACATATACTCTATGGGGTCCCTTATTAATATCGTAGAAATTATACACGCAATTCAGATATGGTTGTCGTTTCTGTGCTCTCTTCACACAATATCAGATGTTTCCAATACAAAACTTGGCAGCACTCAATTTAGTACAGACAACAGCAAGCAAAAACAAATTTGCATTTCGTAGCACCCACTTGAATCCAATTCGAAAACGATTTAAGTTGCTTTTAACAAAATCATTTTTTATGGTAAGACCAGATGGTTAAGACCAGAGTTTATTAAAATCATGTCCGTGTGAAAATACCTTAAACACTGTGCTTGTCTTGTTTAACTTCTTCCAATATAAACAAGTCTGTGTACGTGGCTTTTACACTAGAGCTTTTGATAAAATGATAAAATCCATTCAAGTCTATTTTTCTGTGCTGGTACCACCACTGTTGATGAGTTTTTTTTTGTAAAATCTATGCAAATTTTTGATAAATTTGCAATTGTGCAAACTGAGGGCAAAAGAACAATCCAGCTGTACTATTCGCTGAGATTTTATCGAAAATTCCAATCTATCGCAACGGACCACCTGATTCTAAACCACAACACCCGCCTTCAGTGCTGCTGCCACCACCTGCATTTTTGTTGTTGTCTCTATTATTAAAAGGAAGCTTGTGAATGAGACCATTAAGCAACATCTGCCTGCCCTGTTTGCCAAATGTGAAAAAGAGAAAAAAAACATTTAGAAATTTATTTATTCTATTTTTTCATCTTAATTGCAAATTGAATGAGCCACTAAAAGAAGTGTGTCGTCGTGTGGCATTAATTAGTGTGTACAAGCACTTGGGGGCATTCAGAAAGTATCTTGAAAAAACTAAAATAGAAATAAAAAACATTTAACAGTCGTGAAGGATGGAGTGAATTATTTGAAAACAATTGGCAAGAAATATTTTCGCAGCGCACGAGCCTTCTTGCAACGTTTAAAGTTTTATTTAAAAAGACAATTAAAGAAGAGCATTTTGCAATACAAAAATGTTTTATAAACTATTTGTTATGTTCATTAAAAATATATGAAAGCGTGCAATTTCTTCAATATTAATATGCGACCGCGTAACTTATCTTTATTCTGGGTTCTTTTAAATAGGGAAGTTGGCTAAGACATGTCCGTGCGTATATACCTGACATGCTGTATCCGAGGCCCCCCGAAAAACTAGACTTTATTCTTGCACTGAAGTATTGGAAATGGTCTTAAATAAATTCCTATAAAAAATTGGGATAATTCGAAACCCGCTTCCAGAGCTGGAAAACTTAAACTAATCTAAGACTAATCTAATAACCCAGGAAAAATTGCTATTAAAAATCAAACAAAATGTGAAATTCGATTACAGAGTTGGATAGTTGAAGTTTAATATTTGGTTCATAAAGCTTTAAACACAATAACGACAGCAGGCTACACGAACACCGACTTCAAAAGCCGTTGGCTACAATCGTTGCATCGTAGTCCGCTGCTTAATTATTTTTAAAACAACACCACCAAATCAACAACCATGTGTTGTTGTTTGTAGTAGGATTCTCTTCAAACGCCAGTGTAGACGCTTTCTTATATGTCATACTCCTAAATAGATTTATTCAAATAAAATATATTGGAAATATAGTTTGTTGTTTCTTTTTGTATAATAAAACAATATATTTTTAAGTCTACAATAATTGAATTTATTAATATAATACTGGCAACACTGTATCTACTCATTGTCGCGCACCAAAATAGAAATTATTTTAATTTGACTACAACCACAAAAACAGCAGGGACAACAACCAGTAGCCGTGTTGCCTGTAGTAGTAAAAATAATCATTCTCATATACGCACATGTATTCTAATATTGACGAGCTGTAGTCTGTAGTCTGCTGTCGTTATTGTGTTTAATGCTTAAATTTTTAAATAAAATAATTTTTGTTGCTGTTGCTTTTGGTTTTGCTTCAAATATAATTATGCGAAAGAAATAATTCTTTTGACTTGTGCAAAAGGCAGTAAATAAATGTTTCTTTTGTTAAGCTAATATTTTTGGTAAATGATTTCTGTGAAAAAAGACACTATAAAATATGAACAACGAGATAAAAGCTTTTGAATTATTCGGAACACTTAATCTCATTTTAAATTATTAAAGTCATTAAGACTTTGTCAAGACGAAAAAATGTATGCCGAAGCAGCAGTGCATTGCCCTCAGCGTCAGATTTCCTTTTGTTTATTCAACCGCTACATCATATTTTCCTTATTTATTAATTTATAAAAGTCCTTTGTGTTTCTCTTTAGAGACTTTTTTTTGGGGTGTTCTCTTAAGAATTATTTTCATTTCTTTTTCAGTTCAGTTGTTTGTCAGCTATAAAAACCACTGGGAATTAACAACGAAATAAATACAAGCGTGTAATCATACAACGATACTACGGCGTCTATTGTGTCACGTGTAACCCACACACATACAAACAAGACGGCAAATAAAATGTGAACTTTAATTTAGCACATCCTTTAGCAGGACATGTTTGTTTTCAATTTTCTTTATCCGTCTCAGTGTTGCAGAACGACAATAATCAAACAAAATAAAAAAGCAGGATAAATAATAAAAAAAAAAATGGGCCGTGATTGAGTGAAAATGATTAAAACAAAATTTTATTGCTGCCGTAGGAAAGATAAGTTTTATTCTATAAGAATGAGATGTTAAGTGTGACGTGTTGTTTATCGCAGTCTGCTGTTGGAACGCTGTTTTGTATTTCAAAAGATCTTGCAAATATGATACAAACGACTGCATCTGCGATATATCAGTGCAGCAACGCGTTTCTTATCGAAATTCAAATATATTCAAATACATTTCCGATATCAAATTAAATTCAAGGAACAAACATTTGCCTTTTCTAAATTATTGATTCAAATAACGAAAATCATGTTATTGGAGATGCTGTTCGCATGAGATCGTTTGCAAATATTTGCAAAAGCAAAAGCGAAAGCAAACAAATGAAATTTAAAAACAAGAAAATTCTTAACACACACAGTTTCCCTTTGAGATGTCCTGGTCCTGCTCCTACTCTGCGGCATAAATGCATGTGCCTCGAATATTTTTAGTTAATTTAATATACAATCGAATAGCATATTAATAAAATATGAGGCCAGTCTGATGTTGTTACTGTTGGAGTTATTAAAATTCGTTTAAAATCATCTCATGCGAATATTTTTCTTTACAAAATCTGTTATAGAAAATTCAATAAGTATTATATTCTCTCAATAACATTCTTTAATATTTCGAATATCGTGTTCAGACATACCCCTTAATTGCGCAATTAGGGCATTTTTTTCAATTAAGGCCTTAATTGACCTCAATTTATCATACAACAAGTCAATTAGTAAATTGAGCAATTAGTAGTTAATTGTTTGACAAATTGCGTAAAACTCGAAATGCAACCCTGGTCACAAGTGTGTTCATTAAGAACTGTGTTCAGTGAGCAGAAAAGTGTCCTATAATGGCGAGCCAAATGTCGAAAAATATACATACCTGAGACCGAAATAGTATACATTTTTATCCTCTGTGTACACAAGTTTACATCAACGACATCGAAAAAAAAATGACATTGAAAAATGTATACATGCCACACTTTATACACAAATACATCTTGAGTGTACAGGACTGTGCATTGAAAACATTGAAAACATTGAACTCACCTTATGTACGTATACACATTTGCGATGATGATCACATTATATTTGCTTTGTATCTTCATAAAGTTAATGTGTGTATGTGAGTGCGAAATAACTCTCCACTGTTCATGTGTTGGTTTGCAAAAGCACACACACGAGATGTACTCAAGTACAGGCATAGTTATACACAAGCAGAAGGTGTACACAACGAAAGAAAGGCAATGTCTATGCTGTATTCATTCTATTGAAGGTGTACATTAAATTTCAGAGATCTCTGATACATACATATAAGCCAAACATACTGAATTTCCCAACAGACTAGACTGAACTCCAATAAAAATTGTAAAATTGTCAAGTTTTCCTTTTTCTGTTTTTTAAACACTCCAACAGCTCCATATTTCTATTATAAGCAAGTAAAACTTCTTTTAAACCAAAATTTGCATCAGGAAACAAATAAAAACAATTTGTTTTCAGCTAAATTGAGTACGTGTGAACACTAAATATAATTGGTCAATTAAAGTTAAATTGACTCAATTAAATAAGCATGTTTGAACTCAGTTAAGCATCCTTATATTTGATCAATTACACGTGCTTTTTTCTGTCTTGGTTATTCTTTGGGCTTCCATTGTAGCGATTGGAGTTTCTTTCCGGTGCCTTAAATAAATATTCATGATTCCTCAACAGTTGTTATCCCTTCAAGATGTCATTCAAAAACTCCTGAGTGATTCACTGCCACACGTTCGAACAAAAACAAAAAAAAAGCAAAAGAATTAAATTAATAAATAAAAATCGCAGAGTATGTGCCAACTGGAATGTGTGCTCCACGTATAGCAAGTTTTGGTAAAAGTATGCCACGTTCTACTTTTGTACGTGCAATACTGAGCTGGTTGTATTAGAGATGAGCCAGTGATTTAGTCACTGCTACTGAATAATCACGAATCACGAATCACAGTTGTGATTGAACTTGTGAAGTAACTGCCACTTGCTAAGTGGCAGTTGCATACTCAGGATCATGGTATTTTACTGTTTGTTAGTTAATGACGTGTTTTTTAACTTTCTGCTAGGAAAGTTGACAATTTGAAAAAATTGTGAATTTATTGGGGAAAAAATTAGGGATTTAAAAAAAAAATCTAATTCTCATCAGATCTTAATGTCTTCAGATTCTAGGAAGTTTTCTTCCTGTAATTCTGAGAAACCGCCACTATGTCTGTAAGCATTTATAAGTGTGTGTGTGTGCGTGTGTTTGTGCTTGTATGCGTATATGCGTGTGTGTTTAAGTATGTGGCCCATTTATGACTTTTGAGCAGCGTTCTTGAACTTAGATTTCCTGTGAACTGTAACCGATCTGAAAAGTCACTTTTCAAAATATCTGAACTAAAAGAGGCATTTAAAATTTTTCGGAATAACTTTTGAACGTCTTCACGGATTGATTCCACAATCTGACCAGCTCTTAAGATTTGAAAACCATGTTGATCATCGCAAACCCTATCAAAATCGTTAAAAATATTTAAAAAAGCACTTTTGAAATGAAATCTTAAACAGCTTCATCGTTCGATCACTGGGTAAACTGGGCCAAAATCGGCTAATCCATTCGTGAAATATCGTGAAGGGAAAAATTCGAGAAAAGTGATTTATTTTGAAAAACTCCAAAATTATATGTCTGATCAGTTACTGCCCGCGATCCTTTTACAGTAACTGAAAACTACCTCAATCAGCGTTTATCACTTGCGAGACGGTTGAGTTGAAAATTATATTCATTGTGTTTTAGCTCGATCAGCTCAAAAGCATAGAATAACACAAACACCAGGCTACGGCAGATTTGCGGTTGAAATTAGCGGAAAGTTACAGGAATCTTTGGGGTTAACCATTTTCTTTTTTAATATAGCGACGGAAAATGTTGCTATTTCTTTGTTCCCTCTCCATCCTTCTTAGTGTTGCTATTTTATTTTTTCTAAGGAAACGTTTATCTGTTTTGCTAACGTCTCCTTAAAAAGCAAGTAAAAGGCGATCGATCTTTCATGTTGTCTTCCCTCTTTTTCAAATTCCGATCCGAAATGCAATCAAACGAAATGTTTATGTTTGATGGGGAGTACGAAAACCACCAGGTTTCTTTTTGTTGTTGAGGTTCGTGCTTATCAAATGTAGACGCACGTGTATGTGTAACTTGTCAAAAGAACTGAATATTAAAATAAAAGCGGTCACAATCAAAGTTTTGAGGAACAATAATTTTTTACATCACATTCAAGAGTTACGATATTCTTCAAAAATGATGGGATTGTTAACCTCTAGTGTGTTTGTAAATCGCTCTTTCGCTCCGAGTTCCCAGGTGTTCTCTCAAAAACACAATACTCATGTCGTTTGCAAAAAAGTATGCAATACTTTTCATGTGAATTCTTGCGTAAACGTGATATTTGTAAGAGAGTGAATAGATACGACTATATATTTCTCATCTGCCACGCAGACGTAAATCAAACGTATTCCACACATCAGATTACATAAAAAGAAAAGTATATCCGTAATGCAGAGCTGGGTACCGAAACGAATAACGGTAGCGGTGTAGGATTAATTATACTCTTCACAAAAATTTGAAAAAACATCTAAAAGTCTGTCATTCCGTTTGTAACTTCCTCAATATTAATATGCGACCCTAAATATATATGTATATATGTGTATATGTATATAAGTACATATGTATATATATATATATATATATATATATATATATGTATATATATATATATATATATATATATATATATTTATGTATATATATATATATATATATATATATATATATATGTATATATATATATATATATATATATATATATGTATATATATATATTCTGGATCATTGTGAATAGGAAAGGCTAATAATCGATGTCCGTCTGGCAGTATGCGTACCTCGGTTTCCTTAGCCCCGAGCGAGAGATTTTACTCTTCAGCTGATGTCTTGGAAGTGGTCCTAAATATTTTGGTATTGAAAATCCGCAATATTCAAGTGGCATTCCAGAGCTGGAAAACTCAAACTGGTATAAGACCTAGTCGTAGTTTTTTTTTGTTATTTAAACCTATTTTGTACAGAAAAAGTTAATGGCATTAAATATTATACAAAAATAAAAATTTTATTCCAGGGTTGGAGAGTTAAAATGTATTTGCGCCTCAAAACAAACAATTGCAATAAATTGTGTCTTTTTTTATAAAATAAATATATATAAAATTTTTGAATATATTTATTGCAACTCAAAGTCAGAAAAGCATAAAAAATCAGCTCCAGGTCTGGAAAATGTAACATGTTTGCTTTGAAATATATAAGAAAATAATTAAAAGCTTCCGTATTTAGTAACCGAACTTATTTATTACACATAAAAAGTTTAAATTAGTATTGAAAGTTACACCAAAACAAAAATCTTATCCATGGTTGGACAATTGATATATTCTTCCTACTCAAAAATTACTAACTACAACTAACATTGTCGTTTTCTTTCAAAATTAATTGATTATAATTGAAAGTTTTCTAAATTATATCTATTGCAACTGGAAATCAGTAAAGTCAAAATAAGCAGCTCCAAGGATGGAAAATGAAACCTATTTTTATGGGAATATTTCAATATCAAATCAAAAACTCTGATCCGTAGTAACCGCACTTATACAATACAAATAGAAAAAGATTAAACAAGAATTAAAAATTAAACAAAATCAAAAAGTCGATTCCAGGGCTGGACATTTGGAAATTTTTTCTTGCATAAAGCATTAAACACAACAACGACAGCAGGCTACACGAACACAGACTACAAAAGCCGTTGGCTACAATCGTCGCCCCATAGTCAGCTACTTAGTTATTTTTAAGACGACACCACCAAATCAATAACCCTGAGTTGTTGTTTGTAGAAGAATTCTCTTCATACGCCAGTATAGCCGCTTTCATGTAAGTAACACTCTTAAATAGTGTTATTTCAATAATATATAAATAAAGTCCACAGTATATGACAAGAAATCATTTCATTATCCTAGAAATATAGTTTGTTGTTTTTTTTTTGTATAATATAACAGTATATTTTAAAGTTTACAATAATTGAATTTGTTTATATTATACTGGCAACACCGCATCTACTCATTGTCGCTCACCAAAATAGAAATTAATTTATTTTGATTAAAACCACAAAAACAGCAGGGACAACAACCAGTAGCCGTGTGGCCTGTAGTAGTAAAAATAATCATTATCATATACGCACATGTATTTAATTTTTGGCAAGTTGTAGTCTGTAGTCTGTAGTCTGTAGTCTGCTGTCGTTACTGTGTTTAATGCTTAAAAGTAACCAAGTAAAACAAATTTTTGCATTTTTTTTTTATAAATAACTCATATATTATATATTTTTGGAAAAAGTTTGTTTACAATAGAAAGTGGAAGAGCTAAAATGATAATTCCAGAGATGGGAAATTTTATATAATTTTGTATTAGTTTCATGAGACATATATTTAATTTTTCTTTGTAAATTACACGTATTTAATATATTTAATGAAATTTATTGTTACTAGAAATCAGAAAAGTGAAAAAGGAAACAACATCAGGGCTGGAAAATAATTTATTTTAATATTAATATAACTATTAATATAAATATATTTTATTTATTAGAACGGAAATTATATCGGCGTTGAAAATCAATCCGATATGGATTGATTCGATATTAATATGGGGTCCCATATTAATATCGAAGAAATTACAGACGGAATGACAAACCTTTTTATGAAGGGTATAAAAAAGGTTAAAAAAAATAATGACCTGAAATTGAAATATTGTCGGGAAAAACAAAGAGAGCGCTTTGTGTCCTATTTTTCGTATCTCAAATGTCCGATGCTTTTCGTTCACATTAATTCTTAACATGCTTCGAAAGCGTGTAAAAATACTTACACAATATGAGAAGATAAGAACATGAACCGCACCAATAGTATTGTACGAGTATTATGTGACGTATGAGTAACATTATTAATAATATTAAGTATACGCTTGGAAGCACAATACGAGAGGAGAGTTAAATGCAAGCAAATCCACAAGAGAAACTAATAAAAGGCTTCGATCGAATTTCGATCCAACTCGAAAGGGGTGTGGTCAAACTCTTTGTCGAATTAACATGGAATTACAATTGACTTTGTCCATGTGTCCCACTGTGCAACACTTTAAGGTCCCAGATTAAGTATCAAACTGACTTCTTTTGAAATTTTATTTGTATTTTCAACACAATGAAATGCCACATCATAGACTTTTTACATAAACGAGACAGTTTTTTTTGTGTGTCGTTAAAGTTGCGAACCCCTAAAAAAAGCATAAAATATTTTCAATTAAAAATTTTAATTGAAAATTTTAATGGCCAACGATGTAAAACTTAAGTCTTTAATAGAAAACAATGAGATTTTTATTTATTTTCTTTTACCTAAAAACTTTTAAAAACCAAATCCCTCCCAAAAATCTATCACTACACAGAGCAACACTGATTTTCTTGCCGGCCATTCATTATTGTGCAACATATTTGTGTTTGACAAGCATCCAGACAACACACCGGAAGTATTTGTCGGCCAGTGTACTAAAGCAACCCTTTTTCCAAAGTCGTTAAGCAAACGACATGATATATGAAATTAAAAACCTGTTGAATAACCACAACAAATCCTGAATCGTGCTGGCATTTCCAACACCTTCACAATCACAAGTTAATCCAAGGACACACACACACACACACATGCGCTTGAAAGGTTTCACAACTAAAAACTTTGCCTTTCAGTTTTCAATTAATTTTTCAATTTTCTTCTGCAGTTTGTTAAATCGTTTGGATATTTTAATATTCCCAAAAACCTGCCAAAGGAAGACTCTTTTAACCCAATTAAGTTTTTTTTTATCCAAATAATTCAATTACTTTTATTGCGAATGCTTTTAGTTTTTTATTGGCGCTGGTGTTGGTGTTTGTTGTCATAAAATAAAGCCGTCTATTTTAGCAACTCTCGTTTTTTCGGCATACGAGGTGTGTTTGAAAAAGGTGAGGCTCGATTAGCTTTGCTACACTTGACTCGTTTATTTATCAGAGTCATACAAATTAGACGTGTTTGGACGTGTTTAGACGTGCTTAGAAGTGCTTAGACGTGTTTAGACGAGTCCATCGTTTTTCTGTTGTCGCCAAAAATTTGTTCTAAAAAGAAAGTGAAATGAATTGTTTTAAAACAATGAAAATGTATGCAGCAGCGTGAAGCGATTTGAAAGCCTTTCAAAGCTGATCGAGAAGATGTGAATGAGGATGTTCGTCCTGGTTGTCCCAGAACATCAACAACCGATGAAAAAGTTTAGAAACCGAAAAAATTTTTTATGGAAAATCGTCTATTCACTTTTGACGAATTGACTGAGAATATTTTCCACATATCGGGTAGCGCATGCCTTGCAATTTTGGCCAAAATGTGGGCCATGTGGCAGTGAAGTTCGTTAAAAAATTGTTGAACTTTGATTCAAATAAGCCGCCACTTGATAATCGTTCAGGAATTGTTGAATGACGTCAACGCTAATGCTTATTTGATGGAAAGAGTAATCATAACTGGCGATGAGTCACAGTCACATGATTATGACCTCGAAACCAAAGTCCAGTCGTACCTATGGAACGTCTAGGCTCAGCAGGGCCTAGACGACACCAAGCAGGACAACTTCGTTCAAATGTGAAAGTTTTGTTGACTGTTTACTTTGGTGAGCACGACGTAGTGCATCAGGAACTCTTGGTTATGCGATTAATAAGGAATTTATATCTCGAAGTTATTTGGCGCTTGCGAAAAGAAAATGTCTGGAATTAATAAATAATAAAACTGCTTTTGCATCACAATCACGCTCCGGGCCACTACTAGTTAGTAATTATTTTATTAGTCTTTTTTAAGGAATGCCATACTGAAGCCTCAGCCCCCGCAGGCACCAAAATTAAGGTTCCTCCGAATTTGTCCTGTCCCCAGGATTGAAAAAAACATGAAAGGACGCCGTGTTGCGAGTGCTTAGGAAATGAGGCCGTATCGCTGGGAGGACGCAAAGAACTGAGAGGAAAGAATTGCTGGCACAAGTTTTTTTATATCTGACGGGCATCATTTTAAAGAAGATAAAATGAAAACTTTTTAATAAAAAAATTTTTCTTGAAACTCTTTGAAGTTTATCCTACATTTATGAACAGACTTCGTATAGAATATATTTTAACTTTTTGCTGGCATTCACTCAAAACATTTTTAGTTTTTGTCGCAGTTTTTTATTTGTTGCGAGAAAAAAAAGACGTTTCAAAGAATTACTTTTCAATGCAGCAAATTTCATTTGCTGTGCCCATCAGGGAGGGCTATTCTTTAACAGAAATTTCAATAAAATTTAAAAAAAATTATTCTAACAAAATAATAATGAAGCAGTTCACTTATAAAAAGGATTTTTAAACCAACACAATTTTTAGAAGATCTCAATAATCAGAATAAATTTTTTGAGCACTTAAGACAGGACCTCATCTCGATTTGCTAGTATAACTTTGCCAATCTTTTAAGGAAAAACTGTTGGCTTTATTAAATAAGTTTAAAAGAAAAAATTTATACCTGATTGAGAAGTAAAAAATGTATGAGCCAAAAGCATTTTAAGCCATTTGACGAGATCTGTATTTATTTTCAATTTATTTTCCCTCAATAAATTTCAAATAAATCACAAAGAGTTTTATATGTTAATAAACTTTTACAGTGCAAAACTGAATGTCCCTGGCCCAGGTGTTGACTACGTAGACTAATAAGGATATCTGACGCAGATTCCCCAACGGAAAAGAGTGTTCTTTTCGTTCATAAAAGTAAACAAAAAGGCAACTGACGTTGTTTTTTTTCTAACTAAAACTATTTTATAACTTATGAAAAACAAAATTGGTGATAAAAAATCTGCTTAAATAAAGCAGTGATGGCAGCGCAAAGTTGTGAGACTCTAAAAAAAACACGTTGGACTTTTTCTAACGGAAAAATATCAAAAAATCTTCATATTCCGAATTAAATAATTTCATCGCATTTGTTTGGTTTGTTTTTTTTAATGAAGTTCTTCACAATAAAATTTGATAAAAAGTTAATTTCTTGAAAAAATTTAATATCTGCAAATTTTTGAAATTTTTAAACAGAATTTCACAGAACGTTTATTATTTGCGGTTAATTTTTTAAAAATAATACCACCAACTGTTTTGTTAAGATCCTGGAAATTAAATCTATTTTTTTTCTCTTTTAAGTTAAAATACGTCATGAACTCTTAACAAAATAGGCTGAGTGCTCGCGACACATTATTTTGTTACAAATTTTTAAAGAAAAACATGAAAAATAAAAAACCGCTTCCCACGAAATGTCAGGATCTTCTAAAAACAGTCAGTGAAGTTACTTAAAAAATATCAGCAGAAAATTTACAACTCAAAACTTTGCAGTTACTACATTTTGGCAAAAAATAAAAACTATCTTTTACATGTTATAGTCCGAAGTACTCCCTTCAAAATTTCATAATAGTTATTGTGGCATATGATATGGTTTTGGAGATATTGAAAAAATTAACTGCACAATTTAGACAAATTTAATGGAATTCTATATCTCTCGTAATTTAAGCAGACGTTTTTGTTTAGCTTTTTTTTATTAAATAGAACGAAAAAGAGGGGGCCCTGCCCGATGTCATGGGGATCGACAGGGATCGTGTCTAACTCCTTGCCGATTTGACATGGAATTTCGAAATCAGTGATAGAATTTCTTTGAAAATCGTTAAGTCTTTTGAAGAGCTTTTTTAATTTTTGAACTGCTGGCTTAAAAGGCCGCAGTTGGCTACTTCAGCTGCAAAGAAAATGTGGAGTTATTGAAGGTTGAGTAGTGCGTCAAAAAGTACTTGTTAGAGCCCAAATTTACTTTCCTTCGGAATAAATGGCTGTTGCAATATCCATACTGGCAACACTGACAAAAACCCATAAAGCATTAAACACAATATCCACAGCAGGCTACACGAACACCGACTAAAGAAGTCGTTGGCTACAATCGTCGCCAATTACTTAATTATTTTTAGAACGACACCTCCAAATCAATAGCCATGAGTTGTTGTTTGTAGTAGCACTCCCTTCATACGCCAGTATAGCCGCTTTCATATTTGTAGTACTCTTAAATAGTGTCATTCCAATAAAATATATTTAAAATCCACAATGTTTGACAAGAAATCATTTCATTAGCTTGGAAATATAGTTTGTTGTTTCTTTTTGTGTAATAAAACAATATAATTTCAAGTTTACAATAATTGAATTTATTTATATTATGCTGGCAACATTGCATCCACTCCTTATCGCTCACCAAAATAGGAATTAGTTTAATTTGACTACAACCACAAAAACAGCATGTTGTTGTCCATGCCGTGTTGTCTGTAGTAGTAAAAATAATGTAGCCTGCTGTCGTTATTGTGTTTAAAGCTTTATATGGCTACAACCACAAAAACAGTATGGACAACAACCCGTAGCCGTGTTGTCTGTAGAAGGAAAAATAATCATTCTGTGTATTCTATTTTTGACAAGTTGTAGTCTGTAGTCTGCTGTCGTTATTGTGTTTAATGCTTAATAAAGAAATCAGCGTTTGCCAAACCAGTTTTCCTCAATAAAATGCTTTTGAAAGTGCTCTCGTATTAAAGAAAACAATTTAAACAACAAAACGAAAATATTTCTAATTATAAATATTTGATTGATTGATTCAGTGATTGATATCTTGTTCACTTTGAGTGGAAACAAAGTTAAAAGTAAATAAGAGAATTAGAGAAAAATGTAATCGCATTAATAAAAGAAACTCCATTCAAAGATAAGAAAACAACTTCTCTTTTAGCTGTTTCGGAAATAAATTATTAATGAAACTCCTGTCTAATTCCAATACGTTTATTTTTCTAAAACCATTTCTCTTATTTTCTTATCTATTTCTTGGAATTGGAATAAATAAACACTCTATAAAAACAACATCAGCCGAAGTTCTTTTGTTTACGTTCTTCAGGATTAAGTTGTTGGCTAAAGAAAGCCTCCACGTTAGAAAGTTACAAAGTCTGCTCAACGAAAACAATTGTAGTGTCTTGTTTATAAAAAGTTTTATATTATTTTTTTGATTTATAAGAAGCTTATAAATTAAATTTCTCTAAGAAAATTGCCTTATTAAGCTGTTATAAATGAACAATATTTTTTTTTATTAATTGGACAGATATTCTTGATGATAGACACGGATTATTTAATTTTATTTTTTTGTTATTAGCGGAATACAACTTCTATCGAAAGTGGTTTCAATAGAGGAAGTCAAGCCCTTAGAAATCAACTTCAGAATTAAACCATTTGCAAATGACAAAGTTTATTTAATTATTTATCTATTTTGTCTAAGAAGCAAATTAATTAAAATAAGAAAAAACGACAGATTAAAATGTAAATTGAAGAATTTTTAAACAAAAATTTTTTGGTAAGAAGTATATATGTACACGAACTTTAGTCGTCCTCTTGCCAAAAACTTTTTGTTGTCTGTGGGCATCAATTTATAAAAAATTTCAATTTATATTTGAATTGATTTAAAATTTTTGCTTTAATGTTTTGCTTGTTTTGCTTTTGTTTTGAATTTTAAATCAGCCAGCTTCGTTTATTCTGTCTTGCCATGTCCAATATTTTTATTGTTAATAACCAAAATCTTTCGCAAAATAAACAACATAAAATAAATATAATCGACCACTTTGATGCGAATGTGTGGCATGTCGGCATAAATCACATTAAAATTGTATTAACAAACAAGAAAATGTTTTGCTCACGAATAAAGTTTTATTATATTCATTTATTCGAAAAAATTGTTTCTGAGAATGGATTTGTTTTTTTTTTTTTTTTGGAGGGTAATAGAGACCCTAAAAAGTAAAAAACAAATCTGTCTATGAGCACACATGCCATCATGTTGCCGCCGAAATTTGTTATACGCCGCGAAGTATGCAATACATTTATTTCTAATGGTACACGATGGGTGAATATGTCATTACCGTCCCAAAGCAGATAAAAATGAGGCCAGTATAATGAGAAAATTTTCTCAAAATATTTTATTGTTACCGGTTCCGAATAAGAGTAAAATGTTTAAATTTTGTCTGGTCGTTTCAAAAGGCTCGAAATCGGGAAAAAGCTTTTTTAAATTGGGAAAAGCAAGTCCGTACGAATAAATATTAAATTTAAGTGTTATAACTACAATTATATTAATTTCACTTTTATTCAAGTAAAATAAATATAATTTAAGAAACGATTTTTAAAAATGCGAGTAAAGAAATAAGTTTTAATATAAAATAAAAACAATCTGAAACCAAAATAAAGGTGTTGTTTTGGAAAAATCGTAGGGCGCTCGATATAGAAAAAATAGAGCCACTCTTATTTTGGTTAATTATTGTGCGAAGTTTTTTTTTTTGAAAGTTTATTTTCAACTCTTTAGTTCGATTTACCTAAAAAGCGTGTTGTTTAGTTTTTGAAACTAAATTAATTTCTTATATTCTAGTTAAAGTGTTTCGAAAGCGTGTAAAAATACTGGCACTTAATGAGAAGATAAGAACATGAGTCACGCCAACAACTTTGCATGAGTACAATTTAAAGTATGAGTAACATTATTAACAATATTAAGTATACGCCTGGAAGTACAATACAAAATGAAGAACAAGTGAATCTAACAAAAAGCGTAAAAATGGACAGAAAACTTGTCTTTTGAGTGACCCTGAATTGCATAATTAATTAAATTATTTATTTCTGTACGTCAGCAAAATCAATTCATTAAAAGAAACACTAAAAATAAATGAAACAAATAAATTGAAACCACTTGTTTTTGTTACTGAAATAATGAATTGAATGTTTTAGCTGGTAAATTTTTACAACAAATTTTATTTAATTACTCTGCAAGAAACCCTTTAAAATGTGTGTTTGTGTTGTATTTCCGTGGGCGGTTTGTTGCTTGAATGTTAGCAATGACTCCACAAATGCTCAATAGAAAAGTGACGTTTATGGGCGAATTAATTGAAATAAAATTATGGCCAATAAAACTGGAATTTACCCACAAAAAAGGCAATTTGAAATAGGAGGGAGAAATAAAATAGGGCTATTTAACACGGGTTACTTAAATGAGTTACAATAAATTATTCAATAATTGTTAAATTTAAAATGTTTTAATGCAACAATTTTTTATTTGTATTTCTGTTGTTTAACTTTTTTGTCTTTTATTCAAAAGATTAGCCACATTGAATTTGATTATTTAATATGCACAAATCTTATATAGATATAAATTTATATAATTGGGTCATATAATATATATACTGGGGCTAAATAATAATATATTTCTATATTTCGTTTCATTATTTATTCATATTTTCAAATATTTGATGAACTTTCTGTGGCAGTTATTTACCCAAGCCTGTATACAAATTCATGGACAGACACACCAACGATGCCTAAACCATCTCTGATGTCAACAGCATCATCACTGTCAGCATCAGCATCAGCATCATCATCATCATCATCGTCATGGTCATTATCATCATAATTATGTTAATGAAATCATTTTGAATATAATTTAAATTTATTTCACAACGAGTATTTAGCATCTCATATACGCCGATTAAATCTACATAAATGTGTTCATGCGTTTATATGAGTTTGTGTGTGTGTGTGTATGTTGAAAAAAGCAAAAGAGAAATGAAAACGTTTCGAAGAATACAAACAAACACACACACACATACACAAATGACAATATAAACAATATGATGCTCATGTCATATTTACATAAGCACATGCGGATATTAATTCCTCACCCCCCTGTGCGAGTGGGTTGGTGTAAATTAAGGCGGCTCCTAAAATATGTAAACACATAGTCATAACAGGAAGCATATCGTTAGCTAAAATGCAAAACAGCCTAACCAACAAAAAAAAAAATTAAAATTAATTTCAATGAATTTTAGCAAAATAAACCAAAAAGCTTCTAATTAAAATAGCGTAAAATGCAAAAAGGCTTAACTCCCCTGATCACAAAATGAAACTTCAAGTCTATAACACTGTTCAACACAAAATTTTACTTTGGCTTTAAATTATTAAAATGTATGACCTAAAAAAGTTTGTGCTTTTGTATTTATATTATCGATTGAACGACATATTTAAAATTCTGTGACCACTTGAATTAAACAAATTTTTTGGAAAATTTGGGAAAGGAAAATCAGCTCGAGTAAATATTGAATTGAACTGTTAAAACAGTGTTTAAATGCCCTGATTAGATACTTCAAAGTGACGATTTCATTCTGGCACCAATTAAAGGATGCGGCTACTTAAACCCAACTTCGGGTATGTTGACACTTACTGGAGGAGCTGTCTGCTAAAGACATTGATCTTCAGTCCACTTGGATAGCTGGCATCTACTTAAAGAGTTTGCTTTTGTATTTAAAAGACCTATTCAACAACATGTTTCAATATCGGGGATTATAATTATTAATTGAAAATTAATCGGCTAAAAGGAAAAAAAAAGAACTTATGCAGAAGACAAAATTAATTGTGAATGTACACGCTTTCACTTGGTCTTTCATGTTGACAAGTTTTTTGATACTTGATTTTTATCAGCTTCACTTGCATGTTTGTTTCTATACTTAAATCATTAAACACAATAGCGACAGCAGACTGCAGACTACAACTTGTCGAAAATAGAGTACAAGTGCGTATATCCGAATGAATATTTTTGCTACTACAGGCCACACGGCTACTGGTTGTTGTCCCTGCTGTTTTGTGGTTGTAGTCAAATTTAAATAAATTCTATTTTGGTGAGCGATAAAGAGTAGGCACAATGTTGCCAGTCTAATATAAACAAACACAATTATTGTAAACTTGAAAATTTATGTTTTATTATTAAAAAAGAAACAACAAACTATATATCCAGGCTAATGAAATGATTTTTTGTCATATACTGTGAACTTTAAATATATTTTAATGGAATGACACTATTTAAGAGTATTGAATATATGAAAGCGGCTACACTGGCGTTTGAAGAGAACTCTACTACAAACAACAACACTTGTTTATTGATTTGCTGGTGTTGTTCTAAATATAATTAAGTAGCTGACTACGAGGCGACGATTGTAGCCAACGACTTTTGTAGTCGGTGTTCGTACAGCCTGTTGTCATTATTGTGTTTAATTATATATTAATAATAATATTGCTCATACGTAAAAGATCGTTCGTGTGGTTCATGTTCTCATCTTCTCTTAATATGCAAGTATTTTTACAGGCTTTCAAGGTACATCAAACTAAAAATTATAAAACTAAACAACAGGCTTTTTGAGAAAATCGAACTAATGATTTGAAATAAATTATAACTCTTTAATTTTAATTTCGTGCTGATTCTTTTTTCTCTAAATTTCATTTAAAAAAATTCAAAGTGATCAATTGAGTGGTCTTGGGTAATTTTTATGGGCATTTCACTAGGGCTAATGCAGGTCATCAGGGAACCTATACCCAACATTTCTTAGAATAATTAAAGATATTATTTCAAACTTTCACTTTAGTAAATGAGAAGTTTAAAATAGATATCAAAGTCATAACAAGAACTCACTAATCACTTTATCTTTGTAATTTTGTTACGTTTTTATTTCATTCTACAATTGGTTGGCTCTTTTCCGACTCTAATTGTAGTTGTAACAAACATAAAGAACAACAACAACAATTGTTTTAATGTAAAAACAATTTATTTGGAGTTTTAACAAAATAATTTAAATTTTTTAGTAACATTTTTGGAAAAAAGAGTCAGCACGAAATTAATATTAAAGAGGTTAAAACGACCATTCCCAAAATCATGCACTTATTTTAATAAATTAAACTCCAACAACCCTGCTTTTTTATTGTGCTTCCCCGCGTATACTTAATATTATTAATAATGTTACTTATACGACACATTGTTGGTGTGGTTCATGTTGTTGTATTCTCATAAAAAGTATTAATATAATTTAAAAAATCTAAAACACGCTTTTTAAGAAAATCTAGTTCAAATTTTGGAAATAAATTTAAAAATAAACTTGAAAGAATATTGAACCGAAATATAAACTTTTCTGTAAAATGGGCGTGGCCGCTTATTGCCCTATTTTTCTTATATAGAGCTCCCGAATTTAGCTATTAAACTACGCTCCGAGATCTCAGCAGGAGTCTTACTACGAGGACAGGCTGGTCGGGTTTGACGAAGTGATGAAGTATAATGTTCATAGTAAATTTTCACAATTAAAATTCTTTGTTTTCGAGTGTAACTTTGCACACTTAAAACTTCCCATCTTTTTACTAAATAAATCGTGGAAGATGTGGACACAATCCCCGATATTTGATTAACTGAAATGCCATTTACTTCCTAACCTCAAATTTGCTCACAAAGTGCCATTTTAAGTGCTTGAAATCTTATCCCCTCGTTTTTAACTTATTATTTAGGAATCTTCCTAATAAAAACTATAAATAGCCTTGAAGCTGTCTTAGCACGTGTCAGATCTTGTACAATTAATGCGGCACCCTACAAAGTAAGCACAGCCTGGATGTCATAATACGATGTGATTTAATTAAATTCGTGTGGCAAACATTTACTAACGCCATTCCAGTTCCAGGTCCAGCATCCGTTCTTAAATGTTTGGCCAAGTGACCAACATTTTTACTTATAAAATGTGACAAAAAAATCACAATTTTATACATAAAACTTGTCTCCCCTTTCTTGCTATATTTTTCTCCTCTGCTGTCTGCGCCAGTTGGATATCAAATTGATGCTAAATTTCCTCTCTTCCTTCGAATATTTATTATGTCTTGCCAATTTTAATATTGCAAATATTGGCCTACAAGTCTTTATTGAATATGAATATATTATTTGCCAGACTTTTTTCCACTTAAGTTTTTTGAATAAAATTACAAAAATTCACAAGAAATTCAAGAAATCAAATACTTGCAGAATTCCAAATATCGATTTCCTTGTGAAACTAAATATTTTAACAAAAAAAATCTCTTGCAAAGCTGTACGCTTTTTATGTGCAAAATTTGTATCTGTGAGAAACAGCACAGACATATTTAGTACTTCTATTTGTTTGGGATCAACTTAATCTCTGTACATGCTTTTTACGCACACATTTAATATGCAGAAGTATTTATTAAATGTTTAATAGAAACAGCACGCATCTGCTTATAAATGAGTCTTTGATTGTGTCGCATTACTGGCGTCGCCATGTTTGTTCCACATACAGAAATAAGGTTAAGTACAGGGTGATTTAACTAGACGATTGATGAAAAGACAACAAAAAAAGGAAAATTATGTTTATCTTAGAAACCTTAAGTTGAAGTTGGGTGTGAACATCGGTGAGCTCTTGTGGCCTCAATTGGATGACATGTTTTTTCTCAGGAGTAGGACCAGCACTCAGGGGAAGACACGAAAATATGCTCTGCATTGAGCTGGAACTGGGAAAGGAGGGGATAGAGTTAAGAGAACAGATGAAGACAGATTTGACGATAGAAAACTTTTCTAGATAATTTTAATATTTTACTTCGGCGGTGAATTTCCGCTGCAGGTACCAACGGGCGAGGGTACTGCATGACGATCTTAATCGCTGGATGTAGTGCTCAGCGACCCGTGATATTACCTCGTCATTGAGACAAACGAACAACAATTTCTGCATTTATGCAGATCAGAAAAATTCAACACCATCTTTATGTTTGAGTGTGGAGTCGAACTCGTGATCTGAGGCACCGTTTACTACTTCAGCGAAGAGGACTGGTGCTAATAAAATTATAGGAAGGAAGTTATAGTTTTTGGACTAGCGAAGAGGACTGGTGCTAATAAAATTATAGGAAGGAAGTTATAGTTTTTGGACTAGAAACAATATAACAGCTGCTTATTCATTTTATTGTGGTACACATTTGCGCATCTTGTTTCCCGTTAATATTAATGAATCATACATAACTCGAAAGGCTTTTTAGTGCAGATATTCTTAATATAAATATTTGTTCCGATATCTGCAGATATATAGAGTTCTACTGATATAAAGAATAGATAGGTAACGATCTTTTTATACCCTTCACAAAAAAGTGAAAGGTTTTGTCATTCTGTTGTGCAGTTTGTTCGATATTAATATGGGACCCCATAAAGGATATATATTCCAGATTCGTATGAATAGCGATGACGATGGAGCGATGTCCATCTGTCCGTCTGTCTGTCCATATGTCTGTAGGTGAAATCGGTTTTCCCAAGCTCCCACACGAGCTAGAGACTTTGTTCCTGGACTGATGGATTGGAAATGAACTTAAATAGATCGGTATTCAAAAAATATAAGAAAAATCCGCTATACGATTCCAGAGCTGGGAAGCTTACACCTATTTTTTGACACAAAATTAATACCAAAACCCAATTATTTTTTTCTTTGTTTGTAAATCGAACCTTTTTCATGCTTTGGAAAGCCCCAATTGTCTATTAAATACTAAGAAAATAAAAAAAACTTCCCGGATGGGAAATTAAAATTTTTTTTTTTGCCACATTCAGTATTTTGTAGTACACATGCAACAACTAAAATGTTTTCAGATTTTAAGTTTTCCTTAAATAAAACCCCATTATACATCTTGAAGATTTTTTCATTGCTAAAAAAAATTTAAAACAAAACAAAATTTTGAGTCCAGGGTTGGACAAGTGCTATATTTTATGGTACATGAAATTGACCAAAATTGTTAAAAAATTTAAATATTTTTAAATAAAACTACTCACGACGAGCTGCATTGACAAAAAAAAAACAGAAAATTTTAATATTTTACTTCCAGGGTTGGGAAATTGAAAGTGTTTTTGGAACATATAAGATTTTTTGGATCATGTAATATTCAAAATGGTTACAAATATTGAGTTTTTCTTATATAAAACTACTTCATACCTCATGAAGATTCGCATTGATAAAAAACGAAGCAGAAATTAAAATTTCGCATCCAGGGATGGGAAATGTATATGTTTTTATAAATAAAAGTAACCAAAAAACAACTAACGTCGTTTTTTTTAACTAATTAAAACTATTTTTTAATTTAGCAAAAACAAAATTAGCAACAAAAATTAAAAAAATCAAGTTTTCGACTACAGGGTTGGATAACTGCAATATTTTGTGGTACATGAAAGTGGCCAAGATCGTTACAAATTTGTAGTTTTCCTTAAATAAAACCGCTTTATACATCATGAAAAAAACTTTGTTGCCAGGGGTGGGAAATTGTTTTTTTTTATTCATAAATGTAACCAAAAAGGGAGCTGACTTGTTTTTTTTGCTAAACAAAACTATTGAAGAACAAAATTGGTACTTAAAAATATATGTAACGCCAGACGAACGTTGGTGAAGGGTATATAAGATTCGGCATAGCCGAATATTGCACTTTTACTTGTTTATATATAACACGGCGCATCGAACTGCGCTGATGTGCGGATGTTTGTATTCGATTAGCTAAATATTCGTGCGATAGAAATAATTCAGGGAGCATATTATGGCATTCGATGATAATTTCAATATAATTTAAATACAAATTTCGATTGTCATCGAATGCGGTAGCCCTTCAACTGATCCAAAAATTAGATATTCTAATAACTCTCTGCTTGAATTTATTAGAATTATACTGATATTTAAAAAAGCTGGCAAATAAATCGACAAACCATCGACGCTCAGCTGTCCTCTAGTGACTGTGAACCATGTTGTTAACACTTTTTCTATTTTTTACTGTGACTAACTGTCCACCACTTGACATCAGAAGTGGCACGGCACGGAAAATTTCTCAGAAGAACTGTAGTCCTAAGCACATATCGCAGGTGTAAAGATTAACTAGTGCTTATGAGGCATTAAACACAATAACGACAGCAGCCTACACGAACACCGACTACAAAAGTCGTTGGCAACAATCGTCGCCTCGTAGTCAGCTACTTAATTATTTTTAGAACAACACCAACAAATCAATAACCATGAGTTGTTGTTTGTAGGAGAATTCTCTTCATACGCCAGTGTAGCCGCTTCCATGTATTTAATACTCTTAAATAGTGTTATTTCAATAAAATATATTTAAAGTCCACAGTATATGACAAGAAATCATTTCATTATCCTAGATATATAGTTTGTTGTTTCTTGTTTAATAATAAAATAGTACATTTTCAAGTTTACAATAACTGAGTTTGTTTATATTAGACTGACTGGAAACATTGCGTCTACTCACAATCGCTCACCAAAATAGAAATTATTTCAATTTGACTACAACCAAAAATAGTAAAAATAATCATTCTCATATAAGCACATGTATTCTATATTTGACATGTTGTAGGCTGTAGTCTGCTGTCGTTACTGTGTTTAATGCTTGAGACGCAAGACTCTTTCGAGGGGATTCGGCTGCCTTTAAAAATAGTTTGTCAAAGAGGTTAAATGTTGACCGATTCACAGCTGCTTTGGGACTGATCGTTAGAATAAATTTCTTATGCTCTTTATCATCATAATTTTTAATTTATCATAATGCTGTTCTATGGGAGCCACTTTAGGGCTTCTATTAGCTCCAGACTTATAACAAAAAGCCGAAGGCCATGTCACTTATCAATTTATTATAAATAAATTAGGCGCTACTGTGCAAACCACTTCCAACAGAAGCAGACTGCCAACTATTTTGTTAAAAAAAGGTCAAGTCATACACACACACACACACACACACACATACACATACACATACTACATAATGCAGTATTCAATACCTCTCATTTTAATTAATGAACCCATCGTCAGCACACAAAACAAGACTAATTTGTAAAGAAAAAGTATGAAAAAAAGATTTTCCTTCCAAAAGAGAAAAATAAAAATGAATTAGATTTACGACATATTCAGAATTTATTTCCCCTTCCGTTTGCTTATCTGTCTGCAGGATTCTCATTTCGTCTGATTTTATTTTATTTATTTTCTTATTCTTGTGAAATGTCTGACATGAGCCAGCAACTTTTTTTGTGATTAAATTCTTTTGTATTGAAGGCATTTATTTCTCTGCTGTGATTTATGATTTTGGCCAGGTTTATATCCCCTGCCGTTTAAGCAGACTTGTAAATTGTGTGCAAAACGTTTATTTATTTCTTATTTTTTCTTTTCAGTTGTGGTGGGAGTTTTATGTTAAACTCGGTGTGACGGATTATCTGCTGCTTTTATGAAGGTGAGTGAGATGTCTTTCTTAAAGTAAAATGGCATTTTCTTTTCTAGAAAACATGTAACATTTTTTAAAATATTTTCTAAAAAGTGGCTGTTTGGAAAAGTTTTAAACAGAAATTATTGCTCGTGAGGGCTGTTAAATTCATTTCTAATAAATTCCTAATTTTGAAATGGCAAAATGTTGCCATTTTCTGTTAAAAAGTGTGAAAATGAAAATGTTGTGTGAAATAAGTTTGAATTTATTATTTTTGTTTGATATAATAAATTTAAATGCCTCACGATTTTGTGATTTCTGCGCTGCATAAAAACTCTAATAAATTGTTGAAGAAAAGCTCAAGTCATTACAGAAATCATATGTGTTTTAGCGTTAAACTTAACTTTGTTACCTGATGTAAGAACGACCCGAATTGAGACAAAACGAAACTGAAAGTTAAAAACTGAACAAAAAAGGATTAAAAAAAATTTGCTCTGCACATTTTATAACTTTGGAACTCTTCCTAATATTTCGTTAACAAAAAATTATTGAGTTTAAAATGTTTTTTATGTTTTAAAACATTCAGGCATGTCACAGAGTTCAATTAGGAATGGAGCAAAGATAGTGGCTGCTGAATTCTGTATAAGCGGTTTTCAGTATAAATGAAGCAATTAGGTTAAGGGTAACCATTAGGGTACTCAAACCATTAGCCGCTATTCGATTACACGATTAATTTCGGGCGCTTAACTGTTCAAGTAATTTGAAATCGCTTACATTCGATTAATGGATAATTCGAATAATATATGTCCATTAATCGATTATGCGATTAATCTCATACGAATTATTTTACGTTGTTTTTCTTCTCTTTTACGTAAAAAAGCCAGCCGTTACGTGCACATCATTTAAAATGTGAGAACAATAAGACATTTCAGTTTGCCTTGTTGTCATCTATTGCGAAATCTTCATTATTTTTACATTTAACTCGCACATTTCATGCTGCGAAATGTTGTAATTTCTTCATTTGACCACGGAAACCCTGTTTACTGACCATATCAAATATTAAGTGTTTATAAGAAGTTTTAATAATGGAAATATATACATTCTGGTATCGAACAGAGTTGAAAGTAATAAATTATCGCTTAACTGATTGAGAGATAATTACCAAATTTGAAACACAAGAAAATTTCAAATCATTTTGAAAGATTATTTGAAAAGATTTATTCTAAACTTTCCTGCTACAATTTGTATAAAAAGTTTTTCTGCTTTTTTCATAAAATCTTTGTATCAACATATCTGATTAAAGCATTAAACACAATAACGACGGCAGACTACAACTTGTCAAAAATAGAATACATGTACGTATATACGAATGACTATTTTTACTACTACTGGTTGTTGTCCCTGCTGGTTTTGTGGTTGTAGTCAAATTAAAATAATTTATATTTAGGTGAGCGACAATGAGTAGACGCAATGTTGCCAGACTAATATAAACAAGCTCAATTATTGTAAACTTGAAAATGTACTGTTTTATTATTAAAAAGAAACAACAAACTATATATCTAGGATAATGAAATGATTTCTAGTCATATAATGTGGACTTTAAATATATTTATTGGTATAACACTATTTAAGAGTATTAAATATATGAAAGCGGCAACACTGGCATTAGAAGAGAATTCTTTCATGAGTGTTTAGGTCCAGCTCATTTGGATGCATGGGAAGCCAAATTTTTACTATAACGTAGAAAAAAAGGAAATAGAAATGAAAAATTTTCAAAAAAACCTAAAAATTAGGCAAATTTTGAAATTTGAGGTGCAATAACTCAGCCATTTCTTGTCTCATAGACGGAAAAGGCATTCAATTATCTTTTCAACGATATGACATTTATCATGATCGGACTTTTCAGTTGGGCTCCACAAAGGTTTGACTGGGACCATACACCGAAAAACACAAAAGTACCGTTATTTAAAAAACGGTACTTAAGAAAAAAAAATACAGCGTTTTTCGTGTTCGGGAGGTCTCAATTAACTTATATAGGCATGTGGCGTTCCTGGTATTTTTTGGCTGTAAACTAGTGTAATAAATATATTATTCTATGGACAATCCTACAATAAAAAGCATGACTACCATAATTATTTAGTTTTTCGATCTGAGAACTTCTCACTTCAGTTACAGAAACGAGGCACAGGTTGCGATGGAGTTAGAGGGATTTTCTTTGGGATCAACTGTTTTCCTTATATATATTTTTTTATATTTCAATTGCTAAACTAGGCAAAATTAAAGTTGTTCAATTCGATTGTTATGCAATTAAATTTTTTATCACGAATAATTAGTCGCACGATTAATCGATTAATACAAAACTCCAATCACTTGAATACCCTGCTAATAATGCAACGCTCTGTCGCTGGTGGTGTTGTCTGCCATTTTGGCAGTACGTGTGTGTGAAATGTGTTTAAAATCTAAATGTGTGTGCGCTCAAATAGAAAGTAAATCATTTAAATGAATAAAAAAGTTTTGTGTTATAAAATCGTTCAAGTGCGCTCCACAATTATCTCCTTCTCCGATATTTCTGTTATCTAAAGCCCACCTGACAGTGAGACGTGAGTAGAAAAAAATTGCAGCACGAAAAAACCACTCGTTCGTATCTATTGCAAAAAGAAAAAAACCGTCACTGTTGTGGTGTGCGGTGTGCGGTTGGTTGGTTGGTGTTTGACTCTCATTGCACACGCACACCCACACATCGAGTGATTATTTCAAATGCAAACAGATAAATGCTCATATTATTTGAATCGAGCACAACAACGTAGAGATAAAACAGATGAAATATATTTCAAATTTTACTATTTCGTTTATTATGATTAAAAAGGTTTGTGGCTTTAATGTGTCATTTTGGGTTGTGCGAAACATATTGTATCAAATAGATGGGGCACAAAAAATTAATATCCATCACAGATATTCTTTTAAACAGATTTTATTCATTGATTTAATGTTTTTTTGCTTGGCAAAGTGCTAGAATTTTGATTTTATTGTAAAGTTTTGTGATAATAATTTTGTGATAAGTTTTATTTAGTTTCGTAATATTTTTATCTATTTTTGTTGCTCTTCAAGAAGTAACCATAAAAGGGAGAAAGAAAACAGCTTCTATCGTAAAATAAATATATGGAAGTGGGTTAGTTTCACTTGGTTATTACATATGGATACCTAAAATCCAAAAGGTCGCAAAGGACTTAAAATTCTAAATAGATATTTTTTTCTGATTGGGGAAGTACTTCTTGGATGGCAGGCATCGTATTCAATAAAACAAGTTTATTGTGAAATTTGTGCAGTTACGACCTTTTGTATTTTTAGATGACGCTCTATATTTAAGTGAATTTTTCACGTTATGAAATAGTTATAAAAATCAAAATAATATAATTTATGTTGTGCCAAACTTTTACTAGGATCGCTTGGTGAGCGAAAATTGAACTCTCGACATTTAAACTTTAAAATGAATACATCCAAATTTCTATGCAATTCCTGCTTCAAGTTAGGGCCCCCAGAATTTTGATATTTTTATGTGTACGCTACATAAACACATATTCCAAGAGAATAGCCACCCACACATATCTCACACAAAAACCTTTGAACGTTCATTTACGCGTAGATGTATGTTGGCTATATCGTTGCAGATCTTAAGCCATTTCTATCACTTTTATGTTATAAATTTAGCAAAAATAATTGTATTGAGCATATTTACACAAGGAAATCTTTGAAATTGTGTGTAAATTTTTATCATTTAGTGGACAATAACATGGTTAAAAGTGTACCACAAAAATGTGTGGTGTAATTATAAGTTTCATTTTTGCAAAGAACTTTCAACAATATTTATATTGTATAAGTCTACATAAAAATGCCTCCCCAAACATAATTGTTTTGTTAATCTTGGTCGATGATAAGATACTTAAAAGTGTACCACAAAAATAAGTGTTGCATATATATGTTGCATTTTTGTAAAGAATCTAAAAAAATTCATATTGTGTAATTCTACATAAAAATACCTTTTCAGTGATATATTTGTTTTTACTCTTGTTCAATGCTAAAATGTTTAAAAGTGTACCACAAAATATGTGTATATATTTGTAATATCGTCCTTATCACATCCAACTGTCCTACATGCAAATTTGGTATTTTCCCGGAGCTCTCTAGAATGTTATATAAAAGAAAACAGCGTAACTTTGCTAATTGCCGATTATTGAAATAATTTTTATTAGAAGGACTGGATATATCAGTCCTTTTTTTATATGAAAAAAAGTATTTTTCATATAAAATTATTGGATATGGCGGGGCAGATATTGGCACCAGACGGTTGCATCGCTTAAAAAGATTATTGGAAAGAAATGTCCACCCTTGGCACCGGAAATCAAAGAAAATGAGTCGAAACGGGCAGAAATGACCATCAACACTGGGTCCAGACACTTGAAGGATATCTCTCCATTTAACAAAAACTGTTTAAAAAGTTCAAATAAAGACTCTTTTCCATCATTCAAGATTATTTTTTTGGTAAAATTTATTAAAATAGTAATTAAAAAATAAAATGCATAATTGATTTTGCGCTACCCTGCACATGTTCATTAACAATTTCATAGAGAAACAACTGCCATCGAAATATCACCTCAAAATGAGAGTAGATCCAGGACCCTGCAAGAACTGGAGTTTCATTTTTTTTAAGTTACGAGTTTTATTTAAATAGTGAAGAGAATTTTAATTATTCACAAAAATTTTTATTTATTCATAAATTTCTGTGTTGCTCCTTTGAAAGCAGTTCCCTTCACTTGCACTTGTGTCTGGTATCTCTTCCTAAAATCCTTTTTTGTTTGTTTGTCCTTAAGATTTCTCAATGATTCTCTTCAATCGTCACAATATGAAAGCATGGATCTCTTCTATCTTGGGAATAGAAAAACTCGCAGAGAACTAAGTAAATAAGTTGGCTGAGACATGATTGTGCATGATTTTCTAAAAACAAATTGCCTGCCCATGAGCAAACCGATGCACCAAAATCCTCAGAAACTTCTCTAATAATCACTCGACAATTCTCTATAATAAATTTGTTCACTTTCTAAGGATTTTCATTGTTTTTTGATATCCTGAGGCGACCAGGACAAGCGTCATTATTGAAAGTTTCCTGACTTTCATTGAAAAGATTGTAACAGTGTATTTTTCTGATTTAGATCACAATCAGCGTGTATTTTCGAATGCTTTTAATTACATCATTCTAATTTTTTATATACGATTCTATGCCGATTGTTTGATCCTTTTTATTCAAAATAGGAAAAAGGACGAATACGCAAAACACTTGTAACTTTTATGACTTCGAAGAAAAAACTTAACACTTTAAATAACTGAAACTGTGTGCCTACAGGAGTGTACCAACATGGAAAAAAAATTCCAATTGATTGTACGTAGCCTACAAAATTTCAAAATTCATTTTATATATTGAAGAGACCTCGTGTAAATGCTTTTAATTGCATACGAGGTTTTTAGCAGACTAATTTGGTTTACAGAATTTTACTTCCTGTCAGTTGTTAAGTATTTCGTTTTCCTCTAAAAAAGCCATCTTTAAATTTATAAACAGAAATATTTATGCACTGAAACTCTCGAATTTCTACCCTCTTCAAAATGCTGCTTTTTTTGACTGTTTTCTCTCAAAAGCACACAAAAGTTATGACTGAGTTTTATATTGTTAAAGTACTTTAATGTCACGAGTATTATGGCCATTAAAACTTTACTATTAACTGTAATAAAATTGGAAAGAAATTTCGTAAGAGAAACAAACTGTAGCCATAATAGATAAATAATAAAACGGAACGACATAAAGCGCAACCGGAAGAGGGCTTGCGAAGAAATAAAAAAAAAAAATACCATAAAAACAAGCAAAAGAGTTTCATACGTTTGTGCCGAATCTTATGCACCCTTCAGTGACGTATGTCTGGAATATCTAAATTTAAAATTCCATGAGTTCTTTTTTTTTTTGTTAAAAGAAATATTTTCTTGGTTGCTTAACTTCTTTTTATTTTGAATGTTTGAATAACTCTGAAAATTATTCTTACGACTAAAAGCACAACTGCCGAAGTCGTTGAAGCACTAAAATTTGGTGGCGTGATTTTCTTCTTGTTATTTGGTAACACAAGCCGGTTGCTTTTTTGTAATTGAACTTTTGAATTATAATTAGGTTTTCAATCAAATTATTTGATTAAAATATTGTTTTTTTTTTAATAAAGAAATATCTTCTAAGAAAATTTTAGTTTGTTAATATTCAAATCCTAAAAAAAATTAGTTTAAATTGAAAAAATGAAAACCAAATAAGTGAAGATCTTTGAAAAATAATAAAAAGCTTATTTTCTTATATATATATATATATATATATATATATATATATATATATATATATATATATATATATAGGCTCCCCTTTTGTGAAGGGTATAAAAAAGGATCTTAATTTCCAACCAGATTTTTAATACTAAATAATTTCTTTCTAAAATATAAAATACTTTTGATTATCAAAGGAAAACTTGTGTTTCATTTGGTTACTTTAATATTAAAAAAATGATTTCCCTGCTCTGGAGCTATCATTTTACTTCTTCTGGATTTGTAATATGAATGGGTTTTTTTTTCATAAATATCAAGTTTATAAAGAAAAAATATTGTTTTAGGTCGTTACTTTTATGTAGGAAAAAATTTCCGTTTTCCAATCCTGCAATTTTCATTTTTGTTTGTATTTGATTGTTAATACCAACATAATATATTTTCTAATTTATAGAATATGTTTGAATGTTAAAAAATTAATGATAATTTAGCTACATTAACATTTAAGAATAATATAATATTCCAGCTCTGTAGCTGTCTCTCTGACTTCTTCTGATCTGTGGTACCAATTATTTTGTTCAAATATATATAATTTATTTAATATAAAAAGAAAAAGAAAAAAAGTGTTTCTAAGTTGTATGCATAAAAAATATAAAATATTTTAAAAAATAAAAAAATTCAATTGTCCAGCACTGGAATCTTATATTTGATATCGTTTTATTTTTAATGCCAATATAAATAGATATTTTAGGAAAATATGCTGAATATATGTTTATTTAAAAAAAATAATTTAGTTACTTAAACACTTAAAACAAATTCATTTTCCAGCTCTGGAGGTGACTTTTGTTATATTTTAATACAATAAATTACTTTCAGAAATATCAAATATGTTTAGTAACTAAAGAAAAACATAAACTTTGTTTTGCTCTGTTACTGTTATGAACACAAAAAAATATCAATTGTCCAACTCTGGATTTCGAATACTAATTTAAGTATCTTCCTGTAAAACAATTAATATTGTTTTATTACTATAATAAATCGAAAAAATTTTTTTGTTTTAGGAGCTGTTTGCTTATTATTATGTCTAGCCCTAATGAATTTCTTTCAAAAATATTAAATAAGAAACAGAAAACATTTCTTCAAATTGTGTTGCTTTAATGCACCAAAAATTTTTTATTGTCCAACCCTGAAATCGAATTTTAATTTTGTATGCCGATTCAAACATAAAATGTGCTTATGTTGTAACAAAAGTTTTTTTTTTTTTATTTATTTAATGAAATAATCCCAAAAAATTTCAAGTTTTCTGGCTCAAGAGCTGGCTTTTCTTATTTTGAGTTGCAATAAATTCAAATAAAAAATTTTCAAAATTATTAATTATAATTTATAACAAAAATTATACACTCTGTTTCACTTGGCTACTTTTATGAGCACACATTTTAAATTTTCCAGCCCTGCAATCGATCTTTTGATTTTGTTTAATTTTCAATACAAACTTACATTTTGCATGAGTGCAACAACTATTCATTTTATTTAAATACTTTAATGTTCCAAACTATGTTCACATTTTCCAACTCTGGAACTGTCTTTTTCACTTTTCGAATATCCAGTTTTCATGAATTTCTTTCAAAAGTATGAAATTTGTTTAACTTAAAAATGTAAAAATTCAATAACATTTTGTAATTGGTTGCTTTTACCAAAAAATATTTCAGTTATCCAGCCCTGAAAATAAATTTTCGATTGTATTTAATTTTTAACTTTTTCTGAAGTACAAAACCGATTTAATTAGCAGAAAACTTAAAGTTTATTTATCTAATTAGTTTTATATAACAAAAATTAGTTTTAAGTATTCCAGCTCTGATACTCAATAATAATAATACACGTACAGACGCACGGACATCGCTTTTTTCACTTCCCTATTCAAAAGGATCCAGAATACTCTCTGGGGTCACATATTAATATTGAGGAAATTACATACGGAATGACAAACCTATAGCACGCTTCCACATATTCGTGTAGGGTGTTATAAATGTGGCGGGGGAAGTCACACTTGACAAATATTTAATTTCATATTTCCGCTTAATGTTTATTTGGTTTAGCATGACTTTGAGACATATTTTTACAATTATTTTGTTCTTTTCTCGTTTTCTTCTTCTTCTTATTTTAACTTTACGTTAACCACGGCCGAAGTGGCATTTTGTGGAATTTATAACACAACATTTTTCATAGACTCTTCAAAGTTGTTTAAGTAGTTTCGCCATCGTAATTATAAAAAAAGAAGAAAAAATAAGGGGAAAATAAGTTTAAAAGTAATAAAAATCTTTTTAGCATATTTTGCATAAATCTTGAAGAAAAGGCTGGTGACCAGCTTCAATTCAGAGGCCAGTATATTTGTCATCCACCACGTACGAGGTCTGTTCTAAATATATGATAAATTTCGAAATCTTACCTTTTTTATGCTGATGCGCTCGTCTCGAGCTTAGTTCGTTTGTGAGAGTCTTAAATGTTACACTTGTCTGAGTATTTGACGATTTTCTGCAGTCGAAAAAAATTAATAAAAAAGTTCGCATCAAATTTCAAATAAAAGAAATGGAATTATGTGCTCAAAAGCATTCGAAATGTTGACAAGGACATGCAATAATTACACATTGAGTTGAAAAAAAAAAATTAAGATGTACAAGTTTTTCAAAGAAGGTCCTGCAGATGTGCATGACAAAGCTCGTCCTGGACACCCCAGAACATCAACGATAGAAGAGAAGATTGAGGACATAAAGAAAATGTTTGTGCAGAACCGCCGAATGAATGAAGAGAGAAGCTGTTTACTGATCAGTTGGTTCATGTCTGGCTTTTTACAGAAATTTCAGTCCTGGGCCAAGTTATCGGACTCAATATCGATCGAAATTTCATTAAAATTTATATAAAAATTTCACTCGTTATGGAATACCGTAATTTGCCACCCTGAAGTGCGCGGCAGCGAAGGAAGTTCTTCTCAAAGCTTGTGAGTCACATGAGAACCGTTGAGAAGTTGTTGAATGACATCGACTGCGATTTAGATTCTCTTAAAATGATCATAACCGATGATGAATTATGGCTCTTTGGTTCTGACTTCGAAACCGCAGCTTTTAATTTTAATTTCGTGCTGATGCAGATCATCAGCGAACTTTTACCCAACATTTCTTAGAATAACTCAAGATATTTATTTAAAACTTCTATTTTAATAAGTGAGAAGTTTAAAACAAATATCAAAGTCATAACTAGAACTCCACTGATCACGAAGTTTGTTCGTTTTTTTTTTGAGAAGAATATAAAAAAATAAGTCTATTTTCACACACATCAAATTTAACTCATTAAGTGACTCATCAAAAATGACAAGAGAATGAAAAGAGTGCAAACTGGACCATATCGTCAAGCTTAAGAGAATTATTGCACTTGAAGTTGGCTGCACAAAGTAAAATGTCAAGAAAGATATGAAGTAAAACTTTCGTGTATGAACGAGCGTAAATGCAGTGAGAACTGAATTTACTGAAGTGAGAACTTCTCGCGTCGAAAAATTGTCGCCACTCTGTGAAACACAGGATGAGTCAGAATATATTTCTTAATGCATTTAAAATTTTGTTGGTTTTTTATAATATAAATATATTTTTCTATGGATAACCCTACAATAAAAAGCCATGACAACCATAATTATTTAGTTTTTCGATGTGAGATCAGTTACAGAAACGAGTCACTGTTTCCGAAAAAAAACCTAAATTTCTAAATTCCATCCCTGTTACTTCTCACTAACTTCAACCGTATAGTTGTCGTAGCCTGGCTTTCATGTTATTCCATGATTTTCAGCTCTTCGAGCCTATGCAGCTTTCGATTACTAAAAGAAAATCGAAAACATTAACTGATCAGATATAAAATTTTGAAGTTTAAAAATATCATTTCTTTCATTCACGATATCTCACAAACGGATTCACCGATTTCGATCCGGCTTACGGTGATCGACGTGGTTTTTAAATGTCAATGTGGAATCGATGCGAGTCTTTTAAAAGTTATAATTAAAAAAGCCAATTTAAAAAATGCTTCTATTCTGTTTTTTTTTTTTGATATATTGAAATCTGGCGTTTCGAATCGTTTTGAATTCATCTTCAGTTTCGTTTAATTAGGCGAACAAACTGAAGAGTGTTATTAAACATAAATTTCCTGTGAATTCAAAACGATTCGAAATGGCAGATTTCAATAAAAAAAAGATCAAAAGCATTTTTTTGAAATATGTTTTTTTTCAATTGGCCAATTTCAAAAATTGAAAATAAGCCCCACACACACGCACACACAAGAACACACACTTACACACAGACATAGTGACAGCCTCTCAGGATTTGTCAGGAAAGTTTTCTAGGACCTCAACACATGAAGTTCTGATGAGAACTTGATTTTTTCAAAACGGGGTAAAAATAATAACTTCCTGATTTATAAAAATCTTAAATTTTCTAAGTGGGAAATTAAAAAAACAAAAAAAAAATTAAAAGAGAACCTGATATGCGGGAACTTGGACTGAAGATCCTTTTTAGCAGGGTTGGACGATTTTAAAATATTTTGACCTATTAATTTTCATGATGTCACCAATTGAAAATAGATTTTAAGCTCAATATGCTCTCATGGGTCTTATTAGATCAGAATATATGTTTTTAGAGATTTTCGCAACAGTTTTAATAAGAATATTAGAAAAATTCTAAAGAAAATTAAATGAAAAAACTCAAAATATTAAATAAATATTGAAATTTAATTCCACACTCTTCATAAGTTTTGCAAAAACTTTAAAGTCATGCAAAACATTTTATTATGAGGATGTTTTACTGCAACATCATAATCCAGCAGGAAAATAATTGAAAATTGAAGACCTCCTCTATGGCTTCTTCATATACCGTTTTATAATTGCGGACAATAACTTTAAAGACATAGTGTACTTCATCCGTTTGTCTTGTGGGAGACGACATATTAACATATATAAATATCTGACGAAGCCCTAAAGAGGCAGACATATTGATTAATCTTCACGTCAGAGGCAGGTGACGAAGTGTCCTTCAACCCAACTCAAATACAGAAGCCATTAAATTTTGTTTGTCTTTATAAACAAAAAAATAGATAAATATTTTAACCAAATATCTGTTTAAAGAAGCGTGGCATTGTTTTCAAAGTGTCTCAAATAAATTCTATTTACAAAACATTTCAATTCGGAGTTGTTCCCTGCAAACAACAAAAAGAAATTAACGGAACCCTTAAAAAGGAAATCTATTTCCGCTCCAACACAATGAAACAATTTAAAAGTGGAATAAATCATTAAAGTGACATAATTATTTATTATTTTATTCTTCTTATTATACATTTTCTGTTGTATTCATTTAAAAGTATTCATCTCCTATTTGTGTCCTTGTTGTGTTTGATTTGAACAGGATATCCTTCAAATTAATCATAATCAAATAATGGTAAAGACATGCAGCAGCAATTTCTTTTTTTCTGCATTGGGAATGAGGTGTCACTGATTCATTTCCCATTGACCGGATAACTGTGCTAAAATATCCGTTTCCGCTTAGTTGACGGTGAGTTATTTATTTTTAAATGAAGTGAACACCAGCAGTCAGTCACTTAAATCAATTTGCTTGCAAATTGTAAATTTCAAAGAGGTAAATAATAATGCAGCAAAATCATGGCAGCTATTTAATGTTGGAAACATATAAAGATATGAGAGACAGAAGTCAATAAGAAATATTTATTGAAAGTGTTCTGTATCGAACTGTTTATTGAATTTAATCAATTTTAATAGGATAATTGCTCGAGAACTGGGTTTAATTAAAACAGACATGATAAATATTCCACAACACAAAGGAAAGTGAATATCTTTTTTTATATATTCATCTTACACAGTGGAACAGAACAGCTGTTCGACAGCCGCTACACTTTCATCGTCAGTACTCATTGTTTGTTTGTCACTATTTGATAGGCGGCTTAGCTAAATGTGGTAACGGTTTCTATTTGCACCAATTTTGTTATGAAAAAGAATACGAGAATTCTATCAAACCATTGAAACTCTTGTTGGTACATAAAATTAAGAGAAATATGTGGATGAAGAATGCATCAGATTCGGTACAGCCAAACTTATTACTTTTACTTGTTGACGGATGTGGTGTATTCTTAAACATTGGCATTGAATTTTAGTACTCTGAAAATTAGTTTGGTACTTTTTCAAAAAGTACTCTTTCCAAAAGGTATTTTACTAAGAAAGCAAATTTTTTTCCAAAGAAATTTTAGTTTATATTTTTTTCAAGACCACTTTATAAAAAGGCTACTTATATTCAATTTTATTTTGGGAGATGGTACTATTTGAAAATGTACTTTTAGAACACGAAAACTTTTGCAAACGATAGTTTTTCATAACGGTACGATAGTTTTTCATAACGGAGCGAGATTTCCCTCAAAAAAGTACTTTTCTTACAAGGTATTTACTAAAAAATATTTTTGTGAAAAAAGTACCTATTTTAAGAGGTACTTTATGGGAAGAGTACTTTTATGAAAAAAAGCTCTTTCGAACAAACGAATCTTTTTGTAGAAGGTATATTTGCGAAAAATACTTTTATAAAAGGGTACTTAATTGGAAAATGTATTAAAATATGTATTAATTAAAGGTACTTTTAAGGAAAATTGTTTATTTTAGTAGCGATTTAAAAAAAAAAGAACTGCTTAAAAAAGTAACTTTTGAAAAAACCATCTTTCGAAAAAGTACTTTTGGAAAAATATATTTAGTACATTTTTGAAAAAGGTACTTTAAAAAAAAGCATTTGTGAAAGAAGTACCTTTCGGAAGTACGTTTTTGGAAAATGTACTTTTTGAAAAAGAGCACTTCGTGAAAAAGGTACTTTTCTGAAAAAAAATATTTTTAAAATGTACCTTATATATATAATTTTGAAGCGATGGTACTTTTATGTAATTTCATATATGGAATTGACTCATATTCGAATGTACTTTATTTTCGGTTTTACAATATGATAAACAATAACAAAAAGGCCATCCGCCTTTAAGTTAGTTGTAGATTATGAACATGCACGAGCATGATCAATCATGTCAATATATTTATCTGGCCTGGGGTAATTTTATAAGCACTCATATCCTTTTGTTATATTCACAGTTTCTCAGTAAATAAGCCACCAGTAAGAAATACTCTTTTGATCAACTTGTCTTTAGGTTTCGATCTAACACGTGCATAAAGTTTTAAAATGAAATTGTTTTAACTTTAACAAAATATTTTGTCCTTGTCCTTCTACATTAATTCCACGACTAACTCTGAAAACATTACTTTGAGTTAAGAAAGTTCAGATTAGTAAATTTAAATTCAGAAAACGATAATTGTACGTTAGATAAGATAAGTTTTATTCCGACAGCAGCAATTGTAATTCAGAAATCGTCAATTGAAATTCAGAAAGAATTACAATTTAATCGTGCACAAGCATGAATGCGCAACCGCTATTGGAAAATAATGACTGCATGATTGCACAAACAGTGAGTACACAATTGAATAAATATGTCATGAATGATTGCGCAACCGTATATCAAGTCATGTATGGTTGCGTAATCGTGAGGGCGCACTATTTTTCTTATGCTTGTGCAATCATGCTTTCACAATCATGCTTGCACAACCATTTAATGATGCATATTCCATCTTGCTTGTAAAATAATGCAGTTTTGCTTGTGCAATAATGCTTGGGTAATATTTTTGTCATGCTTGTGCAATAATCCTGCGCTTGGTTAATCACTGGTTTTTAGGACATTCTTCTTAAATTTTGTTTTCAATCCAATCAATACTGCTGTTTGCTGAACTCAAGTTGACGAATCGTAAATATAATTGACGTTTTCTGAACTTAAGATGGAAAAGGTGTAGTTGATGTTTCCATATCTATAGGGACTTTTTATAGAGTGATAAAACTTCGAGTTGGCATCACTGCTTTATTTGACCACTCATTTAACAGCTGATAGTTGCTTTTTGCTTAGTTTGCTTTGACATTTTATTATGGATCGACTTACACCAGAGCAACGCGTGCAAATAGTGGACATTTTTAATCAAAAAATGGTTCTGTTCGTCAAACTTATCGTGCACTTCGTCCATTCAAAATTTTATTTTCCGATGGAGCTCATTTTTGGTTGAATGGCTACGTAAATAAACAGAATTTTCGCATTTGGAGTCAGGAGAATCCACAATCTTTTACCGAAGTACATCCACAGCAAATTACTGTTTGGTGCGCTTTATGGGCTGGCGGACTTATTGGCCCATATGTCTTCAAAAACGATGATGGTCAGAATGTTACTGTTTGTGAAAATTGGTGTCCCAGATTGCGCCTTGTATGCGGGAATTGTGGCAGCCGCATGGCCAAAATCATATTTAAACATTAATGTCATAAAATTTTCTACCCAACAAAGACCATTTGATTGATTTCAAAATTATATTACTATGTTTTATTATGATTTAAACTTGTATCACTCTAAAAAAAAACACCCCTTGCACATTTATTGTTGACGCCTCTGTTCCGTACTCGTTCTGCTTAAGAAAGGAGCAACATATCGTTTTAACTCACTCCTTAACTTACTGACCTTTTTATTTGGGTTGCATAAGTTCGCCTTGAAAGTTTTTGTTTGCACTAAAATTCTTTATTCAAATCAGCTTTTGTTTACTTGACATTTCTGTCATTTTTCTGGAATCAAGCAGAGAACAATTTCTTTGTGTTTTCCTTTTGTTTAAATTGAAACTATCATTCTTAGAATTTTCGAAATTCCACGGTTGTTTGTTAACTATTTGTAAATAAGAAGCGAAATGTGTATGCAAATTGCTCGTGTATATGCTGTGCTTTTATATAAGAGGTGTGTTTAATAATTAATCTCTTTTAATATCTCTTTTAAGAAAATTATTTTATCAAAACGTTGTTTAGGTAAAAGTGTTTTTGTGGAAAGAGTAACAGTTTTAAGAGAAAGGTATTTCTTAAAAAATAAGTCACTTTTAAACAGAATAAAGCATTAAACAGAATAACGACAGCAGGCTACACGAACACCGACTACACGAACACCGACTATTTTTAGAACGACACCACCAGATCAATAACCATGAGTTGTTGTTTGTAGTAGAATTCTTTTCATACGCCAGTGTAGCCGCTTTCATATATTTAATCCTCTTAAATATTGTTATTCCAATAAAATATATTTAAAGTCCAAAGTATATGCAAGAAATCATTTCATTAGCTTGGAAATATAGTTTATTGTTTCTTTTTGTATAATAAAACAGTATATTTGCAAGTTTACAATGATTGACTTTATTTATATTATACTGGCAACATTGCATTTGCTCATTGACGCTCACTAACAGCGTGGACAACAACCCGTAGCCGTGTTGCCTTTAGTAATCATTCTCATATACGCACCTGTATTCTATTTTTGACAATTTATAGTCTGTAGTCTGCCGTCGTTAATGTGTTTAATCCGTAATGCTTTTGAAAAAATCATATATAGGAACAGGCTTTTATTTGAAAAACTACTCAATTAGATAATGACAACAGGTAATATTTGAAATATGTAGGTATATGATTTAAGAGAAAATTTTAATGGAATTGTTTAGTTTTTTTTTTCATTTCGTAATTTTAAGAATTAAAGCGAATATTTTAGCTGTTTAAACTGGTTAACCTTCCACGTCGTTTAATTGGTGACACTGGAGATCTTCAGCGACTATTTCATCTTAATTATCTAAAAGACATAATTTGAGAATTCTAGTCAAGTGATTAAAAAAATCTTTAATTCAAAACAAGAGCTGTAGCACTTGTGTTTTTTAACTTCTTAATAGAAAAATTTGGAGTTATTGGTTTTACCCCGCTTCGAAAGTATCAAGTTTTCGTCAGATCTCCACGTTTTGAAAGGAAGTTTTCCTGACTAGTTCTGAGAACTCGTCACTATGTCTTTGTTTGTTTGTGTGTGTAACCATGAGGCCCGCTTTTAACTTTAAACGGTTAAACCGTATTAAACAAATCGGTAACGTTCTAAATAGCATTCCTGAACTTAGATTTCCTGTGAGCTTAAACCGATTCGAACCGATAGATATTAAGATATATCAAATAAACTTACCAAAATAAAAGTACATTTAAAATAATAATAACTCTTAAACGGCCTCAACGATTGATATCGTATATTCGAAAAAAGTGTTCAATAAGTAATATAAAAAGCGAAATAAGTGATCAATATCTGATCAGTTATTGTTCTCGATTCTTTTCTAATATCGTGAAAAAGAAAGAGCGTTCCTAAAGTTAGATTTCTTAAGAATTTGGACCGGCTCGACACCGAAGATCTTAAATATTAAAAAAAACTCAGTAAACAGCATATTTCAAAGTGATTTTTTTAGAATAACTTTGTCACCGATCGACTCCAAAATTAATCAACTCTTAACAATAAAAATCCAAGTCGATCAGTTAATCCGTTTTTGAGACATGCTGAACGAAAATATTTGAAAAAAGTGAATTATTTTAAAAAAGCCGAAATGAAATAAAAAATAAATATTTTTTTTTGGACTACAGCTTGCTAAAGTTGCTCCTTGAATTTCTCTTTGTTTAAAGTCCAGAAATATTAATGAAACCTGTATCGTTTGAAAGGTATTCTGATATAGATTTTCAGAATGTATATATTCGCATTTTTGTTTTCGGCATAAAAAAGATAAAAACGCGTTTTTTTGTTATATTGATTTTGTTTTATGTTGGCTCGAGTTTCGTTTGTAAAAAAGGAATGAAAATAATTGTAACCAAATATTTTATTAGCAGGCGATCAATACTTAAAATTACCATGTTGCACAGTGTATTTCAGCATATCAAAAAAAAACTCCCTCTGAGTTGTTCGATTACAACAGCTTGTGCCAAAACAAAAACGAAAATAAACATCATAAATCTAAATTATTTACAAAATTTATTCATAAATTACCAGAAGATGCCAAATTGAATTTGAACACGAGTCCTACACAAAACACGAGTGTAACAAAAATACCCAACAAATTTAAAAACGATTTGTAAACATGGACCAGCTAAACACACAGATAAATCTCAAACATGCCTTCTAATTTAATAAATAAAAATTCTTTAGCAACCGCATCTATTTAATGCTTGGAAACGAGTTCTTTTGAAAAAATGCAAATGAAAGCTTTTGGGAAGGAAAAAAAAGGGAACAGCTTTAGGCAAAAAGGACTTGAAGTGTCGTTGAGAATAGCTGCGTCTTAGTTTCAAATAAAATTAATTTGGACACAAAAAAACAACAGCATTCATTCAAATTTTCCTTTCATTATTATTGTTTTTTATTTGTTTTTTATCTATTTTTATTTCAGCCACTGACACGAACATTATGGAGGAACACTTATTGCACATTTTGCCACTTTAAAAACTTGTGGCAAAATGTGAAAAAAAACTCCTTTTGCCATGAGTTGAAGTGTTTTCTTTTTACTTTTAGTAAAAATGGTACTTAAAAATTTAAGTTCCAAGAACAGAAAACTGCACTTAAAGCAACAAAATGGGCGCTTAATGCAATAGAATTGTATAAAATGTTATACAACGAAGTTGTAACTGCTGGTACACACTCCAGTGCATTCGGAGTTTTTATAATTTGCATGTGAGTTTCATATTGAGGAGAGTTAAAGCTGTTGGCTGTTTTAATATATTTTTTATTAAATCGGTAGATTTACATAAAACCAAAACGTTATCGTTCATCAATCAATTTAATAAGATTTTGCAACTTCAAAGCGCGTTCTTATGCCGAGAACGCAAATACAATTATATATATATATTGTAAATCTATATAAAAATACCTTTCAAACGATTGAAATACCACAAAACACAGGTATGGCGTATTAATGGGCCAGAAGAAGAAAGAGAAACTCAAACAGCAACTTTAGCAAGCAGGGAGAGTGTAGATAAATTCACATAATGGTGCATTCTTTAATTGAAAACCCAAATATAGAAAAGGTTAACCCTAAAGGCCACTCCTATAATTTTTGGCTAATTTTAACCGCAAAGTTAAAAAAGCATTCTATGTTTTTGAGCTCTTCGAGCTAAAATGCTATGATTTTCGGTTAATATATAAAAATCGAGAACATTAACTGATCATATATAAAGTCGGAGTTTTTAAAATATATTTTTTTCAAATATAATCGTTTTCCAAAACTTGATTTCGATTAAAAAGGATTTTTTGGAAATTTTTGTTTAGTACTTTTTTAATAAATAAACTTTTAGGACTTCACAATGGGTACAAATTAAATCTTAGTACCATCAGAAAGATTTTTATCACGTTCTATCCTTCTTAAAGGAATTTTTAATATGTTTCGGCACTGTTGGAGAATTCCTTATTATAAGGGGTAAAAAATCGTACCCGTTTTTGGTACAATTTTTTTGTTGTTCATGATAATGATGTACATGCACGTAAAAATTATTTTGGCTTTCTGATAATAAAATATGTGCTTTTTTCAAAGCATAAGATAAGGATAACAAAAAGGATAACAAAAAGGAAAACAAAAAGGGTAAATAAAACAAAACAGTGATAAATTTTTTTTCATGTAATTGATGTACATTTTGAGAAATAGTTTTCGAAAAATGCTTTATGGGGAAAGTACTTCATCAATAAAAAAAATATAATAATAAATAAAATTAAGAAATAATAATGATAGTGATAATTATAATTATAATTATAATTATAATTATAATAATAATAATAATAATAATAATAATAATAATAATAATAATAACCGAAATGCAAAAGGCAATTCTAATAAAAGCAACAACGATCGTGAGGGAAACTTTAGGATAACGGATATAAAAGATGAATTATATCCCCACAGAGCGTAACCTTTGGTCTCAGACCCGGTACGTCAATTCCAGCATAAACTGAGAATGTAAAATTCTATAATAATAATAATAATAATAATAATAATAATAATAATAATAATAACAATAATAATAAAATAATAATAATAAGAATTAACAAATAAATTTCATATTATAATAGTACAATGCCAGTATGTTAAATAGTTAATTTATTAACAATAAAATTGAGATTTTATTTTTCATTTGCCTTATAAATACTTTCATTGTTATCCAAAGAATTTCTAATTGTATAAAGGTATAGAAAAATAAAATAGAGTCATAGCGAATAAAAGTTGTTTGTTGGGTTTGGTTTGTATAGGTTTCATAGCCTACTACACTTATTATAATGTGATATTTTGAAATCAATTGTGAATTTTTATTGTTAATTTATTAACATAATTCTCAGATGGTTTATCAAAACTGTGGTTGAAGTCTACTGACGATTTGGTAAAAAGCGCCAATGAAATGCATATAGACATTGCTTAACCACCCAACAAACAAATTTCATATTATAATTTTTAAATATATAATTTTCTTGGCTTAGTTAAGGCTGCGGGAATAAAATGTTCTATATTTTTGAGGGGACAAAAAAGGTAACAAAAAGTGTAAGTACAGGAAACGGTGCTAAACATTTTAAATTCGAGAAAGTTCATTAACATGAAACATTTTATAAGTTTTAGTTAAATGTTGTCAACTGGTACAATATTTTCTTGAAGAGTAGCATTAATGGGGTAATTTTGGAAATAAATTTAGTACCTTTTGCGAAATAGTTTGAGGGAAAAGTACTTTATGACCGAAGTAGATCTTAAAAAAAAGTAAAATGAAATTTGTTTATATTTTGGGGGTTTTTAAACTCTTTAATTTTAATTATGTGCTAGTTTTTTTTCCAAAATCTTATTAAAAAAGTTCAAATTGATCAGTGGAGGGGTTTTGGCTAGTTCCTATGCGCATTTCACTGGGGCTAATGCAGATCATCAGGGAACCTTTACCCAACATTTCCTAGAATAACAGATCAATTTGAATTTTTTAATAAGATTTTGGAAAAAGAACTAGCACATAATTAAAACTAAAATTAAAATAAAATTTATCTATTTTACTATTATAAATAAAACTAAATATTTTCGAAAATTTATTTATTTACTTTTTAAAAAAATGTAGTATCTTGACATATTATTTCTAAAAATAGAATGCCTTTCACTCGGTGAAAGCCGAGATAGTAAAATGTGTTTGTTTTCTTTCCAAATAGACAGATTGTCTCAATGACGAAGGCATACCGATAGTGAATTGAAACATCATGCAATAAAAGCGCAAAAGACAGCACAATCCTTCATCGGTAGCGAAAAATTCAACAGCGCTGCTTAAATAAAAACAGCCGCAATTTCACTTTATCTGTCCTCTTAACACTTTCCCCATCTTTCTAGTTCTGGCGCAATGCTCTGCATATGTTGGGCCCCCCGGCGGGCACAATAGGCAACATGGTGAGTAGGTACGCCTTGTTACAGTGCTTTCTGGGGAGAAGATAAGAAATACAGGTGGAAGGATATCTGGGTCCCGCCATACAAAGCATCTAAAATCAATACTAGATTGACCTGCGAGGCGTAACCAGTTTCCTTACACTGGTACCATGGGATCTGGTGGAGCCCTACAGATGAGTCTTCGGGTGATTCTATGGCCAGCTGTTGGATAAGTTCTCTTCAGTGAGTCCACGTGGTGGCTGTGGTTTGATACCAAGATTCGCTGGTAGAGATGTCAGATAAGGGTTGATGTTCTGGCATATTGGTAGTATGTTGGGACTTCCACCAAGCTGATAGCAGTCTCTACAGGCTGCTGACTATCAGCAGACTTTGCGGAAATGGTGGAGTGTTGTTGGTAATGAGAGTGTCAGGAGGGATAATTCTTATGACTTTGACCTTTGGTTTCTCTTGGCTCTGACGACATTCCTTCGTCGGAAGTAACAAGGGTTTTACGATAGGCCCGAACACCTTAGCAAGGTGTGTGTATATGGTTTTGTGGCGGAACCATATCAGTGAAGTTGCAAACTGTGTAAGCTCAAGGGGCTGCACTGGTATGGCCCCTGGTTGTAGCAGGCGTGATGGTGGACACCTAATTTCTCTCGAGTGCTTGAGAGCACTGTCACGTAAGGCCGAAAGGCAGGTACTGAAGTTAACTTGAGCATTCTCTGCATATGTGCGGGTCATCCCCTGAGTGCTAGTCCAAGACATAAAAAAGCAAAATCTATCGTGTATTCCAGTAGTATTAAGGATGTACTTTTAATAAAATATTTTTCGCTAAAGTTACTTCTTGAGGAAAGTACTTCATCAGCACAAAACAAAAACAAAATTATTTGAATAATTATTTGTGGACGGGCCTTTTTGGATAGAGAGCTTTTGGAAAATGGTATTTTAAGAAGTGATTTTTTCTTGGAAACATAATTTTCGAAACTATAGAATGTTGTACAAAGACCCTTGAAAATAATGTTTTGGAAGTGTGTACTTTTTGAGAATGGTATTTTGTGAAGAGTGTAGTGACATAAAAAAAAGTACTTTTAAGAAAGTATTTTAACTTCAAACACTGTTTTTCGAAGTAGGTGCTACTTTTAAAATATCTTTTTTGAAAAACGTACTTTAAAAAGGTATCTTTCTGGAAAAGCATTTTTCAAGTACTTTTTCCCAAATGTACCTTCTTCATACTTTGGGAAAAGTACTTTATTTCCAAGGGTTCTTCCCCAATATATAACTTTCTTAAAAGTAATTTTACGTAAACGTACTTATCTTTAAAGGTAAAAAGTACCTTTTCTAAAAAGGTAACTCCTAAAATAATAATCTTATTATTTACAACAAAATATTGTGCACTTAAGACAAAAGCACTTGAGTTCAAAAAAAAGTTTATCAAAATAAATTTGTCAGCAAGTCCGACAGTGTGTTTGGCTTTTTCAGTAACATCCGCTAAAAATTCATTCAAATACGTTACTTAAAGCTGCAGAACTGCAAAAAAAGTCTATGCAAATATTAATTCCAAATGATGATAAAACAGGGAATGAATTTTGTTGGTTCATCTTAAAAGTTAGTCTTCTGTTAACTTATTTTTCTTAATATTTTGATTCTGCGAATATATTGAAGAAGTGATTCCACGAACTGTGATTTGTTTTACAAATCTACAAGTAAAGCTAATGAAAGATTTCATGGCTTTTCAATTTTAGCGAAAGGCTACAAGAATGTCTTAAATAAAAAATCGCAACCTTTAAATACTCCTGCTTCTGTTACAAAATTGTATCAACTTTCGTAGGTGTTGCTTAAACAGTTAGCAAAATTTTTGCCCACAATTAAATCTATTTTCTTTTATTGTAACTTTTGCTAACTTAAGCCACAACTATTTCAATTTGTCTAAGGTTTGACAGTTTTTCCATCCAACATCAAAGATGTGTCAAATATTTTGTGAGAATAATGAAAACATGTCTGTCACTTTGCTTGACACAGAATTTGCAACATGTGTTTCATACTTACAAGCAAATGGCTAAGGTCAGAATGTGTTAGAACATACAACATGCGAGTATGCTTGTGCAAATGGATGGACTGCATAGTGCGAGATATTTTTTGTCATAAAAATGTTTTCCTGTTATTAGAATTAATATTTTATAGTTTTGCCAAATGGTTTGAGACAATTATTAAGAACAGTCTGTAACATTTTATTGTATAATAAGCAAATCTTATACATAAATACGCCACCAATTCTTTTGTGGTACACTTTTATGTATCATAACTTTCATCAATATTGATAAAAAGTTATGTTTCGAAAGGTTTTTTTGTTTAGATGTGCAAACTATAAACAGTTTTGACATAAAAGTAATAAAAAACGTTTTGAATCCGCTTAAAAAGGAGTAACAAATTATCCGTTTTGTACTTACAAACACAAGCAAGCGGTACTATTTTTATTAAATGCCACTTGAATAATTTTATTTTATAGTAAAAGAGTTGTCAAGTGATTTGCAAAAATATAACCACTCATAGGCTCTACTCATCTTAATGAATTCGCACAATTCGGAATCATTGTTAAGGTGTCAGTTTATTCATGTTGAAATGCCAAATCAAACTGAATATGAATAACCTAAAAGGTGATAATAAAAAGAAACATACAAGAAGTACGGATTATGCAAGTGTAGCGGTCTACGAAAATAGCTGTTTTACTCTACTGCGTGTCTTGAATACTTTGAAACTGATGCTGTCTTTTCCTTGCTCCGTGGAATGTTTATTAAGTTCCTCTGAATTGAAAAGACTTTTTGAAAAATTAGATTATAAGGCATTAAACACAATAACGCCAACAGGCTACACGAACACCGACTACAACATTCCTTAGCTACAGTCGTCGCCTCGTAGTCGGCCACTTAATTATTTTTAAAACGACACCACCAAGTCAATAACCATGTGTTGTTGTTTGTAGTAGATTTCATATATTTAATACTCTTAAAAAGTGTTATTCCAATAAGATAGATATAAAGTCCATAATATATGACGAGAAATCATTTCATTAGCTTGGCAATATAGTTTGTTGTTTCTTTTTTTGTAAAATAAAACACTATATTCTCAAGTCTACAATAATTGAACTTATTTATATGATACTGGCAACACTGCATCTACTCTTTGTCGCTCACCAAAATAGAATTTATTTTAATTTGACTACAACTACAAAAATAGCAGGGACAACAACCAGTAGCCGTTCTGCCTGCAGTAGTAAAAATAATTATTCGTATATACGCACATGTATTCTATTTTTGACAAGTTGTAGCTTGTAGTCTGCTGTCGTTATTGTGTTTAATGCTTAAAATAAATATAAATCACCTGATTTATCAGCTGTCAAGTTAAAAATTGTTGCCATTTTAAAGTCTTAAACCTCTATGAAAAATATGCTCTATATCATCCTCATTAATTCGACAAATTAAGTAGAATATTCTAGGGTTAATTAGACTTTTAGTTTTCCATGATTCCTTCCGAAAGAACAGGAATAGGCAGTGTGTCTAGACAAACTTGCGCCTGCTAAGTGACATCTTACCAATTAACGTTCTGTTAAGAATAAGAAAATTTTTGACAGCTTCATACAACTAAATAAATAATCAAAAAATGGAAACCGATTTCAGTTTCACCAGTTGCCATAAATAACACATGGCAGAGTAGAATACTCATTCACTTTGTTTTAATGTAACCCTCACATTTAGACCAACTGACAGCATCTGTAACACAATAAATGGCGCAATAAAAGATAATTTTTCAAACAACCTTTCATTTGCAGTTATTTTAGTTTTGTGCTCTTCACATGCCAAAATCAAAAGCATTAACTCGGCCAAGGCCAATAATAAGGGCAAGAAAAAAATAATAAAAAAATGGAAATCAAAAACACGCATTAGAAGGAGAGTCAATTGGGTGCCACTCCACTACAATTATAGATACGGAGCATACGTTGTACGTACCAGCACAAGCAACAATAGACACAAAACACACACACACACGTCAATTTTTCATACATCAAGTCAGGGTTACAGGCGGTAAGACTGTTTAATAAATGACCGTCAACGATTGTTGACATGAACACAAACAAGCAGGAATTGTTGGCATACTTTTCTGTAGAGTTTATCTTCGCAAAGGATGTTGTTTTCCACACAAAGCTTAACCCTTAAACGCACACCGAAATGTAATTACACAAATGAACACCTGGGCCAGAAAAAGAGTTTTATAATTATCGGTAGAAAGCCAAGAGGTTTCACTTGTGGATGAAAGAAATAAAACTTGTGGACTAAAATTTTATTGAATTTTCCATCGATATCGATCGGTTGTCTCTTTAATGTTCATTAAAAATTATCACTTTGTGAAAAAAGGCAAAATAGATGTAATGGGTGATTTCTTAAGAGCTTTCCGATTTGATAAAACACAAAAATACATACAATTTAGATCTACATAATTGAAAGTTTAAAACTGATCTCATGTAAATGTTGACCGCGGCTACGCTTCAAATGGTTCATATGGTGGGTTCTCTCTCTCCAACATATTGGCCGGTATGTCACGAATAAGCTCTTAAAAGTTAAATTCCAGTGATTCAACTGCTGCGGTAGTTTAAAATCGTTAAAACGCATGATCTAGGCGGCCAATTGATCGGCTCCAAACGTGAAGTAAACTCTCCACAGATGTCGCCCTTCAATCGGGCCATTGTTTGACATGCTGTGTACGGTTTTTGATAACGTCTTGTTGAAACCACATTTTCAGCTCTCAATTTTGTCACGAATGCGCGCGCCATTCACAGTCACGTTTCTGCCTTTTTCGTCTTTGAAAAAGTACGGTCCGTTGATGCCGCCTGTTCATAATCCACATCAAATACGAACTAACATTTGTAAATGTTAGTTCGTGGAATCAATTGATGGAGCCTTTTAAACATTAAAAGTTCTTAAAAACACTTTAAAAAGAGTTGTAGTCTACGATTTCAAATCGGTTCCAAATCACAGCAAATCTTAGTTCGGGAACGCTCTTCAGAATGCCACCCACCAGTTGGTTTAATTCGAATCAGCCATTTAGAAGTTAAAGCCTGGTCAGTTATTTACACACACACGCACAAACTTACATACAGACATAATGGCTGGCTCTAACAATTAGTGAGGGAAGCTTCGAAACGTCGACATCTGAGGAGAACTCAATTTTCTTTTAAAACGGGGCAAAACCAATATATTCGCGATCTTTTTAAATTTTAAATTTTCCTACCGGATAGACTTTAATGAAAAATGGGCCCTGCGAAGACAGTCCGAAATCGATATCGGCAGTTCATAAGGATATTTTTTTAGAGTCAAAATTAGAGGTGAACAATTAGGATTAAATTGACAGGTTATTGAAAACTATGAAAAGAGCCTAAAGAAAGCATTTTAACCGCTGTAACTCCAACAGAAATATCTTGAAAATACGGTAAAATTTGTCTCTTACAGCAAGAAAAACCAGGTCCCAACAAGGTGCTACGGCAAATATATCAACGGTAATAGAGTTGTTGGAAAAATACTAAAAATGGAAAAAACTGAAGAAAGACCTTCGCAAAGGACATTCGAATAAGAGATCCTGTTAATAAAAGACGATGAAAAAATAACTAGAGAAACATGCAAAACCCAGTACAATCCGATTATATAGATTCTGCAACAAGATAACTCTCCTATTCTCAATGCCAAATTTGCAACTTTGTTAATTTTCTTAATTGGCCAATTATTCTTTGACCCGCTTTTCGATGATAATAACCCATTCATTTAAGCCATAAAAAAGTCCTTGAATTAACTTTCTTTCACTTATATAGGGTGTTCTTTATAGAGTGATACAAGTTTAAATCATAACAAAACATAGTAATATATTTTTGATATCAATGAAACGATCTTTATTGGATAGAAAATTTTATGACATTAATGTTTAAATATGATTTCGGCCATGTGGCCGCCACGATTGGCGCGTACAATGCGAAATCTGGGACACCAATTTTCACAAACAGTAAAATTCTGACCATCGTTTTTGAAGACATATGGGCAAATGACTCTGCCATAAAGCGCACCAAACAGCAATTTTCTGTGGATGTAGTGGTGTTTCGACAAAAATTTTTAGATTCTCTTCATTCCAAATGCCACAATTCTGTTTATTTACGTACCCATTAAAACAAAAATGGGCTGCTTCCGAAAATAATATTTTGAATGCACGAAATGCACGATAAGTTTGACGAACAGAACCATTTTTTGATTAAAAATTTCCACTATTTGCATGCGTTGCTCTGGTGTAAGTCGATCCATAATAAAGTGTCGAAGCAAACTAAAGAAAAAGCAAATATCAGCTGTTAAACGGGTGGTCAAATAAAGCAGTGATGCCAATTCAAAGTTGTATCACTCTATAAAAAACACCGTATAATTATATAAAAACCCGTATAAATGAACTTATTGCAGACGCTATCAAGATGTGTAAAATGCTGTCAGTAAACTTAAATTCCAAAATAGTACTTTTTTAATAAAAAGTACTTAAATAGTCTTAGGCCACTGGGACATCTGGCCTTGAAATTGCAGCACTCGATAGCGATTGAAATTTGTATATAAATTCTATTAAAAGCTGGATAATAATTTTTCCTCCGATTGTAAAAAACAACTTCAGCTGAAGTAGGCAATAAAGCAACTTGTACCGATTTTGATTATTACAAGTTCTCAATTAAATTAAATTCGATCTTCTTCTTTGCTACACAATTTTTGAACACACAATTTCATAGAAGAAAAATAATTGTCTAAGCTCCTAAAACTATGGCATACAATTTGCTTTATGCCTCTAAATATTTTTGGGGCTTATGGCAACTTCATTGTTGCAGATCTTTCGCTAAAATGAGTAGCATGTTCATCTACCCTGTAACTCACCGCGCACTTCAGGATAAAGTAGAGTCCTCATAATGTAAAACTGTTCAAGAAGTAACAAATTATCTATTTCGTTTTTATTTTGCACTTGCAAACATAAACAAGGGATTATATTTTTATTAAATGATGCTTCAATAATTTTAGTGTTTAGAGAATGAGTTGCCAAATCATTTGCAAAACTATAATCACTCATCGGCTGTACTCATCTCATAGAATATGCACAATTCGGAATCGTTGTTAAGGTGTCAGTTTATTCTTGTTGAAATGCCAAATCAAACTGAACATGAATAACTTAAAAGGTAGTATTAAACAAAAATACATAAGAGTAGTGATTATAAAAGTATAGCGGTCTCTGAAAACAGCTGCTCTGCTTTGTGTTTATATAGAAACTGATGATATTTACTTTCCCTTGTACGTTGAAATATTTATTATATCATTCTGAATTTTAAACACTCCTCGAGCAATTTTCCTATAAAATTATATTAAATAAAATTCTCTTATTATATATATATATATATATATATATATATATATATATTAATATATAAATATATTTATTTTTTTCTCCTAAAACTATCCCATGCAATTTACTACATGCCCCTCATAAATTTATGTGTGTTTATAACAACTTGATTGATGCAGATCTTTCGTTAAAATAATTAGTACGTTCATCCACCCTGTAGCTCATCACACACTTCGGGTCAAAATAAAATTGTCACCATGAAAAACTGTTGATCCGTCCGATAAAATTCTACTTTTAACTAACACGAAGTTGCAATATTATAAACAGAAAATATTCAGTTTTATTTTGTAGTTATTTTTTAAAGGATCTTTACACTAGCCCCGACCATCTGATCGCGAGTGTTTTTATAATATAATTTGGTCAAACTATAAGTTGAGTGGAGCACGACAAAGGCGGCAAGAGCATCTGTTATTATTTTCTTGTCAATAAAAAATGAAAATAAAAAGTTATTTTGCTGGCTGCATAAAAATATAATTTTATATCATTTTTATTAATATATATTTTCTGCTCAACATTCAGTTTATTTTATCTGTGTTTGGTTTATTACTTTGACTTGTTTTTTTTTTTTTTATCAAATACATTCATCAATCGGGTTTTTCTGCACATACATCCCAGCAAACATCGTTGTAAGTGGTTGGTAGCGGGAAATTGTAGAAATGCTGGATGATTCCGCATCAAAACCCTTTTGATTTCACTGGCCTGGTTGTTAAGGAACTTCTTGAATGGAATTATAAATTTATTTTTGTAATAATTTGTGTGCTGCAGGTTAAATAGAGTAGCAAGAAGTATTCATATTTAAGAATCAATAGACGCCTGTAGTAGCGCTCAATGACCACGTTTTTAAATTGCTGATAGGAAAATCGAAAATTTACAAAAATGTTGGAGTTATTGGGTGCACCCCGTTTTAAAAACATCTGTTATTTCTGACAGCCTGTTACCATGGCTGTATGTACGTGTGTGTGTGTGCATGTAAGTATGCGACTCGCTGAACCATGATTTTTGAAATATATTTGCTTAATTCCGAAGCGTTGCTCACGCGTCAGTCTATTCATATTGAAAAGCCAAACCAAATGAAATATAAAAAAACTGCAACATCGTTGCCAGTTATAAAAATGCTGCCAACTTAAAGTTGTAAACATCTTTTAGTGGTAAAACATGCTCAAACATGCTCTGAGCATTTAGTTCCTTTGGTTTTATGTCAAATAATATCAAACTTTATTTCAAATTGGTATGTTTGCTGGGATACGATATTCGCTTTATTTTTGTGAACACGCGCACTTGTGTGCGAGTGTGTAATTTTATAACAATAAAACCATGTCCTCCGGGTAAAATTTCATTTGTACAAAATGTATTTCATTTAACACTCAGACAGAGTGGATTTTCAAGAAAAGCACACTTTTGTTTTGTTGTTGTCAGTGCTGTTCGAGAGATGGAAAATTTATTAGATGAAAATAATGAGCGATTCTGGCAGAGTGATTGACATCAACAATAAAGAGGTTAAATGTTTGAAATTTTGCAGTTTATTTCTTTCTCGTATTAAATAATAAAATGTTAGTTAAATGGCTTAATTTGATAAATAATACCAAAAATGTCAATAAATATTCATTTAAGCCATTAGCCAGCCTTGCCAGCTTATAACATGTCATTTTTGCGGGTAATAATTTTGTGGATTTTAACGCTGCAGAGCAAATAAGATTCAGAAAATTTTGTTATATTTTTAGTACTTTCAAAAAGGGTTCCACAAATTATTATCTTTTATCAAGAATAAGACGATCTATTTAAAGTAAAAAAAAAGAATTGATCTAAATTTAATAATATGGAAAACAGCTGACCCTACAGATCTTCCCTGTGACTTCTCGTTAATTTTAACCGCCGAACTATCGTTACCTGCTGATCAATGCTTTTGAGCTCCTGAAGCTAAAGCACTAATAATCTCATGTTCAAATCTACCGATTCCCCCGTGTACGAAAACAGTACGTGATCAGATTTATAATGGGTGTTTTCTAAATCATAATCAAACATATTAATATTTTTGATATCAATGAAACGGCCTTTATTGAATAGAAAATTTTATGACATTAATGTTCAAATATGATTTTGGCCATGTGGCCGCCACGGCCAATCTGGAACACCAATTTTGAAAAACAGTAACATTCTGACCATCATTGTTTTTGAAGACATATGGGCCAGTGACTCTGCCATCCCATAAAGCGCACCAAACAGTAATTTTCTGTGTTTCGACAAAAGCTTGTGGATTCTCCTCACTCCAAATGCGACAATGCTGTTTATTTACGTACCCATTCAACCGAAAATGGGCTTCATCGGAAAATAAAATTTTGAATGGACGAAGTGCACGATAAGTTTGACGAACAGAACCATTATTTTGATTAAAAATTTCCACAATTTCCACGCGTTCTTCTGGTGTAAGTCGATCCATAATGAAATGTCAAAGCAAACTAAACAAAAAGCAACTATCAGCTGTTAAATGGTCAAATAAAGCACTGATGCCAACTCAAAGTTGAATCACTCAATAAGAAATACCCTAAAGTTTGAAAATTTTTCAAATAAAATTTTTTTTCTAATATTTCTTCCACGATATCTCATCAACAGTCTTACCCAGTTTATAGTAGATGCTACTTTTAAACGTCAAGAGGTGATACGTTTGTCAAATTAACCGGAGGATCCATTAAAAAGTTATTGAAAAATAGTTTTTTGAGATTTCTTGAAATCGACCAATTTGGATCGTTTGAAATTCACAGAGACCCGTTTCGAACGCCATCATATTGTATTGATTAGCTTGAACGGTTCAAAAGTTGTTAGCTTGTCTCACACTTACACACACACATATCATACATAGTGACGGGCTGCAAGATTTAGTCAGGGAAATTTTCTATGACTTTGAAATTTGCGGACCTGATGAGAACTCGTTTTCCTTCAAAACAGGGTAAGATCAACAACTTCCCGCAACTTCTGAAAATTCTCAATTTTCTAAGCGGGAAATTAAAAAAGAGAAAATGTATGAGATTTTTAGCTTCCAGCTGGGAAAATTTAAAAGAACCGGGAAGATATTGGTTTTACCCCGCTTTAAAAAATTTTTTCCTGAATAATATTCAGAGGGTGTCACTATGTTTGTATGTATGTGTGTGTATTTACGTTTGTGTATGTGTAAGTGTGCGACCCGCTTTTCAGCGGTTGAACCGAGTCAAATTAAACTGGTGATGTGCTAAAGAGTTATCCTAAACTTAGAATTTGAGCCGATTCGAACCGGTAAAATTCAAGAAATTCGGAAAAACACAGAAAAACATGTTTAAAGTGTTTTTTTTTTAATAACACTTAAGCTTTATCGAACGTTGATCAGTTTGCAAAAAATTGTGAATGAAACAAATTTGAAAAAAGTCAGGTATTTTTCTCGATTCTTTTATGGGACTCGAAAACTACATCCATACGCTTGAAACCGGTTGATTTATTTAAAGTTGGAAAATTAAAGAAGAACTGAAAAGAATAGAAACACAAAAATTTGCTTGGTGGTTCTAGAACTATTCGTATCGAATTTCGCTTGTTGGACGCAAAATTATTCGTGCGAGAGCCATAGTGCAGTAAAAAAAATCATAGGGTCTCTCGAGTTCCAAAAGCCTTTTCTTTCGAATAAAGTTACAAAATAGCCCCCCCCCCCCCCCCCCCCAGCCCTTAAACATTCCGGAACAATGGCCGATATCTAAGCCTAGTAATGCGCCTACTCACACACACACACTCGCGCACATACAGCTATAATGAAATCCTCGCACTCTTACACACACACTTACAAATAGATATAGTCACGCCTTCTCGGTAGTAGTCAGGGAAGCTTCCTACGAACTGAAAATTGTCAATTTTATTAGCGGAAAACTAAAACTAAAATTATAACAAAAAAGTTGTAAAGAATTCAAACTCCTTCCGCTACTGTGGACCACCCTGTAATTCTTGAATTTCTTATCTAGTACATCTGCACCAGTGATATGTTCAGCGTAAGCACGAGTATTATTTATTCGTGGACTACAATCGGAGCACAGAAATTTGCTGCAGAGGTTTGAGACGATTTCTTCAGTGTAATTGCGGCAGCCTTGTAGGGAATTATTTAATGACTGCAATTTATTTAAAAAATATTTATAAAGTCTCAACCAGCCGACAATATTTCCACTTCCGCAGTGAATGTTGAATGCAGCAAAATCGACGCCCAAGATGCAGTTGTTAGTTTTCCTTGAGTAGACATAAAATCATTCTTCCAACATTTAAAGCGATTTAAAAATATTAAAATAAATTGTTGTTTCCACTCGCATGTGATGCATCTACCATCTTTTCTTAATTCCTGTTTGTTCTCTCCATTCTTTTGTTGGCTTTCCTTTTTTATTCTTCGCTAAACTTAAAAGTCTTCATCGCACTATTTAAATACTTTTATGAGTTGGATTTTGTTTAAAGTAAATATTGCACAGTGGGGTTCATAGAATAAAACAAGCAGATTAGTTCATTCGTATTCAATGTCTGCGATCAAGATGATTAGACAGAATATGAATGTTTTGCGTAGTAATGAGCTTATAAAAATATCTGTGGGGTAAAAGGAAGTGAGTCGATTTTAATGTTCTCCACACCCAGTGTTGTATTTTCACGTACCGATGCATGCATAATCATGCTGCTTCATTTATATCTATGGTTAGTATAAGAATCAATGAATCTTGATGTTGTGGACATGAAAGTGAAGTGCAAGAGATATTTTGACCCACCTGGTCTCCTTGCTACGAGTATTTTTGGCACTTACATCCAAACGGAAAGAGAATGCAATTCTCATGTATGTGGCGGTGCCTTGAAGTCTTTTTCAAATTATTCGAACGTGTTCAAGACAATGCGAAGAAACTGATTGGATACAGTAGGACTGCCATTTCTGTTGAATCACTCAAGCATCATCGCAATATGAGATGCGCATCGCGGTTCTATTGCTACTCTAACAAGATGTGCTCTAATTAAATCACGCTTTCCATTTAGATCTTATCTACTTTTGAAGTCTGTAGCTATAAAATGCCACCAGTTTTCTCTGCCGCTACTGAAAAATGCACAAGTTATGTCCCCATAGGCCACCCTGTAGGATGCCGTAGTTTGATATTTAGTCTACGTGATTTGTACAATTCGGCTTTTGATGATTCTGTTAATTAATTATTATTTTAATTAAAATATATAGACTTAATATTTTCTAGGTGAAGACTGTTGTTCCCAGGTCGAGGGCAGATATTAATAATTTGATTTCTTTTCTGCAGTAAATTTTTTTGATTTGTTAAAAAGGGAAGTTGTGCAACACCGTTGGTGGTAGGTAAAGTAGTTAACGCATTAACTAAGAAGTGAGAGAGTACATTTCTGCTGGTGGACGTTACTGAAAGCGATCGCTAATAAAGAGCGTTTCATAGCACCCTCTTTCGCTGATGCTTTTCCTTATATTTTTCCATCAATCCTCTCAAACTATTCCCTTCTCTTTTTAGTATGACCAGCACTCAGGGGATGACCCCTATATGTGATATGCATTGTACCGGAAGTAGCCAGATTGGTTGCAAGAAGAAGAACAAGATAGAAGAGATAAGAGGTAAAGGAACTGACCGGCAATGCTGCACCAAATGTGCCATAGACTTATTCTTAACCCAACTACTGCATGACGCTCTTCAAAAGAGTCAGAAAGGATTTAGGAGAAGCCTGTATGATGGCATGAGATATCCAGAGTTGAGAATTAAGCGCACGTCTCCTGCAACTTCAGAAAATAATACATTCACATAAAATGTAATCCTTCTCGTCCTTCTCCACACACAAATAACGCAGAGGTCAGCCTATCAGTTTCTACTTTTGCAGAAGATAATTCAGAGCGAAGTGGTCAGCGAAAAAAACCAGTCATCAGCATCTGTTGAATTCCAGGACACCCTGAAACGATAAGGAATTCATCAACGGCTTGACTTGTTTTATAGTTGCAAAAATATGTCAAGAGTCCCTTTTTGCCAGGTTTCAACTTGTTTGTATTAGCGAGGTGATCGGTGACCATCCTAGTCCACAAGATGTTTCTGGGACCACAATTGGAGTATGAGCAGCGTTTTGGATTTTATTACTCCTACGTCATTACCCTGTTGTCCCGTCTGACCAGATATCCAAATTAAAGGAATTTTAGTGTTTATTTTAGGGAGTTGTCGTTTTAAACTCCTCAATTTTAACTATGTGCTGCTTCGTTTTTCCCAAAATTTTACTAAAAAATTCAAAGTGATCAATTGAGGGGTTTTAGCTAGTTCCAATGCGTATTTCACTGGGGCTAATGCAGATCATCAGGGAACCTTTGCCCAACATTTCTTAGAATAACTAAAAATATATATTTTAAGTTTCCACTTTAATAAATGAGAAGCTTAAAAACAAACATCAAAGTCACAACAAGAACTCACTCATCACTTTTCCTTTTTTACTTTCTTACGTTTCATTCTACAACTGGTTGGTTTTTTGCCGACTCTAATTGTCAATGGCTTTCTTCACGCTTTCTTCAAAACTACTTTAAAGCTCTGGTCCATATGAAAGTTGTCCTGCCATAAATCGGGCACGATGCATTGGTGAAGTGGTTATCTTCCGACTTCCACTCCTAATGAAAGGAAAATACAATTTTTATAAAAATTTTTATGAAAAATATTGAAAACGTTTGATCCGAAAGGCCATGCCTGTAACTTCTCGCTTATATTAACTAAAAAATTTGCGCCGTTCTATTCTTTTGAGGTCTTGGAGCTAAGACGCCATTATATTAATTTACAAATCAACCGACTCCCACATGATAAGAGATAATTGATATAGTATTACTATAGAAGAATCGCGAAGACTTACTGATCGGATATAACTCCGGACTTAAAAATATCACGCTTTAACGATTACAGTGCTCAACGTGACTTTTAAATTTAAGACCGGCTGGTGAAGCCACCATAAAAAAAGCTGAGAAACATGTTGAAAAATGTTCTGTTTCTAAGTTTTTGTGAGATATCGTGGTGGAATATATCGGTTCGAAATTCACAGAAAATCAAAATTCAGGAACGTGTTTTAGAACGCTAAATAACGGTTTGAATCTGATCAGTAGCTCAAAAGTTATAGGCGGGTCACATACACGTGCCTACATACATATATACATACAGACATAGTGAAGGGCTCTCAGAATAAGTCAGGGAAGTTTCCCAGGATTTCAAAACTCTCTATTGAGAACTCTTTTTTTATTGAGACACCACCAATGACGTCCTGATTTTCTTTAATGTTCCTAGTTGAAAAATCTATCTGAGAGTATCAGTGTGTTCACTGATTTTTTATATCATTTTAATAAGAGCAGATGTTATGCTTTTCTGGATCGTTATTGCAGCGAAAGGTGTTAGGGAATTGTATATTTAAGTTAGAAGACTATTTACCGCTCCCTTTTATTGAAAACACTACTCTGCTGTGTAGTTTGAAAACTCATGAGTGCTAGAATATCAACAACAAGTGAATTTAATACCAGTCATGGTTTTGTGGAACATTTTAATCCCATAATTCTACGCTGTATGTGCAATTTTTTCGTCCCTAGAAATCAAACTTGCTTAAAGGGTGGCACAAATACTCCAAATGCTGTACGAAAACAATTTTCCTAAAGTTCTCTCTCCTTGAAATATAAGAAAAACTTAAATCCAACTCTAACACACGGGTCATACAAATTGGCTTAGACATGAGAACTCTCGCATTATCATGACCTATTCCTAGTCGTTGCTAACCTGCATTATTTCATAGGAAAATTTTACATCTGCACCACAATATTATTTGATTATATCAATTTCCCATGCCTGGTGTTTCATACAATAAAATGGAAGAAAAATCATTTAAATAATAGTACCGACCGACACTCCCGCCAGTATTTGCTGTGTAAATTTTCTATCTTGTTTTTTATTTGAAATAAATCCTTTATTGAAATCTCGCTCTCAATGACGGTTGTGTCTGTGGAATTTTTTATTTGTACGTGCATACTTGGGACTGTTGTCATGGCAGGAGCATTTATCACCATCCGACCGTACGTACTGCTGTTACATACACACAAACACTAGCATACAAGTTTAATACCTTCGGCGGTTTAGAGGTGATACCATGTTAAATACCATTTGAATGCCAAGGGCAAGTGTGATATTGATGAATGAAACCATCGTGTATCCCTCGTTACTCTGGGATATTGTATTTCCTTTTTAAAAACTTTTTTATTTTCTATTTGCCAACAGGATTTCTTTATCTTAAATGTTACGCAGTTTAAAGAATTTAAAGTTGTAATCTGAAGTTTATGGCTGCTTTGTTATGTGGCCCGTATTTAAAAAATGTGTACTGGGGAATGATGGAAGGATGTGTTTGCCAGTTTGTGCCATTAAAATTCTATTTTAGGAAGTATTTTATATTTAAATAAACAGCGGATGTAGTTAACTACAGAAGGTAAATGGTTGTTTGAGATTAAATTAAGTGCCTATTTCTTGTTTTTAAATTATAGAATCTTGTTTTATGTTTTAACCCATTTATGCCAGTGTTAATTAAAAACCAAAGTTGGTAACTGAAACGAATAGTGTTAGCGGTATTAACTTTTATTTAATTCCAAAAATTGCTTCTTATAAATTAATATATTTAAAGACATGAAGAAAAATCAAAACAAAGTTGCATTTATAATGGGAAAAGCTAAAAGTCGTGGATTCGACTAACAAAAAAATTTAAAAAATAATATGGGAAAAGGTTGTCTCTAAAAGCCATCCCTGTAATTTCCCGCTAATATTAACCGCTAAGATATCGTGACCTGATTTATATGCTTTTAAGCTCTTTGAGTTAAGACTTTATTATTTAAAAATTCAAATGAACCGATTCTCACGTAATAAGCGGTGATTTATATAGTTTGCAATTACCATAAAAGAGTCGAGAAAAGTACTGCTATTAAGCAATAAACACAATCACCACAGCAGACCACAGACTACAACTCGTCAAAGATAGAATACGAATGATTATTTTTAATACTACAGGCAAAGCGGCTACTGGCTCTTGTCTATGCCGTTTTTGTGGTTGTAGTAAAATTAAAATAATTTCTATTTTGGTGAGCGACAATGAGTAGATGCAGTGTTGCCAGTATATTATAAATAAATTCAATTATTGTAAACTTGAAATTATATTGTTTTTTATACAAAAAGAAACAACAAACTATATTTCCAAGCTAATGAAATTCTTGAAATTCATTATTTTATTGGAATAACACTATTTCAGAGTATTAAATATATGAAAGCAGCTACATTGGCGTATGCGGAGAATTGTACTACAAACAACAAACTCATCGTTATTGATTTGATCTGACTACGAGTCGACGATTGTAGCCAACGGCTTTTGTAGTCGGTGTTCGTGTAGCCTGCTGTCGTTATTGTGTTTAAAGCCCTAGAAGTATAATATCAGAGTTTAAAGAAAAAAAAAAAGATTTTTCGAGTGTCTTCGTTCACAATATCTCTCAAATAGATTAAACGATTTTTACCCGATTTACGGTCATGGACGTTGTTTTTAGACGTCAAGAGTTGATTACTTTGTGGAAGCCGTTGAGGAGTTATTCTAAAAAAAGTCACTTGGAAAAGTGATATTTTCTAAGTGATATTTTGAAATCTACCAGTTCGAATCGGTTCAAATTTATAGGAAATCTAATTCAGAAACGCTGTCAATTCGAAAGTTATAAGCGGATTACATACTTACACACAAACACACTCATAAAGACATAGTAACAGGATCCCAAAATAAAACAGGAAACTTTTTAGGATCGCAAAACGTCGAAATCTGACAAGAATTCACTTTTTTTAATGTTGTTAAACCGATAACTTCGCGAATTAAATTTTTCTAGCAGAAAGTTAAAAGGAGAAAAACAAAAGAAAATGAAAGTAAAACAAACAAAGTTCTAGCCTTTCGTTCGTGAATAGAATTATTCATGTCGATGTGACTCTACCGGTATAAAACCGGAATGGCGTTAAACGGTATTTGTGAACAAAATTGCGGTAACGGTTATGAATCTTAATAATAACTTTAATGATTTTTCGAAAAAGTGATCACAAAACTAATTTGTTCCAATAATGGAACAAATGGAATGAGTGTTAAACATAATTGTACGAAAGGAAGAACTCTTTCGAAATCGTGAAGTAGGAAATAAATTTAAGGGTGAAGTTTGTTATTTTTTCATAATATTTTTTTAAATTTGTGGTTTCTTTCGTTTCAAATTTAAAGTTCTTATTATTCAAGAATTAAGAAAATAACTGCTTTTAAACGATGTTACCCTTTTTTGGGCAAATATTTTCCAATTGTGACCGTTCTTTTATTGTATCCTACAAAATTATATTTGAAAACAAAATTAAACAAAAAACGATTTCAAATTAAAAATAATTTATTTGTGAAATATTTTCTTTCTGATAGATTCTCTTAAATTTTCTCTCCAATCATGTTTGAAAGATGCCGCACAACTTGTGAATTGAACCGGTTGTTGCAACATGACACAAAATAAACAAACTTTCTTTATAAGCGACCACCTTCTCTTCTGAAGCCTTAAAGGCCAGTGCGTGTGTTGTGGCAATCAACATGGCATTGACCGTTAAATCCACCACTCTTTCCTTTTTTCTTTGCAAATCATCCCAAGATTTTGTTCGCCTTGCCCCGGTTTGAAATCCAAAATACTTAATAACAACCAGTTCTTAATAGAAACCAGTCAAAGTACTTTAAAAATAATTCATAAAAGCGCTGCTTTAAAAGATTTATGATGTTCTTGTGTAAATCCTTTTAAGAACTATTCTTTTGCTTTTTTTCCTCGTACACGAGTGCATTAAAATCCATTTGGAAATAAAATAAACTCGCCATTGTTCCTTTCGCACCCGCTCGTTTGCGGGGTGTACAACATACACACACACACACACACAAACTCACATGTGCTCCTCTTCACAAGTGGATGCTTACAACCGCTTAAAACATCGATGATGCAGATGTCTGCATGTGTGCATGTGTGTTAGTGTTTATAAGCATGTGCTAAATAGGAGTGCAATCAATAAAGCTTTAAATAAAAAGCATTTTGAAGAATGCAGACAATGTAAAACCATCTCCCTGGATTCTTTCACTTTTTTCTGTGCTTTCAGTAAAACTGTACCATAACATTTGGCAGACACTATCGTTGATACCTTCTCGTTTTTGTGTGCGCAGTGTTGTGTTGTTTGTTAATGAAATTGTTTAAATAAACTTTCACAGACAAATCGAATGTGAGTTTTTTTTTTTGTTATTGTTGTTGGACGGATTTTACTTGCAGATTACTTTATTAGATATTTACGCGATTTGCTTTTGTTATATGAAATAGTTAAGGGTATTCGCTGGGATGCTGTTTATTTGGGATGACAACTGAAACAAGTTCTTTAAGGCATTCAACGAATGAAAAGTAAATAAAAATGTTATATGAGTAAGACAAGCATTCGAATAAAAGATTATTTATTTTTGAAATAATAATATATTTTTATTCAAAACTCTTTCCGTGCTTTGGCTGTTCAGAACAAAAAAAAAAAAAACAAACAAACATTTCGGCATAAAAACATGTTTAATCCCATTTGACTAAAATCATTGAAGGAATTAAAAAGATTTACTAGATGTACTTGTAGTGAATGTGGTTTACTGCTCTGCTGAGTAAGTTGCAAATTACACTGATATAGACTTTTCCTTGTTTCTTAAAATATCTATCATGCCTTTCTGACTTTTATATCGGGTGCTTTTTATAGAGTGATACAAGTTTAAATCATAATAAAACATAGTAATATATTTTTGATATCAATAAAACGATCTTTTTTGGATAGAAAATTTTATGGCATTAATGTTATATGATTTCGGCCATGTGGCCGCCACGGCTGGCGCGTACAAGGCGCAATCTGGAACACAAATTTTCACCAACAGTAACATTTTGACCTTCATCGTTTTTGAAGACATATGGGCCAAGGATTCCGGCAGCCCATCAAGCGCACCAAAGAGTAATTTTCTGTGGATGTAATGGTGTTTCGACAAAAGCTTGTGGATTCTCCTCACGCCAAATGCGACAATTCTGTTTATTTACGTACCCATTCAACCGAAAATGAGCTTCATCGGAAAATAAAATTTTGAATGGAAATTCAAAATCAATATCAATTTGTGCTTCAGCCCATTCGCCAAATTGGAGGTGCATGGCTTTAATTCCTGTACAAGTTGAATCTTGAAAGAGTAAAATCTTTAATTAAGTGGAAGGACACAACTCTAGTTGCTGAGAACGTCAACGAATTGATGGATTAGGATAATCTTCAATGCTTTCTTGTACAGCGGCTATAGATTCTCCAGTGTGTAAGGTTCGGCGTCTCACGGGATGCTCATTATCAGTAACAGTAAATGTGGTCTGAAAAGGATCTATTGTTTTTCGAATTAGCAGCTCTGAAGGACGATTATGTACGCTATAAAATGGACGAAGTGCACGATAAGTTTGACGAACAGAACCATTATTTTGAATAAAAATTTCCATATTTTCCACGCGTTCCTCTGGTGTAAGTCGATCCATAATAAAATGGCAAAGCAAGCTTAGCAAGAAGCAACTATCAGCTATTAAATGGGTGGTCAAATAAAGCAGTGATGCCAACTCAAAGTTGTATCACTCTATAAAAAACAACCGATATTATGACTTTCAGCCCATGCAATACAAAAATTTATTTACGTTATCACCAGGCTAAAGTATTATATAATCTATTAAATATGAAAAGCGATTAGTGTTATAACGATTTGGTTGATCAATTCATAACTCTTTAGTCGCCGATTTGGATAACCATTTCGCCATTAGACATAAATATAATTCGATTGGTCTCTTGTGTATAAGAGATCATGTCATAAATTAATCGTTCGATATATCTTTGTAATCACTAAGCGTAAGTATGATTTGCTTGTTTATTTAAGATGAAATGCGATTAAATTGATTTGATTTTTCACATGATGCCATTATCGATTAACAGTTTTTGTCACCACTAAATTTAAATTTATTGCACTTTTTATTTATATTCTTTCTTTTCGATTGTTAAGGAGATTAATTAATCGACTAAATTATTTTTTGGTATCACTAGATACAAGTATAGTGGAATATAGAGAAGGAATGAAGTTGCTTTCTAGTCGTCAGTAGGTACATATCGGGTAATTTATTATATATTTAGGATTAATTGCGATTAATCTTAGAGCAATTTTATTTCAGGACAATTCGATTAATCAGCTATGAATTTATTGCCAAAAGCGTTTAATAATATTTCGATTTGATAGGTCATATGAATCGATTCATATTTTTTCGCCATCAGTTGGCGGTTAATATATTATTTATTCAGGAATCGATTGATATATCTTTGCTATCAGTTGGTGTATTTGTAGGTCGATTAATCGATTAATTATTTCGAATTAATTGCGTTTAATTTTACCACTGATTCATAATATGGTTAATTATTCGATTCATATGTTTTTTCTGTGCTCCATGGTTATTTGTAAAGTTTGCTGTACCTTCTCTTGTGTTTAAAATTAAATGTGATTAATATTATATTGATTCCATTGGTCACAATAATATTTAATCAATTAAGATTGTCGTCACTAAATATAAGTGCAATTTTAATAGCAGATTCATTAAAGTATGAGATTATATTGTGATTAATTTTATTTCACTTTGTTTAATCTTATGATAAATTAATCGATTAAAATTGTTTTGTCATAATGAGATTATCGCGTTTTTTATTTACAATTCAAGACATTTAAGCTGGCTTCCATTGTTCATGTGATTATTTAAACCATCGATATCTTTGGTCGCTGATGGAAAAAAGAATGGACGATTAATTGATACCTTTTAGAGATTAATTGATCCCTTTTAGAGATTAATTGCAAGAAATTATATTTCTGTTCGATTTTTCACACGATTAATTAATCGATTCACTAGGCATAATAATATTTCAATTATTAGATTACTTATTCCAAAGCAGTTGTCAATTATACAACCACGGTTTAATTGGTCATTTCAGTCTAATCGATTAAAATTTTTGTGCTTCTTCTAATTATGAGATCGTTGTCGATGTTTTCACAGCTTCTTACAAGCTGATCGGTTAGTTATCTTTCGAAAAACGATTGCTACTTGAGATCCTTTAACGAATTGAATTGAAAACGTTTTAATTAGTGACCCTAGAGGCAAAAGGATCTGTTGCAGGACGAACAGGTCATGTGAATGTTTCGCTGTTGGAGTTCGAGAACTTTTTATTAGATGTAACGGTAACTTTTGCATGGTGTTGTCATTGCAGGGAGTTATTTTACATGATTGGGATACCCGATGACGAGGTTTTAGACGTAACTTTAATGTAGTTGTCCTTTTGTGATATCATTAAAACCCGTCCCAGTTATAGTTTCTCTATAACTGGGTCTACTCTAGAGTAGGCTGCCAAAAATAATATGTAGTTCTCAGGAGTTCTTCGTACGTTTCCTTTTGTACCAGTCATGGAACAGGTGCTTTCAGGACAATTGGGGCAACATATCCCGCACGTGATATATATAAAAGTCCTGCTCCCACAGCATTTTTTTTTATTGCATAATTAATGATATTCACAAATGCAGATCGTTAGTCCAAGTTCTTCCTCTTTCATTCTCTGGGCGAGGAAGAGCACTTCATTTAAACTATTTAGCAGACTTCGGAGCACCCTAAGCTGCAGGTACATCATGTCCTTACAAATCCCAACAGTTGAAAGAAAAAATAAACTTGCTGAGTGTGGAAAAATTGAAATGACTGGCACTAAACAGACTGTCATGAGCAACAACATAAATTTGTATGCAACTAACAAATATTCCAATTTTAAAATATTCCAACTGCAGTGGAGTACTCTTTTTTCTTGTATTTTGGTTGACGCCAGTCGTTTTGGCTGTTTGCAGTGACACTCTAGACGAAAAGGAAAATAAACTAAATAAAACTAAATGAATTAATATAAAAAGTCCAGACGTCGTCGTTGTTTAATTTAATAATTATTTTTGCTTTAGATTCACTTACAAGAGGTTCTCTCGTCATGTCTTAAAATACATTAATTTTCACTGGAGTGTGTGGAGTTCTCATGATGAGTTATTTAGCCAAATAAGGCAAAACTAAATATTAGAAAGATTTGAGCAAAATAAGTTTCCAATAGTTTCTATTGTTTTATTTCCAATTACATCTTTTACTAAAGATCTGCCGTGGCAGCATGTTGTTGGGGCTGCACTTTTTACGTTCAATATTTCAACAGTTTATGAATTTTCATAAATTGAATGCAAGTCTTCATGCATCTATATCCAACCCTCCAGCCATCCCCCCGTGTGCATTTTGATTACAATATGGAAAATGAAATTAGTTTTATGAGAATGTCTGAATGCAGCCAGCAAAACATTTCGGATGCTTCAAGTGCTTATTTAACCAGAAGTCAAGGATATTTTTGTCAGTTGTTGGCTTTTGCAGTTTATTGTTTAAAGGTTTTTGGTTTTCGTTGGTTTAATTTTGGCTGTTTGCCATTTTGACTGGAAAACGAAAGTTATTCTTGAAATCACTTTTGAATAGTTTCTTTGTTTGTCTGCTTGTTGGTTTGGGATTTCTGGTCAAATTATATTTGGCTGGCTGGCCAAAAGTTTTCTTTTGTTTGAATTATCTTTTCATTGGTCATTTGGAGTGTTTAGATGGTCGTTATAAGCAGATGGGCAACTAATTCTACCAAACTGGCAGTTCATGCTAAAGAGAAGAGTAACATGCAAATTTTGTAATCACAATCTTTGATAAATAACTTTCTAAACTTTTTTGGCAGCGGAACAAGAAGTAACAGGAACGAAGATAAAGAGGTCATGTTGTTTTTAAATGTTCCGAGTATCTTAAATTGTTGTATAAATTTTCTTTCCCCTGAATCTTTGGCATTCGGAACGATCTTTATAACTCCTGTAGTTGTGTTGTGTGAAGGTTGGCAGCCGAATCCAGTCTACTAACAAACGAAAATAATGGGACAACTGAAAATCATTAACAATAAAATTAATTTAAAAAAGGAAGAACAACCACAAAATTCTTACCACGCCACAGTGGGGTATTCGATGGTAAAAGTGGGTATTAATTCGTGGTGAATTCCCTTGCTTGTGATTGTAGAATTCTCTATTCAACATCACTCAGGCAGAGTGATATTCGAACTTAGGAAAGCAATTGGACTTGCGGAATAGGACTTGCGGAAGGCGTTCTTCCCATACGAAATAATTGATAATAATGTAATTTTGTACAGAACTGCTTTTGTTGAAATTCGTGCATTATTCTCCCGATTGTGCTGACTAAATAAATCACGAAGTGTTCGACTTGCATTTTGACTTGAAAGCCATTTTTCGCGAAAAGCTTCAATTGTGTATCTCTCCATGGCTGATTTTGTTAAAAACTGAAACAAAGAAATGTCAAATCAGGTTGAACGATGTAAAAGTGTGACTAACAATAAACATCGCGCATTATACTGGGGCCACTCTTTTTTATTTACAAAAGCATTCTCTAAAAACTTCCTGCATTTCTGTATGCCGTGATTATTAAGTGAAGTTACTTTTACAGAGTTTATTTTCTCACGTATAGTTTTCTAATCTTCTTGGAAAGTATAAAAATTATAAAAAATAATAGACAAAAATAAGCAAGTAAAAGTGCCATATTCGGCTGTGCCGAATCTTATATACCCTTCCTCAACTTACGTCTGGCGTCACATATATTTTTAAGTATCAATTTTGTTCTTCCTAAGTTATAAAATAGGTTTAGCCTTTTTGGATTTTTTATGAATGAAAAACAAATCAATTTCCGACCCCTGGAAACGAAATTTTAATTTTTCTTTAATATTACTTTTTACCAATACAAATTGGTAAAATTGATTTATAAGTGGTTTTGTTTAAGAAAAACTTTTTTTAAACACTTTAGTTATCACATGTGCTACAAAATACTGAGTGTGCAAGAAAAAGCTTTTAATTTCCCATTCCTGGACAATTGAGGCTTCCCAAAGCATGAAATAGGTTCAATTTACAAAAAAAAAAATATTTGATTATTAATTTTGTGTCGAGAAATAGGTGTAAGCTTCCCAGCTCTAAAACCGTACTTCCAATCCATCAGTCCAAGAACGAAGTCTCTAGCTCTTCTGGGGGCTTGAGAAAACTGATTTCACGTACAGACGGACGGACATCGCTCAATCGTCAGCGCTATTCACAAGAATCCAGAATATATATACTCCATGGGGTCCCACATTAATATCGAAAAAAATACACACGGAATGACAAACTCTTTCACTTTTTTGTGAAGGGTATAAAAATAAAGAGTCAAGGAGAACTGAAAACGCAAGCAGGAAAAATAATCCTCAGGATTAATGGAGTTGTTAAGATAAATTTCATTTTCAAATCCTACCGCAGGACAGTGAACGGTCCCCATAGTAAAAGTGGAAAAAAATCGAAGGAGTTCTGGTAGCTAAATGAAATTTTTGGCACATTCTCTCTTGGCCTAATATTTTCGAAAATGAATTAAACATTTTTAGAAATCCTTTTATATTTTCGGTGCGGGGGCAATGAAATACCAAAAACTCTCCCCTTTCAGTAATTTTAATTTTTTTTTTGAACTTTAATCTGTCATTTCCCTTACAAAATGATATAGCGTGATAGTTTTCTTATGATATATAACCAATCTCTAAGTATCTAGGGTTGCCGTATACCTTTTTTGTTTCCAGTTTTGAAAATAACTATTGGTATTCAAATAACATTATGTAAATAGTGTTACAAAATTGACAACACTACATATTTTAAAATTAAATTATTACTTAAAATAAAAAACATATTTATATAAAGAATAATAATAAGGTAAAACTCCAAATATGTGAGAATAATGTTTTATATGTGTTATCATTATATTTCAAAAGTTGGCATAGAAAACACCTAAACCTAAAAATAAGATTATTGATGCACAAAATTCGTTTTGTGATGTGCCTAGTTTTTCGGGTCCAACGAAGCTGAGTATTTTTTTTCATATAAATATTTTGGCTAAATTCTTCACAATTTTTCTTACAGTGTTGCAATAAATATTTGAAGCTTAGGATTTTTTCATTGTTTCTGCTACCTTTCTGAATAAAACAAATATAATTGCATGCATTTTTATTGAAAAATGTAGTTTTCATATTCAATTTTCTAAACCCATTTTTTGTTACTTAAAACTTATGAAAAACTATGAAAATAGTTCGATTTTAAGGCCGTATAACTTTTTATATGTGTAACGAACATGAAAAACCAAAAAACCTCTGGAATTGTGGGAGTGTCAGCTTTCATGTAATACATATTTTATTGATAAATTCGAAAGTTTTTTAATTATTTTTCCACTAGACAGCTTACTGTGAACAGAGCTGTTTTCGAAAGCCGCCACACTATCTTATCAGTACTCTTGTGTATTTTCTTATTCCCACTGGTTAGTTGAGTGTGAAAATACTTTCCATTCATTCACCTTTTTCACATACGGGAACTGCTTAAGTACTAAACTGATGTAGATACCCGGGATCTTGATTCTTTTTATAAATTTTTTATAATATTTTTATTATTATTATTTTTTTGTTTGTTACATTTTACTCAACTCAAACTCATCCCGTGTGAAATTTTATACTTAAATGTGCGTGAAAGTTCAATAATTATAATGTTATTCCACCCCTCTTTCTTGCCTACTGTGATCGCTTATAAAAAACTCATGTTTTCAAATCATCGTGTGAATCGGGTGCATTAATAACAAACATGATTTTCATTTACACAATAAAAATTTCAAAAAGAAAAAATAAACAACCAGAAGAAAATAAGTTGGATGCTACGTTTTTGAATACGACTGTAAAGTCAAATTCTTATTGAAAAAAAAACACCTGCCTGTTTCACGAGATGTCGAAAGAAATATTTCTTTCTTTTATATGTAACTTGTTTTTGTTTTTAATGTAGTGGTGCGAAAGAAATAAAGCCTGCGACATTGTGAAACCGACTGTTATAGATAGTCTCCAATAACAGTGAAGTTAAACTCTTTAATTTTATTTTCGTGCTGATTCTTTTTTCCCAAAGGTTATATTAAAATTGAAAGTGATCAGTTGAGAGGTTTAAGCTACTTCCAATGCGCATTTCACTCAATTTAATTTCAAATGTTTAGTTTGTGTGTGTGCTGGGCTACACTGTGGGGATTTCGCAAAATCCCCAACATAATATTTGCACAAAATGGTGTTACGATCAAATAAAAAACAGTTAATTTTATCCGACTGCTAGTTTTATTAGCCGTCACAAACTAATTTCCAATTGTTTCAAACTAATTTCCAATTGTTTCAATGTTTTATTGAACTGACTGAAGTCGACTCTCAAGACGAAGACGGATCCTACAGTAGCTCTCTGTAACTTTCCACTTATCTGAACCGCCAAGCTTTAGGAGCGTGGTTTGTTGTACTATTTTCTGCCAATAAAAGTTGAGTGAGATATTATTATTTTATTTTCCACCCTGTTATAATATTTGAAGGCAACCGATTCTTACGCATTAAGCGGTGATTTATGTAGTTTTCGAGACCTTTAAAAAAACCGGGAAATTCAGATATATAATTTCACTGTTTTTTACAACTTTTTTTATATAGTTTCTTGTTCATGAAATACCACAAACAAATTAATCGATATGGACGCGGCTCGCGGTTTTTCCATGTCAAAGGCTGTCTAATTGATCGATAAAGTCGATTTAACAACAGCAATGAAATATATTCTTATTTTTTTGGAGATTTCTTTTCTTTTAAGTTCTTTTTGAGATTTTTTGCAATCTGTGGGTTGATTCGGTTCAGTCGTTCAAAAATTGTAAGCGAATCACATCTTCACGCACACACACGCACATGCATATACACACACACACTCTCTCCAAATAATAATTCAGGAACACTTCATACAAACTCACGCCGAGATCTGATTAGAACTCGGTTTCTGCGGAACGGGGTAAGATTAGGTATCTGCCCGGTTTTTTTAAATATTAAATTCTCCCAGCGGCAACCTAAAATCCTCATTTGGATGTCAAATATTATATTCACTTGCTTGCAGGTCGAAGCCACTATCAATAAATCACTACCAAGAACTGGTGAAAGTTAAAAAAAAAAACTTAATTATTGTGCTGTATTGTATCATATTTAAGAGCCTTTTTTCTTCACCTCCATACAATAATTCTCGGTGTGGGCCGCCACTTCCATGCATTTATTTCATTCCCTTTAACATTCAATCGTATTTAGGCACATCCATGAGATGTACTTGTCGGTGAATTGATGCAACAAACAAGTCACTTGACAAAATTGTCAAGTGTGTGTTTGTGGGTGTATTAATAAAATATAAACATTTTTAAATAATCGACCTTGACGTGCACGAAAGCTTAACTGAAAGCTTGACTGAATTTGGTGTCGAACTAATTTGTTGTATTTGATTGGATTTGTATCGGTTATTGTATCAACAGTTCAGTCAAGTGAAAGAAGCAGCAGATCAATAAACTCTCACAGTCAGGAGGAATACGTTTGTGTTAGTGATTATGTGCTTAAAAGTACGGTCACACTTGGGAAAATATTTGGTCCAAAAAAACCGTAACCACTAAATAGAAATGAAAGCGTTTATTCTATGACACCGTCTGTTTGTTAAGCGTGAAACTCGTATCTGAATCAGAATATTTTTTAAAATTGTTAATTGGTTAAGTTTTCTTAAGCAAATATTTGCCAAGTGTGAGTGTACCTCAAGAAAGGCAAAGGGAAGCCAAGCCAAATATTCTAAAACTGGCGAAATGGTTGATACAACCGTTCCCGTTCTATGATGTGCAGGAGTTTAAAAATGAGTACTGGTTCTCTTTGTGGTCACTTTGAACCCGGCACCTACAGATAAATTTTTTATTTTTCTATATCTAAAAAAAGTCGTATCCAATATTGTATAAAAAAATATGGAAAACGGTTGAACCTAAAGGCCGTTCCTGTAACATTCCGCTTATTTTAACCGCTCCTAAATGCGTAATTTACATATTAACCGATTCCTACGTGTTGAGCAGTGATTGATGTACCTTCCGAATACTATTAAAGAATCGAAAATACTAACTGATCAGATATATAATTTCGGAATTGAAAAAGTCCTTTTTTTCGAATTATTTGACTGACGATATCTCACGAACGAATTTTACAATTTTGACCCGATGTATGATGATCCACGTGTTTTTATTTCCAAGCGTTGAATAGTTTGTGGAGTCTATAGCCGAAGTCGTTGAAATATTATTTTGAAAAGATCTTTTTGAGGATTGATTTTTGTTTCCCGGGAATCTACCAGCTCCCTTCGGTTAAAGTTCACAGGAAAACTAAGTTCATGAACGCTCCTCCTTATATAATATATGTATTATATATAATTTCGGAATTATTTCGAATATTTTCGCTTACGATACCAGACAGATTTTGACTCGGTTTGCGCTGATCGATGTCAAGACCTGATCGGTGAAGCCGTAGAAATGCTAACCTAAGGAAATCACTTTGAAAAATACTTATTCTCTAATTTTTTTGCGATATCTTGAAATTTTCCGATGCGAATAAATCTTGTCTTAGTATTTGATATATTATCCAATAGGATATAAAAGGCGTGTTTTAAGCATCTGAGCTCCCATGACATTAGACGAGCTTTTCCTTCCTCTCTACTTACTTTCAGTAGCGGAGTTATACAGAACTTGAAAAGTGATCAGTGAGTTTTTGTTATGACTTTGATATTTGTTTTAGACTTCTCTCTTATTAAAGTGAAAGTTTGAAATCGATGTCTTTAGTTATTCTAAGGAATGTTGGGTAAAGCTTCTCTGATGATCTCCATTAGCCCCAGTGAAATTAGCATTGGAACTAGCTAAAACCCCTCAATTGATCACTTTGAATCTTTTAGTAAGATTTTTGGGAAAAAAAGAATCAGCACATAATTAAAATTAAAGAGTTTTAAAAAAAGACAGTTCCCAAAAATATGTACTAATTTGAGAACTTGACTTTGTTTTGACTTTCGCTAGAAGAATCAGAAACAGCTGGACTTTATTTAGAGATATTTGACACAAGAGATCCACTAACTGTCTGTCCGGCGATGCTACTAACTATCGTTCTGTGGTACAATTAACTATGAAACAGAATAAGTTCGCTGCGTCGGGCTGCAGCGTAGCAAGCAAACCACACAGTAAAATGAGTTAGAAGTAACGACTTGAGGACGCCTGTAAGTTGGCTTATTAACGCTGCAATTTAATCTGAAATGAGCTTTAAGTTATGATTTTATAACATTTGTTTTTACTATAAATTTCTGAAATCGTATCATGGTGATATGAACAGGAATGGCAGTACAGCGTGACACTCTTTTATCGGTATCGTTTAATCTTATGCAGCTAAAACCAGCAGCCGATATAAGTTTGTGCTTTGCATTTTAATAGTGTCTAGACCTCTTAAACTATCTGCGGGTTAAGGTTTAGCACATCCTTAAAGTTCAAACTAATCAAAATATTGTTAACAAGCAGGAACCCTGAAATAACTACTCCAATTTTGTGCATAAGGATAGAAAGAAAGAGAGAGAGAGAGAGAGAGAGGGAGAAAAATTTGTTTTAGAAATAAAATAAACAGCAGCCACACTTTTCAACAAAAACTGTTTAAATCGTTCTTTATATATTCCCAAACACTTGCGCCCCATACATGCAAACATACCAACCACATTGACATCAACGCAGACACACACACTCCCCCCCCAAATGGAAACTAAATTTTAAACATCATTTAATAAGATAATTTATCAAGTCATGACAAAATATCACAACTAAACACGTGGTCTTCTTTTACTCATGTATTTGCAGGACCCGTGTATTCCACTGGAAAAATAAGAGCATCAATTCTGCACGAGTATTTTGGCTTTTTAAAACTGAAAACATGTGCCAGTCAATTTGATTGAAACATAAATCAATGGAATATTAATGAATGGCCAAAAGTTTAATTTTCTAAATCAAATTTACATCAATTGCAAATTTGGAATGTTTCTAAAATTTTAAAATTAATGCCTGCTCCTTCGCATGTTTGTGTGAGAGGAACACAAGAGCAGAAGATAAAAATAGAAGAGAAAATAACGAGTGTGTGTGTGTGATATAAAAGCGAAGTGTTCATGTCATGAATCGTCATGTGGACGTATATGATGGCCGCAGCCCGAGGAGATCGGACCAACTCTATGATGTCCAGAAGGCGGAATGAAGTTGAATCCCCCAAATATGGTTATAAGTAAGTAAATAGTTTATTTTTGTTTTTATAGATTGAAATATTATTTAATTGAATTTGACGGAATAAAACGTGCTTTTCGGTCATGGTGTTTGAGGTCATTGTTTTAACTTCCTTCTGCAGTTTGAGAATTTCACGCTTCAAAAAGGCGGTTGCCATTCTGTGAAACTCAGGATAAGTTACAATAGATACTTTCTTATTTATTTCAAATATAATTTGCAAAGAAACTTTACAAAGTGTCGCTGCGCAGATGCTGACGGGGTGGGGTGTCTTGCCGGCGATGCTGTTAAACCGAATTTTAGCTGTTACTGTGACTGACTGTACATGACTCATACCTTGACATAAGAAGTGGCAACGAGAAATTTCCCAGAAAAATTCTAAATCTATATACTTATCTGATCTATATAACTCCCGTAAGAGTAAACGGTCAGTGGACTGGCTACAATTAAAAAGTAACTATCAGCGAGGCCTGCTATTGAATGGCTCAGCGCTGCTTTGCGTCTGATTAGAATAAATATTTTTATTTTCTAATTATTAAGACAAGAATTATTATTCAGGTTCAAGCTCAAGCCCGCGAGTCTACAAATCATTATTTTTAATTTGTATTAGATTCGGTTCATTTATTTGGAATATTAATTCAAACCAACTACTGAAAAGAGTTCTATTTTATGATGGCAAAATAAAACTCTTTCTTAAGAGTTTCATCCGAATTCTTATTTTTATGCTGAAAATTAATTGTTTACTTAAGTGGTTGGCTTTTAAAATCACAAAATAACTGTTGTAACAAGATTTTTTTTTCAAATCACTTATAACCGTTCCGGTTCTAGACCACAACATTTTTAAATGTCATTCTCCTAAAAGTCTATCTAACTGATCACTTCGTTCTGTTAACAAACATATTTTCAACTTCTCGCTGGGAAAATAAACAATTTTTTAATATCGGGAAGTTATTGGTTGTACCATCGTAATCGTTGTAAATCGAGTTCTCACTCGAGTACTTTTCAAAGTGTTTTTTAGAATAATTTTTTTTAAAGAGCTCTTTCAATTGATTCCACATATAATGGAAATTTAAAAACCATGTCGTAAGATATCAAGAATAAAAAAATTCAAAAAACCCATTATTTTTGACTCTGAAATTAAATATCTGATCAGTCAATGTCCTGGATTCTTTTATAGTAACCGAAAACTATATCAATTAAGAATAAAAAACTATATAAAAATTAAGAATAAACTTATACCCCAATGGAAATGTTTCATATGAATGCAAAATTTGCCAGATATTTTTTGTCAACTAAAAGTGACGTGTATGAATAAGCGCGCCTCCTTCAAATGCTCGTTTTTGACAAAAAAACTTCTGATCACACCCGTGTAATTTGAACGGGTTTGATCAGAACCTTTTGTCAAAATCAATCGTTTGAGAACATTTGATGGAGTTCGGCACAGCTTTAGATTCTAAACCAACAACAATATACATGTTGTGAAGTATCATGAGTACATCAAATAAAATATAATTTTTTACTGAAAAACATTCTCACTCCGAGGGAAGTATCGCAAGGCCTGTTTTGAGGCCTCTAAGAATTCCTTTCAACATACCTTTGGCAATAAATATTTTTCGATTTGAAATACTTTTACTCAAAACAACACAATAAATTAACATCCCCAAACCTAAAAAATGTTTTCTTGTTGCGAAACTGCAATATAAATTTAGAAGATATTGTTGGTAAATAAAAGTATATCTATAGATAAGGCATTTAATTAAAGGCCTAGCAACCACACATTTCTCCCTGTGGTAGTGTAAGAGATAAGAGCAGTCTCACCAATACAATCGCAATTGACACCACTGCCCTAGAGCATTCCAATTAGTATGAATGCGTATAAGTTTGAGATTTTATAAGTCATGATACAACTCCACTACAGTACTCATTACCGATATGAATATAGAGTTTGACAAATATTTTTTATCAACCAAAATAACGCGCATATAAATTTAAAACGTGGCAGGTAAAATATGTTTATCACAAAAATGTTTATCTCTAAATTTACAATTGTAGGTTAGGAAAAACTTCAAATAATTGAAAAATATATATATATATTTCTCATCGACAGTCCCTCCCGTCCCATGTACCGTTCAACACATTACAACAATGTATCAGCATCACAACAGAGTTTCAGGCCTACAACAATGTGTAGCTCATATCCCTATACCACTTCGACCAGCCATCACTATGGCAGTGGCCTTGGCACAACCCCAACATCAACTGCTAGTAACTCACAACAGAATTGGCAAAACCAGAACCAGCAACAACAGCAGCAACAACAAAAACAAAGTCATCGTCATCACCAGCATCATCATGTTGTTGGTGTTGATGATGTCTACACAAATCCGGTTGCAAGTGAAACTTACGAAATGGAAGACAACACCAGCCTATTCTCACCTCTGGCACCAACATCATCCACTATGACAGCTGACACAGCTGTACTTATAGCCAGAAAGCACATGACATCAAGCCAACAAAAACAACAACAGCAACAACAACAGCACCAACATCATGGCACACATGCAAATGGATGTGCTGTTGTTGGTTGCAGCAACAATACGGGCAATTGTAGAGATTTTGACGGTGTAGCCGATGTTGATGAACAAAATTGTCTGGTTGGCAGCCAGGCAGCAGTTGTTAGATTGCCATCACGTAGAACAACAATAACCTCGTCATCATCGGTCTATTATCATGAAAGCGACGAAGATGATGGTGATTTTAATGGTCACCATTATGGACAAATTGTCCGCTGCTCTGATAGAGCAGCAAAGCCTACAACGTTAGTAATCGATCAAAACAGACACAAAAGACAACAGCAGCACAGGCGCCAAAAGCATCCACCAGACATTAACGACGACTTTGATGCGAACAATAGCAGCGCTACTAGTGATGAATACGACGATGGAGAGTTGGAGGACATTGATGACGATGATGATGATGATGATGACGATGGTGGTATAAATGAACAGAAGCGGTCCAATTATAGTGAGAGTTTAATGGAGAATGGCAAAAAGTTATCGCAGGTGAGTCAATTAGTTTAGTTTAGTTAACTTTTAATTATCATTCACCTCAAGTACCAGCGGTGCTTTTGTGCTGAAAACTTGAGTACAATTTCCCAAACGTTGTTTCTATCAACATGCCGTCATCCGCTGTGTTGTCATTTATTAAATGGCTTCAGCAACTCGATTACAACGTCTGGCATTGATTTCCGTTTTGAGTAAAAATAGAATTTTAAAAATGTTTGTTTTTTGGAGCCACTGTACTTCAGTGGAAATCTGGAAAATTTACTAGAATTTGTTAAACATTTCTCTTCGTTATTATTAATTATCTTGACTCGAACATTTTGATTATTTTCCTTCCACACGCACACACACATACACATACATAATTTAAAAACTGTTTGGCATTGAATTTTGCTATGAACTCTTCAAGTATCAGCATGTCAATTACGTTTCAACAACTGGATGTGTTAATTCTTGATTACGTTCTGGTGGCACTAAACAAGAAAAAAATTAAATTTTGGGTAAGGGAATTTAATTAATTAGCAAATATACTCTCTTGAAATGGATTTACAAAGGAGTTTGTAAATCGTAGAAAACTTCTCTCCTCAACTTGATTGAGAAAACAAGGACATTTTTCCAGTCCATTTGCTGCTGACTAAAGGAATATATGAAACTAAAAAAATATGTTCCAGCTGAAACTTATAAAAGCAATTTAATGAAACAACAATTTATTATTATTAATTGCTATATAATTGATGAGAAGAAAAACAATTTTCAGTTAATAAATACTTTCCTTCTTAATTCCCTATTTTGCTTCCGAAATCTTATAAATAACACAGTCGATATTGAAGTAAAAATTTGTGGGTACAAATGTAAACTGAAACTGCTTCTTATAATATAAAAAATTATCTTCCCAAATTACGCAGATTATTTTTAATTACGCAGATTATTTTTAATTACGCCATCATACTGAAATTTGTGATGCAAGAAAAACTGAATTTTAGTGTGTTAAATTATTGTTTTAAAATTGAAATTTTGAAAATTGAGGAATTGTAGCATTTGATAAAGAACCAAACTAATTTGGATATTGAGTATATTTGACATCAAACACAGGCCCACTAGCTCGAGAGCAATCTTTTTCATCGCATATCTAAAATGCAAGGCCATGACGTTTTTAATCAACTATGAATTTGATTAACCGATTTTATCCCAGTTTGCAGTGATCGATGTGGTTCTTAAATGTTAGTATTTGATTTTTATTTTAAAAAAGTATTTTGAAAAATGCTTGTTTTGTAATAAATATTAAATATTTTGAAATTTACCGGTTCGAATCGCTCAAAATTCAAAGGAAATCTAATTTGAATGATGATCCTCAAAGCTCCACAAGATTCGATCCAATCAAAAGTTATAGAAGGGTCACAAGCTTTCTCACTTACACACGCATGCAGACATAGTCACGGGCTGTCAGAATTAGTCAAGGAAGCTTCCTAGGACCACAAAATGCTAGAATCTGATGAAAAGACCATATATTCGAAACGGGGTAAAACACCGATTTTTGCAAGTTTTAAATTTTCCCAGCGGGAAGCTAATAATAATAATAATAATAATAATAATAATAATAATAATAATAATAATAATAATAATAATAACAATAATAATAATAATAATAATAATAATAACAATAATAATAATAATAATAATAATAATAATAATAATAATAATAATAATAATAATAATAATAATAATAATAATAATAGTAAAAATAATAATAGTAAAAATAATAATAGTAAAAATAATAATAGTAAAAATAGTAATAATAATAATAATAGTAAAAATAATAATAATAATAATAATAATAATAATAGTAAAAATAATAATAGTAAAAATAATAATAATAATATTAATAATAATAATAATAATAATAATAATAATAATAATAATAAAAATAATAATAGTAAATATTATAATAGTAAAAATAATAATAGTAAAAATAGTAATAATAATAATAATACCAAAAAGTACCATTTTCAACAAGTTCTTTTACATAACTTTTCATAAAAAGTACCTTTTAGTGAAATCACCTTTATCGAAAAGCATCCTTTTAAGGAAGTGCTTTTCATTAAAAGTACCTTATTTTTCAGAATATTCATACATCTTTCCGAAATTTTCATATCCCAAAACTAGATTTTCAAAAATTAAATATTCAAAATTACATATTCAAAAGTTTTGTATTGAAAAAGGTACTGTTTCTAGCAATACCACTCTCCAAAGAAGCCCTTTATTCCTTTCCGATTCATAATAAAATGTCAAAGCAAACTAAACATAAAACAACTATCAGCTGTTAAATGGGAGGTCAAATAAAGCAGTGATAGCACTCAAAGTTGTATCACTCTATAGAAAACACCCTATAGCTTTAGTGTACGAAATGCATTGTTGTATCAAACAGGTTCTATTTAAATCTATAAAGTTAAAAAAAAACTTAAAATAAAAAATAAATTGAGTTTTAAAAACTGAACGAACACGTTTTCTAAGAATATCGAACTAAAAATTTAGGAAATAAATTTCAAAATAATTTGAATACTACAATGAACCAAAATATTATTTTGAAAAAATGAGTCGTGCGCTCAATATACGAAAAATAGGGCAGGAAGCGGCCACGATTTTTATCATAATAATACTTGTGTTTTGGATTGCTATTGTTTTAAGTTTATTTCCAGCTTTTTGATTCGATATGCTTAAAAAGCATATAAATTTTTTCATAGTTTAAAGAGCGTGTAAAAATACTTACACATTATAGCAAGATAAGAACACCAACTACCTATATTAAGTATACGCGGGGAAGCACAATACAAAAGGAGATGTAGATTTAGAGAAAAAAAAAAACTCCACAAAAATGAAAGAAAATGTAGAAGGGCACACAATTTATTTACGATTTCTTTTCTACAAAAGAAGGCTGCATTTTTTACACTTTTTAATTGAAAATGGCAACATTCTGACATTTTAAAATAAAGATTTTATTAGAAATTAATCCATCATTCCTTACGAAAAACTATTGCTGTTTTAAACCTCCTCCAAACTGCCAATTTTTAGAAAAGAAGCGGAAAAAATGTTACATGATTTCCAGAAAAGAAAACGCTATAATTTTCTATACACGCACATATTAAAAATGCGCATCCTTTTAAGACGTGCCCATTAAAATTTCTGCTTCTATTTATTATGCAGCTCTAGACTTTCGATCAATCATTTTATTTATGCATGAAGTGTAAATCAGATTAGCCTTAACACAACAAACTACTTTTGACAAAAAAAAAAAAAGTATAAAAGTTTCATATATAAAATAAAATTCACGAAATGGGTTTTCGATGAAAGAAAAAGTTTAAAAATATGTAAATAATATGACGTGATGCGCGTGTGTTCTGAGTCCTATTTAACTTTCGTGCATCCTAAAATCTCATTAGCAGATCCAGCAAAACTTATTTCATATTTATAAAGCATTTAAATAAAATCTCTCCAATTCAATTTGAAGCAAAATATCCAGCAACAGTTAAACAGTTAAATAGCTGGAGTTATTTGAGTTCTTCTGTGCAAAATGTCCACATAAATTATGTGTAACAAAACTCAAGGGAACCGCGTTACAGTTGTCCGTACAATGAACTGAAATGCTGTAAATGCCATATTGTTGGACTCGAACTCATGCACGAGTTTCCTTCAGCATCATTTGCCATTAAGCAATTTATTCGTCGTATTTCAATACCGCAAACTGTCAGTAAAAGCTGTTGTCTAGTTAAAAGCGAGTTTATCAATTTTGTGCTCTTCTCATTTTTTTTGCAACTGCAAACTTTTTGTATTCTCTGCGCTGTATCTCATTTTCAATGTATTAGAAATTTATCTTTCTTAGTTTCTTCCCAGCAAACAAGAGGATCTGTTGTTTGATGGTTTTGTATATCTAAAGGTTATTTGTGGGCTCAGAAGCCTCTGCAGTAAACTTTGATACAATCGGACATAAATCTGTCGAATTTATTATTTCGGCTAATAAAAACAATAAATTAAACATAAAGTTGGAAATACTCTCGTAATGTTTTAATTCATAGATAGACGGGCATACGACGCGGTAGCAAACCGTATGAACTTAACTCACCGCAAACAATATGATCTCTAGTGCGACTTGTTGGCAGACAGACTTATTTTTTTGTTACGCTTTCGGTTTTATTCAACAGTTCCTTAACTGCACAGTACTTTCCTGTATTCGTAAAAAATAAAAAAATAACAAATTGTTTCCAAAAACAAAAAGTAGTTATTCCAAAATGTACATTTTCCGAAAAAAACCAATAAAAAAAAAAAAAAAAAAAATATATATATATATATATATATATATACATATATACATATTTATATATATATATATATATATATATATATATACATATATACATATGTATATATATATATATATATATATATATATATATATATATATATATTATACTGGTACCAAAAGCTACTCGTTTCAAAATGTCTTTCTTTCTAAACAGTAATATTTTCAAAAGGTACCTTTTTCTAAAAAAAAACTTGTTCCAAAAAATGTTGTTTTCAAAAAGTAAATTTTAGAGAAAGAATTTTTTTCAAAAAGTATTCAATCCAAAAAGTGCTTTTCTACAGAGAAATACTTTTGCGAAAACGTAGCTATTTCTAAAAACACTTTTTTAAAATTATTTGTATAAAATTTTTTTTAAATAGCTCTTTTCATTAAGCACTTTTTTCAAAGAAAGATTTATTTTCCAAATATAATTTTTTCAAAAAATACTGTTTTAAAAAAGTATATTTTACAGAAAGTACTTTTTGTAAAAGGTACTCTTTCCAAAAAGTGCTTTTCTAAGAATTAGTTTTTCAAAAAGTTGTTTTGCAAAATAATAATATTTTCTAAAAGCACTTTTTAACAAATACTTTGTATATTTTTTTAAATAGTTTTTTTTCATAAATCATATTAAAAAAAACTGTTTCCAAAAAGTACTGTTTTGAAAAGTAGCTTTTCAAAATTACTCTACCAAAAAAGTACTTTTTTAAAAAGTACTATGTAAAAAGTAGTTATACTTTTCCTCTAAAATAAATTTTTTCAATAAGGCCCCTTTCCTGAGATATAGGCTTTCAAGGAACTTTAGCTTCCCGCTAGGGAAATTGAAAATTTAAAAAAATCGGGAAATTATTGCTTTCACCCCGTTTTGAAAAAATCGAGTTTTCATCTGATCTTCACGTTTTGAGGTGTTAGGAAGCTTTCCTGACTAATTTTGAGACCCCCCACTATGTTTGTATGTATGTACGTGTGTGTGTGTGTGTAAGTGTATGGTCCGTTTTTAACTTTTGAACGGAAGAGCATTCCTGAATTTTGAATTTCTGTTAATTTGAACCGCTTTCAAAAGAACTTAAGAAAAAAGCACTTTGCAAACAACTTTTCAATTGTTTCACCGATTGATTCCACAAGTCAGTTCTGAACATTTAAAAACTATATCGATCACCGTAAACCGGATCAAAATCGGCTAATCTGTTCGTAAGATACCGAAAAAAAGTGATTTATTTGAAAAACTGATCATGTATCTGATTAGTTAGTGTTTTCGATTCTCTTATAGCAACCGAAAAATACATCAGTCACATGGGAATCAGGTGATTTGAAAATCACGCCAATAATAGCGTTTTAGCTCGAAGAGCTCAAAAGAATGAATAGTACAAGAACCAGCTTACAATAGATTTTCAATAAAAATTAGCGGGAAGTTACAGGAATGGCCTTAAGGGTCAACTATTTTATATCTATATATATATATATATCTGTTTCAAAATGCTACTTTTCAAAATTTTTCTCAAAAAACACGCCTTAGAAGCAGTGCCTGTTTTTTTTAAATTAAATACATTTTCTTAAAAGAACTTTTTTATAGAAACTCCTCTCATAAGGTACTGTCATCAAAAAGTATCTCATTCAAAAAGTACCTCTTCCAAAAAGTTCATCTCTCAAAAAGTACCTTCACCTAGACTTTCGTAACCCAAAATTACATATTCATAAATTATATGTTCAAAACCACCATGTTACAGAGGTATCCTTTCCAAAAAGTACTGTTACCAGAAACAGTATTAATATTAGCTTTTACGGTATTTTTTCGAAAACTTCCTTTTGCAAAGAGCTTGTTTTTCAGGAGGTACCCAATAAATTTCCTAAAAATCCCCTTTAATGAAACTGTTCAATGATATACCATTTAATTTGTCGATATATGTAGCGAAAAATTTACCGACGAATTAAAAATAGCTACAACTAATTTTCCATCTTCTAAAATGTCCTCTTAACACTATCCCCTCCTTTCCAGTACTATGCAGTGCATATGTAGCGGTTGCCCCCTGAGTGCTGGTCCTATTAAAAAAAATTAATATCATATAAATTAAACTTAGAATGATTTAATTATTTGAATATCCTCGAATATTAAATTCATAGGACCGTTTCCCCCTGTTTATCCTTTGGTGCCTTGTTTTTACTCTTAAAGCAAAGGAAATATAGTCACCCAAATTTGCTCATCTCAGCTTTTACAGAAGAAAGAAATCCCCAAAAACTTTTGTGCCTGTTCAATAGTTTCGAAGGTGTACAGAATGGAAAAAAGTACCAAAACCCCATTTTACCCCTTTTGCAACCTTTAAAATTCATATTTATATCAAAATAGTACCAAACACATGTCCGCCCCTTTTCGATATTCATTCGTATGTTGTACGAATTTCGAGAAATAAAGATACCGATTTGACAACATTCTGTCCCTTTTTAATCCCTACGCAATTGATAACCCGAAAATACCTACCTGCTTTGTGGATCGGTAGAGGGACCTACTCACCAAATGTCAGGGGTCTTACTCTAGTGTTAGCACTGGACGATGATGTGTCAGTCAGTCAGTAGATGTACTCTTTTATTTATAATAATAAATCATATGGTAATAGGCATGACAAAGTTTTGTCATCCCTTTTACACCCCTAATATATGCACGGTATAGTCAGAGATACAAATCAAATTAAAGACATTAACGTAAAGATGTGCACAATACAAAATGAATTTAAATTTGTCCAGTATATTGACAGTCACGGGGCGTTTAAGGCAGAACGTGCATGCTTTTGCGAAGCGAATCGTAATACATCCACTTCTGCTTGAGTTCTTGCGGGCATGCGACTAGAAAGGGAAATGTTACGTGGTCCCATCACCACTTCAGTGCCTCTCTACGTCCAAGTGTTCGCTGGTACTTTTACTTATTGTAACTTCGTTACAGTTGCTCGAATGCACTTGGATTTTTAATGTCAAGCTGCTTTTGTCCATTTTGTGTTGTTTCTTCTTCTTCATTATTCCTTTTCCTGTCAAATAGTTATTACCGTTATTGCTTTACCAATTTATAAGTTTTTGACCTCTAACAAAGTTCTTCTTCTCCTCTTCGTTACAGTTTATGAAAAATTGTTTTGTGTGTGTTTGTTTTAACAGTTTGTCCTTTTAAGGACTGCAGAAAGTTTTCCTTTTTTTCCTTTCGAGTTTCGTGTTGATTTCATTTGATTTCAAGGCCGTTGTTTAAACAACATTATTTAGTACTGAAAATTCCATGTTGTCGGTTTTATGTTTTGTAACACTTTCCTACAAAATTATTTATAATAGAGTCGAAAATATAAACGTGCCTTTAATAAAAACTATAAAAGAAAATATATGACAGCACGTTCTTGGAAGCATGAGTGCCTGCTTATGAACTCTACTGTTTTTAATAGCTTCAGTTGTAGCAATTAAGATCCCCCAAAAAGAAGCAGCAATTTTAATCTCAGGGCCATAATGGGAACAAGAAGCCCCAATATGACAATTCCATGAAATTATTTCGATTTTGCTTAAAACATCCACTTGACTGGCCGAATATTTAAATGCTTCGCACTTGAACATCAACTCTAGATGATGTTCATGTTAGGAATGATGATGACAATGACATCGACAGTTTTATATGCGTATATCCGTTGGCCTCATGCAGAAAAGCCTTAACTCACATATTTTCCAGCGTTGAGATGTTGTGCAATTTCATAACATTACAAACAAAAAAATTTTGCAGGAAAATTTAGTGCAATTTTGTCCAAAATAATGATTTTATTAACGAATGATATTTCTTGTATGTTTTACCTCTGCAATAAAAGTTACAATTATATGAGTTAGGCCCTTTTCATAAGTACGTATGTATGTATGTATGTATGTTGTATTTATGTATGTATGTATGTATGTATGTATATATGTGTGTATTTATATATATATGTATGAATGTGAGTGTGTGTTTACGCAAGTATGCCTAGACTTTTTTGTATGTATGTTTGCCTGGATATGTTTCAAAAGTAAAAGTGTTGCAATCGGCAGTGCCGAATCTTGTATACCCTTCACCGACGTACGTCTGTAGTACAACCATATAAAAGTTTTCATGGTCAAACTTTTTTTATTTCGAAGTTGGTTGGACATAAAAGTACTGTGTGAAAATCTTTCCAAAATAAAAATATGTTTGAATAAATAAATAATTTTATTTAGTTACTTTTACATATCAAAAAATAACTGTTAATATCCAACCGTGGAAAGATATTTTTTAATCTTGATGATTTTCAATACTAATTTATTTGTTTTTAATATATCAAATATTTATAAGTTGTGACAAAAAAAAACATAATTTCCCAGCTCTGAAACTGTGTTTTTTAATTTTAAATCTCTATAAAATTCTTTCAGATATATCAAAAATTTTCCATTTATAAAGAGAAATAAAAATTTACTCTATTTGTATATAACAATTATCCAACCCTGAAATCGTCTCTTTAATTTGTTGTATATAAATCATTATTAATTTAAAAAAAGTTTTAAATATTTACTTTATTATGCTCAAGAAAATGACAATTTTCCAGCTCTGGAGCTGTCTTTTCTGATTTTCAATCTCAATGAATTTCTTTTCAAAACATAAAATAAATAAAAAATTTGTTTTAATTGATCATTTATATCTTGCAAAAAACGTTCCAATTGTCCAACCCTGAAACTATTATTTTGGTTTTGTATATTTTGAAAACCAATGAACTTCTTTTTAGCGTATAAAATTTGTTTGACTATCAAATGATGTAACTATTCATATTTAGTTGGTTTATTATTGAAAAAAGTCTAAATTTTCCAGCTCTGGTGCAGTCTTTTGTGATTGAAAATACCAACATAACTTTTGAAATACCGAATATTTGTAATTTATAATGAAAAAAATTATTTACTTCTATGTCCAGCTCTGGAATGGTCTCTTTGATTTTATTTGACATTTAATGCCAATTACCTGTTTTTACCATTTACAAATTTATTGGTTAGAAAATATTATATATTTGTTATTCCAAACAATTTTAAGTTTTCCAGCTCTGTCTTGTTGTATCTTGCTATTTTTAACATCAGTGGTTTTTAAACATATGCTTGTTGTTTTAAAATGAAAAACAATTGGTTACTCTTGTGTACCCAAAAAAGTTTCAACTGTCCAACCCTGGAATCTTTTAATGAGTTTTGTGTAATTTTCCTTCTCTTATATAAAACTTGGTGGTTAGCAAAGCAAGAGAAACAAGAAATTACTTAGTTATATTATTACTGCAAAAAAAGGTAAAATTTTCCAGCTCTGCAGTTAACCCTTTTGCTTTTCTAAGTTTTAAAATCAATGAATTTCTTTCAGAACTAAGAAATGTGTTTAGTTTACAAAGAAAATGAAAAAAATTTATGGTCGAGTAATTGTATACACAAAAAAAAAATTCAATTATCCAACCCTGGAATCGTATGTCTGATTTTGTTTGATTTTCAGTACCAATTTAATTTTTCCTTAAGTATGGAATAGATTTAATATCCAAATAAACATAAATTAGTTTCAGCAATTTAGTTGTAGATACCAAAATTAGATTTAAATTTTCCAGCCTTGGAACAGTATTATATATTGCTTGATTTTCAATAGAAGACTACATATTTAAGACTCATTCCAATACGTCAATTCAAGAATCTCTAGCTCTTCTGGTGGCTTCAGACACCCGATTTCAATCACTTGTTCTAATGCGCTATTCATAAAAAACCAGAATATGTACTAAATATGTCATAAAAATATGTCATAAAGTTATGAGGTTGAATATTAATATCGTGGAAATTACATACGGCGTGACAAGCCGGTATTCACTATCCCTAATCAGTTCTGCTGTAGGGTAAAATTAAGTGTTGGAAAGAAAATCGACTATCATTGTGACGACAAAACGATAATAAAACGACTTGTGTAAACGCAAGTTACTTCACATACATTCACACATCTGAGGACTCTTTTACTATGGCGTTATTAAGAGAATTTGGTAAATTGTTCACATGTAATTTGTGGTTATGGACGGATTAGTGATGGCAAAGTGTTCAACAGTGGGCACACGGCATGAAATATTTTATTTTGTATTTTTTTTGCAATCTTCACAAGGAACTGAAAGGGTTTGTCATTTCGTGTTTAAATTCTTCGATATTAATTTGGGACCCAATGAAGTATATATATTCTGGATTTTTATGAAAACGAATAAGCGATGTCCGTCTGTCCGTATGTCTCTATGTGAAATCGGGTTTTCCAAGCTCTCAGAAGAGCTAGAGACTTCGTTCTGATGGATTGGAGATAAACTTAAATAGAGTGGTATTGAAATTTAAAAAAAAAAATCGATATACGGTTCCAGAGCTGGGAAATGATTAATTTTTTTGTGTATATAGTATTTTGTAGTATGTGTAATAACTAAAATAAAACCCTTTATACATCTGGAAGATTTGTACTGGTAAAAAAAATTTCTTTGCAGGGGTGGGAAATTAATTTGTTTTTCATTCATAGAAGTAACGAAAAAGGCAACTGACGTTGTTTTTTTTTTGCCAACTAAAACAATTTTATAACTTACGAAGAATAAAATTGGTACTTAAAAATAAATGTAACGCCAGATGTACGTTGGTGAAGGGTATATAAGATTCGGCACAGCTGAATATACCACTTTTACTTGTTTTTTTTTTACTTGGACGGTCACTAAGGGTATGAACCCTAAAAATGGAAAACACTTTACTAGGCCTGTTATAATGTTGAGTGGACAGATGAAGAAAAATTGAAGGAGAAAGAGAGAGAGAGAGAGAGAGAATTTTCTTGTTGCTATTTTATTCTCTAGGCATATTCTGACTATCAAGAATGATAACATATAGTCGAAACTCTCTACAACGCACTCCTGTATAACGAAGTTTTCTTTATTGCGATGCTATGAAAAGAACACTGCGTTTTGGGTCTACTTTGAGCGTATTATAATCTCCTTATAACGAATTTTCCTAGGGTTTTTCTCTTTTATATAGCGAATTTTTCATATAGAATTCCAGTCCCTCGGAATTCGATATAAAGAGTAGAGTTTCGACTGATAAAATATTTTTTTAGAATTCTTGCTGACTATCGTGAATGAAATATATTTCCTTCTACTGGGTCAAACAAATGTATGACACCGTTTTCTAATATTCGAAATGAAATCAAAATGTTTTAAAAAAATCAGTTTCTCGATAAAAAGCCCAAGGCCGTTGAGAATGACGTTGTTTAAATGAAATTTGTATGGCGATCAAAATTAAATTTGCAAAAATTCCTTTTTTTTAACAAACTATTCGCCGATCAAACGCATCGAGTCTTTCCTTTCAATAGGTTTGAAGAATTTATAAAAAAAGAAATTAAATCTTAAAGATTTTGATTTTTTTGCCAATAAATTTCGCTTTCGCAGTGCGATTTATGCCATTTGGCTCCAAATATAGTTAAGAAAATGGTTGGCCAAACAGTATTAACAAAAATTCTGAAAATATTGTCTCTCTCTTTCTTTCTCTTTTTAATTCTCTTGGATATTTTTGAGCAGATAATAATTTTAATCGAGTTTCAATTGTTTTCGGGAAAATGAGTTTCATTTGCTTAACTTCCGCCTGGAACCTAAAGAGTCTGGAATTATTAAGCATATATTTTTTAATTTAAAAAATTTAATTGGAACAGAGAATTATGCAAATAAGATATTTTCTTGTAGATTAGAAGTCAGCTAAGTTAAGTGTAAGAAGAAGAGTAATGAGCTTGTGAAATATGCAAAACAGTTCCTATTCAGTCGCCAGATATTCTCATCTTAAACGAAAATTTCCATTCATTAAAGTTTTTCTACAATTTAAATTTTAAAGTGAATCAAACTGAAATCCTGCTGGAATATATATGATTTTCTTCATCTTCTTCTTCTTTCTCCTCTATTTAGTTAACTTTCAGTTTTATTTTTTCCACTTTTGCTTGCTATTAAATGAAATTAAGTTGATTTTTTCTTGTTCTCTCTATTCATTGTTTGTATTCAGTGTCATTTACAGATAATCTCCGTGTCGGTTTTTTTGAACATGATGATGAGGGTTTCTTTTCTGCTCTTCTTCTGAATGTCTCTTGTTGTGTTTCTATTTTCCATTGTTTATGGTGTCCTTTAAAGAAATAATTTTGTTTTTTTTTTAATTTTTTTTTTAAATAATTTTTAACACGTTTATCTGAAGTTGCATTGGAAAGTGGACATTCTTATAAAAGGGTTGATCATGAGTTTTTTTTTTTTTTGGTATTTAAGATTGATTTCAGGATAATGCCGAAATTTATTTGAGTTGTTAAATGGAGCTTTTGTGCATCTCTTTTAAATTGTGTGGTGTAAATAAAAACTTGATAATCTGCCATAAATTCAAGCGAAATACAGTCTCTGTTAGTGTTATCATAAATAATTAAGACTTGATGGTTTATAAATCAGCGAAGCACTGCGAGGGTGGTTTGATATTGTTTTCGAGTTTTAAATTTCCTTGGCAGTAATTTTAAATGCTTAACTGCGTCTGGAACTTGACAGCCATTGAAAGCAGACAGGTCTGGTAATTATAACATAAAAGACAAAAAAAAAAAAAACGTTTGTGGAAAGTTAAAAAGAAGCAGCAGCATTGCCGTTGATAAAGTTCCACCATACTGGTTATATCTGCACGCTATAACCAGTCGATAAAATATCTGAGATTATTTTGAATGATCGAGGCTGTATTCTAGTGTTGGAGTTTAAATTAAAATTATTCGAATACTAGAAAGAAAGTTTTCATAGAGTGGCGTAAATCTACTGTTAGGGTTTGAATATTTAATACCTTTTTATTTAACGGTTGAATACACTTTCCAACAATTTAGATTGGTAGAGGAGACTAAAAAAACATGTGTCGCCGTTTTGAAAGAGCACATCGGAATTTTATTTTATAGATGGTTAAAATTGTCCATCTCTGGCCTGTTCCTGCATGATAATTATCAAATTCAATTCTATTAATTTCCTAATTAGCAAAAACTATAACCCGCAACTTGGGGAAAAATGGCCTCCCAAATTCGTCTGTTTTCCGGTACATTCTGCATAAGTTTTCTAAAATTGTCCGGCTTGAATTTCATTGCGAATATATAATATTAGCCGTGGTATGATCGCTGGCTGTTTTACGTGTATCTTTTCTTTCAAATTATCTCAAAGAACACAGTTTGTCGCTGTTGAATCCGATGAACGTGGCTGCCAATTGAAATCGCTTCTGAGCGTTAGAATGCGTTCGCCAATGAGGTTCCGTAACACAGCCATTGTAACTCTTGCAGTGAGGGCAGTTGTAACCACAACTGTGGATGATTTTCTACAGCCGGCTTCAGAAAATTGTCCAGCATCGTCAGCACCATTAACTGTAGCTGAGGCTTCAAGTACATTTTAAAATAAATATTGGTCCAGCGATCCAGTGGGTGTAACTGTTGATGGTGAACTCTTCTGCTTTTCTCTTTAAGCCATATCCTTTACTTGTTCAATTGAAAATGTGCACATTAAAAAAGGAATAAAAAGGACGATAAGCACGCCACCTCAAAAAATTGCCCCGATGATTTTCAAAATAAAACGCATCAAGTCTTAATCGCTGTTCTGTTGTTCCATTTCAAATCCCCCAAGTTTTCTTCACAAAATTTTGAAACAAAATTCAAAAAATACAAATTTATTTAAAAATTTATTAAAAGTCATTAAGCTACCCGGTATATAATCTAACGAATAAAATTTTTCAATTCGCCATGAAACGTAATTCGAATAGTTTTTGACGCATATTGGAATTATTTTTTTTTACTCTTAATAAAAATTGGATTGTTTGCGAATTTAAAATAGTGTTTTAGACTAAAAATAATTATATAATTTTCCAGTTGTTGGCATCCTGTTGTTCAGTAAACAAATACCCCGAATTAGTAAAATCTCACTGACATCTGATGGCTCTGGTTCCAGATTAGGGAGTTGGGAATGAATGATGCATCATTGATGAAATTGAAAAATATCTTGCATTTCTACAGATTATACAGCAAATTAATAAAAGACTTTTTCAATTGTCAGCAATTTCTATCGAACTATTTATTTTCATTAATTTCATACGCCAATTGTTGGAATTTTTTTTAACTCAGAAAAACATAAAAAATATTCTAAACTATAAGAGAAAGTCAACTTAGTTTTTAATATTCAACTTGTACAGCAGAGCAGAACAGCTGTTTTCGAAAGCCGCTACACTTTTGCCATCAGTTGCCATGTGTACTTTTATTTATTCCTCAACAAAGGCGTTCAAATGTACATAAATAAGTTCAAAGTCAAATTAGAACAAAAATGTCTTAAGAAACATGAAACGAAAAATTCTGAAAATAGGACATGAAAAAATTTGATCAAACGGAAACACGTGCACTTTTTAAAAGTGTGTTTGATACAGTTCTCGTATTCTTTTCCTTAATAAAATTGGTACAAAGAGAAATTTGTTAGTTGAATGTGATGACATTTTCTATTTATACAAATTTTATTATGGTAGCGATGGGAACACAATTTTGTTAAGCTGCTGTGTTGCCGTTTTATTGTTTTTTCTTCATGTCCTACTGATCTGAAATTTTTATTTTTTAAGACAAATTTTTTTTTATTTGAATTTTCCTTGTTAGTAGATACGACATTAGATTCTTAATATCACAAATTTAACGGCGAATAATAAAAACGATTTAAAATGACTTATAATTCAATATTTATCCTTCTACTATATATATTATTTATAAATAATTTTTCATCAGAAAGTTAATAATTTCGTGTCAATAATATAACAATACAACAGATTTCTACTATAAAGTTAATTTTAAAAAATTAACTTAAACGTAACATTTTTCTAAAAAAAAAAATGTTAAAAAGTACTCAAAATGGGGCGAAACGCACCGACAGTGATTAACACCGCCATGTAATAAAGAGCAGAATACAATACCTATAGCATAAATTCACCGGCGTGGTAAACATTTAAATAGCTACAACGAGTTCCGTGCCTTCTAATCTGTCTTTATCTGTTTCCTTAACACTATCCCTGCTTTCCCATTTCCATCGCAATGCACTGCATACGTAGGGGTCGTCCCCTGAGTGCTGGTCCGACTCATAAAAATGAAAGTCTACAACGCTCAGACATTTAAATCTATAGAAAAATTCGCAAGTAATTTTATTATTAATTCAATGTGTTGTTTATTAATAGTACACACAACATGTGACAAGTTACCTACTTGTGTGCATGCAGGGTTAAATATGAGTATATATTGTTAAAAATTAAATGTATTTATTGGTGCTTTACCAAATCATCTGTGGCCTTCAATCACACTTTTGAAAACTTTCAAACCTCTCATCTTATTCAAAGACCCTTATAAATTATTTCACGACTTACAAATAATTTTCAATAAGTAAAAGGGCTATATTAGACTGTGCCGAATCTTGTATACCCTTCACCAACGTACGTCTGGCGTTACATATATATTTAAGTACCAATTTTGTTCTTTCTAAATTATAATATAGTTTTGGTTAGCAAAGAAAAAACGTCAGTTGCCTTTTTGGTTACGTTTATGTAGAAAAAAAAATTTAAATTTCCCAACCCTGGAAGGGAAATTTTAATTTAAAAAATTCTTTTTTCGTCAATGCAAATCTTCATGATGTATAAAATGGTTTTTATTTAAGAAAAACTTAAAACTTTTAACATTTTAGTTATTGCATGTACTACAAAATACCGAATAAGCAAAAAGAAACCTAATTTCCCATCCCTGGATTTTTTTATTTATTACAAAATACTAAATGTGCAAAAAAGATCAATTTCCCATCCCTGGAAAAAAATTTATTCTTTTATGTCGTTTTTTTCTTCTAAAAAAATTTAAAAATTGTTCAGTTATTTTCGAAAAAGTGGCGGTTTGGAAAAGTTTCAAAACAGAAATTATTTTTAAATTCGTTATTTTAAAATGGCAAAATGTTGCATTTTCTGTTAAAAATGTGTGAAAAATGTTGCATTATTTTCTAGAAAAGAAATCGAAATTAGTTTTTAATAGACAATTGAGGCTTCCCAAAGCATGAAATGGATTCAATTTACAAACAAACAAAAAATTGGTTTTTTTATTAATTTTGCTTCGAACAATAGGTGTAAGCTTCCCAGCTCTGCAGCCGTATATCGGATTTTTCTGAATTTCAATACACTCTATTGAAGTTCATTTCCTATCCATCAGTCCAAGAACGAAGTTTCTAACTCTTCTGGGGGCTTGGGAAAACCATACAGACAGACGGACAGACGGACAGACGGACAGACGGGCATCGCTCAATCGTCATCGCTATTCATAACAATAGGGAATATATATATACATATATATATATATATATATATATGTGTATATATATATATATATATATATATGTGTATATATATATATATATATATATATATATATATATATATACTTTATGGGGCCCCAAATAAATATCGAAAAATTTACTGATGAAATGACAAACTCTTTCACTTTTTTGTGAAGGAATCATTCTATTAAGTGTCTTGTAGAAACCACCTCTGATAGTTAATTTTTATTCCATATAAATCTATTTAATACATTTTACGATGCCATTATTAATATTTTTTGAAAATATTCTACCTGTTATTCATTTAATTTATTCACAAAATGTTTAATTTATTGAAGTAAAATAGTTTACACAACTTTAATCTTAACGCAGTCTTAAGCATCTTTATAAAACATCTTCACCTCTAATTTATTTATTAGCATGTGGTTACACTCTTTTGGGAATTGTTGGCTCTTAAAACTCGTAAAAAGGTCACATTTATTTTAAATAAATCCTGTGATTATCACAATTCACAATTTTTTGCTAGAGATAAATAAAGCAGAAGAGGCTTAAGAAATTCCTATAATCATTTACAAATATACACCCACACACACTCACGCACACAATGCAAACAGTGGTGGCGCCCATTATGCCTGTTTGCAAAGAAAGACCCTCCCTCTAAGCAAACAAAGAAATAAACGGACAAACAAAAGAAACCCCCCAACGGTGTTCGAAAGTAATCAATTGTAAAACATATTTACAAACATTCAATAATCGAATATTTGTGAAAATATTTCCAAAACGTTTGTGGCAGAGGTTCACAAATAAAGTGAAGATTTAAAAAAAATTTTTATGATTGTTAATTTTTTTTTTACAATTTCGGGTACCAAACTGAGGTATTCATCCCTGTCGTTAATAACACATTCTTCTTCTCAATATTTTATTGTGAACAATTTTTTTTGGGGAATGTGTTCCCTTTTTTCAAATACGAATTTAATGAGAAAAATAACAGGCATTAAAATATTCCCACTCACAAAAAAAAGCTCTCTTGTCATAGACGACTTTTCCAAAAGTCCTTCTCCACTTTATTTTCTCTAGGGGAGATGTCACAAGACATTTACAACAAAAACAAATTTTAAAATTTTATTCTTCTCTAAATGAAATTGTACGTAAGAATAATATCGTGTGATATCAGTTGAAGCAATTTTTATTTTCCTTTAAGAATTTAATTATTGTCGGCCTGTCTCAATGATGAATATACAGTGTGTTTCAACAAAGACGCTACAAAAGTAGAGTAACAAGGACAGCAATAGACGCCATATTTCTTGCCGCTCTTATAATATTCATTTTTATTAAGGTTTGCCATTTTGTTATGAAAAGATATACGAGCCAACAACGAGTCGAAATTATTAAAATTTACTACCGAAATTCTGAGTCAGTGGCCTCAACGTTAAGAGCGCTACGTCCAATTTATGGTCGTCATAATCGTCCTAGGAGATCAACAATTGAGCATCTAGTGGAAAAATTTTCATCCACAGGCACAGTAGAAAATGTTTCCGTGTCAGTGAGACAAAAAAGTGCCCGTAGTGCCGAGAATATTGTTGCCGCTGAGGCTTCAGTTGAAGAAAGCCCAAATGGGTCTCTCAGACGTCGTTCTCAAGCGTTGGGCATCTCTGTGACGTTGTTGTGGCGAATTTTGCGAAAAGATCTTGGCCTACATCCTTACAAGCTCAAATTGACGCAGGAAGTGAAGCCGCTTAATCACCAGAAGCATCGTATGTTCGTGAATTGGGCTGAGCAACAACTTTAAAATGATTCGGATTTTTATCGAAAAATCATCTTCAGCGATGAGGCCCATTTCTGGCTTAATGGCTTCGTCAATAAACAAAATATGCGTTATTGTTCAGACAGTAATCCACACTTACTCCATGAGTCATCATTGTATCCCGAAAATATTACGCTTTGGTGTGGTTTATGGGCCGGCGGCGCCATTGGACCGTACTTCTTCCGTGATGATCAAGACCGGCACGTTACTGTGAATGGGAATCGCTACCGTTCAATGATATGGACTTGGAGGACATGTGGTTCCAATAGGACGGCGCCACAAGCCACATAACGAATGTCACAATCAATTCTTTGGAAACCAAGTTTGGAGAACGTGTTATCTCATGACTATTTCCTGTTGGGCTACGCCACGTCTATGGACTATGCCAACAAGCCAGAGACGATTGATGAACTACGTACGAATATCGAACGCGAAATTGCAGCAGTATCGGCCGATTTATGCTTGAAACCCGTCGAAAATTAAGTTCAGCGTCTGGACTTCTGCAAGCGGGCCTGTGGTGGCCATGCAAAAGAAATCGAGTTCCATACGTAATGGAATCAAACGTACTTTCACGAAAATAAATAATTTAATTAATATCCAAAACCGTTTTCGTTTTATTAAAAAAAAACTTTTGTAGCGTTTCTATTGAAAAACCCGATAGAACACTGATCGCTGAAAATTACTGACAGCGATATATAAAGCAAAAGATTTACCGGCGAAGTAAAAACTCAAAATACAACTCCTTTTTATAGGGTGTTTTTCATAGAGTGATACAACTTTGAGTTGGCATCACTGCTTTATTTGACCACCCCTTTAACAGCTGATAGTTGCTTCTTATATAGTTTGATTGGACGTTTCATTATGGATCGACTTACACCAGAGCAACGCGTGCAAATTGTCAAAATATTTAATCAAAATAATGGTTCTGTTCGTCAAACTTATCGTGTATTTCGTCCATACAAAATTTTATTTTCCGATGAAGCTCATTTTTTGTTGAATGGTTACGTAAATAAACAGAATTGTCGCATTTGAAGTCAAGAGAATTCACAAGCTTTTGTCGAAACACCATTACATCCACAGAAAATGACTGTTTGGCGCGCTTTATGGGCAGGCGGAGTCATTGGCGCATGTGCCTTCAAAAACGATGATGGTCAGAATGTTACTGTTTGTGAAAATTGGTGTTCCAGATTGCGCCTTGTACGCGCCAGCCGTGGCGGCCACATGGCCGAAATCATATTTAAACATTAATGTCATAAAATTTTGTATCCAATCAACCGTTTCATTGATATCAAAAATATATTACCATGTTTTATTATGATTTAAACTTGTATCACTCTATAAAAACACCCTTTAGTTCAGACATAATTCATTGCATATGTAAGGGTAATCCCCCGAGTGCTGTTCCAAGAAAAAAAATCTATAGATTATTTAAATTATTTTTGTTTTTGCCAAAATCAATAAATAAAAAGCCAATATAATTTTAATAAAATTTAGATCAATAAGGAATTACTTTATATGCCCCACTCCTTTTATTAACAATTTTTAATATTTGTGCGGTACACTTTTAGGTACTTCAAAATTCACTTCAAATTTATATTTTAAGTGAATGCATTTCGCCAAAAAAAAAAAGAAGGAGGGATAGATCAAAAAAGTTTGTTCACTTAAAAGTAGACTTTAATACAGAAATGCAACGGGCTAATTTGGACCGAACCAAAAGGCTTTCAGTTCACATGTATGATTGTTTGAATCTATGTTCCCTATTGTATTGTACTGCCATGCGTAAACGTAATATTAATAAAATTGTTACTCATACGTCACATTACACTAGTACAAGGTTGTTGGTGCGTTTCTCCTCATATTGTGTAAGTATTTTTACAGAATTTCGAAGCTCATCAACCTAAAAAACTAGAATTTAATTGAGTTTCAAAAAACCAAACAGCACTCTTTTCATTGCGAAAAAAGCGCTCAGTGCTCACGCTTCTTCTCGTGTTAAAGAAAGTGTTCGCGGGCGATTTTATTAACTTCTCTAGGCAAAAACATCTGCCATTAAATAGTTTATCAGTATAAAACTGTAGACTATCTCCAGTGCTTTTGTTTAAGTAAATTTGATTGCATACTTTTGTGCGGAATCCTGTAATTGCAAATTAAAGGAGTTCGTACTTATTTAAATGAAACAAAAGATGACGGCCTGTCCCCCGATGTCGTTCCAAATCGTTCTAACGCACAATCACATATCAAACAATAAACTCAAAAGCGTTGTTTTTGTTTGAAATATATTTGAGCGATTGAAAGATGTCACTAAATATGATTCAGTCGCACAATTGGAGTTGACATAAAAAAGTTTAAAATGCTTTTAATCTTATTATTTTTATTTTTATTTTTATTAATATAATTATTTTTTTTATTAATTTACACAACTGTATCGAGAGAAGCTGGCAGTAAACCTTTTTCCTATCGGCCATAATATAATTTTATTTTCACTGTTTGTGAGTCTCTGACCAAAATTAAAACTCTTAAAGTTCGGTGAGTTGTTGCTGCCTCACTTTCTTCAAGTCGAAAAAGTATCTCATTTCTTATATATTTTTGTTAACACAAACTTACCACTGCCCCCACTCCCATCGCTTGTAATTTTTTTGTTTTTGTTTTGGGACTCTCCAACCACTGGGTGTTATGCGACTTTCGCTTGTTGCCACATCATTGTTGTTGTTGTTGTTGTTATTATTATTGTTTTTTGTACATGATATTTCTAAATTATCTTGCAACTGTTTTTGTTGACTTTATTAATTCAAATACATACTTTTTTCTCTGTTATTTTTTATGGTAACTTTTAGTCTCCTTCTTTTTCACCTGGACATCCCTTTTGTGTTATTAATTTTGCGTGCTTCGTTTTTATCCTGTTAACTGAAGTAGTAGATAAAAAAGAACAAAGAAAAAACTGAAAACGCTATGGAATAATAAAAAAATTATTGCAAAAATTATTAGTGACTTTGACCGGTACGAATAGTTTTCAACTTCCTCTCAAACGCGGCATATGAAAGACGTCAAAGTCAAGGAAATTATAAAAAGTTATCAATTAATTAGAAATTAATATTGTGGACTTGAAGAGTCACAACTAATTCAACGAGTGGTGAACTGAAATGTGTTTCAAAAATGTTTTTGAAAAAATTGTTTTAAATGAAATTTAATATTTTATATGCATAAAAGCATTAAATATTAATTAAAAAATGCACACAAATAATATATCACTCCGTCGCGCAATATCAATTAAATCAATTTGACCGGGTTAAGGGATTTCACGGGTTATTTAAGTTTAAAGTTGTGTTTTATTTAATATCATTATCAAGTTTAATGAGAGTGTAATTTTTTAAAATTAATATAAAAAATCAAAACGGTCTCAATTTACAAAAAGTGAAACGATTTAAAGTTTGACCTCGAGTTCAACTCCGCACTCAGTCGTGAATATGATACTGAATTTTTCTGATCTGTTATCGGCTTGTTTTGGTGATGAAGGCACTGGTCGCTTTATATTATCGACACCGATTGACAGCGCCACGTACCTAAAGACAGAATGCAACAAAAAATTCACAAAATTTTCTATCTTCGAATCTTTCTTCATCTGTCCTCTTAACACTCTCCCCTGTTTTCCCAGTTCCAGCTGGTTATCCCAAGAGTGTTAGTCCAAGAAAAAAAACTTTCGCTTGTTTCAAAATCCAATGAAACGATTTTATTAATATTTTTTTTCCAAAAATGCAAGGAAAATTTCAATGAAGAAGTCCAATGAAAGTTTTGTGAATATACCAGAGGAATTTCATTGTAATTGCTTCAATGATTTTCATATTTTCGTAAAACTATTTAATTAGACTTAAGGAAAAAATTATGCATCATTTTAGAAACAATTTTATGCATAAAAATATTTAAATACCTGCTCTTTAACTTACACTGTGAAAAATAATTGGAAGTGAAAAATAATTTGAGGAACTAGTTTTTCTTGCCTTCCACAGTTTCAATTAGCTTGTGTTTTCCGTTTATCAGGAAGTCATTATTATAAACATTCAGATAATTGACTGAGAAATTATTTTGTTGACACAAAACTGAAAACCATTCTTAGTTTTCGCAAGAACTACATTTTTCTTTATAAAAATATATTTTCATAAATGAAAAAAACAATTTTAATAAGAAAAGAATGAAAGGATTTACATGAAATAAATTGTTAGAAATAAGTTGTTAGTAATTATTTGTGAAACAGGGCGGCATTTGGTGATGGTCGGCAGACAGGTAAATGTGTGTTGCCTCACCAAGCCTTGAGATGCTGATTTGCCGTAAGCGAGTTGTCCTAATTAATTAAAAAAATTATTGGAAATGGCATACGAAAATCAGATTTAATCAGATTAAGAGAACTTCTTGCAACGACAACGCGTTGCAAAAAGCCTTAGAGAAAATATCCAGATTAGCCCTACTTCCTGATCAGAAGTTCAGGATCTTGTTGACTTCTTTGGAAGTTCTTATTTTACTGGCCAACTAAGTTTTGTTTCAACTTCTTTTTACAGTTTTGTGACTTAAGTGTCATGAAAGATAATGAACAACAAACAGTAGCACCAGGTAGCGAAAACTATTTTTGGAATTTGGATATTCAATAACTTTTTTATTTAACAGTGAATTATTATTATTCTTGGTTATAATACATATATTTGGCTTAAGTAAGAAAAATTATATCGCACAAGTTGGAGCCATTTTTAGCTTCGCAAATTCGTACTTTTTCCAGTACAGTTTGCATAAGTTTTCCTAAAATTTCTGTTGTTATGGCTTGAATTTCATTGCGAGTGTTTTATTTTAGCTGTGACACAGTCGCTGCCTTATTTACGTTTAACTTTTTTTTTCAAATTTTCTCGAAGAAAACAGTTTGTCGATGTTGAATCCGGTGAACGGAGGAGAGGTCCCGTAACACAGTCATTGTATCTCTTGCAGTGTGGGCAGTGGCTCCATCTTGTTGGAACCACAACTGTGGATGGTTTTCTACAGCCGGCCTCAAAAAATTGTCCAGCATCGTCAGCAACATTAACTGTAGCTGAGGCATCATCTGCGTTTTTAAAGAAATATGGGTCCAGTGATCCCTTCAGACGATAATCCCTATCAAACCGTACACTTAAGTGGGTGTAATTGTTGGTGTTGAACTCTTCTTTGACTCGCCGTATACCATATTCTGGAATTTTTATTTGTCTAACAAAACCGTTCAGGTGGAAATGAGCTTCTTCGCTCATTATTAAATTGTTAATGAAATTGCGGTTTTTATTCTGTTTTTAGACGGAATAAAATGGCCGTGGTTGACTTAAATTTTTGCACGAGCTGAATCTTATATGGCACTCGTGCAATGCGGTCAAAATGCCTTGAACGGGCTTCCTCCAGTTGTGCCCAACATTTTTTTTCGTGCTTCTGGACTGACCTACAAATCACCCACAATACGGTGTTTTCTTCCGTTTGGCCGTACATGGTATTCCGACACATGGAGAGTGCCTTAATGTACAACGTGGTAGAAAGTTTTCAACCAGGCGGTTTAGTCTTGGTGGTTAAGGTCAGATAGACAGTGTCAAAGAAAATTACCGCTGATCTTCAAAATTGATTTCAACAATTTTTAATTGCAGTTTGGTTTTCTATGGTTCCATTTCAAATTCCTCGAATTTTCTTTACAAAACTCTGAGATAAAATTTTAAGAATTAATTTAAAAAGTTATTGAAACAAACGGCACTCTTGCACCGTCCTGTAATTATTGTGATAAAATTGCACAAGATGCGTGTCAGAACCCTGAATTCATTAAACTCGTAGAATGAACTCAAAATCACTTATTTATGGTTTTAATATTGAAACCAGAATTTTACTTTCGGTGTGAAAACACTAGAAGTACAAGTTTCTAGATGGTACTCCGTGCGTATACGTCATATTGTCTTATTTGCCAATAACGTATACGCATCGTTTTATCAAAGTTTTTCACGAATTTAAGTCGTACTGATTTTTTTTGGTATCTTTTAATCAATTGGTAAATTTAATAAAGAAAAGTTTCGAAATCGAGAAAACAATTGCAGCAAGTAAAATTTATATTCTCGTGCAATTAAAAAAAAAATGTTTATAAAAATCGCTATTAACATATAAATACATATTGAACAAGCAAAAGTGCCATATTCGACTGTGCCGAATCTTATATACCCTTCACCAACGTACGTCTGTCTGGCGTTACATATATTTTGAAGCACCAGTTTTGTTCTTTCTAAGTTATAAAATAGTTTTAGTTAGAAAGAAACAACGTCAGTTGCCTTTTCGATTACTTTTATAAATTAAAAAAAAAAGTCAATTTCCCACCTCTGGGAACGAGATTGCAATTTTAATTTTTTTTATCAATGCAAATCTTCATATTGTATAAAGCGGTTTTACTTAAGAAAATCTTGAAATTTTTAAAGATTTTAGCTGTGACATGTACTACAAAATACTGAATGTGCAAAAAAAAAAAAAACTTTCAATTTGCCATCCCTGGAAAAAAATTATTTTTTATCTTTTAATAGACAATTGAGGCTTCCCAAAGCATGAAACAGGTTCAATTTACAAACAAACAAAAACGTGAATGGTTTTTGGTATTTATTTTCTTCTATACGGTTCTGGAACCGTAGTTCGGACTTTCCTGTACGGCTCTATTTAAGTCCATTTCCAATCCATCAGTCCAAGAACGAGGTCTCTAGCCCTTCTGGAGTTTGGGGAAACCAAACAGACGGAGTATAAAAACACAATCATCATGTAGTTCATTAAATGTGAGCACTATCCTGGACATGCATACATGCATGCAGTGCAGACAGTTAAACAACTCAGGACGCTCTAGTGTTTATGATGTCCATGAAACAGTGGCATTTTGTGCCACCTCAAGAAAACACACGCTAATGTGAACTAGTGGCATCGTTCTTTATATTTGTATACTCCATTTCTAAGAGTTTCCTTTCAAACTGTATATTTCTAAAGGATAAAAAATGCTTCCTTCACATTCGCTCTTTCACGATCACACAATTCATTTGTGAAAATATTTCAAGAGAATAAACTTCACTTTTCAAAATCATCAAATGAAATGAGTTACTCGCCAGATCTAAGATATTTGTTTTTTTAAATATGGTAAGGACTATGTGCGATCGCAACTGCCGATTTATTTGATTTTAAACTTCTGGATCAATTTGCATCCAAAGTCGTGCAACACCTCTCGATCGTGATGTCAGGATAAATTAACTGCTAATGATGACAGCCCAGCGTTGGATGCCAACATTGTTCGTTTTAGTCGTGACTGGCAGCCTGCAAATATTATTAAAAGTAGTCGCAAGCCCCAAATAATAAGCCCCAAATAATAAGCAAATTTAAAAAATTTTATTTTTATTCAAATCTAGTGGTGTTTTCTTTTCTGGGTAAAATGTGCCCTTTTTTCAGTTGTTTTCTAAAAAGTGGTAGTTTGAAGGACCTTTAAAACAGAAATTACTTTCCCTAAAGGATGTTGGATGAATTTCGAATAAATTTTTTATTTTCAAATGATATAGTGTGGCCATTATCTACTAAAAAGTGTAAAAAATTTTGCACTTTTTTGTAGAAAAGAAATCAACTTAAATTTTATCCTCGATTAACCTGCAAGTAAGGAAATATTTCCTTGCAACCCGTTTGAAAATATTTCATAATTAAAAAAATTAATCATTAACCTCCTCATCTGCACCGACAACAATGTAATTTTACAACTGCTCACGAACAGCAACATCCACATACAATTCAAGCGAAATACAATGAAGTTTGAAGAAATATTAAAAGAAAATATTGTGCATCTTAAAAGCCGAAGCAAACAGTTTTCATTACATTCATGTTACAAGACAAATTGGCAGCCTTAAAGACCGACCACGTCTAGCCTTCAGGAAATGTAAGCGATAAGAAGGCCAATTACAGCTGCTGATGCGAAACGTTATTAATTGTATGCGATCTCCTCTAGCAAATAATATGCGAGTTTAAGGTCGTCTGTTCGCTTTTCCGTCTTTGAAATACATTTTCGTTGAACTCGTCTCATTGTCACGCAATAATTCGCTGTAAATGATTCTAAGAAATTTCTATTTGTTAAAATAAATTAAATAATATTTTGAATTTGCTGTTGCAACTAAAGCGCGTTATGAAATATTGGCTGACCTTCAGTGGAAGTGATACTTTAAATGGTTTTGGATGATTCATTTGAAATTGAATTACGAGGGGTTACGTCATGTGCTTAATTTTTTAGTGAAAATAATTGCAAATTATTTTTGGGGAAATACTTTTTCTTTACTTCCAAAGTTTCTGATAAGAACTCTATTTTTTTCAAAACGCGCTAAAACCAATAACTTCACGAATACTAAAAATTGGCAGTTGGCCCAGTAGGAAATTAGTTGTTCAACGCTTCTAATTAACTACTGGTTTTAGTTAAAGTTGGAGACAATATTTTATTATCGGCATTTGCTTTTCCTAACAAATCCCTCCTGCGAAGTTTGCCGGTCATACAAAAATTTAATTAAAAAGATTTTGTGGGATTTTTAAAACAGTGACTTCTGAATTGCGACAGCTACAAAATTGGTTGTCAGTGCGTTTTGCCAAATCTCCACAGATTGATGTATTATGCAACAACACGTGTTATTTGCAAAAAATTTGTGTTCGGTTCGGACAACGTATCGCGTCTATTTTACAATCGCCAATTTGAAAAATTATCCAACGGCAACACAGTGACTTAATCAAAGTGTGTTACCATCGGTTTGATACAGTTCTCGTATTCTATTGCATAATGAAATCACTACTGTTGCAAACGGGAACTGTTTTCACGTTCAACTACGCCACCTAACAAATTACCACTTAAGCCACTTAACCACTTTTGAGCCGGTTAGTAGTTATTTTTAAATATAAACAGCTGATTAGTTCGATCGGTGAAACTGTTAAAATTATTCTAAAAAAAAATTGCTTAGAAAAAGCTTTTTTAAAGTTTTTTTTTGGATGTTTTGAGATTCAGTGATGCGAATCATTGTAATTTAATAGAAAAAACCAAGATCAGCTATGCTCCTTTTAACACCACCAATTGGGTTTAATTCGGTTCAGCCGTTAAAAAATTATAAGTGAGACCACATACCTACACACACACACACACATACCCACTCATAAACACACAAACACAACAGCGCCACCAAATAAATTTCTATTTGTACCAATTTTATTAAAGAAAAGAATACGAGAACTGTATCAAACACACTTTTACTAAGTCCCTGTGTTGCCGTTTTATTTTAATTCTTCATGTCCTATTTTCTGAATTTTCCGTTCCATGTTTCTTAAGACAAATTTTTTTTGCTTTAAATTTACTTAAGTACATTTGAACGCTTTCGTCCTTTTATTGCGGTAATAAAAACAAAACTACACGTGATTACTGATGATTAAAGTGTAGCGGCTGCTGTGCTCTGCTATGTAAATTGGATATTTAAAAATTATTATTGACAATTCCCTCTGGTTCGGAATTTTTACCATGCCTTTCCGAATTTTAAAAACTTTTCAAACAATCGGCCTACAAAATTAAACTTAATGTAAAATACATCTCCGGGGACATAAATTTAAATGAAAGAATTTGTGGTACTTCTGGAGCTAATTTTTTTACTCTTCAAAATGCAGTCTTTTTAAATCACTTTTTTAAATGTTCCCCTGATGATTTCTTTTATAAAATCACTTAAATTGTCAGCACTTTTTGAATAAACTGAAAGCAATTAAATACTGATTAAAAACCGTTTAATATTCTAAACACAATTCTTTAACATCATAAAAAAATCTACAAAATTATCAGTCGCAAACAAAAATATAAAATAATAAAAACATCAAAATATAAATGAAAGACAACAACAAAACAATTTCATTTGATTTAAACAGTCAGACAGTGTCAAGGCATGACTACGAATCAATTAAAGTTAAATGCGACTACAAACTTCACATCAAGTTTTTGAGCAAAAAAAAGTTATCCAATAATGCACTTTTATATATTCTTTATTTGAAATTAAATAGAATTTTAATTTTGAAAATTTAGTTTAATTTAAAATTAAAAAAAAATAGTTTTAGACAAATAAATAGAGCATTTAAGTGTACAAGTTTTGCTGGATGAATTTTTTTTTTCCAAGTTTCTATTTTTTAAGCATGTCACTGCAGGATAAATCAAGATTTTGCAGGCAGTAAAATTATAAATTGTTCCGATTACTTAATAGAGTAGAACCGCAGTTTTCGCAAACTGATACACTTAAATCATCATGCATATTTTTGTTTATGACCACTAATTAAGTGGCTTGAGGTAAGTTCACAGTTATCAAATATATGGCCAAATAAGCGTAACCAGTAAATACATATGAAAAAGCTTTGACTATATGCCTAAAAAAGCATAACCACTGAATATTTATGAAAAAGCTTTTAGCTTAGGCAAGTGTTTAAGTTAAACAGCTACCAATAATATTAAATTCTATGACAGTATCTATTAGTTATGAATAATATTGGTTTTTTCAATAAACACGTAAAGGGTGTTTTTTATAGAGTGATACAAGTTGAAATCATAATAAAACATAATAATATTTTTGATATCAATGAAATGGTCTTTGCTGGATAGAAAATTTTATGGCATTAATGCTTAAATATGACTTCGATCATATGGCCGCCACGGCTGGCGCGTAGAAGGCGCAATCTGGAACATCAATTTTCACAAGCAATAACATTCTGACCATCATCGTTTTTGAAGACATATGGGCCAATGACTCCGCCAGCCCATAAAGCGCACCAAACAGTAATATTCTGTGGATGTGTTTGTGTTTCGATAAAAGCTTGTGGATTCTCCTCTTTCCAAATGCGACAATTCTGGTTCTTTACGTGCATATTCAATCAGAAATCAACTGTTAAATAGGTGGTCAAATAAAGCAGTGATGCCAACTCAAAGTTGTAGCACTCTATAAAAAATACCTTATATATGAGTGAAAATATATTTCAGTAGTATTTAGTGGTTACGCTTTTCTGGGTAAATATTTGACAAGTATGAACGTAACTTTTGTTGAATGTACCAACGGCTTTTCATTATAAAGTAGTATACGAGAATTGTATCTGCACCAAATGGATGATAACATATTTGATATCCCTGTGTTGCTGCCAGATTATTGTTTTCATATTCTAAAAATGTAACCATGCCCACACATGCAGAGAAATTTTTATCAGTGCTTGTATATGTAATTGTTTATGTATGAATAGAAACTCATTTTAAAAAGCTGGCAACGTTGACCCCATGCAATGTCACTTCAGTTATTATTAACTCTGTAGCTGGCTTTTCACTAATTAACGTGATGAATAAATAATTAGTCTCCCTGATGTAATTTCGTGCTTTAGATCTAACCGTGTGTTAGTTAAATAATAAAAAAAAGTATGAAATTTTTTTGGTTGTAATTAATCATAATTTACATATTTTACATTTATTGTGTAGAAAAATTTTTCTTGGTATCACGAAATGGCAGATGGCTTGAATATGCGGAAGACAGATGACAAGCAAACTGAGCGGAGATTACTGGCGTACATTCATGTCACTGTTCTTGCCAAATTAAATCAATAGTTGTATCCTTCAGCAAAACTGAAAGTTATGGTGGCACTTAAATCAGCCATTAAGTGTGTTTGATTCACCAGATCAGGTTGGGTAGTACAGAAATGTTCAGAGTTCTTATTAAAGAAAAATTTTTCAGTCATTAATAATAGAATTAAAATTCAGCAAATACTTTATTTAAAAAACACACATACACAGTTAAGAAAGTATTTGTTTGTAGCATTCATCTTGATAATTTCGTGAAATAAATAGTTGTGGCTGTTGCTGCTATTAAACTTGCAAAAATTGTTGGCTGATATAAATTTATTTATGGCCATTTCAACAATAAAGTCCACTTCATGTCAGCGATGAATTGGTCTTGTATTTAATGACAATTCAATGGTACTATTTTTTAACACAAAAATACCACAAAATAAAAATAGAGTATAAAATAAACTAAAAAAAAATATGATTTAAAAAAGTCGGATTAAAAAGTTAAAAATGTGAAAAATAAATTCACATCAATAATGAACCCAAATCCAAGTACTTTTATAAAAAAAGCATATGGCGCGCGATATGTGATAAATAAAATCCAAAGCTCCCAGCCTGTATTTTGCTATAAAGCTGATTTCTTTTCTAGAAAAGAGTGCAACATTTTTTACACTTTTTAGCGCGAAATGGCAACATTCCGATATTTAAGTTAAGGAATTTATTAGAAACTAATCCAACATCAGTTACGAAAAGTAATTTCTGTTTCAAAACTCCTCCAAACTTCCACTATTTACAAAACTAGTAAACAATTTTACATGTTTTCCAGAAAAGAAAACGCTATAAGACTTGCATGTTGGTTCATTATTGTTTTAAGTTTATTTTAAAATTTATTTTTAGTTTTTGAATTCGGTTTAGTAAAAAAGCCTCGAAATCGGTCCTGTTCTGCCAGGTATTGCAACATATTCCAAACTTAGTAAAAAATTAAGATTTGAAAAAAATTCTTAAATAAAAAAATATATATAGAAAACGGTTGGAAAATCAATATTTCGATTCCAGGGTTAGATAATAACTTCTCACTAATTTTAACCGCAAAGTTCTCTTAACTTGTTTTTTGTGCTCTTGAGATGTTCGGTCTAAAACACTATTATTTCAATTTTCAAACCAACCGAATCTCACAATCGATTCGAGATATAACTTCGAAGGTTTCCAAACAAGCACATCTCTAGAATTTTTTCGTTCATGATATCACACAAACGGATTAACCAATTTCGAGCCGGTTTACGGCAATTTTTAAATATCAAGAGCTGATCACCTTGTGAAAGCGACCGGTAAAGCTGTTTAAGAACAAATAAACAAGTAAAAGTGCTATATTCGGCTGTGCCGAATCTTATATATCCTACACCAACGTACATTTGGTTTTTCTTAAGTTATAAAAGTTTTAGTTAACAAAAAAAACATCAGTTGCCTTGTGGGTTACATTTAGGAATAAAAAAAATAAATTTTCGACCCCTGCAATCGAAATTTTAATTATTTTTACCAATGCCAATCTTCATGATGTATAAAGCGCTTTTATATAAGAAAAACTTTAAATTTTTAAACATTTTAGTTATTACATGTACTACAAAATACTGAGTGTGCCGCAAAAAAAAATTTTTGTTTAACATCCCTGGAAAAATTTTTTATATTTTAGTTTTTAATAGAATACTGAGGCTTCTCAAAGCAAAAAAAATGCTTCAATTTACAAACAAACAAAAAAGTAAATGGTTTTTGGTATTGATTTTGCGTCGAGAAATAGGTAAAAGTTTCCCAGCTCTGGAACCGTGCTTGGACTTTTTAATATCACTCTGTTTAAGTTCATTTCTAAGAACTAAGTCTGTAGCTCTTCTGGGGGTTTGGGAAAACCGATTTCTTTTGGGATGTCCGAAATTTATTGGTTCGAATCGGTTTAATTTAATAGGAAAACTAAGATCTGAAATGCTCTTCATACCGCCACCAGTTGGGTTTATTTGGATTCAGTCGTCAAAATATTATACTCACAAACACAAACACACATACACACACATATACATACATACAGACGTAGTTACGGGCTCTCAGAATTAGTCAGGGAAGTTTCCTTGAACCTCAAAATAAGAAGATCTGCTAAGAACTCCAGTTTTTCAAAATTGGGTAAAATCCATAACTTCCTGATTTTGGAAATTTTTCAATTTTCCTAGCGGGAAGTTAAAAAATGTAATTCATAAATTGGTTGTTCTGAAATTAAGGCTGACTGATAATTTTGAACTTGATAATTGTAAAGTTTAGTTTATAATTTTGAAATGAATGTGAGTGAGTGGCAACGAAAAAACTTTTTTAACCAACCATTTAACTCTTTTAAAACACTGCAAATCGTCCAAGGGAGTGAAGGCCAATTTTATTTGAATTTTACGATGAAATCAAAACATGTTGAAATTAAAACAGTTTTTGGCATTTGTGCAGTTGCAAAAGTAATTCTTCCTTGTTCGATGGTAAAGTCAATGAGCCGTCATGTCCTTCGAACTTTGTTAATGGAACATGCAACTCATTAAATTCTTACTGTTCGCTTGAAAAGCAAAAAAAGAACACTTCCACATAAATGCAAAATACAGAAATAACCCTCGCAATTTGTTTGTTCGCATGCAAATGAACATTCACAATTATTGTTAAAAAACTGCGTTAAATTCCAGCTGTTCTTTTATTTTTATAGAAATAAAAATTTATTCACTTTGTGGGATTTATATTTTTAATTTTAACAAAAAAAAAGAGAATAACAAAAGTTTTGTCATATTATAACTTCTTCTATGTGGTAGTGAAATAAACGAGTGATTTAGTAAAACAAATCACGTTTAGAGTTGTTGGCATTTAGTACTTATGCTTAGCTTTTTTTAGCTGATACTAACATTTCTTTAAAAGTTTTTCGTTTCGTTTGTGACACTAAAAATATCGTCTGTAGTAGCCGCACGCTGACATTCTAATAACTGATTACAGGCTCAAGAAATGACTCATTGTTTTCGATTTGTTAAAAAGATGACAGTTTCAAACTAATGAAAGTCCCAACAAAATATATATATTTATTAGGGTATCCAGGCGATTGACCGTTGTTCGATTAAACGATTAATCTCGGGCGATTAATTGTTCGCATAATTTGGAATTGCTTATACACCATAAACGAATAACTTTAATAATATATTTCGATTAAGCGTTTATTCAAATAATCTAAATTTTGTTATATCAACATGTTTTTATCTTCTTTTCTATACAAAAACAAGCCGAGCACATACATACATACATACATACATCATATTATTAAAATTATTAAACAAATAAAAAACAAAAGTTTTTAATGTTATAATCGGGAACTAACAGTTTTTTGAAAACGAAAAAAAAAATGTATATAGGGTGTTTATTATAGAGTGATATAACTTTGAGCTGGCATCACTGCTTTGTTTGACCTTCCATTTAACAGCTGATCGTTGTATTTTGTTTAACTTGCTTTGACATTTTATTATGGATCGACTTCCACCAGAGCAACCCCTGCAAGTTGTGGAATTTCTTGATAAAAATAATGGTTGTGTTCGTAAAACTTATCTTGCACTTCGTTCATTGAAAATTTTATTTTCCGACGAAGCCCCTTTATGGTTGAATGGGTACGTAAATAAACAGAATTGTCGCATTTGGAGTGAGGAGAATCCATAAGCTTTTGTCGAAAATTAATGTTTGGTGCCCTTTATGGGCTGGCGGAGTCATTGGCCCATATGTCTTCAAAAACGATGATGGTCAGAATGTTAGTGTTTGTGAAAATTGGTGTTCCAGATTGCGCCTTGTACGCGCCAGCCGTGGCAGCCTAATGGCCAAAATCATATTTAGACAATAATGTCACAAAATTTTCTATCCAATAAGGACAGTTTCATTGATATCAAAATTATATTACCATGTTTTATTATGATTTAAACTTGTATCATTTTATAAAAAACACCCTATACGTTTTACTTTCAATCTTTGCAACGGCAGCAATAAGTGAAAGAATCTTTTCTAAATCGAAAGCATTATAATAAAAGAAGGCATTCGTTTGAATCGTCTGTAAACTTTACACTCTTTTTAAGATATTTTTTGAGGAATTAGGCTAAACTTCTATACTGTTTTTTTTTTTATCAAAGAAGTCTATGATGTAGTTTTTGTCAAATTAGTATGTTCCTTTTTGTTGAAATCTTTATATAAAATACATATATAATATTCGTTCTTATTGTAAAGAAAAATTATTCTATTAACGGATTAATATTAAATTATTCAAGTATTACCCGATTAAATTTTCATCTCAAATACAAAAACTTTGATGAATTGGATACCCTGACATATATCCTTCCAAGTAACACTTACGGCCTGTTCACCGATGTCGAAGGCTATCAATCGTCCGACTAAATAATATTTAAAACAAAAATAAATTTTAAAAATTGTTTATGTTTTTAATGTTATTTGCTCGAACGAACGATAGCTTTCGACTTCGGCGGACAGGCAGTTATAATTAAACTTATTTACTGGCTGGTTTAAAACAAAAATAAATTTTCAAATTTAAAAGTTCTGGGGCAAAATCACTGCATTCGATATCGAAAGAAATTTCAATACGAATGAAATTAAAACTGCCACGACATATTGAATGTCGTAATTTGTCTCCAGGGCAATTTAATTTTAAAAGAAAAATTTCCGACTGCTGGGGAAGGCTTGACTTCCTATAGTAGCAAAACAGTGGAGCAAAGTAGTCAATAGAGCTGATTTTTTATGTGTTTCAGTCGAATATATCCTAAACTATTAGCGAATAGTTTTGAATTTTTCTTAGAGGCCAAGTTTCTACGTCTACTTGGAAGAAAATGCTGTTGGCTGGAGTACTGAATACACAACACGGTGGTGCCGAATTTTTCTGAATTAGTGCACAATTGCGTTAATTGTTATCGGCTTGTCCCAATGACGAAGGCTGGTCTCTAAACTTTACCGACAGCAATTGACACTATCGGTATTGTAGCAAATATTGGCCTGTGAAATTAGTTGTAACAACTGCCTGTTCGCCGATGTCGAAACCTATCGTTCGTTCGAATAAATAACATTTATAGCAAAAACAAACTTTAAAAATTGTTTTGGTTAAAAAGTTATTTATTCGAACGAATCGGCGCACAGGCAGCAAATTCTCTATCTTCTTGTCTGCCTTCGTCTGTCCTCTCAACACTAGAAACTTCCTTCTAGTTCCGGTACAATGCACTGCATTTATAGGGGTCAGCCCCTGAGTGTTCTTGATAAAAATTTTAAAAAATTTATATAAAACTCTGGAAACCTCAACCAAATTCCTGCTAAAAACTTTCATGACAATCCATTTGCAAACTGCAAGATGAATTTCACTTTTTTCAAGTCCCCATAATTTGGAAGCGTTAAACGATTTATGACGATTTGCCAAACCTTTTAAAGACTGCCACTCGCAGCTGTCAAACTTCATTGAACGCTATCGATAGTTTTCATGTAAATAAAGAAAATCCCGAGACAAATATTTTTCATCTAATCAACTCATTATCGGAAGCGAAGACTACAAAAGTTTCCAAATCGTTTTGTATGAGTGTTGGCTCTATTCTGCCAACGACCGATGAAAAATAAAAAGTTGTTACGGTTGCAGAAATTATCTTAATACTTGTCCACTAAAAAGCCAAAGAATGAACAAGTTATGGGACATAATTTATGAAATTTTAGAATTGAGCGGGTATTAACAATTAATGTAAAAATAGTTAACATGAAATTCTAGACAACTGCTTCCTTGTTAGTGCTGAAAATATTTGTAACAATTTTTCATGGAATTCATATTCAATTAAATTGATTTATTATTGTTCTTGTTGTTGTTGTCCTGCCATTATATATCAATTAATTTAAGGTATAAATAAAAATGAAAATACTTTCACAAACGTTTCAGTTGTGTGCGGTGTCGCTATTGAAGAAAAAATTAATGGTTTATTGTCACAACCTGCCCATTAAATGTAGCAAATGAAATGAACGCTTAAATAAAGAACCACAATAAAATATTTTTGTCATCAATTGTTGTTCAGTGTCATTTCGCTGTCTCCTTCAAAGGAAAAGCAAAAGAATAAAAAACTGACCATAATAAATGTGAAAGAAAACGCCAACCACTGTCATGGACACTTTTCTCAACATTCGCTGGCAGATGAAAATGCTAAAGAAAAATGAATTTATAAAATATTGTTTTATTTGAAGCAGAAAGAATTGCTGGTGTTTAGCAAACGAGTTTCCAAACAAAAGCGGAAAGCACGAAGAGAAGAGTTGTAGAACTTAAGTGTCGTATGAAATTCGGTTGCCAGAAGGTTTTCACAACCTGGGGATTATAAACGTGCTTTTTTGGAACCATTTTGTTTCTTGAAATTATATTCAATGACATAAGAATTAAAACATGAAAAACCATTTGCCTGAGCCGTTCGCTATTCACGCTACTGTTGGCATCGATTGGGGATCTAAGGACAACTGAGCCAGTGGCATAATCGGCATGTAAAAAATTTTGGTTTTAAAACCCCGTTGAGTCGGAAATTAGACCCATAACTGAAGATGATTTAATCGTAAAAATCCAACTTAAATTCTTTAAATTCTCAGCCCATTTGCGGAGCACACAACGCAGTTAATGGTCCACTGGACTTAATTCCAACCATCAGATGGATTTTATTCGGATGTAGGACCAGATCTTTTAAAAATTGTCCGAATAGTAAATGGTCATAAACCGGGCTGTTGAGAACGGCATCGGACCGATCGATTCGTGTTCTCGAAGGATTTTTCCGTGCTTATCAAAACTATAAATATGTTCATGCATCGATTCACGGGATTGCGTATGAAGTGGTCAGATGGACGTTTGATGTTCAGCGTAAACTAGATAAAACTAGATATAAAAATATCTGAAGCTCGCTCTTAATCATTGGGATGGAGATTTATGAAAGTAAAACAAAATTTTCAAATCAGTTCAGATATTTGGGAATTTTTGTTTTTTAAACCTCTTTAATTTTAATTATTTGCTGATTCGTTTTTCCTAAAATCTTACTCAAAAATAAATAAAGTTATTATTATTAATTAATCATGAATTTGGCACTGGAGCTCAATAAATACCAGGGCAATATGTGCAACTTTGTTAATGGAAAAAGCCTAACCCAGCATCTAGTGTAGGTCTTCTTTACAGATTTGTTTCCATATAATTTCGTTTTGATTTATCTACACTTAAGTTGCACAATATTTTCATATATAATGAAAAAATTTTTTCTTAAAAGTACTTTTTTAAGCATTAACTTTTCAAATATGTATCTCATTCATATAACTACCTTTTTTAAAAATTAGTTTGTAATATATTTAAAAAATAATTTATCATTTTGAAAAAGTACTACTTAAAAAAGTACTTTTTTTAAAACTACCTCTTCAAAATAGTACCTATTCAAAAATTCCATTTTCAAAAAGTACCAATTTCAAAAAGTACCAATTTCAAAAAGAGCCTCTTCGAAAAACTTTTTTGTTATACAAGTTTGTGACTCCAAGAGAACCCTTAAAAGAGGTATTTAAAAAAACACTTCTTCCATAAAGTACCCTTGCAAAAAAGTTCCTATTCCCAAAAATTCCTTTTTCAAAGCTATTTTTTCTTGCTTAGAAGTGTATTTAGCGAAAAATTATTGTTTCCTAAAGCGTTGTTTCAAGGGAATATTTCTTTTTAAATGTGGGTTTGCAAAGAGGTACTCTTTTTTTAAAGTACCAATGTCTTAAAAAACATTTTTCAAGAAGTGTCTTCTCCAAATCTTATAAATCCCAAAACAATCTTTCGGTCGCTCGCTATATGAAAAAGGGGTAAAAAGCGCCCACCCTTTTTTATATTAATATATTTTTTATTCTAAATTCTATTTTGACCTTTTTAGTTCGATTTTCTTAAAAAACGTTTCTTTGTGTTTTATATTTTGATGTGCTTCGAAAGCGTGTAAAAATACTTACTTATTGTTAGAAGATAAGAACATGGACCATACCAACAACCTTGCACGGTAACTTTATTATAAGTATTAAGTATACCCGTGGAAGCACTGTAAAAGAGGACAGTAAGACACATACAAGAAAAAAAAAAACCAGTGAACCTAATAAAAAACATATAAAGAAAACAACTTTTTTTAAATATTTTTCAAACGCTATCAAATCAAGCTCTTCTTTATTCGCTTCCAATGAGCAGTAGGACGTCAGACAGTCAGTAAGGTGGCTCTTTTATACGATGTTGTCCATCAGGATAGGCAATGTTCTCTTTGCAAATGTCGTGAAAATTAAAATTATGGCCATCTGATACTTCGATTTTGAACTTCTTATCATCCGAATCATCTTTGAACGTTTCATGTGACTTAGTCCTTCGTTGGCACGTGTAGCAAAAAAAAATCCCCGGCGAAGTAAAACGTTAAAATAGCTACAACAAAATTTTCCATCTTTTAATCTGTCTTCATCTGCCCTCTTAATAGTATCCCCTTTTTTCTAGATCTGTCACAATGCACTGCATATAGAGGTCATTCGATGAGCGCTGGTAAAAAAAAATATTAAAAAAATTTTAATTTATTTCTGTTGCCGAGATGCATTTCGTGAGGGGTTTTCTTTAGCTTTCAGAGCTGCAGTTGTTAACTGCTAAAATTTAACGCGACGACCTGTTGATTTACTAGCAGTTACTGCTGCGGAATGCTTAATTTTGAAGGCAAAATTGCCGCAATTCATCTTATGATTTTCATCACAAATTACATTAAAACTTCTGCAAGTTTTTAGAGTGTTAAAAATAAATTTTCAAACTTTCCGCAGAATTTTACGCCATTTTCTAACCATTTTCATTTCTTTAACTACCATCACGTGCTTAAAACAGATGGCTGATTTATATTCAACTGAACGTGGTTATATTCTGCTGAACCAAAATAAAATTCGGAATTTAATTAGGCTTTAAACACAATAACTACAGCAGGCTACACGGACACCGACTACAAAAGCCGTTGGCTACAACCGTAGCCAGCTACTTAATTATTTCTAGACACCACCAAATGAATAGCCATGAGTTGTTGTTTGTAGTTCTCTTCAAACGCCAGTGTAGCCGCTTTCATATATTTAATTGTCTTAAATAGTATTATTCCAATAAAATATATTTTATATTTTTATATATATAATTCCACAGTATATGGCAACAAACCATTTCATTACCTTGGAAATATAGTTTGTTGTTTCTTTTTGCATAATAAAACAGCACATTTGTAAGTCTACAATAATTGAGTTTATTTATATTATACTGGCAACTTTGTTGCATCTACTCATTGCCGCTCATCAAAATATAAATTGTTTTAATTTGACTACAACCACTAAAACAGCAGGGACAACAATAAGTAGCTGTTTTGCCTGTTGTATTGAAAATAATTATTACCATAAACGCTCATGTATTTTATTTTTGAGAAGTTGTAGCCTGTAGTCTGCTGTCGTTATTGTGTTTACTGCTTTACTTGAAGGCGAAATAAAGCGAAAATGTCTTTGATTCCGTTTGTAATCTGTCAGTTGAGGCTCCTTATATTTTTATATAAAACAAAATTTTATTTGTTTTTAATTTTTGGACTGAATTATTGGAAATAGTTCTAAATAGGTTGCTATTGAAAATCAGCAAAATCCATAATATGATTCCGAACCTGGATAATTCAGACTTCTATTTGGTAGGCCAATTGACACTTCTTTTGGTTCACGAGAGTAACAGAATAAATCAAACTTTTTCCATTTCGCTTATAAATAATTTATTATTTTTCAAATAAATTCAATGGCATTAGAAATAAAAACTATTCAAAATACAGCTCCGGGGTTGGAAATTGAAATTTTTATTTTTGCAAATGAAAATAACGAAGTGTAACTAATTTTTATATGAGATATCCATCTGTTCGGCCTTAGATTGGAGTATTGAAAGTAGCGCCAAATAGAATGCTACTGAAAATCTAAAATATGGCTGGAAAACTTTTACTTATTAATGTTATATAAAATTACCTAATTTATTATTATTATTATTATTATAATTATTATTATTATTATTATTATTATTATTATTATTATTATTATTATTATTATTATTATTATTATTATTATTATTATTATTATCATTATTATTATTATTATTATTATTCTTTTCTTTTTCTGCTAAAGAAACTTATTTTATACCTCAGAAGGACTTAAATTGGTGGTAAAAGCCAAACAAAGTCAAAAAGTCGATTTCAGTTTTGCAATGTTGTTTTTTGGTACACGAAAGTAACACGCGTACGTTGGTGCAGGGTACATAATATTAAGCATAGGTATGTCTAAAGTTTAACGTCAGTACCTGCCTTGCGGTTTAATCTTACGGTGCTCCTAACACCGGGTGAAATCAGATATCCACCACCACCCCTGTCACCCTCAAGGGCCACAGCTGTGTAGCCCTTGAGCTTTCACAGGTTTCAACTTCATTCATATGGTTTCGCCACAAACCATATTCATATACCTTGCTATGGTGTTTGAGCCTACCCAAAATCCTTGTTACTTCTAAAAACAAGTATGTCGTCAGCACAAAGAGGAACCAGAGGTCAAAGTTGCAGCAGTAATCTCTCCTGACACTCCCAGCACCAACAACACACCACCCCTTCCGTAACGTCTACTCATTCACAGCAGCCTATAGAGACTCCCATCAGCTGAATCGAAGTCCCAGCATAGTATACATATGCCAGAAGATCAATCCTTATCTGACTGAAGAGACCACGTCCAGCATCTGGTCACATAATGAAGTAGTCATAGCCACTCAAATAAACGTGCGCTGAACAGAGTTTCGACAGTGAAGCAGCTGTTCCACACACATGTAGGTAAACAATCTCGTATATGGCAACATCGTCGCTTCACCCTCCGATATAATACCATCCCGTGGTACCAGTCCAAAGAAACTGTTTACGCCTTGTAAGTCAAACCAATATATGTTTGTCACCCTACTATTTATCTTGGATCCTTTTTTTTTGCTGGATCCTATTGCTACAGATCGCCTAAGAATTAAATGTTAATAATAGAAACTTGTAAAAAATACCCGCGTTCACCTTTGCGGGGCGCTTAATAAAAAGAAAAACTTTTTCTTTAAAGCCGCCTAATGTCGCATAGAGAAAAATATTTGTGGATACCGAACAAACAATTAATTTTAAAATTGTCGTTGAAAGTATGTTTTTAAGTGTGTGTGTGTGTGTGTGCATGCATGTACATGTTTGAGCACATAATCATCAATCTTAGCAAATTGGCAGCAGCAACCATAAATTTCGTTCATGCAGCAAACAGTCAATAGAATAGAGAATAAGGAGAAATTACGTTCAAGTGCTGCGTGTCCCTTAAAGCTGATAATGTCGATGTGTTTGTTGTCCTCGTTGTTGCCATTTAGAAAATAACGCAAAACACTGTTTAACTGCAGCTGCTTCTGCTTCTACTTCCGCTTTTCCTATCTCCTCATGGCTTTGATATTGTAATTGTGTTAATGACATTGAGGGAAGTCTTGTTGGTGCACGTTACACAATAACATTTAAATTTCTTGTGTTTTTGTTGTTGTTCATTCCTTCTTCTCGTTCTACGAGCTTTTCGCTTCTTGCTGGTGTTACTTAGTGTTAGTGTGTCTCTAATAGACTGCATTATTTTAAATAGAATTCTGTAAGTGTTTCGCTTGAAATATTTTATGGTTTACGAAATGGGCATTTTTAATGGGTGATTTTTAATCATCAACTATGCAGGACTTCATTGAATGATGCAATTGCAGAAGGACTTGTTCCTAAATAAAATGTATATGCACTTAATCAAATGATCTAGCTTAATAACAATCATATTATTGAATTGAATTGTTTAAAGCAAACAAGAGATCAGAACACCAGTTTTCGAAAGCCGCTACACTGCCAGCATCAATGATGAGGAGTATATTTACTTATCACCACTTATTTGAATCTGACGACAATATATTTTTACACAGATTTTATAATGAAATATTTATAATGAAATTGTTATTTTCTTCATGTTCTAATTTTGCTTAAATAATTCGTAGTATGTGCCAATTTACACGGACTTAGGGCAAAGCAACATACGTAATATGATGGCCGCAGGGTGAAGAATATGCATTCAAATATTTGAAAATTCCAGAACTACTGCTCTCGAAAAACTCTTTAAATAATTAAAAACTAATAAAAGTTCAAAAAAAATCTTTTATTCAGTTCGCTCATGCCAACAACCTTAAACTGTGTTCTAGATGGAATGGAATCAACCCTCGTATCTTAAACACACTTACACTATGAACATTAATCACAAGCGTCATAGAAAACCAGAAATTGAAAATTATGTTCAGCAATAATTATTGAAGTGTTATTTAATTAAACAGAAACTGAGTTTAATCGACGTTGCAGCAGTTGTTATTTAATGTAAATTTTTATTTTTATTTTATATCAATTTATTAAATTCTTTATTAAATATTGAATATCGTTTACAATAATTTAAATATTTTGAGCTGTTTTTGTGTTTCGTTTTTTGCTGGAAAACATTGAAATTGTTTAACGAGATAATTGCAACAAGTGATAAAATATTTTTTGTTGTTAATAAATTGCTGCTACTAAAAAATGTTGTCAAAGTAACAGAAAATACTGAAAAGGAAAATGTATTTAAAGATGAGTGTGCACATATGGGCATTTCCACAGATATCAGTAGTTTTAAGTGACGAGAAATTAAGTTTTTTTTTAAGATCCTTTAATTTGTATATTTTCGTTTAAAACATAATTCGCTAAACATGCAGTAAATGAGTCAATAGTTTTTACATTTAATTGTCGCTCTGCGTCTTTCTAGAAAATCAGCTGTTTGTAATAGCAAACGATAATCAATATGAAATAACACTTAATATGTGAGCATTTATTTTAGTAAGAATTATTATCTAACAAAATAAATAAATAAATAAAGTGATTGTGTAAAGTCATTGTAAACGTCAAAAATTATAGCAACAAAATACTTAACGTCATAACGCATGCGGCCTCTCAATTGAATAGACACAAAACAGCTGATTCATAACAGAACAGAACGTAGAAACTATTTCAGGCTTAAGAGCGGAGACCAACTGAAACATATACTTGGTTATTTCTTAAATCTTAGGTCTTAATTCTGTAAATCACTTTGCGTTAATGAAAGTTACATGTACACACACAAAACAGCTTTTACTCTCTGTTCTCTTTTACTCTATTTCCTTCATACAGATATTAAATATTTTGAAAAGGAAAGAAACGCGTGATTTTCATTACGTTTTATAAATTTCATTAACGAAAATTGATTTAGAGTTTTCTGTGGAAACTCCTATATGAAAGCCATGTGGGAAAAAATATATTAAATGAATTTAAAACGTTTACAAAACTCAAGATATATCACCATGGGTAAGTCACTATCTCTTGTAGGGCGCAAGACCTGCATGAAGAAGATCTTAGGACAAGTTTATCGTGATCTAAAGCATTCAAACCAAACCTTTTAAGCTGGTTTTAGGCTCCTCATCCATTTACAAAATAGAAAATGTCTGATGTCAAATTTATATATTTAAATACGATCATTTCAAAAAGTACAAAACGGTGCGGAGGGAGAGTGGCGCCGTTGGAATTAACGATTGTGCGGCTTTGTCAGTCACTATGTATCATTGTTCGGCTAAGTATCGCGCGTTCGCTGTGAAGATACTTTTTAAGAGTACTGATTCCTACGTAATTGCTTGTCGATAATTATATTTTAAACTCGGTAGTTGGCGAAAAAGTGATGGACCGCGGGTAAATTTAATTCGTTCGTGCGTGCAGAGATTCCGCGCCACTACTTCGACTAAGAATATTCCGCGGCCAGGGCCCAGTCGATCTTAAAAGACTCCCGAGAACATTGAACTTGCTAAAAGCAGTTTAAGTGAAAGTGAAAGTGAAAGTGCGCGACTTTCAATGCAAAAAACAGCAGCGTCACTGGGAATTCCAAGAGCGATTATTCATGAAATTTTAAAAAAAGAATCGGAAGCTCCAACCTTTCAAAATTTAAATCGTCCAAGAACTCAAAAAGTGACTTTGATTTAAAGTGCGTTTTTGCACTGTAAGTCCCTCTTTTTGGAGCGACGAAGCTCATTTTCATTTAAACGGCCACGTCAACCAGCAAAACTATCGTTAATGGTCTCCAAGCATCCGCGATCCCCGATTGAACCATCAAAAACCATTATATTGCCCCAGGGCAACTGTTTGGTGTGCCTAATCCACGCATGAGATAATTGGACCATGTTTTTTCAGGCGTCGAGTGCCAATGGTGAAAGTTATGGACGCATGATTACGAAATTCTTTTTGCTAAACCTGCGACCTCATCCATCGTGCTTTTCATACACGTGGGTTCAACAGAATGGGGCGACTGCATACACTGCCAGAGCTTCGATGCATTTGCTTCGGGAAAAATTCCCACAAAATCTGATCAGTCGCTTTGGGGACATTCCATGGCCAGTGAGGTCACCAGATCGAACTCCCATGGATCTATTTTTTATGGGGCTACCTTAAAGAGAGGGTTTGTAATGCCAATAGCCAATCTCTTGTGGGTTTAAAGGAAAATATCCATCAAGAGATCAGCCCAATTGAACCAAGTTTATTGCAGCGTGTGGTACAGGACACAAGGATCCAACTCGACGGAAGGCATCTGGATGAAGTACTCTTTAAAAAACAAAATTCGCATTTTCATTCCATCGTTCAATGCTCTTAGTTTTGTGTCAATTATTAACTTTCTTATTTAAGTTTGAAAATATAAATCTGCTACCAGACACCCTGTATAATCTCTGCACTTTTTCAAGTATAAAAAGTTTTTATAGTAAATTTTTATAATATTTTTATAATATCGGAAAAAACGTGGGGAGACAAATGTCGCCAAATTTGTCTAGAAATTAAATGTCAGTTTAACTATTAACAAATTTGTCCTCTTCTTTTGTCCGTACACTTCTAACGGCCGAAGATTTTGGTCTGGAACTTGGTCTTATTGCTCAAATTTATGTGTTGGCGCGGATTTAATTTTTATTTCGGTTTATCTATTTTATCTAATTATATCAATTTTAGATGATCGCTCAAGCTGGCCATGAAACGCACAAAGTTCACGATTCGCCTTTTTAATTCACCATGAATTTTGATAATAAAATTCAATACTCGGCAACCGTTGCTTGCTTGTTAGTCGATGCAGTCTTAAATTATAGACCAAACTGAACATGTTTTCACAGTGACAAGTGACAGGACAGTCAAAATAGTGTTGCTTAAACGAAAGTTGACAAAAAAAAAACAATCTTTATATAAAGATTTGTTTCATATATAAAGTACAATTTGTAAAATTTTGAATATCTTTGCAAAATCTTTTTATTTATAAAGCGCTAACGAATTGCTGGTCCGTGTTCAAACTACACAAGTCTCTTTGAGAAGTTGATTAGTTTTTAGGCCACGGAGGCAAAGGGGAGAAAATAAGTACTCAGCCTTTTGTACTCTATTATGGCAGAACATAAATTAATATCAGTACTTACATGAAAAAATTAACTTAAGACCAGCATTTTTTAACAGAGCAATTAAATGAAAAAGAAGAACTGACAAGTTTAGCCATAAGAATAGAACGCATTGAATTGGGACTTAATAATTGAAAATTTTCAATAGAAACTTTCACGTCTAAAATATTTAACTCTTTCCCATAACATTTGCCATAGGCCTTATTGTATGCATAGAAATTTTATTTAACTTTAAGTATCTTTTATATGCTTTCAATACTAAAGCGGAACACTGTGCCAAACACGTTTGAAATTAATAATTGGATTTTTTTTTGTTGAACGTGCCTTCGTTCAAAAATTGTGCGTCAAACCATAAATGACAACTGATAACAATTTAGTAGTAAAATAAACGCGTAACAATAAACTCAACGAAGGAACAAATATATTGCGGTTGTTAAATTCAAATCAAAAGAAATAAAATTTATTCCAATAATTAGAAAAAAGTCCCCAGTATTATATAGAAATTAACATAAACTTGAAATATGACTAGAACGAAAATAAAACATATGAAGTGTTAATAAAATGATTGCAAAGAATTTAATTAAAATGTAATTAAATGCAATTTACAATTATAAACAACTTTAACAAGTGCGATAAACATAAAATTAATAAATTAAATGCAACGCGCATGCGCGTGTATCTATATCATAAGTGATACGAAATAAATAAACACACCGAAAGGCTTTTATGTGTTGAATAATAAATAAATTAAGTTTGGTTATTGTTGTAATTGGAATCAGTTGAATGTACGGGAAACATTTGCTTGCCTCATCCATCGTTTCGTTATTTCTTAAGGGGGATACTCTTAGAAGTCTGTAGTTTGAAATGAGCATCTGAAGGCAGGGTCACACGGTTGCCGCAAGGCACCAGTTTTCATAATGCATTTTTCCTTAATCGTGTGATTGCACAGCTGATATATCTATGTGACAATCACACCTAATATTGTCATGATTGATGGATCACTGCTGCGGCAGTTATTGCCACAAAATCATTATTCGCCCAATTGTGTCAATCAAAAATATACGAAATGGGTCAAATAACAAAACTGCTTTCGTTACGATTGGAACCATTTTGTGCATCAATTCAGTGCAATAACAATTGATCCAGACTATGTGACCCGAGCTTTATGCCTCATGGAATCCAGATAATTTTGGTTTTTTATAAACTTGTTAATTACTTGACTAGAAAAAAGTGTACAAGAATATCTCTAGTTTGTGTAGGAGAATTTGGGTAAGAGGTTCCCTAAAGATATGCAATTGCATCAGTGGAAACCCCTGTTGTAATCACTTTATTTTTATTTAATAAATTGAGAAAAACAGCACAATTTAATAAAAATTTACTGTCAATTTCATTCATAGTATATTAAAATGTTTATAAAAGTTCTTTTTCCGAATTAAGGAAACTTGGAACTCCTGGAATAAAAATTTATTTATTTGATATCTTAATAATCGGGTGACTGCCGGCCCACGGTGTCACTCGATATCAATTTGTTGTACGATGACATATAAAACAAAAACAAATTACAAAATTCAGTTTTTTCTTTAAATGTATTTATTCGACTGAATATTAAAGAGTGGCAAAATGGACCGGGCATTTAGTTCAAATAACAATACGTTTGTGGCGATTTCCTTTCTAGAAAACATGTAACAATTTTTTAATTTTTTCCAGACATTGCAAGTATGAATTATTAGGTGGATGGCAAATTAGTTGTAATAAATTCACTGTTTCCAAATGCCATAATATTGAAAAGTGCAAAGAATGTAGCATTTTTTTAGTTAAGAAAAGAACATTATATTTAAACAAATTAAACAAACAGTTGCTACAAACAATATAAAGGGGAAGGAAACTGCAACTGTTTAGCATATTGTTTAGAAGAAAAAAATGATTTTGCTGCAAATGAATTTCAATGAAGTTAAATTAATGCTATTTTCTTTTCTAAAAAATAGTGCAACATTTCTTACACTTTTTAATAGAAAACGTCAGTATTACGTGATTTGAAAACAGCGAATTTATTAGAAATTAATCCAACATTCTTTACGAGAAACTATTTCTAGTTAAGAACTCCTCTAAACTGTTGATTTCTAGAAAAGAAGTAAAAAAATGTTACACTTTTTCCAGAAAAGAAAACGTCATAAGTCTTGAGAATCAAAATTTTATATGCTTTTTTAATTTCTAAAAGGTTTGTACAATTCTGACGAGTGCGTACTACATATTTTTAACAGTTTAGGGCGCAGCTCAAACGTGTGGGGGACTCTTTAGAGTTAAAAAAGTGGTTGGAGAGCTTAACAAAATGAATATTTCAAAAGCATAGGGAAAAAGTAACACCAATGAAAAATATATTCGCATCTGCACATTGAAAAACTTAATTACCAATTTTTGGTGAAAGTATGACAGGTTTGTATTAATTAACCGCCTATTTCAGGATGCCGAAGAAATTCTTCTTTTTGTACGGAAATATTTCAAACAAAATAATTTGAAATTTTTTTTTCAAATAGAATTAACCGTCATAGCGAAATAGGCGTTTAACAAACTTTTTGCAACAATTAATAAAAATATTTCTTGGGGAATAACAAATTGACGCGATCTTAATTACACTTAATATCCCATGTCCACTTCCTTGAAATTGTCACTTTCTGAATTGCAAATGTGATTAGGCTGTTATCCTGTACCGCGTGTGTTAAAAGCTTTGGTGAGGCCTTTTGTCTTACAACGTTTTGTAATTTGTGTTTTAGTTTAAAAAAAAAATTCGGGTATTCCCGCCGGTGTGGTGTTTTATTAGGACAATTTGAGATCGTTGTAGTGATAAAATTGTATTACAATTTTTTTGAATTTTTTCCATCAGTTCCATAACACTTATTAAATAAAACTATAATAATTATTTCATATGTCTTGTGTCGCGATCTCAACTTGTCTGTCGATATACGACGCTTGTCATATATTTGCTGATTGTTCTTGTATAAAAATAAATCAATTATAAATCAAAATGTCATAAAATGTCCTCAAGTATTTTGCTTATTTATTATACAACTTCCTGAAAATATTTAATAATAATTGTGTGGTTTTGTAAATCAATCACGTATCTAATAAAGGGTGTTCCAACAAATTGTGTCATTTGCAAGAACAGGCAATTTTAATAGTTGTCATTACAATTTATAACTACTAGTCAAATGAGAAGCCAAAAGTACATCATTAATATAAATAATACGCTGCATTGTTTAAAAGTTCATTGAAGCGATTCAAATTCAGCAAAATTATTGATTGTTTAATCGTTGTCAAACACTTTCTCGGCCATGAAGTCCGAAGCTGCTAAAGCAAAAATTTAATAAAACAGTTCACTCTAGACAATTTGAATTTCAAGGGGCAAGAAAAAACTTCTTTTTATCGAAACTTCAAGTTGAATAGAGTTCTAAATGCCAACAAGGATATAGAAAAATTTTAAATGAAAAAGAGTTAATATAAAACTTTAGGTTTTTATTGTGAAACTTCTTGCAGTTGTGTAAAATTTTATAAGTACGCAATTATGATGCAAAAAGGTTAATGATATTCTTCTTCTGAGTGAGTAACTTCAGTCTGTCTTCGTCCTCTGAGTCTTTAAAAGTTCTGAGAGCTGAAAAGAAATCGCCACTTTTTAAGGGCTTGACTTGCGTAATATAGTTATTCAAGAAACTGGCCTTCATTTGCTTCATCCTTCTTATTCTTGGAAACCAACTTCAACAACGGCATGGAGTGAGAACCAAAGCGAATCTATAATCAAAATAAGTGTGTTGAAAAGAAAACTTCATATATTAGAAAATTATCGATTGAGACAAGAAGAGTGTTATCAGCTATTCGGGATTTATAATCTTTGGAATCAAATTTCATAATATATTTCTTGTTCGTACAGCCGAACAATTTCAAACTTTTATTCCACTATTTAAGCGAATTAACAATAAATAAATCAGGAAACGTCAAGGATATAAGTACATTGAAAAAAATCTTTTAATATTTTGTGATTTTTAAAAACGAAGCATCCATTCAAAAGAGTTATTTTTCAACATAAATACGAAAGCTCGGAAAAAAACTCTTAAAAAAGTTTTATTTCGCTGTCATTAAACGCAACACTTTTAAGGAGTCTTATTTTCAACTCCAGCAAACCCAGTGTAATCTAGCGACCTTCCATTGCAATTGAAAAAATCCTCATTAAAATAAAAATTAATGGTTGTTTAAAAAAATTGAAATAAACAAAATAAAAAATAAAAAAGTACAAACAAGTAAAAGTGCTAAATTCGGCGTTACATATATTTTTAAGAACCAATTTTGTTCTTCGTAAGTTATAAAATAGTTTTAGTTGGCAACAAACCAGCAAAAAAAACGCCAGTTGCCTTTTTGGTTACTTTTATGTATTGAAAAAAATCAAAATTCCCAAAATTTTAATTTAAAAAGGTTTTATTTAAGCTTAACTTAAGATTTGTAACTATTTTGGGCAATTTCATGTCCTACTACTTTCAGCTTCCAAACCCTGGAAATGAAGTTTTAATTTTTTTATTGTTTTTAATTGTTTTTATTATCAACGCAACTCTTCATGAGGTATAAAGTAGTTTTATCTAAGAAAAATCTAAAATTTTTAACCATATTGGTCACTTTCAGGAACTATCAAATATTGCACTTGTCCAACCGGGGATTCGATTTTTTTTAATTTGATAAGAATTTTGTTCTTCCCAAGTTATAAAATAGTTATAGTTAGCAAAAAAAAAAAAAACAACGTCTAAAAAATTTCAATATCCCAACCCTGGAAGGAAAATTTTAATTTGAACAATTCTTTTTTTATCAATGCAAATCTTCATCATGTATAAAGCGGTTTTATTTAAGAAAAACTTAAAATTGTTTAGCATTTTAATTATTACACGTACAACAATATACTGAATGTGCCGAAAAAAAACTTTTAATATTCCATCCCTGGAAAATATATTTATATTTTTTAGGTTTTAATAGACAATTAAGACTTCCCAAAGCATGAATTAGGTTCAATTTACAAACAAACAAACAAAAATTGTTTTTGATATTAATTTAGCGACGAGAAATAGATATAAGCTTCCCAGCTCTGGAACCGTATTTCGGTCGATCAGTCCAAGAACGAAGTCTTTAGCTCTTCTGGGGGTTTGTGGGAAACCCGATATCACGTACAGACTGACGGTCGTCGCTATTCATAAGCATCCAGAATATATATCCTTTATGGGATATATATATTTATCGAGGAAATTACACACGGGTTGATAATTCCTTTCACTTTTTTGTGAAGGGTATAAAAACAAAAATCTTTTTTTGGGAAAAATAAAAGGTTACTTTTAGGAAAAAGTTTTTTACACGGAAAAGTAAAACACCGAAATAAATTAGTTTCAGCTGAACTTTTGTTTTTTCGTTAAAAAGAAACTCCTAAATATTAATTTAGAAGCATTTTTTAAGATCTCGAAAGAGCAGCCTGGTACGAATCTCTTGACATATGTCAGTATGGGTTTCCGCCGATTCTGATCTGAAGAGTTTTAATTTGAAAATTTTTGTAACCTGACATTTGCAGTCTCTGAAAGTAATTCATTTAAGTAACTTTGAAAAAAAAAATAGATAAATAAAAGGGAGGTATTAGTTTAATTTTTCTTTTTAGTATATGGGGAATTCCATGTCGAATTGCCAAAGAGATAGACACGACCCCATTTTATTTCGATGCAATTCGGTCAGAAGCTATCTTTCATTCTATTTCGCGCTTATACTAGTAGAAACGTTTTAAAAATTGCTTGCCAATGATGTCATAAGAATTTTATAAATCCGCCAAATTCGCCGAATTTTTCCAGCTTATTTTTGTCAACATCTCAAAAACTATTTTATACACACATATTATACTTGTCATTTTAAAGGGGAGAATTTGATATCTGCCAAGATTTGAAATTTTAAAAATAAATTTCATCAAACACATTCTTTTTACTTTTTATTAAAAGCGCCAAATTTCTGCTTTTTAGATCTTATAGTTTTTTTTTGGTTCAAATCCTTTGATAAAATAATTATAGTCTGCACTACACATTATTTTATTAACCCTTTAAAAAGAAAAAAATATTACCTTTTAATTAAATCCGTAAGCTTTTAAAAAATCTTTCACAACCACCGAAATACAACAATTGAATTCTTATGAGTCAATAGTTGTCTCTAATAATTTCTCTTAGCTTATGGTCACGTCAATAACGACTTTTTCTATGTCCGCAAGTCAGTAAAAAATAGGACACAACCTACAAAGCAACGCACTACAAAAAAAAAAAAAATCATGTATTAATAAATTCTTTCAACACTGCACACGAATCCACTGCAACTTAAAAAATTCAAACGTGATTTTCTTTTAATTCATGAAATTTGAATACAGAACGACAAACACGACAACATTGACAGTTTATTATTTTAATGTCAATGAGTTGTAAAATAATTGAATTGGAAATAAATATACAAAAAATATAATAAAAAAAATAAAGTAAACAATTACAGACACAAACTGACTTCAAAAGCAACTTTATTTGAAGAATAAAAAAAAGTTCCTCGACATTCAGCAAAACTTAAATAGAATTTTAATTAATATTTTCTTCTCATAAATTTCATTAAATATTTCAGTTGGTCGGTATGTTGTGATTATAAATAAATGAAAATAAGAAAAAAACTAGAAATTTCTTAACAAAATAAATAAATTTGTAAACAATAAAAAAGTGCATTTAAATAGAAAGAATAAAAAACAACAGCATTGAAGATGGCACACGGCCCAAACCGGTCTGTTAACAAAGCAAATTTGAGGTGGCGGCCTAACGGCATTTTGTTCCCAATTCATTTAAATATTTTGACACGGTTTTATTTACGTGCCACATAATTGTTGATTCTGAAAATCCAAACTACGAAATAGTTAAATAAAATTTAAATTTAATATTATAAATAAATATTTTACAAAAGAAAAAGTGAAGAAACGATTTAAAAGTTAATCTAAAAACTCAAAGCCAATTGAGTTTTTAAGTCGATGGCATTAAATACGCGTTTAAATTTTAAAAAATAAACACAAGACCAATAACAAACAAAAAATAATAATAATAAGGAAATAAATTTATAAATCAATCTATAGAAAACCTCATTTTATTAACTCATACGGTTTTCAACATCATCCTCATCATGGTGCAGTCCATAGATATCGCAGCGATTACCGGACACAATGGAATGGTAAATATTTGTGCTTAACAAACTTTATTTGTGTAATTTTTTTTTATATAAAACTGCTTTTTTATTTTGTTAAAACTTATTTAAGTAAAAGTATAAAAAAGCTGTGCACAATGGTGTCGTTTGCAAAATAAACAGTCAGATTTTTATTTCATTAATAAAACTCCTTTAATGACAATGAAATTTTCACCGACTGGCATTCACTTTTGTAGACATACAACATGATCGATTAAGCACACCCAAATTGGAATTTTATTAACGGCTGCTGATGTTATTAATTCTTGACTTGTTCCAGTATTTGGAGTAAAAGTTGATTGAACATCTCGTCGACTTAAATAGTTTTTTTCTTAATCCACCTCAACCTCTTTTTGGCCGAAATAAATAAGACATTTTTTTAGAAATAAAATATATTTTCATTTCATGTTTATTTTCTATTTAGCAGCATTGAACTAGTGGCCGCTACGAATGTGATGCTCTGTACCCGAAAAATTCATTGTGGGAAAGTTCATTGTGGGAAGGAATATAAAGGGAGTAGTGTTTGTGTACATTGCATATGAACTTCTTAAAGTTGCAATTGACAGAATAGATCCGTGTAGGGAGCTCAATAGACCGTGTATCCCTAAAGAACAAACTCTTTCCGTAATGCGTGCGGTCTTAGTGAAGTTTGTTTAGCTCGTAAAAATGCTTCTTTTTAAGTGAAGGATCGATAATATCACCTGCGAATACATTAAATTATAGTAGCGATTAATCAGCGAAATGCATCACATATTGCACAGTGGGGACAAAAGCTTCTTTATCGCGGATAAATTCAAATCTCTACAACTACCATTTAAAAGCTCAAATACAAAACCAACGAAACCATACTAGAAAATTCAAACTCTATAGCAGGCAACTCCCAAGCGAAATAATAATAATATTATTAATTATAGATTTTAAAAAATCTGGAAGGTTTTGGTCTTAACCGCAGATTTGCAAAAAGCTGGTATTTATCACATTTCGACGTCTTTAGTCCCTAGTAAGCGTTCATGAATAATTTTGAGAGGGTGTCACTATGTCTATATGTAGTTGTGTGTGTATGTGTAGCTATGTGACCCGCTTATAATTATTGAACGGTTGAACAGAACCAAACTGGCGACTTTTCAAAGTGTTCTACCAAATATGTTGTGAATCGGAACCGATTCTGACCTATAGTTCGTTTTTTCATAACTATAAAGCGAAACAGTTCCAAACACTTATCAGCCTTGACATTAAAAACTACTTCGATTAACACGAATCGGATAAAATCGGTTAATCCGTACGTGAGATATTGTGAATAAAATATTTCGGAAAAAATGAAATAAAGAAAACTCGGAAATTATATATCTAATCAGTTAGTATTCCGATTGTTTTATAGTAATCGAGAATCGGTGGATTTGAAAATTAAAATAATACTGCTACGACAGCATTGTGGGTAAAGTTAGCTTCTAGGGCCATGAAACGCAAAAAAATTAATTTTAGATAATCCTCAGACAGATGTTAAGCTCCAATGAAATCGTGGGATAGGGTACCCCTCATAAAAAGCAATTGTAATATTTCCTATATCTGCAGAACAACAGTAAAGAGACCCAATAAATATTAAGAATGCGCTGAAATGTTTAAATAAAAACGAAATTTCTGTCTTTTAAAAAGTTACAATTCTGAAAGTGATATTGAAATAAGCAAAAATTCCAAGCGGTGCCACAAGTAAAATATATTATGTCTACTTGCCGCGTTACAAATTACCATAGTGCGCTTTCGTCTTAATTAATACGCGGGCGTCAAAAAACACTGTTTGCGGACTAGTTCTGGAATGTCAGCCAGTTCTAGAGAGTTAATACTGTGCAAATCAGATAACAGTTTTTACTTTTTCAGAGTTTTATTTGTCTCTTATATCCCCAGGGGGGCACAATAGGCAACTTGGTTAGTCATACCGCCTTGTTGCAGTGCTTTCTGGGGAAAAGGGCTATCGGTTTTCTGACGTTGCTTTTGCCGATAGTCCATAGTACTTATATGTTACTGTCCTATCTCTGAAGCAGCAGAGCAACGGCGGTGCATATAAGTGTATAAAAAGTAGTAGGCTTTTGCCTATGTGTCAGGAAAAGAAAATCAGGTGGAAGGATACCTGCGTCACGCCATACAATGGATCAAAAATCAATAGTAGGAGGAAAACCTATGTTGGTTTGACCTGCGAGGCATAACCAGTTTCCTTAGACTGGTACCACGGGATCTGGTTGAGCCGCACAGATGAGACTTTGGTTGATTCTGTGGCCAGATATTGGTTGAGGTCTCTTAATGAGTCCACGTGGGGACTGTGATTTAATACCGAGAGTCGCTGGTAGAGATGTCAGAAGAGGGTTGATGTTCCGGCATATGTATTATGTTGGACATTGACCCAGATGATGGCAGCCTCTATGGGCTGCTACGAATCAGCAGATGTTAACAAAATGTTAACAAGGGTTTAAGATAGGCCCGAACACCTTAGCGATGTGTATGAAGTTGGTATATATGGCGATACTAAATGATTAAGATTGCAACCTGTGTATCCTCGAGGGACACTTAGGTGGCCCCTGAGGGCGACAGGGGTGGTGGTGAACATTAATTTTACCCGGTGTTAGAACCACCGTCGGATAGGCCATAATGGTAGGTGCCGACGTTAATCTAAGACACAATCTTTCTCTTATATATTCATTCCCTCCGGAGTCACGTTAGGCAACTTGGTGAGATCCACACCTTGTTGAAGGGCAGACCGGGGACAGGGTTAATCAGTTGCTTCTGCTGATAACCCATTAAACATTTAAGTTAAGTGACTTTGACCGGATATTGGTGGAGGACTTCTCAGGGAGTTCAAGAGGTGACTGTGGTTTCTTATCCAGAATTGTTGTAAGAAATATTCTGTACGGACTGACGCTTGACATGTGCTAGTAACATTTCGGGCTTCGATCCACCCAACAGTAGCAATTTATACGTGCTGTTGCGACATCAACGGCGGAAAGGGTGGCTGTTAAATTGCTGCTGGGAAGGACTGTTTAGTTCTTGAGTCTTTTGTAGACTTTATTTTAGCTAGTTTCTGCTCTGGTGCAGGCGGCATGTCGGAATCCTCGGAAGTAGTGAGGGTCTTGGACAGACCCGAGTACTTAAACACAGTGTTTCTGTATGGTAGTGACGATATTATGCTTTGATGCAATTTAAGTGAGCCGAAGGGGACAACCTGGTAGCTCTTACCGACCAGGAGTAGTGGCATGCAACCTCACCCAAGCACCATCAGTTTGGGCCTCACGACGCAAAATATGTCATAATCTGTGTCTTATTTATTAGTCCTTATTATATAACAATTTGTCAACGTCACATCAAGACAACATTAAAAATATAACACTGCTTTACTTCTTGTCCTTAGAAGTTTATAATTTTTAACAACCTCTTGCTATATCAGAGGCTTGATATATTCTATCAGAAGTAATTGATTGTTCAATTTTAAATATTATTTTGACTTGACATTGACAAACAGTTGCAGAATAGGGGAAAATGTATATATTGTTGACAATTTGCAACAAAAAAATGTAATAAAGTTTTTGTTGCATAATATATGAAAACTCGTAAGTTTAAATTCCTTCAAGGTTTTCCAATATGACATCTGAAGGATTCTCAATTTCAATTCAGGACTTCAGCTCCAGTGTAACTCTTTAATAATTTCCCATAATTTTATTACATGCAAATACTTTTATTGGCTTAAAACAGTGTCACAAAAGTTTATACTCGCACAAGATAATTTCATATTATGGTTTGATGGCTGCCAACACAAGGATCTTCACACGAGCGTGTGTTTAAATAAATAAAATTCATAAAGAAATGACATACACAAATTGGTAGATGTTATTAATGGATTAACGTCTCATACTGGCAACAACAATAAACAAACGGAAGATGCCTGATGTGTCAGTAACATTTTTTTTGTTTGTTTTCAAGAATAAACACACATGAAGAGTCACACGAAGGGAATGAAAGTCAAATAAGTAGAGTTAAGCAAACATACACGAGAAGTATTATGGCTGATACAGTGGCGGCAAATTCGTCTTTGGATTCATATCGGATTGTCATCAGGATTATGACAGGAATGTCATGACAAATATGAAAATTTTTCAGTGAGTCATACTTTATAGAAACTTTAATTAACAAAACTCACAAATGCAATTTATCAAAAACCGTGCATGCAGGTTAGTGTCTCAGTGCCGAATTTATTAAAAATTAATTTGTTTATGGCATGTACAGGGAGACCCAAAATAATCAAAGGGATTTGAGTAAATTACAAGTTATTGTTTAACTCATAATTATTTTTTTTTATTACAATAAAGTAATGAAGACTATTTTTAATATAATTATGAAATTATATCTCGGAAATGATGCCCATTCTCTGCTTCACATCTTCGTATCCTTCAAAAAACGTATTAGGATAGATTTTTGGGTTCTAATCCTATTAATTTAAACTTTTCCTTTCAAACAACAATGAAAAACATTGTGGGCCGGATAAAGCCAGTAACAGGAGAGGCCTTGAAGAACGCATATACGTTTACGTAAGATGCAGCTTGAATGAGTCCTTGTGTCCCTCGCAGTATAGGCTGCCTACATCTTGGCGGAACCCTATTTGAGGATGGTTCCCCACTGCAGCTCTTAACACATTTCCCAACATTGTTCCATATCTAACATCAGTGGTGGTTACAGCGTCACCGTCCTCATATTGGGAAAAATGGGCCAATTATCCTTCCGATAAAACACCACATTAAACAGCAGGTAGCAGGTTAAGTAGACGTAACTGTTGATGTTGAACTACTCTTGAATTTTCCGTAACTCAACTAGACGTTGTATTGTTCACCCTGAGGATCCAGCCCGCACATTCAAACAACAACGATATACATGCTGAGTCTAAACAATGGAGCGTTGATTTAAGAAATGAAGTTCAACGATTTGGTCATGTTCTTCAATTCTTCTTTGTAAAATACTGTAAAGACATAAAAATTCATTATAATAAAAAGTGTTGAGGGATTTAAGTTCCTCGGCTTGCTTTAGGTCAGCCTGTACCTTATTGGAAATTTGAATAGAAATTTTGCTTTAAGCTGCACTTTAATCTTTAAACACAATAACCACAGCAGGCTACACGAACAGCGGCTACAAAAGCCGTTGGCTACAATCGTCGCATAGTAGTCAGCTACTTAATTATTTTTAGAACGAGACCACCAAATCAATAACCATGAGTTGTTGTTTATAGTAGAATTCTCTTCATACGCCAGTGTAGCCGCTTCCATGTATCTAATACTCTTAAATAGTGTTATTCCAATAAAATATATATAAAGTCCACAGTATATGACAAGAAATCATTTCATTAGCTTCGAAATATAGTTTTTGTTTGATAAAACAGTTTACGATAATTAAATTTATTTATGTTATACTAGCAACATTGCATTTGCTCATTGTCGCTCACCAAAATAGAAGTTAGTTTGATTTGGCTACAACCACAAAAACAGCAGGATCAACAACCAGTAGCCGTGTTGCTTGTAGTAGTAAATATAATCAATCATATATACGGACATGTAATATATTTTTGACAAGTTGTAGTTTGCTGTGGTTATTGTGTTTCATGGTTTAAACTTAACATATCTTACGCCGCAATTATTGTTTTTGTAGTACACTTTTAAGTATCTTATTATACATCAATATTGATGAAAGATATCCGGTTTGAAAGGTCTTTTTATGTGGATATGAATTAAATAAATAAATTGTTTGAAATATCTATACATAAAAGTTAAAGTATTTTGAATTAAAAAAAATTTTTTTGTTGTTGAAATTGTTCTCTTGAAAATGTGTTGTTGTATGACTATATACGAATGAGGGATATATGAAACATGATTTGTTTATTTATTTTTGTCTTCAAAATATTTTAATTTGAAGAAGGAATTGCATTTAAAAATGTATATATAAAGATTTATGTTTTTATAAAAATATATTTTAATTGTAATATTAATTAAGTTTGTGGTTGTTTCATATAAAATATTATTTCGTCTAGTTTTTCGTCTGTTTTCATAAAAAACGAACACAAGCTTAATTAATATTTTAATAAATTGATAAGGTCAACAAAAATAAATCAACAAGATATATTTTAATTCAGTTACACTTATTTAGATAAATTTCTATCGCTGAAACTCTATTATAAATTTTTTTATCATAAATAGTTGCAAGAAACTTCTCCATAGTTTTGCAGAGTTTAATAATTTTAATACAAAAAGAAGTAGTTACTACCTTCCCTATTAAAGCTTCCAAATATATTCAGACGCTTTTTACCAGTTTTTATATAAAAAAATTTTGGGAGTGAGTTACAGAATAAGGCTGCAGGTTAAAATCTCTAGGTAAAAGAGATCCATGAGATAGTTGTGAGAATATATATGAAAATTATTTAATAAATCTTATTTTAAAAAATCACTATCTCATGAAAATGTCCTTTAAAGAAATATCACACATGTTAAATTTCACGTATGTTGCGAATGCGTTTACTACAGTTTGATTCCATATTTCACTGCATCATTAACGCGTTTACTAACACCCCCAAGATCATGGATTCGATCCTTTACTCAGATCAGCCGGAAATGTTGTATCGAATTTATCCGATTAGTAGTAGCACATGGCTGAGTTAATTGTTGTTGGTCTATTTAAATGAAAAAGAAATAGCAGTCAATGAACAGTACCGGCAATGACTGCCACAATCACCTTATGCACAAATAAGCCATTTGTGGTACAGTTCTAAATACGATATCATCCCTAAATATCAACAAAACTTACATGGTTTGAAAGGTATTTATTTGTAGATATGTACAACACAATTGCGTGATCCATGACGTCAGTGGATGATGTCGTTCTATGTACAAAAATAAATTTAAAAGAAAAACATATTCAAAAATTTTGTTTTTGCCTGAATGTATATTGCCGACGGAACAATGTCGAGTGACATCGTGAGTCAGGCAGTAAATATATTTTTTAAATTTGTAAAAAAGAGAATTTCAATTTGGCTCTCAACTACAAAACCTTAGAACTTTAAGTACAAATAAACCTGCAGATATTTTTAACTGTAAATTTCAGTTGCAACTAAGAAGTCGCCATGCAAATAAAATAGTACGGCTACCACAGATTATATCCCTCAGTTTTCATCAACTGTTCTCTTAATACCATCCTTTCCTTTCTTCTGTCACAAAGCACTTGAATCTATCTATATAAAAAGAAAAATATTAATATCGCAGTGTCACAAAGTATCTTGTAAAAATTTCAATAAATTTGCCAGAGCGTAAATAACAAACTGGAGCTTTTTCATAGTCTAAAGATCAGAAAATATTTATACATGGATTGAAGCTAAAAATTGTCCACAAAAATATATTGTTAATAAATTCTTAAATCACTGCAAGTTAGTGGAACTTTTATATAAAATACATTTCAAATGCTGTACTCCCTTTTATTTCATCTGCTCTTAGTTTTTTTTTTTTTTTAATTTGCATGAACAAAACAAAAATTAGTTTTAAAACTATTTTAGAAATTCGCTTTTGCTTTCCCATAAATTTAATTAACGCAAAGGGAATTACAATATTAGCGCTCTAAGCTTTTTAAGAAACAATTCAATTAATTTGTTATTAATCCACAAAATAATGTCGCCTCTTCAACGAAATACACACTTCTCTCATAGTTTTCAGTGCCAGATAAATAGATAGCGGCATTGTTTGTTGGGTTATTAAATATATATTGTCAACATGGAAGGTATGAGTATCTGAATGTTTGCTTGTATGTGGTCTCTAAGCACAGGTGGGTGTGTCTGGTAAAGGGAATACATTGCAAAAATATATCAAATATAGAATATAATAAAATAAAATTGAAATTGATATCTCTTGCAAACATTTCATACCTCAAGGTTTAATAAGCACCGAAGGATAAACGCACAACAACTACAACAACAACAACTCTTTGCCTGAAGCATGCCACAAAATATCAAAAGAATTAAAGAATAATACAAAGAATGACTAAAGTCGATGACAAAAATGAAATTTAATCCTTTAATCAAACTTATTTATGCATGTTTTCAATATACGAGTATAAAAAATAATAATTTAAAATATTATTGTTTCAGGATCCAACAAAACGTACCAAACCTTCAACACTGCGTCGCACTTTAAATGCCCTGCGTCAACGTTTGACAAAACGTAATCGCTCCAAGCCACCCGATTGGTTTCTTGAACGCTTCTCTAACGCTACAAATACCGACAAGATTGGCAAGACACCGTCTGCAACAAGTGCCCATGCTAGTGATGGCGCCACAACAAATCCCGCCGACTCGGGTCCAGCCTGTGAGATACGCGGCTCAAGTCATCTCTGCAATCGCTTGTCCGTTAACCCTTCACTACAGTCACACTATCGGGTAAGTGTTGGCTTCGATACAAATCAACTTTTCCTTTCAGATTAATTAATTTTCTTTTTTAATTTAACAGTGGCTGGCAGTTGTTTCCTTGGCTGTGTTGTACAATATCATATTTGTGGTGGGCCGTTCTGTGTTTTGGGAAATAAATCAACGAGCCACTCCGGTCTGGTATTTCTTAGACTATTTATGTGATTTTATCTATCTAATAGATACGCTGGTTCGTATGCATGAAGGTACGTATTTGTTAGCGAAACAAAATGATTTGTGTTGCAAGACTACGATGGCTCAGATCCCGCGTTCGTGAATATATTATCGCGTTGTTCTCCTCTTTATTAGTGCAGAGTTCTCTTAATTATTTTCGGCCTCTGGCAATGACGAAAGCATGGCACTGCTCGCTGAATATTACCGACATGGGCAGCCCCCTTCGTCGGTACATGTGTACTTCCATCTACCTTTTCAATAATATCCCCTTCTTTCTAGTGCCGGTAAGGCCATCCCCTGAGTCCTTGACCAAGATTAAAAAAAGACTCCCGTCTCTTTGAATTCAAATCTAAATTTCAACCTGTTGAATAAATTTTAAAAAGCATTGAAGTTGTCGTTCCAAATCGTTTGATAAAAATTTCATATATTAAACGTCTGACGTAAACGGACACAAACCGATTTGCAAGTTTCCTACCTCCAACAGCTTAAATAAGAAGGGCCGCACCTGCCATTTTATATAGTGCTGCCACATTATTAACAGACTCAAGATATTTTGTGACAGGATCGATATATTGTGGCAGTCGCTGTACTCATCGGTAATTAAAACTACTTCTATTAACACAATTTCTGAACTTTCCAAAATACATTTCTTCTGTGAACAGAAAGTTTACATGAGTTGCCAAATATCGCAAAGTTAAAAAAACGTTTCCTTTTTAAAAAGTATTCAAGTATTTTAAAAAGAAATTGATTTAAATTGATATGCAATTTGAATTCGAAAGCGCTTTCCAATAGTTAAAAACTACATCAAATAAAAAACTGCATTAGCTTCAGTGAAACCCGCATGGGAACTAAAACCCCTCAATTGATCACTTTGGATTTTTTAAATAAAAATTTGGGAAAAAAGAACAGCCACGATATTTCTACATTACTACCTTTGCATGAAGTTACGCACAATTAAATAATAATCTGCTGGGCGTCACTTTAGTTTTGACTTTTATCGGGTGTTTTTTATAGAATGATACAGGTTTATAACATAATAAAACATTGTAATATATTTTTAATATCACTGAAATGATCTTTATTGGATAAAAAAAGTTATGACATTAATGTTCAAATATGATTTCGGCCATGTGGCCGCCACGGCCGGCGCGTACAAGGCGCAATCTGGAACACCAATTTTCACAAACATTTCGAGGTGTTCAATTGTTTGTGGTTTATCGACGTACACAAGTGACTTTACATAACCCCAAAGAAAATAATCAAAGGGGTTAAGTCACTAGATATTGGGGCCAATTAATTGGGCCATTTCGTGAAATTATTTTTTCGTCAAAAGTTTCCTTGAGTAAATCAATTGTAGCGCTCGCTGCGTGGCATGTGGCTCCGTGCTGTTGGAACCACATATCAGCAAGATCAATGCCAGCTAATTAAGGTACGAAAAAACTTCGAATCATGTTTCTATACCGCTCACCATTGACAGTAACATTCTGACCATCGTCGTTTTTGAAGACATATGAGCCAATGACTCCGCCAGCCCATAAAGCGCACCAAACAGTAATTTTCTGTGGATGTAATGGTGTTTCGACAAAAGCTTGAGGACTCTCATTTCAAATGCAAGACTTCTGCTTATTTCCGTACCGTTTCCAGCAGAAATGGGCTTCATCGGGAAATAAAATTTTAAACGGTTAATTAAAAATTTCTAACAATTTACACGCGGTTCTCTGGTGTAAGTCGATTTATAATAAAATTTCAAAGCAAATTAAACAAAAAGCAACTATCAGCTGTTAAATATGTGGTCGAATAAAGCAGCGATGCCAACTCAAAGTTGCATCACTCTATAAAAAACACCCGATATAATGTGATTTATGAGAAATTTATGCGTTTTATTTTGAAACCTGTTGTGTTCTTGGCAAAATTTATTATTGAATCATTTAATGTGACCCATGAACTGTCAACTACAAAGTAATTCGCCATTTGCTAATTTTACCCACTTCGGTTATATCATAAGCAGAAAGATAAATTGATGATTACCAGCTAATTCACACATACACATTTTCCTTAACATTAAAAATTTCCACAATATTTGCTGGAGATCGTATATATTAAATAAATATATTTTAAATTGTTAATAAACCAATTTTTTGACATATTGTCATTATTATAATATGAAATTTATTTGTTGGGTGGTTAAGCAATGTCTATATGCATTTCATTGGTGCTTCTTACCAAATCGTCAGTAGATATATTTTATATATTTTTATATATTTTATATATTTTATAGTTAATTTATTTAACATAATTCTTAGATGGTTTTTGGAAGTCTTTTAATAAGTTGAGAAGTTTGAAACTTTGCAAAACTTTGAAGTCTACTGACGATTTGGTAAGAAGCACCATTGAAATGCATATAGACATTGCTTAACCACCCAACAAATAAATTTCATATTATAATAGTACAATGACAATATGTCAAAAAATTAGTTTATTAACAATTCAATTGAGATTTTTTTTTCATTTTGCCTTATAAATACTTTCATTGTTATCCAAGGGATTTCTAATTGTATAAAGGTATAGAAAAATAAAATAGAGTCGTATCGAATGAAAGTTGTTTGTTGGGTTTGGTTTGTATAAGTTTCATGGCCTGCTACACTTATTATAATGTGATTTTTTGAAATTATTTGTGAATTTTTATAGTTAATTTATTTAACATAATTCTCAGATGGTTTTTGGAAGTCTTTTAATAAGTTGAGAAGTTTGAAACTTTGCAAAACTGTGGTTGAAGTCTACTGACGATTTGGTAAGAAGCACCATTGAACTGCATATAGACATTGCTTAACCACCCAACAAATAAATTTCATATTATTATATTTTAAATTTTAAAAATAGGGCACTTATGGCGTTTTCTTTTCTGGAAAAGGTGTAACATTTTTTCACTTCTTTTCTGAAAATTGGCAGTTCGGAGGACTTTTAAATAAGAAATAGTTTTTTATAAGACATCTTCAAATAATTTCTAGTAAATTCTGTGTCTTCAAAGGACATGATGTGCCCGTTTTTTATAAAAAAGTGTAAGAAATGTTGAATTTTTTTTTTGGAAAAGAAAATTCCGTTAGATTCAATGTCTAAGCCGTTAGTGACACCGAAAATATTTGTGGAATAGTTAATCCAATAATTAATTATTCGTTAGATATTATTCAAGTAACTGTTCTGGAAACATTATTTGGGCATTTATTCGGACACAATATTCGAATAATTATTCCAGAATTATTATTAAAATTCACTTCGATTTCTAAACAATTGAGCAGTCCATAACGTTTTTGATTTTGCCTCCGAATCATTCAATTAATTTCGTCCCATTATGTAACAGAGTTCTTAAAAACTAAAGAAACTGTCAATAATTGGTTTCTTCCCTAATAATTTATCATTTGCTTTATATATTTTTTTAGGTTACTTGGATCAAGGCCTTCTTGTACGTGATGCCTATAAGTTAAGACGCCATTATTTCACCAATAAAGGCTGGTATATCGATGTTCTTTCCATGTTGCCCACAGACCTCTCTTACATCTGGTGGTCGCCGAGTAAATGTGGTCCACATTTTTTACCCTGTGCCGTTATTGTACGCCTTAATCGCCTGCTAAGACTGCCACGTATGTGGGAATGGTTCGATCGGACGGAAACTGCAACGGGCTATCCAAATGCCTTCCGTATTTGCAAAGTGGTATTGGCCATTTTGGTGTTAATACATTGGAATGCCTGTATGTATTTCGCGATAAGTTATGCGCTCGGCTTCGGGACAGACAACTGGGTGTATAATTTGAGCGGCGAACGTAACAGTACGTTACAACGACAATATATTTATAGCTTTTATTGGTCGACATTAACGCTGACAACGATTGGAGAGACCCCAACACCAGAAAATGATGCTGAATATCTATTTGTGGTGGCTGACTTTTTAGCGGGTGTTCTGATATTTGCTACAATTGTCGGTGAGTAGATTCCGTTAGATTGATTATGTATTGTGATATGGGTGTAAATGGACATTTTGGCAAATTACAAAGTTAAGGAAAGTGTCGGAAACCGCAGAAAATTAATTAAATTCGCAAAGAATTTAATTTATTAAATGTTTTTGGGAATTGTCGTTTTAACTCTTTAATTTTTATTTTCGTGCTGGTTATTTGTTCCCAAAAATTATATTTTTAAAATTTTTATTTGAATTCCAATCATTTTCATTAAACAAAAAATACTTCTTTACTTCGTGATATCTCTCGAACGTATTAACCGACTTTAACTCAGTGATCGACTTGATTTTCAAGTATTAAGAGTTGATTAGTTTGTGGAGCCGATCGGTGAAGCGGCTGAAAAGTTGATATATTGAAATCTACCAGTTTGAATCGATTTCAATTCAGAGGAAATCTACATTAAGGAACACCCTTTTTTCGATTACTATATATAAATCCGGAGTTTTTCAAATAAACCACTTAATTTTCGAATTTTATTCTTTCATGATATCTCAGGAACGGATTAACCGATTTTGAGCCGGCTTAAGGTGATCGACGCAGATTTTAAAGCTGAAGAGCTTTGTGAAATCGATCATAAAAGCCAACTAGCCAAACGTTAAAATCGTAAATGTTAGGTAAATGTAAATGTTGCTTAAGATCGTCTCATTTGTTTTTTTCATATTAAAAAACAACAAATAATTAAATATATACAACAACTTTATAATACATACAACAATAATGACAATGTCCATATTATTGATGTTTGTGTTGAAAAAGTACGCAAATTCTACTGGTACTAATGGACAACAGAAACACCAACATACACAACTAATAGGATAATGAGTCATAAATTTAATAAACTGGACACATTTTTTCCATATAATAATAAATATTAAATATATTGTTATATGACACAAATATATAAATTTATGTGCAAACAGATGTTTAATACTAACAGAATTTCTGCAACGAACAAAAACATATATAAATGCGATATTTCAATGAGAATAAAACATATAAAATAAAACATTTCAATGAGAATAAAACATATAAAATACGTATATCATGTCTTAATACATATTTATCAACTAAAAATATCAAAAGAGAAATAATTACCAAAAAAGGTCTATTGTGCCCCATTCCCATTCGAGGTTGGGACGTTACGGCAGCATATCATTCCAGTCACGTAAACGTTTTCACGACTTGCCATACAACAGTTTAGATCAGCTGACACATCTACATTACTTTTACGATGTCAACGTTCGTTCGGCTAAATGAGGCTTTAAAAAAGAACACTTTGAAAAACGATTTTTTTATTTTCTTGGATATATCATAAAATCTACCGACTCGAATCGGTTCGAATCCACAGAGTATGAAACCAGTTTGGTTTAATTCGATTAAGCCGCTCAAATATAATAAGCTGGTTACTCGATGGTGCATCGGTTAATATAGATTTTGGCAAAATAAAAACTCAAGAGATTAACTTTTATTTTCTGATGAATAAATAAAAGTTAAGAAATATCTTTTATGTCTGAAGAGTCAAGAAATAATTTTTATTTTCTGATGTAAAAAAAAGAATCAAAAGAAATAGGTTTTATCATCTAAATAGCCAAAACTAATAAGAAAACAAATTTTATTTTTGGATCGAAAAATTAAACAAAAAATAACTTATTTTCTGAAAAAGAAATAGGAATCAAGAAGTGGGTTATATTGTGATCGAAAAATTAAAGTCAATAAATAAATAAAAATCTAAATCTGATCGCAAAATAAAAGTCAAGAAATAATTGTTGTTTACTGAAGAACAACTTAAAATCAAGAAATAACTCGATGTATTCTTTTGTTGCATATAAGAAACAGGCGTACATGGACATATAAAATATGGCACTTTTACCTGCTTTTATTTAAGTTCAGGCAATAACTTTTATCAGGAATAAATTTTATCTCATCTTATCATGATATTAACAATTAATAATACAATCAATAAATAATAATTGTACTACTTTAAGTGTATATTCGGTGGGATATTATTCGAATAATTTTGCTAGTAAGATATTGTGCTCTATATTCAGATCTTTATAGGAGCATGTTTAATCCACTTGGGTTTTTTATTTATTTATATTAATTTACTTGTTAATATCAATTCTAAACATAATCTTTTATAATAAACTAATTTTTTGACATATTGTCATTGTACTATTATAATATGAAATTTATTTGTTGGGTGGTTAAGCAATGTCTATATGCATTTCATTGGCGCTTCTTACCAAATCGTCGGTAGACTTCAACCACAGTTTTGCAAAGTTTCAAACTTCTAAACTTATTAAAAGACTTCCAAAAACCATCTGAGAATTATGTTAAATAAATTAACTATAAAAATTCACAAACAATTTCAAAAAATCACATTATAATAAGTGTAGCAGGCTATGAAACTTATACAAACCAAACCCAACAAACAACTTTTATTCGATACGACTCTATTTTATTTTTCTATACCTTTATACAATTAGAAATCCCTCGGATAACAATGAAAGTATTTATAAGGCAAAATGAAAAATAAAATCTCAATTGAATTGTTAATAAACTAATTTTTTGACATATTGTCATAAAATTCTCATTATTAACATAATTCTCAGATGGTTTTTGGAAGTCTTTTAATAAGTTTAGAAGTTTGAAACTTTGCAAAACTGTGGTTGAAGTCTACTGACGATTTGGTAAGAAGCGCCAATGACATTGCTTAACCACCCAACAAATAAATTTCATATTATCATAATCTTTTATATTTAAAGTTTGATAACAATCGTTTACAAGCCGAAAAGCACATCACAAACAAACAAAAAAGTTTACAAAAAACATATAAATAAAAAGATAGATACAATTTTTAATATTTGCGTCGTAAAAATTACAACACAATTCATCTACACTTATATTATCTTGAAAAATTAAAAACACAAATAATTCTTCTTTAAAAATCTGCTCGTTACTAAGTACCTGCAAATTCTAAGGCTGATAACTCGAAAGCCATCTATCTTTCAATATTAAACTCTTTTAGTAATTTTAAATATTTGATCGCATTCTCTTATATGATCTTCTACTTTTGTGCTAGACAATAGATCACTATCGGTGATCTATATAGTGTTTGATAGCCTTATCAAACACATATTTTTATGAAGTTTAAGGTAAATCAGTTTTTAATTTTCATTCAGGGCATTCACGCTGTGTGCTATTTAGTCATATTGTGACAAAGTCATAAAATTTTAAACCAGTTTAAGAAAGTTATTGTTGTGCTGCATACAAAAAGTCATAAAATAATATCACTCTTTCAGGTATGTTTTATTTTTTGTTATAAAGTAGCTCTAGGGATCTGAGCCGAACACCTGAAAACCCTTAATCGAGACGGCGGTATGATATGTTTGCCGCCGTTACTTATATATGATTCACGACTAAAAAACCATGCATACCTAAATGTCGGTACATTAAATCACATTTTTATATCATAAAAAAAAATTTTAAGAAAACTAAATATATACAAGTGAAAAATATTTCGTTTAACTTACGTAGTTGGCAGCCACTGAACGTTTTTCTGTAAGCCGCCGTAAAAAAAAATTCAGCTCATATCAAATGCGTTGTTATCTTATCAGCTGATCGATGTTTGATATTGCATTATAAGTTATGACGAGTTGTTCAAACTTGTCATATATATCGTGCTATTATATTATGACTTTATGACTACAGTGTGAATCCCCCAATTGTTTTATGTTCATCACAAAAGTCGACCATTCCCTAAGATGGTTTTTCAGTAATTGCGTTCTTGTAAACAAAAACTTTAATCCAAAAAGTTGTAGTAGAGAAACTGTTAAAAAGATATGAATTAAAAGAAATTGATATGAAGGAAGTTAAGAAAATAAAACTAAATATAGTTTAAAAAAGCTAGTGTGACCACACTGATCATGGCTGAGTGCAGAATCGAACCAACGACAACTGGCTTCGTTGTATACGTGCTAACACTTCAGACAACAACTGTAGTTGATAAAAGCTTTCAAAACATAATTCTTAATCTTGTTAATTTATGATATAAAAACTTAAATTTGCTTTTGCAACTTTTTTGTTTGTTTTCGTTTTTCTAAGCCTTATCTAAGGCTTATCCGTAATATATTTAAAATAAAGTTTCAATTCCAGGAATACAATTTTTGTTAAAAGTAATTCGAAATAATATTTCCGAAAGGATTGACTGTGAACACGTCTTATGGCCATAAATTGCTGGCAATTTTTTTTATTAATAAATATCTAAATGGTCATTGTTCTTGTAAATACATTAGCAATTGTTGTTTGCAATTGTATGTGTGTGTCAAGCTTTCAATTTGTTTCCACTGAAATTGATAAACGTTTTGCGCGTGTTCTTATTTGAAACTTGGGGTATTTATTTAATTTTGGCTGAGGAGTCTTGTTTTTTCACAATGGCGAGAGTGATTAAGATAATTTTTTATATTTTTTTCGGCACGTAGAAGGAATGGCAAATGGTTGTAATTGAATTTTGTAATAACTTGAATATTTGCTGCCAAATATTCTTAATATCGACATGTCACTATTCAATATTTTGATTATGAAAAAGAATTAATTAACATTGAAAAAAAAACAGTAAGAAAATATATAAAAAAAAATAGAAAACGGTTGATCCTAAAAGCCACCCTCGTAACTTTCCGCTAGTTTTAATCGCAAACCTATTGTAGAAGGTTGAAAAGTTTATAAAACTGCTATAAATATTTAATACAATCAACCGATTTCGTAATATAAAAGATGTTTTTTTTTTAATTAGTACATATTTTTGGGAATTGTCATTTAAACTGCCCTTCAATGGACCACTTTGATTTCTCAGTAACACTTTGAGAAAAAAGAATCAGTAGGATATAAAAAATTTGTTCGTAATTTTTGTTTTGGTTTACAATATCTTTCGAACACATTGACTGATTACGAACCGCTTCAGTGTGATCGCCTAGGTTTAATAACAAGAGCTGATAAGCTTGTGGAGTCGAGCGGTTAGGCAGGTTAAAAGTTCTTAAAGAAAAATGTCTGAGTTGTTACGATTGAAATTCATAGGATTTCTTACTTTGATAGAACTCTTTGGAACATCGTCAGTTTAGTTTATTTAGCTCGGTCCATTAACCCATTGTGTACCCACACATACATAATAACACCGCTCAAAGTTAGACATAAACCATTTTGAATAACTGAAAATGTCGGGAAAATGATGCAAACTCGCTTTTTGCAATATGGGATAGAACGAACAACTTTCCAATTTTCCTAGCTGGGAAGTTAAAAATATCAAAACAGACAAGTTAGTAACTAGGAAAAGATCCCGAATTGTCTAAATTTGCTCTATCTATTAGCAGGAAACATATTATATATATGTATGTTTCCTTTATACGCTTATTCGTAATTCTTTTCCTTATTCGTGATTAAAATTATAATTATAAAATTAAAAATATAAGAGAATCAGCTGCCATATAATATGTCTTATATAATAATGTCTTTTCTAGTTTCAACTGAAACTTTTTAAATTTAAACTGATAAAGTATTAAAGTCGTGTACAGTCATTCACAGTAACGGATAAAATTCGGGTTAGCAAGATCGTCGCCGCGTCGGCTTCTGTGCTGCGATACTTTGCAAATAATTTTGAAAAGTAGTTTTAAAACGAACATATTAATAAAAAATATAAAACAGGACACAAACAAATGCTGAGTCCTTATATGCGAGTAATAAATACGTCCCAGATTTTCAATAAAATAAATCGTCTCAACCCAACAATCCTTACAAATGCTTGATTAATAGTCAGGTGAATGCCCTTAAATAATTCAAAACACATGGAGTTTGCAAACTTGTTGCTTCTTCATCTATCCAAGTTTGGCCACATTCACAATTTATTTATCAAGTTAAAAATTAATTATGATATATTTATGGACTGTTGACACAATTTGAGGGCAATAAAAACGAAGTTTTTCCAACAAACAATTACAAATTTTTAACCAGATTTTATCCCCTGGATATAAAAAAGGTACTTTATTTTTAACCTACCCTCGTACATATATAAAAATCTAAAACTATTTACTAAAATATGCTAAAAGAAAAACTATTCTACCGAAACAATTAATTATTTAAACATTTAATACTTCCTTTCCTTGCATTTCTCTTTCGCTCGCTGACACCTTCAATCCATTTCAGGTAACATTGGCTCCATGATATCCAACATGAATGTGGCGCGTGTTGAATTCCAAAATCGCATGGATGGCGTCAAACAATACATGGCGTTTCGTAAAGTGGGCCATGAACTTGAGGCACGTGTCATACGATGGTTTGCTTACACCTGGTCACAAAGTGGCGCGTTAGATGAAGAACGCGTACTGGCCGCACTGCCCGATAAACTGAAAGCGGAAATAGCCATCCAAGTGCACATGGACACATTGAAACAAGTGCGCATATTTCACGACTGTGAGCCCGGTCTGCTGGAAGCGTTAGTATTGAAACTTAAACTGCAGGTCTTTAGTCCTGGCGATTATATTTGTCGCAAAGGTGATGTGGGCAAGGAAATGTACATCGTGAAGAGAGGTAGACTGTCGGTGGTGGCAGATGATGGTGTCACTGTGTTCGCCACCCTGGGAGCTGGTTCGGTGTTTGGTGAGGTTTCAGTGCTGGAGATTGCTGGTAATCGCACTGGCAATCGTCGCACTGCAAACGTACGTTCGTTGGGCTACTCAGATTTGTTTTGCTTGGCCAAACGTGATTTGTGGGAAACGTTGTCTGACTATCCGGAAGCGCGTGCCACACTAACCGAAAGAGGTTGTCAATTGTTACGCAAAGATGGTTTATTGGACGAACAAGTTTTTGCTGGTAAGTTTGATGAAGAAGGAAATTGCAGAGAACTGAATGAAGAAAAAAACCATGTTTTAATTTAATATTGTTTCGGTTTGTAAAAGCAGATTATCGATTAGGAATTTAGTTGTTGTTGTGTGAGTGCTTTAACCCTTTGCCTACCCGTCTAATCATCAAGGCGACCAAAAGCTTTCCTCTCAAATGTAAGAAGCTTATAAAAGTGCTTAAATATATATTTAGCTTAGTTTTAAAAAATATCACATTTTTCGGAGTATCTTTTGGGGCATTTTCGACTTTCTTCAAAGCATTTATAGGATTCTGCGTTGCGAGTAGAATCTACGTTTCGAGTCTACTGTAACTTTGGAAGTTTTCAATCTTTAATAATTTCACTTCCTCGTATCTTAAGTCCTTTTTGTGTGCATATATTCTATTTATTATTATTATTGTTTATATATTCCGAAAACTTCCGAATATTTCATGGAAAATTTTTTGGCTAAATTCTTTGGAATTCGTACTTGAAATTTATATCAGATTATGTTCACATTAATAAAAATTGCTGGGAATTTGTCTATAAATCGGAGTAATTGTGTAGTCTTCGACGTGATTTGTAGCACTATTTAAATTCGTTTTTCGGTGTAAAACAAACTCGATTCTCGATGTTCCTTTTCTGAAGTAAGAATATAGTTTTCAGATAAATCTAGGCTTTCTGTGGTTCTTCTGGAAACTCAGTTTCTTTTTTATATATGTATTTCGATCATATGTCGCGTGTTATACAGTCGGAAATCTTTTGAGCCCTCTAGAGTAATTTTTTTTTCTAAATCTAGTGAATTGCAAATCTATGTTAGATATTAATCGTCCATATAAATATATCTGAGAATATTTAAATATTTCGGAATGATTTAGTTTTTTTAGGAGAGAATAATTTTCTTAGTTCGTTAAGGGATCTTGTGTTTGATTTTAAAATTTCACAAAACATTTTAGCTACAATCACTTTTCGGAAGCTTTTTTGAAACTATGACTCCAGAGTTTGAATATTCGAAATTCTGAATTCCCGGAAAGCTCTGGAAATATCTGTAATCATAAATTTTCATATATATAATTGGAGTAATAAATTACAGCCGCTGCGTTTATCTTTCAATTTATAAAATGTTCTGAAATTTCGGAGATTTTTCCGAGTATGCCAAATATTTTATTTCATTTTTCGTATATTCTTGATTTTTGAATATGTATTGAGTTTGAGATATTAGGAAATCTTTCGAATTTTTTTTTTTCGCAAATTCTGGGTAATGAGAACCTTGTCTGAATTTTTTTTTGCATTTTTCGGAGTAGCTTATTTTGTTAACAAAACTTTATTCCAATAATTTAATTAAAGGATTTTTCGTAATACTTTGAATTTTCGGGAACAATTTTATCTAATAACAGCTTTCGGGATGTCCTTTGAAATTATGCAAATCTTCGGAAAACGTTGGATTTTCTTTGGTATGGTAATAATTTTTATGGGATGGACGTATTTTTGAACCTTTTCCCATATTTCGGAGACTTTCGGACTTTTCTCATTTTTCGGAGAGAGTTCTATTTTTCTTTCATATTGATTTTTCGGCAGTGTGAACATCGAACTTAAGATTTTTCTGCACATAAATAAATATGTGTTGAATCGGGGAAAATGGGGCTACCCATTCTACAATGTCGGAGGAATTTTTTCTTTCCTACAAACCAAAACAATTTATTAATTGTTTTGTGTTTAGCGAACTTTTACGAAAGAAAACCCTGTTTCGAGATAAATTAAATTCGACGAATTTATTATAAAAATTTTTGATTGTTGATAAATTTAAAGCCGTTTGTGTGTGCATCAATTTATGGGAAGTATTCGATTATCTTAAAGATGGAAGTTGTTTTACTACGAATTCGGGTTTTAGGTATTTTCGATCACGTATTGCAAATTGCAGTTAAATAAATTTCTTTTCTCGAATATTAATTTTTTTTAAGATATAATTTAAGGGAAATTTGAAAAAGTATATTAAAATATTTCGACCAAATTTTTTAATTTTGTTACTCCATGGCTGATTACAACAGACGTGAATCTGCTTTCATCGGCATCTGCTTTTTACATATTAAAAACCAAAAATGAACTCATTCAAACTAAACCGTACGAAATCATTTTAGATTCACAGCGCGTTCATGACAGCATAGAGAGTGGCATTGAGAAATTAGAAGTTTCTGTGGAAAATCTGAATATGAGACTGGCACGTCTGCTGGCGGAATACACAGCAAGTCAAGCAAAAATGAAACAACGTCTAGCTAAACTTGAACTTAAGTAAGTAGATAACGTCATGTTGTCATGATGTGGCGTTGTGTGGGTTGCACTGCACGCTATTGTAAATTACAAAAACTTGTCAAGTGCTGTCACTGTCACAACAACAAGTACTACTTACATACGAATGAGTAGTTGGCAGAGAGAGTAGCACACAGAAAATATTTGTGCCAGTTTGTTAAAATTATAATCATAAAGTAATTAAATTTGTATATATTTTCTCTTCTCTTCTCTTCTCTTTTTGTTTTTATATCCTTTCCCATTTAACTGTAGCTACCAATTAACGCATAACAATTCTCTGACCGAACAACATGCGAGGCCACCACGTAGCGGCAGATTGTATTCACTGCAACCAAAAAAACGTCCAAGGCCAAGATCAGTGACCACATCAAAAACAATCGATAACAATAAACAGAACACTTTGTAAGTGACCAGAAGAGTTGGAAAATGGAAAATGAATTTAAATGGCCGCATGAAATATTTTTGCATAAATTGTAACACTTGCCCCTCACAAATACCAGGACAACTACAAACTATAAGAGGTTTCTTAAACTCCGAAGTAGGCGAAACTGTAGAAATAATTTTGTATATACGAAATAAGTTTTATAAGAGGAAAGGAAAACATGTTGTACAGACTAAACTAGAGTTTATCAAAACTGAAACATATTTTTATTCATTTTTAATATATAACGGAGCTTTTCTCCCAAGTTAGTGACTTAAAACTGATTGAAGTAGTGAATGGTACTGCCTGGCCCACGGTGGCACTATACATCGTTCTGTCCTACAATTTGTAACTTTTTTTTTTACTCTTCACCAAAAATGGTACAGATTCCAGGGTAGGATCATTGAAAACCTTTTATCGTACATAAAAGTAAGAAACGTACGTCGATGAATTCCATATGAGATTCGGCACAGCCCGATACAGCACTTTTAATTGTTGTGTTAATAAAATGATGCGACAGAACGATGTCTAGTGGTGCCATGGGATAGACAGTTATTTTGGAAAACAGCACGAATAAAAATTTATCGGGCCGTTCACCGACATCACAAGTTATAGTCTGATCGCACAAATAACAAATAAAATAAAAATATTTACGAAAATTTTTTTTTGTTTTAAATGCTATTTGTGCGCAGGGCGATTTCTTGCGACAACGGCGAAGAAGCGGTAGATGTATTACTTTGCTAATATCTCCAGGAGTTTTTATAGACTTTGAACAAGTTTTAAACAGGTACCGTAAAGGTTATAAGTAATTTTATTACTGTTATTTTGTGATTCTGAAAAAAAAACATTCATTTAAAACAGTTATTTTTCTAATTTTTAAATACCATTAAAACTAAATTTTAATATTATAAAAAATATGAGAAAACTCCCACTTTAGAAAAAACTAATAAAATACTTAACACTTTTGCCGTCATAAAATAAAACTTTTTAAGGAGCTTTCCTCATCAGAAAATGAAGGAAAAATTAGTATGGTTTTCAACAGAAAAATATGACTCCTCATAAAAAATTCAACAATTTTTTTTTAAAGAATCAAAAGACTCTTTTTAAGGATAATATTTTTTTAGAAGAAGTTTATTTCATCACGGCAAACAAAATTTACATTCTAACAACTTTTATTTTTTCTTTGAAAAATAATTTTTAAACGTAGAGTTGGGAGCACTTTTTAAGATCAGCATAAAATCGGAAAGAGCAGCTCAGTAGGAATCTATTGGTGTAGAGGAGTATATGTTTCAAACTATTCTAACATGAAGAGCTTTTGAGTTTAGCATTTTCAGATAAGTGTTGTTTAGGATGCCTGCTTTTAACAACAAAATACAACGAATTCGATACTAGCTTCCGAACTCCATGTTATTGAAGGCTTAATTAAAAAAAAAAATAGTTTGTGCTTATAAGCTGCTTATAAGACGTATGTACTATAAGCAGCTTATAAGCATAAAATATTTTTATGGATGAGGCTTTAAATGTTTAGAGATAATATCTGGCTTAGGGCCCCGTGAGAAATTCTTCAACTGTATCTAAGGTGAATTAAAAACTTGATCTGAAATATTTCTCAACCTGTAAGTGAAACTCTTGAGTCTATTTATAGAAATTCACACTTTAAAATGTGTTTAAGAAATTATAACCTAAAATAGAATAGAATAAAAAAAATTGCGTAGAATCTAAGAGATTATGAATGTTAACATTAAAATTTAATAATTTATAAAATCTATGAATGCGAAAAACAAAACCATTAACAACAAAACTAGTAAGAACCAACAACAACAAACTTAATTGTAAATAGTTTTAGATATCTAAGAGTTTCTAAAGGAAAAAATATTAAATGTGCCTCAAGTTGTTAATGAAAAAAAGCAAAATATATAATTTTTTAGATTGAAAATAATTATAATTATAATGGTTTATTTGTAATCAAATTCTCCATTAAACATTAACTATTAATAGAATATATTATTTTTGTAGTTAAAAGATAGAAAATAAAATAATTTAAAAATAATTTCATAAAAAATAATGCTTAGAAATGTCAAAACTTAAAGCATTTTTGGATATCCTTGATAAAATATAATTTTTAAATACCATTAAAACTAAATTTTAATATTATAAAAAATATAAGAAAACTCCCACTTTAGAAAAAACTAACAAAATAAAATATATTTTCAAAATAAAAATAAAAATAAAAAGAAAGTTCTGGTTTTGGAAAACGATTTAAAGAAAACAAACGAAGACATAAAATTTATTGTTGTAATAAATAATTTCAAATATGTATTTCATAGCCTTCCTCAAATTCTTTTTAAATTAAATGCAACAGCATTTAACAATTTTTTATATTAAATTCAATCGATATTGACAGGCTGGGGTTCGTGAGATATTTCTAATTATGAAAGACGTGAAAAATGCTCCAGGTCACAAGAAAAATTCGCCATCAGTTCAATTCAATTATTCAACTTAGAGAGCAGAACGGCTGTTTTCGAAAACCACTACACAACTGTCATCAATGCTCAGGCGTTTGTTCGCTACTTAGGTGGCATAATTGAATGAGATATCAATTCTCAATTAAACTGATTTTGTTATGAGAACAACTTGGCACCTCTTTCTAACTGATGGTAACACACTTTAGATCAGTGTTTCCGCTCGTGTCCAAATTTCAAAATTTTTTTTGTAAATTTATTTTTCTGTTTTTAAACTCTATATTTTATGTTTTATGTGTTTATATATATATATATATATATATATATATATAATAACAAATTAAAACTTAATAGCAAATTTCGAAACATTTTGTTTGAACTTTTACCAGCTACTTTTGTAATTTATTATAATAATTAATTATTATAATATTTGATTTATTGGTGTAAATTTCGAATTATATTAATTGATATTAATTTTTAACTGAAACTAATTTCTTCCACGTAAAAATAAAAGTTTGAAAACTATTAAAATATGACGATTTGGTCAATATTAAACTTAAAGTTGGAAAAAGGCCAGTCAATGTAGAATAAAAAACTTAGAAAGTAAAAAAGACAAATTATCAATTAAAATTTGTTCAAATATCTTAATTTTATAAAATTTTTAAAAAATTTTAAAAAAGGAATAACCACGATTAATATTATAACTGAAGACTTTTTAATACACTTTCCAAAAATATGTAGTATTTTATTCCGATTCAAAATTGATATTGTTCCGAGAAATACTTTTATCTTCCATTTAACGAAGAATCAAATGAATCTCATTACTGAACGCTTGATTGTAGGAAAACATATTTTCGAGTCGCCCCATAATTATGGAAATAAATTGTTTTTCAAAATTACTTGTGTCAATAACAGCAACACTTAATTTTTATTTTATTATTTATAATAAAAATAAAAATAATTAATTTTATACTTAAAATTTTGAACCGAGAAATCACAAAACTGAAAATAGTCGGGAAAATGTTCAAGAATGAGTGTTTCAGGCTTTAAAGAAATAAATTTCGTGCGTTGCTTGAAATGCGGTAAAATAATGAAATACTCTCGTTATGAGACGGCTGCTTTATTGGAACACATACGCAACGAACACCCGGAAGTCGATATTGTTGATACGGATACGAAACGAAAGAGAACTCTAGATACGGAATTAGGAAAACCTCCTCCCACACAAAATAAATACTCCTATGCAAACTATTTGGAACCAGAAGTGAAACCTAAGGAAGACTGCCAATGCTCTGATGATGGCTGTGATTCAGAGAAATGTCGTTCATCCCACAAAAAGCAGCAGGAAAGCTACCAAAATTCAGATAACGCCGACAAAGGAGAACAATCGCCGATGCAGCCGCAGTTAGTGAAAGATGTCGATCTGACCCAATACTCTGTTACCTCGGAAATTTGTAAGTACAATTTCAATTGAATAGCAAACATCTCTGATCCGTTTTAAATTCTTGCAGTGGAAAAATATCCCGAAATAAAAGAGACTGAATATATCCCGCACAATCCCAATGCTCAAGTGGTTTATACAAGGCGCTATAGAGTCACCACGCCTCCTCCCATGTCACCGAACGTCTTACATCAACCCTTTCAATGCAGTCTGTATCGCACTTCAATCGAAAAATGGTGTCCTGTCAATGGAGCCATCTATTGCCCCAAATGCGGCTGTCACAAGAGACCTCTCACAAAGACTAAAGCTGAACACTTCACCAGCAATGAGTGTATGGCCTGTTGCCTTTTAAGTTGCTGGCCATTTTGTTTTATACCCTGGCTGGCACCAAGGCAAACTAATGAGCATCTGTACTGTGCAAATTGTAAAACGTTATTGGGCTCGTATGATCGCCACACTAACACTATAAGACCGAATCGTTTGTATTTCTCAAAAGGTACGAAAGACTACAGTGATGGCGAAGCGAATCCAAAAAATTGGGAAAAAATTAAGCAAAATAAACTCGTGCAAAATGAGTCCCCACCACAAACAACTGCCAGGGACAGTGCGAAATCCAAAAATATATCGTCCATTATAATAAATGGCAAGGAGCTGCCACCGGAAACGGTGTCGCGTATAGAAAAATATAAAAAGTTTGGTTCTTTAATAGGCTTGAATATCGATGCTTTGAGCCATCCTACAGATTCTGCAAACACAACACATCGTGACGGTGTCCATAAACAAAATTAACATGCGGCTCCCTCTGTGGCAAAAGGATGCAAACAAAATCTAAAAGGATAATACTTTAGCTAAGTGTGTGTAAGGGAGTGTATGTGTGAGTGTATTTTACCACTGTGAGCTTTCAGTATGCCTAAAAGCTTTTTGACAATAAACTTTTGTGGCTTGTAAAACTGTTTGTACTCCTACAAAACAATTTCAGTACTTAGATTCAACAGAAAGTGCTTGCGATACACAAACTAAACAAGTTTAAATAATTTTATTTGCAAATCGAAATAGATAATGAGCACAGAAGAGTATTAAATATTTACAGTATGTTGCCATATTATTAGGGACAGTATTCACGATTACTTTTTTGAAATGACAGGATTTATCAAAAAAATAATACAAGAAGAAAAATGTCAAGTGCCGCCACTAACACTGCGTTTGTGTAAATCGTTTTGCTTTAATGAAATTTATAAGTACACAAAGAAACAATATTTTTTCAAATATATACACTCTCTTTGCTCTCTGTATTTCTATTGTTTTTTCATACAAATTTGCAACATTTCGAGAGGCAAAGCAGCGTATGCAAATATTTCTCTCTGTACGTTCTTTCGGCAAAAAAATAAGAAATTGTGCAAAAAATAAAAATAAATTGTTCAAGTTTCATTAATTCAAAGTGATTTACAAAATTATGCCCCGAATTTTATTCATGTATTTTAATCCTCTAAATACGAAAGCAGTCGGACTAAAAGTTTTATTTTCTAGTTCATTTTTGATTCAGGATAACTTGAGGTTGTGACTTTAGTTATGTTATCTTGACAGTTTTATTAGGAAACAATATTAAAGAACTTTGTATAAAATTAGCACGCACGTTTAAAGTTATGAAATATTCTTTCAAAATGCGTAACCACAAAATACTAATAAAAAATTATTGATGTTACGATACGCCTTTTCGCAGATACAATACCGATACTTAAAATAAATATCGCCAAAATCGATATCGATAAGAATATTGAATTTGAGATCAGACTTAAATTATAAAATCTCAAGTACAGCAAATATTTTATTACACTAAATCGCAGTGCAAGAAATTATTGACAAATAAAATTCATATCAATAATATTTGAACACTTGCATTGAATTGAAATCCACAGCAAAATTAGCAAATAAGAAACTATTTTACAAAATAACAACAAAAGATTTGAAATTATGTTCTGTCCTGTTGTTCTTAGATATTATGAAAAAAATGTAATTATTTTTCCGAAAAAAATATATATCTAAAGGCCTGCGACTCACATAATTTTTATAGGATCAACAGAGTGTAAATATGGGCCGGCAAAAGAGGCACATGTTTTTGCAAAGTTGCAAAATTAGTGTCAAGGAGCAGTTTTCAATGTATTTTGAAACTATAAATATAATTTACATACAAATTTCGTTCGATATCGAATGCGGTAATTTGACCCCTGGTTTGATATCCAACATCCGTTCCTCACGAATTTATTTTGGTGCGTCAGATTCCGATCGTTTTTATGAATCCGCATCTGTTAAAATGATCTTCAGGGCAATAAAAATAAAATATACTGATATGACCAATTTTAATTCCAAGTCCGGTGTATATATTTTACTGTTGATAGTTCAATAAAAATAACATGAAGTACAGATTTATTTTAGTTCCGATAATTTTGTGCTCCCTCACAATTTTTTTCATGATTTTCTTCTCAAATAATTTTTTTGGTTGAAAGTAGTTTCAAATATTTATTTTTTCTGTAGAAGTGATTTTCATCCAGTAAGAGTTCCTTGGTTTTCAAATTCAATCATTCAGAATTCAAATCTTAATTCAGAAAAGTCTATACAATTAAAATAAAAATTAGTGTTAAAAAATATTGGTCGAAAACATATTTTATTTTTGAGATATATTTCTTGTGTTGTACAGCATTGGAAACTTTTTAGTTATTTTGTACAAATAAAAAATCCCATGCGGCTAATAATTGATATATTTGTTGCAAAGTCATAAAATCACGTTTATAAAAAAATTACAAAAATTGCTGTTGACTCTAACGAACAACAGAAGAAAAAGTAAATCTACTGAGAGATTTGAACGTGTTTTTGATTTAGAATTCTTTCATATTCTCAATTTAATATCGTCCCCTTTGGCTTTTATAATGAAGTGCGTTCGCTGTTTACTTTGTTACAGAGTAAGAAAAACAAAATTTTTTTGTAATATATAAAATTCTTTTTATTAACATGAAAAAAATAATATAAAAAATGTGCCTAATCATTAGTTTACTTTCTACTTGGCTAAGAAGACAACTGACAAACAAATCAAAATAAACCCTTTAATTCATTCAAATTAACTGAAATACTTTTCAGGGAATAAAAATATACAATTGACGGTTCAGCTGACGCTATGTAGCATTAGTTCCGTTTATATTCTATTCACTGGTGCTATTTTCATTTTTCTTTTCTGCCCTTTCGGCCTTTTCTCTAGCACGATTTTGTTTTACTCTTTCTCTAGCCTTTTGCATATGTTCTGCACAATCTCTGGGCTTAGTTTTCAAGGTCATGGCATCGTTGGCGGCCTTCTTGCGTGCTTGTTTCGATATGCAGCGCTCGCCACAACTAATTTCCACATAACGTCCAATATAACAGCCACATATGCCGCAATAATGATTTGTGTCATAACGCGATTTGGATGTTTTGCTGGAGGACAAGGGAAAATAAAATCTGTTAAATATTCCGTTAAATTTATGTGTTATTTCAAAAAGTGTTGCTTTCATCATTAGTTTTGGGCTAATGTTATTGTTTAGGTAGTCGACAAAAAAAAATAACACTGGAATTAAATATTTAATCCCAGTATTTAGTCAGTTTATGAAGAGAAGAGCGACAGGAGTGAACTGAAAATATCACGATCTAATGGCAAAATAAACAAAAGAAAAAAACTCCGGGCCCATTCAAATTGAAAAATATTTTAGTCTTCATTATGGTCCACCCATGGCCGAATAAACAGGTACTCTCAGTTCTTCGGATTATTTTTTACAGGGTTGAGTTAAAAAATCAAGAGAGAGAGAGAGAGAGAGTGAGAACTGATCGACGAGTTTTTGTTATGGTTTTGATATATTTTGAAACTTCTTATTCATTTAATTGAAAGCCTAACATAATGGGCCTGTTCGTAAATACATCACTGGTGTGCATCATATGAAAAAACTTTACTTTACAATGCTAATATAAGTTTCCCCATGATATATTGTTATAATAGCCATTCATGAGTTCCGTATTTAAACGTTGCTTTCGCGACATATTTGAGGCATTTATATTCTCATTTGCAAAGCATTAATGTATTTACGAACCTACCTAATATTTTGAGTAATTCCAAGATTGCTTGATGAACTTCATTAGCCTAAATGAAATATGCATGGGAAGAGCTAAAACTCTCCAATTGATCAATTTGAGTTATTAACTGCCAGGCCCAATAAGTCGAAAGGATATTTCGATCGTACAATTTATTTATGAAAGAACAAAAAAGTTGTTCAGTAATTTGAAACTTTCTTTCATCCATAAGAACATTTTTATTATATCTTAAAAAAATAAGCTCTTAATAGGCCTGTGGGTAAATAAAATTTTTTAAAAGAGAATTGAAATTGAAGAATTAGAATTGTATATTATTTTACAGCACAAACTTCTTTTGTCTGTCTAATTTGCTAGTGAACTTATTAGTTGTATTATCGATATCAATGATGATCGTGCTCTCGAATTTATATTAATTAACTCCTCGGACTTACTAAATAGAGCAATGAAGAGTAGTTGCTAAACGCATGACTCATAGCAAAAGGAATATTATTTGACTAATAATATGTAACGTGCGTCACATAGCAGCTCTTTGTAAAAATATGAAAATTATTTTCCCTGCAAATAAGTTGTTTTTTGCATTTGCGTTTATTATTAAAAATCCAGAAGCTACTTCGGACTACTTCGGCCTTTTGTAGCGTGCGTAACAAAGCAATGTGATTAATTATTTTGCAATTAATATACGCCAAACAATTCTCTTTTAAAACATTAGAAAATACATTTAAGCTGCACTAAACACTATAATTAAGTTGAGGGTATCTCTTTGGAAAGACCAATATAATAAAACATTCGTCAAGTCCCACATCTTCGGTTGTATTGCACGCAAAAATTTATATGTTTAAGTGAAATTTTTATTATCTGTCGAAAATATATAGTTAAATGTATAACGATGATAGTTTGTTCTCAAATGACTTCATGCCAAAAGTATTTTTCTGTATTCACAAATTTTATTCACATTCACAGAACACCACTAACGATTTCAGTCTACAACAGCGATATATTTATGTATGTGCGTGTGTGTGTATGTATGGTCTTACCACATATTGGTGGCTTTGAGAAATTTTTGCCAAGATGTTGCAACTTCGAGACGCACTACACTAAACGTTTCTGCTAAACAAGAAGGACAGCAAACGTATGTGGGAATTTGCTGCAAATATGCAACATTTTTCAAATCGATGGGTTTGACCAGAGTCGCCGGCGGCTGTGGCAAAATGATTTCGATGCACTTTTCTTCCTCGATAGCGACCATTGCTGATGATATCGCTAAACGTTCAATTCAATACTAAATCAATGAGTGGAACCAACTGTCAAGATACATAATTTTTTTGCCAAGAGCAATATATCTTCATTTAAGAGAAACATGCTAAATTTTGTCTCTTAAAATTATTTTGTGAGAAGCGATTTTTCATGCTCTAAAAATTCTTCAATTGATTTCTATTTTAAGCGCTCCACACACAAGAGATTTGGAATAACGAGTATACAAGTGCACATACAAGCACACATCCCTCAATGTATTTTCGATATTCTTTCTATGAATAAGTAATTAAATTTGATCATAAAGATTTCTTAAATCTGTTGTGTTTGTTTTCGGTCAATATAATACCGGGTCTTGATGAAAATTTCATACTGTTTCAAACAACAACTTCTATTTAGTTTTCTATGTGACACAATTCTAGTTTTGAAATTATAAAATTTGAAGGCAAAGTTTTTGGTCTTCGAATATTCGAAAGGTTTCAATTAAACATTGTACTCGCTTTCCAACGCTCACCTTAACATAGAATTCCTACCGTGATAGCAAATTTTGCGAACAACAACACCTTTTTTACCAAAATATAATCAAAAAATTCAAATTCTTGCCTCGTTTTAATAAATTCAGTTCGTTTACCCAAAATACCGTACGTGAGAACATAAATTGAGAAAAAAAGTGACAGTTCTCTGATGAAACTTTCTCAGAAATGGCTAATATTTTGGTAACAGCCTCGTTTTGGCCAAACGAATCCAAAATAAATCATTTGCAGGCGTTAAAACCCTAATTTTTAATATTTAGGAAAAGGGTTGAAAATCTAAAATTTCATAAGGGGTACCTCTTTGCAAAAAAAATTGAATTTGTAAAAATTTTCTCAGAATTGGCTAATATTTTGGTAATAGCCTCGTTTTGGCCAAACGAATACAAAATAAGTCATTTGCAGGCTTTAAAATGTAAATTTTTATTTTTATGGAAGAAGGTCGAAAATTTCATAAGGGGTACCTCTTTGCAAAAAAATCGAATTTTTAAAAATTTTCTCAGAATTGGCTAATATTTTGGTAATAGCCTCGTTTTGGCCAAACGAATACAAAATAAGTCATTTGCAGGCTTTAAAATGTAAATTTTTATTTTTATGGAAGAAGGTCGAAAATTTCATAAGGGGTACCTCTTTGCAAAAAAATCGAATTTTTAAAAATTTTCTCAGAATTGGCTAATATTTTGGTAATAGCCTCGTTTTGGCCAAACGAATACAAAATAAGTCATTTGCAGGCTTTAAAATGTAAATTTTTATTTTTATGGAAGAAGGTCGAAAATTTCATAAGGGGTACCTCTTTGCAAAAAAATCGAATTTTTAAAAATTTTCTCAGAATTGGCTAATATTTTGGTAATAGCCTCGTTTTGGCCAAACGAATACAAAATAAGTCATTTGCAGGCTTTAAAATGTAAATTTTTATTTTTATGGAAGAAGGTCGAAAATTGAAAATTTCATAAGGGGTACCTCTTTGCAAAAAAAATCGAATTTTTAAAAATTTTCTCAGAATTGGCTAATATTTTGGTAATAGCCTCGTTTTGGCCAAACGAATACAAAATAAGTCATTTGCAGGCTTTAAAATGTAAATTTTTATTTTTATGGAAGAAGGTCGAAAATTTCATAAGGGGTACCTCTTTGCAAAAAAAATCGAATTTTTAAAAATGTTCTCAGAATTGGCTAATATTTTGGTAATAGCCTCGTTTTGGCCAAACGAATACAAAATAAGTCATTTGCAGGCCTTAAAATGTACATTTTTATTTTTATGGAAGAAGGTCGAAAATTGAAAATTTCATAAGGGGTACCTCTTTGCAAAAAAAATCGAATTTTTAAAAATTTTCTCAGAATTGGCTAATATTTTGGTAATAGCCTCGTTTTGGCCAAACGAATACAAAATAAGTCATTTGCAGGCTTTAAAATGTAAATTTTTATTTTTATGGAAGAAGGTCGAAAATTTCATAAGGGGTACCTCTTTGCAAAAAAATCGAATTTTTTAAAAATTTTCTCAGAATTGGCTAATATTTTGGTAATAGCCTCGTTTTGGCCAAACGAATACAAAATAAGTCATTTGCAGGCTTTAAAATGTAAATTTTTATTTTTATGGAAGAAGGTCGAAAATTTCATAAGGGGTACCTCTTTGCAAAAAAATCGAATTTTTAAAAATTTTCTCAGAATTGGCTAATATTTTGGTAATAGCCTCGTTTTGGCCAAACGAATACAAAATAAGTCATTTGCAGGCTTTAAAATGTAAATTTTTATTTTTATGGAAGAAGGTCGAAAATTGAAAATTTCATAAGGGGTACCTCTTTGCAAAAAAAATCGACTTTTTAAAAATTTTCTCAGAATTGGCTAATATTTTGGTAATAGCCTCGTTTTGGCCAAACGAATACAAAATAAGTCATTTGCAGGCTTTAAAATGTAAATTTTTATTTTTATGGAAGAAGGTCGAAAATTGAAAATTTCATAAGGGGTACCTCTTTGCAAAAAAAATCGAATTTTTAAAAATTTTCTCAGAATTGGCTAATATTTTGGTAATAGCCTCGTTTTGGCCAAACGAATACAAAATAAGTCATTTGCAGGCTTTAAAATGTAAATTTTTATTTTTATGGAAGAAGGTCGAAAATTGAAAATTTCATAAGGGGTACCTCTTTGCAAAAAAAATCGAATTTTTAAAAATTTTCTCAGAATTGGCTAATATTTTGGTAATAGCCTCGTTTTGGCCAAACGAATACAAAATAAGTCATTTGCAGGCCTTAAAATGTACATTTTTATTTTTATGGAAGAAGGTCGAAAATTGAAAATTTCATAAGGGGTACCTCTTTGCAAAAAAAATCGAATTTTTAAAAATTTTCTCAGAATTGGCTAATATTTTGGTAATAGCCTCGTTTTGGCCAAACGAATACAAAATAAGTCATTTGCAGGCTTTAAAATGTAAATTTTTATTTTTATGGAAGAAGGTCGAAAATTTCATAAGGGGTACCTCTTTGCAAAAAAATCGAATTTTTAAAAATTTTCTCAGAATTGGCTAATATTTTGGTAATAGCCTCGTTTTGGCCAAACGAATACAAAATAAGTCATTTGCAGGCTTTAAAATGTAAATTTTTATTTTTATGGAAGAAGGTCGAAAATTGAAAATTTCATAAGGGGTACCTCTTTGCAAAAAAAATCGAATTTTTAAAAATTTTCTCAGAATTGGCTAATATTTTGGTAATAGCCTCGTTTTGGCCAAACGAATACAAAATAAGTCATTTGCAGGCTTTAAATGTAAATTTTTATTTTTATGGAAGAAGGTCGAAAATTGAAAATTTCATAAGGGGTACCTCTTTGCAAAAAAAATCGAATTTTTAAAAATTTTCTCAGAATTGGCTAATATTTTGGTAATAGCCTCGTTTTGGCCAAACGAATACAAAATAAGTCATTTGCAGGCTTTAAAATGTAAATTTTTATTTTTATGGAAGAAGGTCGAAAATTTCATAAGGGGTACCTCTTTGCAAAAAAATCGAATTTTTAAAAATTTTCTCAGAATTGGCTAATATTTTGGTAATAGCCTCGTTTTGGCCAAACGAATACAAAATAAGTCATTTGCAGGCTTTAAAATGTAAATTTTTATTTTTATGGAAGAAGGTCGAAAATTGAAAATTTCATAAGGGGTACCTCTTTGCAAAAAAAATCGAATTTTTAAAAATTTTCTCAGAATTGGCTAATATTTTGGTAATAGCCTCGTTTTGGCCAAACGAATACAAAATAAGTCATTTGCAGGCTTTAAAATGTAAATTTTTATTTTTATGGAAGAAGGTCGAAAATTGAAAATTTCATAAGGGGTACCTCTTTGCAAAAAAAATCGAATTTTTAAAAATTTTCTCAGAATTGGCTAATATTTTGGTAATAGCCTCGTTTTGGCCAAACGAATACAAAATAAGTCATTTGCAGGCTTTAAAATGTAAATTTTTATTTTTATGGAAGAAGGTCGAAAATTTCATAAGGGGTACCTCTTTGCAAAAAAATCGAATTTTTAAAAATTTTCTCAGAATTGGCTAATACTTTGGTAATAGCCTCGTTTTGGCCAAACGAATACAAAATAAGTCATTTGCAGGCTTTAAAATGTAAATTTTTATTTTTATGGAAGAAGGTCGAAAATTGAAAATTTCATAAGGGGTACCTCTTTGCAAAAAAAATCGAATTTTTAAAAATTTTCTCAGAATTGGCTAATATTTTGGTAATAGCCTCGTTTTGGCCAAACGAATACAAAATAAGTCATTTGCAGGCTTTAAAATGTAAATTTTTATTTTTATGGAAGAAGGTCGAAAATTGAAAATTTCATAAGGGGTACCTCTTTGCAAAAAAAATCGAATTTTTAAAAATTTTCTCAGAATTGGCTAATATTTTGGTAATAGCCTCGTTTTGGCCAAACGAATACAAAATAAGTCATTTGCAGGCTTTAAAATGTAAATTTTTATTTTTATGGAAGAAGGTCGAAAATTTCATAAGGGGTACCTCTTTGCAAAAAAATCGAATTTTTAAAAATTTTCTCAGAATTGGCTAATATTTTGGTAATAGCCTCGTTTTGGCCAAACGAATCCAAAATAAATCATTTGCAGGCGTTAAAACCCTAATTTTTAATATTTAGGAAAAGGGTTGAAAATCTAAAATTTCATAAGGGGTACCTCTTTGCAAAAAAAATTGAATTTGTAAAAATTTTCTCAGAATTGGCTAATATTTTGGTAATAGCCTCGTTTTGGCCAAACGAATACAAAATAAGTCATTTGCAGGCCTTAAAATTTAAATTTTTATTTTTATGGAAGAAGGTCGAAAATTTCATAAGGGGTACCTCTTTGCAAAAAAATCGAATTTTTAAAAATTTTCTCAGAATTGGCTAATATTTTGGTAACAGCCTCGTTTTGGCCAAACGAATACAAAATAAGTCATTTGCAGGCTTTAAAATGTAAATTTTTATTTTTATGGAAGAAGGTCGAAAATTTCATAAGGGGTACCTCTTTGCAAAAAAATCGAATTTTTAAAAATTTTCTCAGAATTGGCTAATATTTTGGTAACAGCCTCGTTTTGGCCAAACGAATACAAAATAAGTCATTTGCAGGCTTTAAAATGTAAATTTTTATTTTTATGGAAGAAGGTCGAAAATTTCATAAGGGGTACCTCTTTGCAAAAAAATCGAATTTTTAAAAATTTTCTCAGAATTGGCTAATATTTTGGTAATAGCCTCGTTTTGGCCAAACGAATACAAAATAAGTCATTTGCAGGCTTTAAAATGTAAATTTTTATTTTTATGGAAGAAGGTCGAAAATTTCATAAGGGGTACCTCTTTGCAAAAAAATCGAATTTTTAAAAATTTTCTCAGAATTGGCTAATATTTTGGTAATAGCCTCGTTTTGGCCAAACGAATACAAAATAAGTCATTTGCAGGCTTTAAAATGTAAATTTTTATTTTTATGGAAGAAGGTCGAAAATTTCATAAGGGGTACCTCTTTGCAAAAAAATCGAATTTTTAAAAATTTTCTCAGAATTGGCTAATATTTTGGTAATAGCCTCGTTTTGGCCAAACGAATACAAAATAAGTCATTTGCAGGCTTTAAAATGTAAATTTTTATTTTTATGGAAGAAGGTCGAAAATTGAAAATTTCATAAGGGGTACCTCTTTGCAAAAAAAATCGAATTTTTAAAAATTTTCTCAGAATTGGCTAATATTTTGGTAATAGCCTCGTTTTGGCCAAACGAATACAAAATAAGTCATTTGCAGGCTTTAAAATGTAAATTTTTATTTTTATGGAAGAAGGTCGAAAATTTCATAAGGGGTACCTCTTTGCAAAAAAAATCGAATTTTTAAAAATTTTCTCAGAATTGGCTAATATTTTGGTAATAGCCTCGTTTTGGCCAAACGAATACAAAATAAGTCATTTGCAGGCCTTAAAATGTACATTTTTATTTTTATGGAAGAAGGTCGAAAATTGAAAATTTCATAAGGGGTACCTCTTTGCAAAAAAAATCGAATTTTTAAAAATTTTCTCAGAATTGGCTAATATTTTGGTAATAGCCTCGTTTTGGCCAAACGAATACAAAATAAGTCATTTGCAGGCTTTAAAATGTAAATTTTTATTTTTATGGAAGAAGGTCGAAAATTTCATAAGGGGTACCTCTTTGCAAAAAAATCGAATTTTTTAAAAATTTTCTCAGAATTGGCTAATATTTTGGTAATAGCCTCGTTTTGGCCAAACGAATACAAAATAAGTCATTTGCAGGCTTTAAAATGTAAATTTTTATTTTTATGGAAGAAGGTCGAAAATTTCATAAGGGGTACCTCTTTGCAAAAAAATCGAATTTTTAAAAATTTTCTCAGAATTGGCTAATATTTTGGTAATAGCCTCGTTTTGGCCAAACGAATACAAAATAAGTCATTTGCAGGCTTTAAAATGTAAATTTTTATTTTTATGGAAGAAGGTCGAAAATTGAAAATTTCATAAGGGGTACCTCTTTGCAAAAAAAATCGACTTTTTAAAAATTTTCTCAGAATTGGCTAATATTTTGGTAATAGCCTCGTTTTGGCCAAACGAATACAAAATAAGTCATTTGCAGGCTTTAAAATGTAAATTTTTATTTTTATGGAAGAAGGTCGAAAATTGAAAATTTCATAAGGGGTACCTCTTTGCAAAAAAAATCGAATTTTTAAAAATTTTCTCAGAATTGGCTAATATTTTGGTAATAGCCTCGTTTTGGCCAAACGAATACAAAATAAGTCATTTGCAGGCTTTAAAATGTAAATTTTTATTTTTATGGAAGAAGGTCGAAAATTGAAAATTTCATAAGGGGTACCTCTTTGCAAAAAAAATCGAATTTTTAAAAATTTTCTCAGAATTGGCTAATATTTTGGTAATAGCCTCGTTTTGGCCAAACGAATACAAAATAAGTCATTTGCAGGCCTTAAAATGTACATTTTTATTTTTATGGAAGAAGGTCGAAAATTGAAAATTTCATAAGGGGTACCTCTTTGCAAAAAAAATCGAATTTTTAAAAATTTTCTCAGAATTGGCTAATATTTTGGTAATAGCCTCGTTTTGGCCAAACGAATACAAAATAAGTCATTTGCAGGCTTTAAAATGTAAATTTTTATTTTTATGGAAGAAGGTCGAAAATTTCATAAGGGGTACCTCTTTGCAAAAAAATCGAATTTTTAAAAATTTTCTCAGAATTGGCTAATATTTTGGTAATAGCCTCGTTTTGGCCAAACGAATACAAAATAAGTCATTTGCAGGCTTTAAAATGTAAATTTTTATTTTTATGGAAGAAGGTCGAAAATTGAAAATTTCATAAGGGGTACCTCTTTGCAAAAAAAATCGAATTTTTAAAAATTTTCTCAGAATTGGCTAATATTTTGGTAATAGCCTCGTTTTGGCCAAACGAATACAAAATAAGTCATTTGCAGGCTTTAAATGTAAATTTTTATTTTTATGGAAGAAGGTCGAAAATTGAAAATTTCATAAGGGGTACCTCTTTGCAAAAAAAATCGAATTTTTAAAAATTTTCTCAGAATTGGCTAATATTTTGGTAATAGCCTCGTTTTGGCCAAACGAATACAAAATAAGTCATTTGCAGGCTTTAAAATGTAAATTTTTATTTTTATGGAAGAAGGTCGAAAATTTCATAAGGGGTACCTCTTTGCAAAAAAATCGAATTTTTAAAAATTTTCTCAGAATTGGCTAATATTTTGGTAATAGCCTCGTTTTGGCCAAACGAATACAAAATAAGTCATTTGCAGGCTTTAAAATGTAAATTTTTATTTTTATGGAAGAAGGTCGAAAATTGAAAATTTCATAAGGGGTACCTCTTTGCAAAAAAAATCGAATTTTTAAAAATTTTCTCAGAATTGGCTAATATTTTGGTAATAGCCTCGTTTTGGCCAAACGAATACAAAATAAGTCATTTGCAGGCTTTAAAATGTAAATTTTTATTTTTATGGAAGAAGGTCGAAAATTGAAAATTTCATAAGGGGTACCTCTTTGCAAAAAAAATCGAATTTTTAAAAATTTTCTCAGAATTGGCTAATATTTTGGTAATAGCCTCGTTTTGGCCAAACGAATACAAAATAAGTCATTTGCAGGCTTTAAAATGTAAATTTTTATTTTTATGGAAGAAGGTCGAAAATTGAATTTCATAAGGGGTACCTCTTTGCAAAAAAATCGAATTTTTAAAAATTTTCTCAGAATTGGCTAATATTTTGGTAATAGCCTCGTTTTGGCCAAACGAATACAAAATAAGTCATTTGCAGGCTTTAAAATGTAAATTTTTATTTTTATGGAAGAAGGTCGAAAATTGAAAATTTCATAAGGGGTACCTCTTTGCAAAAAAAATCGAATTTTTAAAAATTTTCTCAGAATTGGCTAATATTTTGGTAATAGCCTCGTTTTGGCCAAACGAATACAAAATAAGTCATTTGCAGGCTTTAAAATGTAAATTTTTATTTTTATGGAAGAAGGTCGAAAATTGAAAATTTCATAAGGGGTACCTCTTTGCAAAAAAAATCGAATTTTTAAAAATTTTCTCAGAATTGGCTAATATTTTGGTAATAGCCTCGTTTTGGCCAAACGAATACAAAATAAGTCATTTGCAGGCTTTAAAATGTAAATTTTTATTTTTATGGAAGAAGGTCGAAAATTGAAAATTTCATAAGGGGTACCTCTTTGCAAAAAAAATCGAATTTTTAAAAATTTTCTCAGAATTGGCTAATATTTTGGTAATAGCCTCGTTTTGGCCAAACGAATACAAAATAAGTCATTTGCAGGCTTTAAAATGTAAATTTTTATTTTTATGGAAGAAGGTCGAAAATTTCATAAGGGGTACCTCTTTGCAAAAAAATCGAATTTTTAAAAATTTTCTCAGAATTGGCTAATATTTTGGTAATAGCCTCGTTTTGGCCAAACGAATACAAAATAAGTCATTTGCAGGCTTTAAAATGTAAATTTTTATTTTTATGGAAGAAGGTCGAAAATTGAAAATTTCATAAGGGGTACCTCTTTGCAAAAAAAATCGAATTTTTAAAAATTTTCTCAGAATTGGCTAATATTTTGGTAATAGCCTCGTTTTGGCCAAACGAATACAAAATAAGTCATTTGCAGGCTTTAAAATGTAAATTTTTATTTTTATGGAAGAAGGTCGAAAATTGAAAATTTCATAAGGGGTACCTCTTTGCAAAAAAAATCGAATTTTTAAAAATTTTCTCAGAATTGGCTAATATTTTGGTAATAGCCTCGTTTTGGCCAAACGAATACAAAATAAGTCATTTGCAGGCTTTAAAATGTAAATTTTTATTTTTATGGAAGAAGGTCGAAAATTTCATAAGGGGTACCTCTTTGCAAAAAAATCGAATTTTTAAAAATTTTCTCAGAATTGGCTAATATTTTGGTAATAGCCTCGTTTTGGCCAAACGAATACAAAATAAGTCATTTGCAGGCTTTAAAATGTAAATTTTTATTTTTATGGAAGAAGGTCGAAAATTGAAAATTTCATAAGGGGTACCTCTTTGCAAAAAAATCGAATTTTTAAAAATTTTCTCAGAATTGGCTAATATTTTGGTAATAGCCTCGTTTTGGCCAAACGAATACAAAATAAGTCATTTGCAGGCTTTAAAATGTAAATTTTTATTTTTATGGAAGAAGGTCGAAAATTTCATAAGGGGTACCTCTTTGCAAAAAAATCGAATTTTTAAAAATTTTCTCAGAATTGGCTAATATTTTGGTAATAGCCTCGTTTTGGCCAAACGAATACAAAATAAGTCATTTGCAGGCTTTAAAATGTAAATTTTTATTTTTATGGAAGAAGGTCGAAAATTTCATAAGGGGTACCTCTTTGCAAAAAAATCGAATTTTTAAAAATTTTCTCAGAATTGGCTAATATTTTGGTAATAGCCTCGTTTTGGCCAAACGAATACAAAATAAGTCATTTGCAGGCTTTAAAATGTAAATTTTTATTTTTATGGAAGAAGGTCGAAAATTGTCATAAGGGGTACCTCTTTGCAAAAAAATCGAATTTTTAAAAATTTTCTCAGAATTGGCTAATATTTTGGTAATAGCCTCGTTTTGGCCAAACGAATACAAAATAAGTCATTTGCAGGCTTTAAAATGTAAATTTTTATTTTTATGGAAGAAGGTCGAAAATTATTTCATAAGGGGTACCTCTTTGCAAAAAAAATCGAATTTTTAAAAATTTTCTCAGAATTGGCTAATATTTTGGTAATAGCCTCGTTTTGGCCAAACGAATACAAAATAAGTCATTTGCAGGCTTTAAAATGTAAATTTTTATTTTTATGGAAGAAGGTCGAAAATTGAAAATTTCATAAGGGGTACCTCTTTGCAAAAAAAATCGAATTTTTAAAAATTTTCTCAGAATTGGCTAATATTTTGGTAATAGCCTCGTTTTGGCCAAACGAATACAAAATAAGTCATTTGCAGGCTTTAAAATGTAAATTTTTATTTTTATGGAAGAAGGTCGAAAATTGAAAATTTCATAAGGGGTACCTCTTTGCAAAAAAAATCGAATTTTTAAAAATTTTCTCAGAATTGGCTAATATTTTGGTAATAGCCTCGTTTTGGCCAAACGAATACAAAATAAGTCATTTGCAGGCTTTAAAATGTAAATTTTTATTTTTATGGAAGAAGGTCGAAAATTGAAAATTTCATAAGGGGTACCTCTTTGCAAAAAAAATCGAATTTTTAAAAATTTTCTCAGAATTGGCTAATATTTTGGTAATAGCCTCGTTTTGGCCAAACGAATACAAAATAAGTCATTTGCAGGCTTTAAAATGTAAATTTTTATTTTTATGGAAGAAGGTCGAAAATTGAAAATTTCATAAGGGGTACCTCTTTGCAAAAAAATCGAATTTTTAAAAATTTTCTCAGAATTGGCTAATATTTTGGTAATAGCCTCGTTTTGGCCAAACGAATACAAAATAAGTCATTTGCAGGCTTTAAAATGTAAATTTTTATTTTTATGGAAGAAGGTCGAAAATTGAAAATTTCATAAGGGGTACCTCTTTGCAAAAAAAATCGAATTTTTAAAAATTTTCTCAGAATTGGCTAATATTTTGGTAATAGCCTCGTTTTGGCCAAACGAATACAAAATAAGTCATTTGCAGGCTTTAAAATGTAAATTTTTATTTTTATGGAAGAAGGTCGAAAATTGAAAATTTCATAAGGGGTACCTCTTTGCAAAAAAAATCGAATTTTTAAAAATTTTCTCAGAATTGGCTAATATTTTGGTAATAGCCTCGTTTTGGCCAAACGAATACAAAATAAGTCATTTGCAGGCTTTAAAATGTAAATTTTTATTTTTATGGAAGAAGGTCGAAAATTGAAAATTTCATAAGGGGTACCTCTTTGCAAAAAAAATCGAATTTTTAAAAATTTTCTCAGAATTGGCTAATATTTTGGTAATAGCCTCGTTTTGGCCAAACGAATACAAAATAAGTCATTTGCAGGCTTTAAAATGTAAATTTTTATTTTTATGGAAGAAGGTCGAAAATTGAAAATTTCATAAGGGGTACCTCTTTGCAAAAAAAATCGAATTTTTAAAAATTTTCTCAGAATTGGCTAATATTTTGGTAATAGCCTCGTTTTGGCCAAACGAATACAAAATAAGTCATTTGCAGGCTTTAAAATGTAAATTTTTATTTTTATGGAAGAAGGTCGAAAATTGAAAATTTCATAAGGGGTACCTCTTTGCAAAAAAAATCGAATTTTTAAAAATTTTCTCAGAATTGGCTAATATTTTGGTAATAGCCTCGTTTTGGCCAAACGAATACAAAATAAGTCATTTGCAGGCTTTAAAATGTAAATTTTTATTTTTATGGAAGAAGGTCGAAAATTGAAAATTTCATAAGGGGTACCTCTTTGCAAAAAAAATCGAATTTTTAAAAATTTTCTCAGAATTGGCTAATATTTTGGTAATAGCCTCGTTTTGGCCAAACGAATACAAAATAAGTCATTTGCAGGCTTTAAAATGTAAATTTTTATTTTTATGGAAGAAGGTCGAAAATTGAAAATTTCATAAGGGGTACCTCTTTGCAAAAAAAATCGAATTTTTAAAAATTTTCTCAGAATTGGCTAATATTTTGGTAATAGCCTCGTTTTGGCCAAACGAATACAAAATAAGTCATTTGCAGGCTTTAAAATGTAAATTTTTATTTTTATGGAAGAAGGTCGAAAATTGAAAATTTCATAAGGGGTACCTCTTTGCAAAAAAATCGAATTTTTAAAAATTTTCTCAGAATTGGCTAATATTTTGGTAATAGCCTCGTTTTGGCCAAACGAATACAAAATAAGTCATTTGCAGGCTTTAAAATGTAAATTTTTATTTTTATGGAAGAAGGTCGAAAATTGAAAATTTCATAAGGGGTACCTCTTTGCAAAAAAAATCGAATTTTTAAAAATTTTCTCAGAATTGGCTAATATTTTGGTAATAGCCTCGTTTTGGCCAAACGAATACAAAATAAGTCATTTGCAGGCTTTAAAATGTAAATTTTTATTTTTATGGAAGAAGGTCGAAAATTGAAAATTTCATAAGGGGTACCTCTTTGCAAAAAAAATCGAATTTTTAAAAATTTTCTCAGAATTGGCTAATATTTTGGTAATAGCCTCGTTTTGGCCAAACGAATACAAAATAAGTCATTTGCAGGCTTTAAAATGTAAATTTTTATTTTTATGGAAGAAGGTCGAAAATTGAAAATTTCATAAGGGGTACCTCTTTGCAAAAAAAATCGAATTTTTAAAAATTTTCTCAGAATTGGCTAATATTTTGGTAATAGCCTCGTTTTGGCCAAACGAATACAAAATAAGTCATTTGCAGGCTTTAAAATGTAAATTTTTATTTTTATGGAAGAAGGTCGAAAATTGAAAATTTCATAAGGGGTACCTCTTTGCAAAAAAAATCGAATTTTTAAAAATTTTCTCAGAATTGGCTAATATTTTGGTAATAGCCTCGTTTTGGCCAAACGAATACAAAATAAGTCATTTGCAGGCTTTAAAATGTAAATTTTTATTTTTATGGAAGAAGGTCGAAAATTGAAAATTTCATAAGGGGTACCTCTTTGCAAAAAAAATCGAATTTTTAAAAATTTTCTCAGAATTGGCTAATATTTTGGTAATAGCCTCGTTTTGGCCAAACGAATACAAAATAAGTCATTTGCAGGCTTTAAAATGTAAATTTTTATTTTTATGGAAGAAGGTCGAAAATTGAAAATTTCATAAGGGGTACCTCTTTGCAAAAAAAATCGAATTTTTAAAAATTTTCTCAGAATTGGCTAATATTTTGGTAATAGCCTCGTTTTGGCCAAACGAATACAAAATAAGTCATTTGCAGGCTTTAAAATGTAAATTTTTATTTTTATGGAAGAAGGTCGAAAATTTCATAAGGGGTACCTCTTTGCAAAAAAATCGAATTTTTAAAAATTTTCTCAGAATTGGCTAATATTTTGGTAATAGCCTCGTTTTGGCCAAACGAATACAAAATAAGTCATTTGCAGGCTTTAAAATGTAAATTTTTATTTTTATGGAAGAAGGTCGAAAATTGAAAATTTCATAAGGGGTACCTCTTTGCAAAAAAAATCGAATTTTTAAAAATTTTCTCAGAATTGGCTAATATTTTGGTAATAGCCTCGTTTTGGCCAAACGAATACAAAATAAGTCATTTGCAGGCTTTAAAATGTAAATTTTTATTTTTATGGAAGAAGGTCGAAAATTGAAAATTTCATAAGGGGTACCTCTTTGCAAAAAAAATCGAATTTTTAAAAATTTTCTCAGAATTGGCTAATATTTTGGTAATAGCCTCGTTTTGGCCAAACGAATACAAAATAAGTCATTTGCAGGCTTTAAAATGTAAATTTTTATTTTTATGGAAGAAGGTCGAAAATTGAAAATTTCATAAGGGGTACCTCTTTGCAAAAAAAATCGAATTTTTAAAAATTTTCTCAGAATTGGCTAATATTTTGGTAATAGCCTCGTTTTGGCCAAACGAATACAAAATAAGTCATTTGCAGGCTTTAAAATGTAAATTTTTATTTTTATGGAAGAAGGTCGAAAATTGAAAATTTCATAAGGGGTACCTCTTTGCAAAAAAAATCGAATTTTTAAAAATTTTCTCAGAATTGGCTAATATTTTGGTAATAGCCTCGTTTTGGCCAAACGAATACAAAATAAGTCATTTGCAGGCTTTAAAATGTAAATTTTTATTTTTATGGAAGAAGGTCGAAAATTGAAAATTTCATAAGGGGTACCTCTTTGCAAAAAAAATCGAATTTTTAAAAATTTTCTCAGAATTGGCTAATATTTTGGTAATAGCCTCGTTTTGGCCAAACGAATACAAAATAAGTCATTTGCAGGCTTTAAAATGTAAATTTTTATTTTTATGGAAGAAGGTCGAAAATTGAAAATTTCATAAGGGGTACCTCTTTGCAAAAAAAATCGAATTTTTAAAAATTTTCTCAGAATTGGCTAATATTTTGGTAATAGCCTCGTTTTGGCCAAACGAATACAAAATAAGTCATTTGCAGGCTTTAAAATGTAAATTTTTATTTTTATGGAAGAAGGTCGAAAATTGAAAATTTCATAAGGGGTACCTCTTTGCAAAAAAAATCGAATTTTTAAAAATTTTCTCAGAATTGGCTAATATTTTGGTAATAGCCTCGTTTTGGCCAAACGAATACAAAATAAGTCATTTGCAGGCTTTAAAATGTAAATTTTTATTTTTATGGAAGAAGGTCGAAAATTGAAAATTTCATAAGGGGTACCTCTTTGCAAAAAAAATCGAATTTTTAAAAATTTTCTCAGAATTGGCTAATATTTTGGTAATAGCCTCGTTTTGGCCAAACGAATACAAAATAAGTCATTTGCAGGCTTTAAAATGTAAATTTTTATTTTTATGGAAGAAGGTCGAAAATTGAAAATTTCATAAGGGGTACCTCTTTGCAAAAAAAATCGAATTTTTAAAAATTTTCTCAGAATTGGCTAATATTTTGGTAATAGCCTCGTTTTGGCCAAACGAATACAAAATAAGTCATTTGCAGGCTTTAAAATGTAAATTTTTATTTTTATGGAAGAAGGTCGAAAATTGAAAATTTCATAAGGGGTACCTCTTTGCAAAAAAAATCGAATTTTTAAAAATTTTCTCAGAATTGGCTAATATTTTGGTAATAGCCTCGTTTTGGCCAAACGAATACAAAATAAGTCATTTGCAGGCTTTAAAATGTAAATTTTTATTTTTATGGAAGAAGGTCGAAAATTGAAAATTTCATAAGGGGTACCTCTTTGCAAAAAAAATCGAATTTTTAAAAATTTTCTCAGAATTGGCTAATATTTTGGTAATAGCCTCGTTTTGGCCAAACGAATACAAAATAAGTCATTTGCAGGCTTTAAAATGTAAATTTTTATTTTTATGGAAGAAGGTCGAAAATTGAAAATTTCATAAGGGGTACCTCTTTGCAAAAAAAATCGAATTTTTAAAAATTTTCTCAGAATTGGCTAATATTTTGGTAATAGCCTCGTTTTGGCCAAACGAATACAAAATAAGTCATTTGCAGGCTTTAAAATGTAAATTTTTATTTTTATGGAAGAAGGTCGAAAATTGAAAATTTCATAAGGGGTACCTCTTTGCAAAAAAAATCGAATTTTTAAAAATTTTCTCAGAATTGGCTAATATTTTGGTAATAGCCTCGTTTTGGCCAAACGAATACAAAATAAGTCATTTGCAGGCTTTAAAATGTAAATTTTTATTTTTATGGAAGAAGGTCGAAAATTGAAAATTTCATAAGGGGTACCTCTTTGCAAAAAAAATCGAATTTTTAAAAATTTTCTCAGAATTGGCTAATATTTTGGTAATAGCCTCGTTTTGGCCAAACGAATACAAAATAAGTCATTTGCAGGCTTTAAAATGTAAATTTTTATTTTTGAAAATTTCATAAGGGGTACCTCTTTGCAAAAAAAATCGAATTTTTAAAAATTTTCTCAGAATTGGCTAATATTTTGGTAATAGCCTCGTTTTGGCCAAACGAATACAAAATAAGTCATTTGCAGGCTTTAAAATGTAAATTTTTATTTTTATGGAAGAAGGTCGAAAATTGAAAATTTCATAAGGGGTACCTCTTTGCAAAAAAAATCGAATTTTTAAAAATTTTCTCAGAATTGGCTAATATTTTGGTAATAGCCTCGTTTTGGCCAAACGAATACAAAATAAGTCATTTGCAGGCTTTAAAATGTAAATTTTTATTTTTATGGAAGAAGGTCGAAAATTGAAAATTTCATAAGGGGTACCTCTTTGCAAAAAAAATCGAATTTTTAAAAATTTTCTCAGAATTGGCTAATATTTTGGTAACAGCCTCGTTTTGGCCAAATGAATACAAAATAAGTCATTTGCAGGCTTTAAAATGTAAATTTTTATTTTTATGGAAGAAGGTCGAAAATTGAAAATTTCATAAGGGGTACCTCTTTGCAAAAAAAATCGAATTTTTAAAAATTTTCTCAGAATTGGCTAATATTTTGGTAATAGCCTCGTTTTGGCCAAACGAATACAAAATAAGTCATTTGCAGGCTTTAAAATGTAAATTTTTATTTTTATGGAAGAAGGTCGAAAATTGAAAATTTCATAAGGGGTACCTCTTTGCAAAAAAAATCGAATTTTTAAAAATTTTCTCAGAATTGGCTAATATTTTGGTAATAGCCTCGTTTTGGCCAAACGAATACAAAATAAGTCATTTGCAGGCTTTAAAATGTAAATTTTTATTTTTATGGAAGAAGGTCGAAAATTGAAAATTTCATAAGGGGTACCTCTTTGCAAAAAAAATCGAATTTTTAAAAATTTTCTCAGAATTGGCTAATATTTTGGTAATAGCCTCGTTTTGGCCAAACGAATACAAAATAAGTCATTTGCAGGCTTTAAAATGTAAATTTTTATTTTTATGGAAGAAGGTCGAAAATTGAAAATTTCATAAGGGGTACCTCTTTGCAAAAAAAATCGAATTTTTAAAAATTTTCTCAGAATTGGCTAATATTTTGGTAACAGCCTCGTTTTGGCCAAATGAATACAAAATAAGTCATTTGCAGGCTTTAAAATGTAAATTTTTATTTTTATGGAAGAAGGTCGAAAATTGAAAATTTCATAAGGGGTACCTCTTTGCAAAAAAAATCGAATTTTTAAAAATTTTCTCAGAATTGGCTAATATTTTGGTAATAGCCTCGTTTTGGCCAAATGAATACAAAATAAGTCATTTGCAGGCTTTAAAATGTAAATTTTTATTTTTATGGAAGAAGGTCGAAAATTGAAAATTTCATAAGGGGTACCTCTTTGCAAAAAAAATCGAATTTTTAAAAATTTTCTCAGAATTGGCTAATATTTTGGTAATAGCCTCGTTTTGGCCAAACGAATACAAAATAAGTCATTTGCAGGCTTTAAAATGTAAATTTTTATTTTTATGGAAGAAGGTCGAAAATTGAAAATTTCATAAGGGGTACCTCTTTGCAAAAAAAATCGAATTTTTAAAAATTTTCTCAGAATTGGCTAATATTTTGGTAATAGCCTCGTTTTGGCCAAACGAATACAAAATAAGTCATTTGCAGGCTTTAAAATGTAAATTTTTATTTTTATGGAAGAAGGTCGAAAATTGAAAATTTCATAAGGGGTACCTCTTTGCAAAAAAAATCGAATTTTTAAAAATTTTCTCAGAATTGGCTAATATTTTGGTAATAGCCTCGTTTTGGCCAAACGAATACAAAATAAGTCATTTGCAGGCTTTAAAATGTAAATTTTTATTTTTATGGAAGAAGGTCGAAAATTGAAAATTTCATAAGGGGTACCTCTTTGCAAAAAAAATCGAATTTTAAAAATTTTCTCAGAATTGGCTAATATTTTGGTAATAGCCTCGTTTTGGCCAAACGAATACAAAATAAGTCATTTGCAGGCTTTAAAATGTAAATTTTTATTTTTATGGAAGAAGGTCGAAAATTGAAAATTTCATAAGGGGTACCTCTTTGCAAAAAAAATCGAATTTTTAAAAATTTTCTCAGAATTGGCTAATATTTTGGTAATAGCCTCGTTTTGGCCAAATGAATACAAAATAAGTCATTTGCAGGCTTTAAAATGTAAATTTTTATTTTTATGGAAGAAGGTCGAAAATTGAAAATTTCATAAGGGGTACCTCTTTGCAAAAAAAATCGAATTTTTAAAAATTTTCTCAGAATTGGCTAATATTTTGGTAATAGCCTCGTTTTGGCCAAACGAATACAAAATAAGTCATTTGCAGGCTTTAAAATGTAAATTTTTATTTTTATGGAAGAAGGTCGAAAATTGAAAATTTCATAAGGGGTACCTCTTTGCAAAAAAAATCGAATTTTTAAAAATTTTCTCAGAATTGGCTAATATTTTGGTAATAGCCTCGTTTTGGCCAAACGAATACAAAATAAGTCATTTGCAGGCTTTAAAATGTAAATTTTTATTTTTATGGAAGAAGGTCGAAAATTGAAAATTTCATAAGGGGTACCTCTTTGCAAAAAAAATCGAATTTTTAAAAATTTTCTCAGAATTGGCTAATATTTTGGTAATAGCCTCGTTTTGGCCAAACGAATACAAAATAAGTCATTTGCAGGCTTTAAAATGTAAATTTTTATTTTTATGGAAGAAGGTCGAAAATTGAAAATTTCATAAGGGGTACCTCTTTGCAAAAAAAATCGAATTTTTAAAAATTTTCTCAGAATTGGCTAATATTTTGGTAATAGCCTCGTTTTGGCCAAACGAATACAAAATAAGTCATTTGCAGGCTTTAAAATGTAAATTTTTATTTTTATGGAAGAAGGTCGAAAATTGAAAATTTCATAAGGGGTACCTCTTTGCAAAAAAAATCGAATTTTTAAAAATTTTCTCAGAATTGGCTAATATTTTGGTAACAGCCTCGTTTTGGCCAAATGAATACAAAATAAGTCATTTGCAGGCTTTAAAATGTAAATTTTTATTTTTATGGAAGAAGGTCGAAAATTGAAAATTTCATAAGGGGTACCTCTTTGCAAAAAAAATCGAATTTTTAAAAATTTTCTCAGAATTGGCTAATATTTTGGTAATAGCCTCGTTTTGGCCAAACGAATACAAAATAAGTCATTTGCAGGCTTTAAAATGTAAATTTTTATTTTTATGGAAGAAGGTCGAAAATTGAAAATTTCATAAGGGGTACCTCTTTGCAAAAAAAATCGAATTTTTAAAAATTTTCTCAGAATTGGCTAATATTTTGGTAATAGCCTCGTTTTGGCCAAACGAATACAAAATAAGTCATTTGCAGGCTTTAAAATGTAAATTTTTATTTTTATGGAAGAAGGTCGAAAATTGAAAATTTCATAAGGGGTACCTCTTTGCAAAAAAAATCGAATTTTTAAAAATTTTCTCAGAATTGGCTAATATTTTGGTAATAGCCTCGTTTTGGCCAAACGAATACAAAATAAGTCATTTGCAGGCTTTAAAATGTAAATTTTTATGGAAGAAGGTCGAAAATTGAAAATTTCATAAGGGGTACATCTTTGCAAAAAAAATCGAATTTTTAAAAATTTTCTCAGAATTGGCTAATATTTTGGTAACAGCCTCGTTTTGGCCAAATGAATACAAAATAAGTCATTTGCAGGCTTTAAAATGTAAATTTTTATTTTTATGGAAGAAGGTCGAAAATTGAAAATTTCATAAGGGGTACCTCTTTGCAAAAAAAATCGAATTTTTAAAAATTTTCTCAGAATTGGCTAATATTTTGGTAATAGCCTCGTTTTGGCCAAACGAATACAAAATAAGTCATTTGCAGGCTTTGAAATGTAAATTTTTATTTTTATGGAAGAAGGTCGAAAATTGAAAATTTCATAAGGGGTACCTCTTTGCAAAAAAAATCGAATTTTTAAAAATTTTCTCAGAATTGGCTAATATTTTGGTAATAGCCTCGTTTTGGCCAAACGAATACAAAATAAGTCATTTGCAGGCTTTAAAATGTAAATTTTTATTTTTATGGAAGAAGGTCGAAAATTGAAAATTTCATAAGGGGTACCTCTTTGCAAAAAAAATCGAATTTTTAAAAATTTTCTCAGAATTGGCTAATATTTTGGTAATAGCCTCGTTTTGGCCAAACGAATACAAAATAAGTCATTTGCAGGCTTTAAAATGTAAATTTTTATTTTTATGGAAGAAGGTCGAAAATTGAAAATTTCATAAGGGGTACCTCTTTGCAAAAAAAATCGAATTTTTAAAAATTTTCTCAGAATTGGCTAATATTTTGGTAACAGCCTCGTTTTGGCCAAATGAATACAAAATAAGTCATTTGCAGGCTTTAAAATGTAAATTTTTATTTTTATGGAAGAAGGTCGAAAATTGAAAATTTCATAAGGGGTACCTCTTTGCAAAAAAAATCGAATTTTTAAAAATTTTCTCAGAATTGGCTAATATTTTGGTAATAGCCTCGTTTTGGCCAAACGAATACAAAATAAGTCATTTGCAGGCTTTAAAATGTAAATTTTTATTTTTATGGAAGAAGGTCGAAAATTGAAAATTTCATAAGGGGTACCTCTTTGCAAAAAAAATCGAATTTTTAAAAATTTTCTCAGAATTGGCTAATATTTTGGTAATAGCCTCGTTTTGGCCAAACGAATACAAAATAAGTCATTTGCAGGCTTTAAAATGTAAATTTTTATTTTTATGGAAGAAGGTCGAAAATTGAAAATTTCATAAGGGGTACCTCTTTGCAAAAAAAATCGAATTTTTAAAAATTTTCTCAGAATTGGCTAATATTTTGGTAATAGCCTCGTTTTGGCCAAACGAATACAAAATAAGTCATTTGCAGGCTTTGAAATGTAAATTTTTATTTTTATGGAAGAAGGTCGAAAATTGAAAATTTCATAAGGGGTACCTCTTTGCAAAAAAAATCGAATTTTTAAAAATTTTCTCAGAATTGGCTAATATTTTGGTAATAGCCTCGTTTTGGCCAAACGAATACAAAATAAGTCATTTGCAGGCTTTAAAATGTAAATTTTTATTTTTATGGAAGAAGGTCGAAAATTGAAAATTTCATAAGGGGTACCTCTTTGCAAAAAAAATCGAATTTTTAAAAATTTTCTCAGAATTGGCTAATATTTTGGTAATAGCCTCGTTTTGGCCAAATGAATACAAAATAAGTCATTTGCAGGCTTTAAAATGTAAATTTTTATTTTTATGGAAGAAGGTCGAAAATTGAAAATTTCATAAGGGGTACCTCTTTGCAAAAAAAATCGAATTTTTAAAAATTTTCTCAGAATTGGCTAATATTTTGGTAACAGCCTCGTTTTGGCCAAATGAATACAAAATAAGTCATTTGCAGGCTTTAAAATGTAAATTTTTATTTTTATGGAAGAAGGTCGAAAATTGAAAATTTCATAAGGGGTACCTCTTTGCAAAAAAATCGAATTTTTAAAAATTTTCTCAGAATTGGCTAATATTTTGGTAATAGCCTCGTTTTGGCCAAATGAATACAAAATAAGTCATTTGCAGGCTTTAAAATGTAAATTTTTATTTTTATGGAAGAAGGTCGAAAATTGAAAATTTCATAAGGGGTACCTCTTTGCAAAAAAAATCGAATTTTTAAAAATTTTCTCAGAATTGGCTAATATTTTGGTAACAGCCTCGTTTTGGCCAAATGAATACAAAATAAGTCATTTGCAGGCTTTAAAATGTAAATTTTTATTTTTATGGAAGAAGGTCGAAAATTGAAAATTTCATAAGGGGTACCTCTTTGCAAAAAAAATCGAATTTTTAAAAATTTTCTCAGAATTGGCTAATATTTTGGTAATAGCCTCGTTTTGGCCAAACGAATACAAAATAAGTCATTTGCAGGCTTTAAAATGTAAATTTTTATTTTTATGGAAGAAGGTCGAAAATTGAAAATTTCATAAGGGGTACCTCTTTGCAAAAAAAATCGAATTTTTAAAAATTTTCTCAGAATTGGCTAATATTTTGGTAATAGCCTCGTTTTGGCCAAACGAATACAAAATAAGTCATTTGCAGGCTTTAAAATGTAAATTTTTATTTTTATGGAAGAAGGTCGAAAATTGAAAATTTCATAAGGGGTACCTCTTTGCAAAAAAAATCGAATTTTTAAAAATTTTCTCAGAATTGGCTAATATTTTGGTAATAGCCTCGTTTTGGCCAAATGAATA